>OU343222.1:64767401-65094499 GCA_910596185.1 Chrysanthemum makinoi | reverse complement strand
TTAAGCACAAAACAGTTGTGCCTCTTTCATATAGAATCTTATGATGATCCTGTTTCTAGATTCTGCCTTGAAGAGATGAATAATGGACCTTTTACACAGAGAAATTTTATGGCTAGTACATTTGGTATAGTAAAAACAAAACCACTTGAATAAGTTTTATATAGGAGATCGATGTGGCAATTTTAAGCCATTTTGTGAACAGGCCGATTTGGCTTAATGGCTTATGTTATATCTCTATCTAGTCAAACAGGTAAAATAAATAAATAAGCTTAAAAGAGATTAAACGGATCAAAAGTTTTTCAAGAAATTTGATTAAACTTTTGGAATAACATAAATTTGTAGTCATTTATAATACTATTTATTTGTCAAAAAAAAGAAAAGAAAAGGAGAAGATTTGTTATGTTACCCGGCCTGTTTTGACCCGTACCAAAAATAGATCTTAGTTTCCATATTAACTCATACTAAAAGATGAATCATTTTTTGACATATAAGGAACATATGGATTATAAAACTGAGACCTATGAAAGATGGTTGGGGAAGGATAACATGGGCCATGTAGTTAGAAAATGTACTTTACGTCCTAAAGTGCCTAGTTGACACTTACTTGACCACCCAACAAGCATTATTCTAGGGGTGCTTCACGACCCTTCTCAAAAGAACATTTTAGGTTCTATTTCTTAGATTTCTTCCAACTATAAACTCGATTAATGAGAATACTACCAACTCTAGTTTCCAGAAAGATTCCAAATGCTGCAACCTTTTCTGTCCTGGGTTTTAAAAAGCGCGATGCGCGTCGATGCGATAAGGGTCAAAAGGCCGAGGTATGCATTGCCGCCAAGACACGTGCATCGTTCAGGCAATTTTATAAAAATATTTAAATTATATATAGTGCACAAAACACATTAATAACACATTTATACCACATTTAATGTCAAAAGATACCATGCATGTTCATAGTTCACGATTCTATATCACTAAAATACATAAAAGTCGAAAACTAAGATCAAAAGTCTTATTGTTTATAAGAAATTGGTCAAATTGGACCCATATTTTAAAAGTAAAGCCCATGAGAAGAAGCCCAATACACATTATTAAGTCCAATTAATAATTAAAAAAAAAAAAAAAAGGCCAAAAGTACATGATGCGCAAAAAGCGCTGATGCGCCTGATGCGCGCGCATCACTTCGCATCCCGTAAACGCAACGCATCAGGGTGTCTGATGCAACAAAGCTCAAACCCAACAATGTTTCTGTCACCATTCTCGTGTGCTATTTTTATTCTCAGTCCAGATTGAAACAGTTTTAGCTGTCATAGCATTTTCAACTACATAAAATTTTGAACTAGACCAGGTTATGTGTTCCACTGGCTTATGTTTAGTAGAGGTGGCAGAATGGGCATGTCCAGCGGGTTGGCTAACTAAACGGGTCATTTTTTATTTTATTATTATTATTATTTTTTTTTTGTGAATAGCTACAATGTTAAACATGTTTAAGGAACCTATCTTATTACAGCATCAATATGTTACCTGTTTGACCCATCTGACCCACTTCCCTCTAAGCTAATTTGTACTTTTGGTCCATTTGACTTGTTAGGAAGCATGAACCCAAATATAGCCTTTCCGTAAATGGTTGCTATCACCGCCTCTAATGTATAGTCTTAGGTTATTTAACCTATATCATTGCATACTAAACCATTAATAGACATGTCTGCCCTAATAATCTAAATATTTGCTTTATGTTTCAGAAAAATCTCTGGAATGCATGGATTACAATCTCCGATTTACGTGACTCAGTTACCAAAAAAAGACACAGGTTGCAGTTGCTGAGGCAAAAACTCAAGTTAGCCAGCATTCTCAAGGAACAAGTAAGTTATTTATTTTCTTATTGTTTGAAATAGAAAGCAATCTCGTTTTATTATTTAACTGTACCTGAAGTTCTATCATTATCTGCAAATATAGATAGCTTTTCTTGAAGATTGGGCTTCTTTGGATAAAGATCATTCTGTATCATTGCTAGGAGCAATTGAAGCTTTAAAAGCTAGCACTCTTCGTCTTCCAGTCGGTGGAGCAATAGTATGGCTGCTTGTTATTTTACTGTTTCAGTTTCACCCTTCTCCTTTCCATTAGTTTTGAGATTTTTTTTCCAAATGTTTATGACATTATTTCTCTGTTAATCTCATCAGGCTGACCTCCAGAGTATGAAAGATGTTATAACTTCAGCACTCGAGGTGATGCAGGCCATGTGTTCATCAATATACTCTCTTTGTGTGAAGGTAATTTCCCTTTGATTTTGCCAAAACTTGTGGCACAATTTCGCAGCTTTCTTGGTCCATTCGGGTTATGGTATATGGAGAATAAATTTCTAAAATTCGTGTTAAAATGGAACAAGTCATAAAAAGTTGACGGTCGCCCAAAGTGTCTTTTTATAATGCATAATAGTATTAAACAACTTACATCGCCTGCTAGTATGAGGGTGTTTCGATTCCTTATTTTCTGTTTATGCTGAAGTAGATAAGCAGCTAAAAGTAAGAACTTCAAGAAATAGTGTTTGAATTTCTCTTATGCTGTAAGCCTGTAAAAGAATAAAAGTAGATAAAATTAAATTAGAAAGCTAATTTTCATATATTTAAAAGTTCTTATATTAGACACGAGAGACATAAAGTTATTGAAAACTGCACTTTTATACTCTTATATCGTCATATCTGATCAGAAAAACTACTTCGTATTAAAAATATGAAATTGATCTTTCTCAGTTTCTTTTTACCCACTTAAAGCTTTTATATCTAATAAGCACTTTCAGTTGAGTAGTTCCAACCTCGTAATTTACCGCAAAGTAAGTGGATAGCAGAAGCAATTTTTTGGAAATGTCGATGAACCCAACCTGAACTTATAGTTTATATAATAATTTTTTACAAAACTAATCTTGAAAAATCTATTTTTTGGGATTTTGGGTCAGCCCAACCTGAACCGAAGAAGTTAATGGTTTCTTAGCCTTAAAAGAGACACATTCTTGATTTTTCAGGTGGAGGAAGCGAATTCAATGGTCACGGAGCTTGCAACTGTATGTGCAAAAGAGCAAACTTTGCTTAGGTTTTGCAAAGGTTTATTGTCGATGTTAGCAGCCCTCAAGGTAAAAGAAAAACTTGAAATACTGCCAATATCACATACTCATTTTTGTTTAAAAAGCTTATTTTTTAAAGTTTATTGTAAACGAATCCAACAGGTGAAAGATTGTAGTTTGAGAACGCATATGTTACAAACCAAGTGTGTGAAAAAACTACATGTGTAGAACTGATCTTACATTCAAGAAAACGCTAACATTACTACACCAAGTGAAGAATGAAGTTTCCGAAGTTAATAAAGTAGCTGACTTTTTAGCTCGTGGCTTTCGGGTTTTAATTTTTTCTTTGGGGAGTTTGTCGTGTATTTTCTTGTGTATTTCATTTCGGAAATTAGCAAGGAAGAAATAGTAGTTTGTGACTAACTAGTGTAGGGCTTTTGCATTGTATGTATATATATAGGATGTGTAATTGCACTCTTGATTTCTTGTAATTTGGTAAAAAGTTTGGAGCATTGCTGCTATTAAAATGATACCATTTTTGAAGCCATCCTTTATCTTTGTATGTTAAAAAGTTGCTATTAAAAGTTTGGACCTTTTGACCGACTAATCTACATGGTTTGAATCCACCGCCACACAAACTCAAACGGGTAAAGCTCTTTTACAAGAGAGATTGGCGTTTTGATATGAAACCAGACCAGATGATACTGGTTTGTTGTTATGTATGTTTGGATGTTAAGAATCGCGTAAAGAAATAATATGAGAATTTCAAAATAAGCTTGATTCTTAAATTTCTAGGGTTCTTATCCAATATGCCTAATTGATTACATAAATTGGTAACAGACCCAGTTGTGACTACCCAAATTAACCTCCAAAAGACTACTAAACTTATAGTTTCCTGTATTTTAATACTACATACATGCTTCATAATCTTGGTTTTTTTTTTTTTCTTTTCTCGAGAAGTATAATGATGCCCACCAGATGGTTCGATGAAAAGCTTAAGACACTGAATATCTCCCTTTTCGTGAAGGAGTTGATTTAGCTTCACAGGATTAGCAGAACCAAGACTCTCAGATGAATCCGACCCACTATTCTCTCCAATGCCACCTTTTCTTGACCAGATCTTGGAAAATATTTTCTTAGTTGCAAGTAGGCCTTTGACTCTAGGAATTGCACTCTTGTCCGATACAGTGCTTTTAGGACCATCGTGTTCTGCTTCTAACACTGCCAGCTCATCTTTCAAAGCCTTGAGTTCTCAACTGTTGCAACACCGTCCCAGTCATCTTCTGGGGTCGATGCAGGTCTTCCATTTGACACATTGAGAGCTTTGATTGATTTGGGAAGATCGGGAGTGCTACTGCCAGAGGTAGCCGCCGCTCGGGCTTGTTCAAAGAAAAGAACTTGCACCACAACGCGAGAGAGGAAGCCTCTCATTTTGAACAGCTGCATGCATGCGCGACAGAAAGCTTCTTGCAGTCCATAAGTTTGCATATTCTCTTTCTTTCACTCTTACTGATCCCTGGATGTACCTGCATCAAGATAACAAAAATGTAAGAAAACTATCACATTAGGTCAGGGGTGTTTAGTAATTAAAATTGATTATTTCAAACTGTTTATCTGCTTAAAAAAATAAGCACGCACCAACCGGCTAGTTTTTTTAATTGCATATCTGTAAATAAGTATAAACAGTCTTACAGAAACAATCAAAACTGTTTAAAATAAGCAGTTTTGAAGCAATCCCAAATTGCTTAGATAAGTACTTATCTACTAATACTTTAACGAGATACACAAGAGTTCGATGCATCATATATATGGTGTTTAGCTTTACCTTGAGATATGTACATGGCTCGATAAAGCCCATCATGAGAAGTTCTAGAAGCACCTGACATCATGTCTGCTAGATCAACAAACATCCCTAATGGTAAATTAGGATCTTTTGCTATTTCAGCTAAATACGCATCAACCAATTTAGCCACAATTAGTTTTGAAGCTTCTGATAAAATCCCACCGGCCGTCCTTCCGCTTTCTTCATATTCACTATTCTGATCTCCAACAGTAAACTCTTTCACTATATCATGAACTACATTCACATCATAAATCACACCCTCCGTCTCACCATCACCTTCTTTCGCTTTAATCAAAAGATCTTCCACTGTAGCCTCCTCAAGCTGTTGACCAATCCGTTTGACTAACTCCCCTTTCACCATTTCACCCGAATCCACCAAAATCGCCATTTTCAACAACTTCAACAAGAAACCACACAAACACAACCTTTTCAGATGGCAATAACCAAGCAATAATGTCAACTACAGACCTAGCTTTTGGGATATCACTACTGTGAACAATACCCCTATTTAGACCTGGTAATCTTCTTAACGCAAAAGCCTTTAATGCTTCACCAATCACTTCATTAGAAACCAAATTTTTGTTCTTAATACTAACAAGAACTTGTTTGTATAAACCTATTTCCAGCTCAGCTATGTCCTCGACCCACCAATCATTTGGAACCGTTCGGCTTCTAATCCCTTCGTTCAACTCGCTTTCAGGTTCTATTTCTTGTGACAGTTTCTTACGGTTGTAAGTATACGACCAGTCAACTTTTGAGACATCAACTGAAGCCCTTGAGGCTATCGAGTTTATGCAAAGGTTGACCAGCTTTGGTTCTTCAGATAAAGATGATGTCATGTATTTTGTTGTTTGAAGTACGATGATCGAGTCTTTCCAGCTTCTGAAGATGCTTGAGTTGAGGAAAACGCTTATCTTGTAAACAAGGTTGCCTTTGTCGATTGTTTCATACATTTCAAGGTAGTCGGCAGCACAATATGTGGAGATAACGTTGTATGCGTTTAAGGTTACTGTCATACCATAACAGAACTTAGCACATATCTCGAATGCTGAAGAACCTCCTGGTATTTCGTGCATGTCAATCTCGTTCCCATCCCCTTCGGTTGTGCTTCCAACTAGTTTCTGTAGTTTAACCGCCTTGGACAAAAGGGGAAACTGAAACAAAACAAAAAAAGCGGTTTTTTTTTTGTTACATGGTACGACGGTTGTTTGTATCTTCTTTTTGAAAGTGATAATGTGATTAGATAATCAAATTCAGATAACATCATGAAATCAGTTGTGGTAGAACTACAAATTGTTGAAAATAGTGTTTGGATGTGCTTTTTCTGATTCTTAAAAGAAGTTAATAGACAAAATGACATTTTCTGAGAGGATCTATGGAATGTAAAAAAGAGTAAATGGGTTGAAATAATAGATAAATAAGTATGTTCTTTTAAGTTTAACTATTTGATCTTTAAATCGTTTGTTTATCAGAAGCAAGATTTCTTCATGCAAACGTTCAAAACTTGCAAACCGCGATTTTAAGTTGCAATAAACAATTCCAAGATGCAAAACCATAGATCTAATGTACTTGTTCTCTTGATTGTGACGTGGATGCAGTATGCTAGGATTCGATCCCCGCATGTTTTAAATGTTTATTCTGTGTAGATGAACAAGAATACCTTGTGCAAATAGAACTTGATTCGCTACATTGACGATCACATCCGTGGCCAACTCTGAAGTCACATACCTGCATAGCATATGTAATTGTCAAATCAAAACTCCAAAGTCAAATCACTTACTTATCCAGATAGATTCCTCTCTTTTATTCTTGTTACGTTTCAATATTCAAAAAAAGGTTGGTTTGGACCCGATGCACCCTTTTTTAAGGGGTGTTTGTACTTATATGCTAAGCGGAAAGTGTCAAATAGCCACCAAAGTGAGCTTATGAAACATAAGGCCAAACCAAATAAGTCATAAGTCGGCTATATAAGACAAACAGACACCCCTAAGACTGCATCTTAGGCGATGCTAAGTTGTTTTTGGGTCCGATTTATACCCCGAAGAGTTAAGATCAAACCTAGAACCTATTTCATTATTAAAAATGGAACAAACTATACTTAGAAGTTC
Source organism: Chrysanthemum makinoi (assembly GCA_910596185.1). Taxonomy (NCBI): domain Eukaryota; kingdom Viridiplantae; phylum Streptophyta; class Magnoliopsida; order Asterales; family Asteraceae; genus Chrysanthemum; species Chrysanthemum makinoi. The sequence continues at coordinate 65,087,490 of OU343222.1, read as the reverse complement.
AATGTTTCTAGCAAAAATTTCTTAGATGCCCAAGAACTATATCCTTATTTCTTGTATAGGGAATAATCAAATCTCGCCATTTAAGTCATTCAAACTTTTTTTTTATATATATATTTTGTGGGTCCGATTTATATCCGTCAAATAATATTATGGGACTAGAATTATATAAATCATAGCTTCTATTTTTAGAGTATGTTTGTAATGCAAAACATAGCTTAAACATAAAAATACAAAAGAAAAACAAAGAGAAATGATAAAAATAATAATAATAATAACCAATTTTACAACATATTTTACCAAATAAGCAATTTTTATCTAGAAAGTCAAACTAATCATGAAACTAGCAAGACCTTGCGATTTTTTTTTAAAAGAATCGCAAGTTTGAAAACTAGCAAGACCAACCTTGTTTGTTTTATGAAAACTAGATCTTGTGATTTTTTAAAAAGAAAAATCGCAAGATCTTACGAGTTTTTTAAAAAATTTGTGAGGGCTTGCTAGTTTTATGGGTAGTTTGACTTTTGGATAAAATTATGTATTCGGAGAAATATGTTAGTAAACTTGCTTATTTTTGTCATTTTTCAAAAAATAAAATATAACTCTAGTCATTTCAGTAAATGTAACAGTAAAAAAAAAAAAAAAAAATCACCAAAATATTTTGTAAACTATTTCACGAAACCACTACTGATCCTGACAGAGAGTTAAAATGTGTAGAACAAGTAAACATAAAGATTTATATGTAACAAAAATTTACTTTATCATTCAGCAAATTTAGCCTCAAAAAAAATGTTTTTGAGATGTAACAGTAAATAAGTCAAAGTAGAAATGAAAAGCTTACCAGACATTGTTGCCATCATTTTGAAAAGAATCAGGTTTGGATCCAAGTTTCATAAACTTCATCTTTCAACTTACACCTTCTTTTACAAACCAAAACCTTAAAAACACACTTATAACATGTCACACAACAAGAACAACCTTAAAAACAAAACCAACTTTTTACTATAAGTTAATGAACTAGTACATACAAAATGGTTGTTTTTTTTTAGTAGTTGAGAGAGAAAAATAAGATCTGAGAAATGGGCAATGAGTAAATATATAGTTGATGAAACGAGAGAAAAGAATCTTGGAGGGAGACAGTAGTGTGTGAGAGAGAAAATGTGTGTGTGTGTTTAAGTTTAATGTACTAGTAAATGTGTTGATGACTTGAAGGTGAAGAAGTGTGTCCTGGTTCAACGGCAAAGCCCACGGAGCCCGGGGCAACCCGGTCAGCTTAGGAGACATGACCAACAGTATTACACACTTTTTTATTCCCTCTCTTTTCTTTTTCTATATTACACACTTAGTAATAACATAATATCATTTTTCCTAGTAATAAATAAAAGAGGCATAAAATTATCAGAGAATGCCAGATAAAAAACTCAGGAAGAAAAGTATATATATAAAATTATTCACTTTAAAAGGATATATACGCAATTCCAAATAAAAAGATAATATAAAATTGTCAGTAAAGATGCCAATATTGGGTCCATTCTAACACTTTTATCATCTCTTTCTTAAGGTCATGCATTCAACCGCCGACTCCACCCAAATTTCGACATTGAATGTCATTTTATCCAATAACCGAGTTGATTTCACCCAATTTTTGACACGCCACAAAATTGCGGAAATGAGAAATTGAAATAAGTAAATTGGGAAAGAGATATAAAAGTGTTTAAAATACCACCTTAGATATTTGACCTTTTATTAATTTTTCAAAAGATAAATATATTATGTTTAATATGTTATAACATACATCATGTTATTGGATCAACAACATTTATGTTTAACTTGTTAGAACATACATAATATTATTGTATCAATAAAAAATAATCATTCACTAGTATAAATAACTACATCCAACTAACTTAATATACAAACAAAAATACATATATTTTTCCCTTAACTTTAACACTTAAGACTACAAATAGCAAATCCCTAAATAAAATTTAGATAGAATTCATTTAAATAAGTTTTGATATATGTTTCTTCCGTCGCAAAATAATTATCATCCGATAAATAACATACTCTTTAAATCAATTTTTTACATATATAACATTTTAACCATTAAATAATTGTTAAATGGTCTATTTAAATTTATAATAATAATTTCAAGTAACCCAAAAAAAATGTGAATTGGCGAGAATATCCCGACCTCGACATGTCTTTGGTACAGCTATTATTCACCTCATGGAATAAAGCCTACAACTTCTCCTCAACAGTGAGGTACCAAATGGAGTGAAGACGTATTAAATTAACCTCACATTTTATCCACAAAATTTCTTTAGTGGACCCATTGATTTTTCGGAGATGACCAACTAAGCCAAAACCGTTTGGTAATATAAATCTACATAAGACTAAGATCGACGATGCGACAGGTACCTCGTAACTAAATTTCCTGGCAATGTGATGTTATTCGACAATATCATTTCATAAAAAATACATTACTTTAAACATATAAACTACTCTAAATATCATTCATTAAAATAAAATAACAATCCGAAGCAACCAAATAATAGAGATAAAATGTACGAAAAAATTTAAGCCTTAACAATAGTCTAATAATAAACCAAAAATTAAGCCTTAACAACCTTTTTACCATTTTTTTTGGTGTAAGCCTATCAATAGTCAAAAACATGGATAGAACCATTTAATAAACCAAAGTTTAGCTAAGTTCAACATCAACCCAACTCTCATTTTCGTATAAAACATAGTCTAGATCCAACTAATCACATATCCCTTAATAAAATAAATTATATAAATCACTTTCTTTCACAACCCTAATTCAATTAACCTAATCTCACGCCTCCCTATGTGGAGTCACACACACACATATAATCCAACCTCTTTCACTTTTACATCCATCTACGAATCTCACCAACACCGCCAAGAATCGCCTTCCTGCCAACCTCAAACACACACAACACACAAAAAGGGGTTTAATTAAAAAAAGGAATTAAATCAAAAGTTAAACGTTTGGCAAAGGATAGTTTTAAAAATTTGTTTGTCGTTTTCTTCGTACTTCCGGCGAGAACCAAAACGGAGCATCTGCGGTCGTCGTGGCGACGGACGAGAGTTGACTGGGTGCCAAGTGAAACAACGAGTTACTTCTATATAGTTTGCATCTAATGGATATGAGAGATATTTGATTCATGGTTTTAAATGATGATGGGGTCTTTTTAAGCTAATAGAGAGAATAGTTTGCCATGTAAGCTTATAATGAACTAAGCTATCTTAACATGGTTGCTGGATCGAAGATTTATGTTTTGGGATGATGGATTTTAGATTTTGTTTTGTAAGTTTTATTAGGTTGTACATTGTACTTAAATAATTGTATATTTTAGTGAATGGATAAATTTAATTGCGTATTAATTGTATGTGTTCAATAGTATTTTTTAGTTTTATTTGTGCTTCAAATATTTGTAAATGATGCTTCTTTACTTGTATTTGCTTAAAATCTATATTAGAAAATCTTAAAAATTTAATAGGAGATAAGTGCTTAAATGCATTATAAGTAGTATAGATTAATGACAATATGTTAAACTCAATCTAAGAGCATCCACTATGTTAAACCTTTAGAAAGATTTATAGTTTTATTATGACATTAATTAACAAACTTTGAACCTACTTTCACTATGTATAAATCTTATAGCTTTATAAAAATTATACAAAAAATCAAATGCATTAAATTATGAAGAAGTTTAATATTCTAGACTTATTTATCATAAACATATTTATAAACCTATCTTAACTATAGTTTACAAATTTTTAGACCTATTCATAATTTTATAAACTTTTTTTATAAATTGCTATAGTGAGTGCCCTAAGTTACTTACTTATATGTTTTTAACAATGGACAATTTATTTTGAACATCAAGAAAAACAAAAATAAAAAGATATTTGAAACGAAAAAAGTATTATATTTAAAATACAATGACAAGCCTATTATTTTCCAGCGAGGGGTACATGCAGCATGAAAAATGAGTTTTTTTTAATTCATGTCCTGATTTATTTTTAATATCTCATCCACGTTAATCATGTGACATAAATTAGTTGGTGTAAAATGTAATGGTCAATTTCCCTTTTTATATATATGTTTAGCTTTTTAACAAAGATTTGTCTAATGGTGTGTGTTTACGCACTACATTATATGAGTATAAAAAAGAGTTTATTAAATTAAAAATTATATTAAATTAAAAATATATTTAAATTTTGTGTATTAACTACTCCATCCGTCTTATTTTTATTGTCCCTTGACTTTGACCTATTTCTTGTTCAACTTTAACCATTAATATATTTATTTGTGTTATATAATACTTGATAAAAATTATACCAATGAAAATACATTTTAAAACCCAATACATTCATATATTTTTAATCAAATATTATATAACACAAACAAAAATAATTATGGTAAAGTGAAGAATATGACTAAAAAGTCATTGGACAATAAAAATGAGACGGAGGGAGTATTTATAAATCTCGCACATGCACGAAGTTTTATACATGAATCAAATTTAATTTTAAACTTTTAGTTTGATATACGACCAAATTTATCAAAGTTTGGTCATTTTTTTTTTCAATTTTAATTTTTAATTGGCAAATAAAAATGCTTGATTTTACCACGTGTTAAAATAGAGCAACCTGATTGGCTCAATTTTTTTCTTAATAAGTTTGTTTTAGCAAAATATTTTTGAAATGATGTAATTCTTTAATTGTATAAAAGATGTGTTTTTATACTTCATAAGTATGTACCCTTTAAGCATTGTTTTATGGGCATTGTTAAACAAAACCTTTTAACAATTATAATCCACCATCTTGAGTGATTCTAGGATACCAAAAACTAAAAATATATGACTTTAGTTTATAATTGATGATGTAATAATGTAAAATAAAAGGATTGAGATCCTCTCATTTTTAAATATCTAATATTCTTCTCATGTTAACTTGTTGTGAGATGAAACAATTTAATGAGTCTCACATTTTACTAAATGATGGTTCTACTATTTAGTTTTCTTTAATTTGATTGGTTGAACATTACCAAACATGAGACAAACTTAGAGGATCTTAACCAACTGGCTTAAATTTCGGGCCACCTTGGAGTCCCAGCTTGGGAGGGAGGTCTGAGTTCAAATCCTGCAGGGGTTTGAATGGGATTTTCCTTCAAGAAATCCTTTAAAGGGGTTTTCCCAGAACCCCGGTTCAATCTTGGAAAAGGCAAGGGTTTACTCCTATTAATTGTCGTGCCTTCGGGCGGATTAGTAGGGGTTTTCCCCATCGAGATTGAATAAGGATTTCCGCTTCGAGGGAGCTCTCAAGGGACCCGTTTAGACAACGTAGTTTGCACCTCCCTTCGAACCGCATTAACGAAGACTTAATAAGAAATTCACCTTTTAAAAAAAAAAAAACTTTAGAGGATCTTAATCCAAAATAAAATACTAATGTCTGAAATTTGTGATTAAATAAAGGAACCGGCAAAATGGAAAGAATGGCATCTTGGTATCAATTGGAATGGTCATCAGCCTACCAAATACTGTAGACAAACAGCATCTTTCCCTTTGTTTTGCCAGAAAAATAAGTTGAAAATTTGTGCTTGAGATTGCGTTTCAAAATTTATTATACGTTTTGAAGTAATCATATAACTGAAAGTAACATGTATCGTGAATAGTGATCCACGTCTATGCGATGAAAACTAATAATATGAAATTTAGCAATAACATAATCAGATTATGAATAATGGGTAAGTAATATTCATTCAGTCAACTATTTTTCGATAATCAATACCATGCACCTTTAATTTTGCGTGTATGTCTTAAACAGACAACCAGTTAATCGATGAGCTTCTTATACAACGTAAGTATCATTGGAACTCAAACCCGTTGGTAATATCATTAGCCTTTAGCTCAACAAACAACAACATTTGTTTGGCAAGCAAAATCAAAGACAAAATCTTGCATGTAACCCACTTGTAGAGAAATAAAAATAAAATGACAAAACTCAAGATTTTTACAGAATCATCACATTAGATATTGGTGATTAAAAATATAAAAACACACACAGAAACACATGGTGTGAAAATGGTAAAAAAAAGGTTAAAATGCCAAAACTGATACAAAGAAAGGCTTTTCAGAAACATATATCACCCCACATGCACATATTTTAACTTAACAAAATTGGACCCATCATGGACTAGAACCAGATAACTCAGGGAATAACAAAAAGATGCAAAAAGAAGCATCACTTATGTGAAAAGACATAGATAACCTTTGAACTAGACAAGTGATTTTGCCGTATATTTTGTCCATTTTAGCACCAATGCACCAACTAATTTGCTTGCTTCAATGCTTGCCCAATTCTGTAAATTCCCCACAAAGCACGCTAACCCACTCACCTCCTCCCAAAAACAAAGGATGACAACCACTAATAATACTATCATACTAAGAGCATCTTCATTAGATGTTTATGGAGCATGTCTTTGGTGACATGGAGCTTATGTGAAGTCTATGTACATAAACTTTCAGTAAAGTATCAACTTTATAGAGTTGATGTTATACTAGTTCAGGTGTATGGACTAAAGAAGGTTAGACCAACATATTAACCAATGATATGAAGGGAGTGGTTATCACCCACTCATCATTCAAACGGCCATATGTGCTCTTTTCCTCTCACTTTCCCTTGCTCTTTTTCACTTTTTACCCGTTTTGGTCATATTTACCTCACATTTAATTAAAATAACCACTTTATACAAATATACTCAACTAAATATCCCACACAATTACAAAACACATAAAAAACATTACTTTTGAAATTGGGTCCCACATTTTTGTAACTCTCACTATGGTGACCGGCTCACCATAAACACAAACATTTGACCGTGACCATGGCTTCCGCTGGTTGGTGGCGCGTAATCTAAGGCTAATGGTGAATGGGTCACTCCCACTCTGATATTTAAAAGTTAAACTAGTTACTTGAGATGTTTATGGACTATATGAAGTACATAGCATTGTAGAAGCAAGTTTATATGCTTTTGTAAAGAGTAAATTGCAAAAATCGTCTTTGTGGTTTGGCCAAATTGCACGTTTCGTCCTTGTGGTTCATTAAATGCAAATATCGTCCTTATTTGGCACTGTTACGTTCACTTTTGATTTTATCATTGCAAAACCGCCCTTGTGGTTTGCCAAATTTCACTGTTGAAGGACCAAAAGTGAACGTAACAGTGCCAAATAAGGACGATATTTGCACTTAATGAACCACAAGGACGAAACGTGCAATTGGCCGCACCACAAGGACGATTTTTGCAATTTACTCTTTTGTAAATTATAAACAATGACATGAAAATACTATAAACTTAGAAATGTTCATAGCATGAGATGCTCTAAAACTACCTTTAATGGTCACACTATTTCACCTTTTCATTCACCGTCATATCAAATTTCTCTTCATTTATCTCCCCACTCTCACTTTTCACCCCAATGATCACCACTCACTCACATTTCAATAAAATACATTGTTGTGGGATAACAAAGTCAAAGTGTCAAGATTAACAAAGTAACTGCAGAAAGACAAAGTGTCAAGAAGAAGTCAGTAATCAAGCAGAAAAGTCAAAGTAATCGCTTATTCATCAAAGTAATCGCAAAGCTTAAAGTCGATTGTAATTGATTAATAGATAGAAAGTAATGTTTATCTAGAACTTTCTAAGTATTGTTTACTTGACGAACAAGGATAAGAATTGTAAACCGATTAGGGTTATCCTTAAGCCTATAAAATGACCCTAGATTGGTATTAGAGTTACTAGTTTTATATATGTTTTAGAATCCTAAAGTACAATCATTATTTAGAGTTTTAGAGTTGTTAAAGAATCTGCATAATAAGCAGCTTTTGTGTTATTAATAAAGTTAAATCTTCTTAGCTTTGTTAAGTAAATTCGCTGACTTTTAATAGAGATTACTCAGTTGTTTTCATTGTTAATAACTTAGGATTTATCCGAGGTTGTTAACCCCTTAACAAGCTATTTAGTTTGTTTGAGTACATCAATCCAACAAGTGGTACGAGCTTGTGAAAACTCCGACTAGAAGAAAATGTTTAAACTTAGTTAAACAACAAAACCTAAAGATGTCGATGATGTCGTTCCACCACCATCCATCACCTCACTAAGGATTCCTATCATTAAGAAGGGCGAATATGATCTATGGAGCATGAAGATGAGGCAAGATATTGCAATCACCACCATGCACCGTGGAATGTGATTGTCAATGGTAATGAAGGTGAAGAACCCGCAGACATTCCTGGCCAACCTAAAGCACCTAAACCCATCTTGCCACCGCTACAATCTAAATCAAGAGAAGGCTCTCAACATACTGTTGTATGCTATTCCAGATGGTCATCTACTCAAGTTTCATGATGCTAAAGATGCAAAGCAACTCTGGCCGCTTCTCGACTAGATTTGGAGGTAATGATGCTTCAAAGAAGATGCATGTAACTTTGTTAAAGCAGCAGTTTGAAACCTTTACGTTGGAGAAGGTCTTGATGCCGCCTATGACAGATTCCAAAATCTTCTCAAAGATGTGAAGTCTGTACAAAGCGAGGTTTCAGTTGAAGATGCTAACCTTAAGTTCTTAAGGAGCTTGCCATCTACATGGCATGTGATTACTACTATGATCAGAGGACAACCTGGATTGGACACCATGGACTTTGACGATCTCTACAATCATCTGAAGGTGTATGAGCATGAGATGAATGGCCAAACAAGCTCAAAGTCTCACATTATTGCTTTTGTGTCATCTGAGAGGCGATTCACTACTAAAGTACTCGCTTCTCATACTCAAAGTAATCGTTGCTCAAAAATGCTCACGCCTACACTACCTTTGCTCAAAGAATCTACACCAACTAATACCATCCACTCTCAGATGAAGTCGTGCTCTTCTTTTTGCACAACAAGCTACTCTCTACCTCATTGCATGAAGAAGATCTCTCACATTGAAGAGGATGCTCTTGAAGAAATTGATATCAAGGCAAGTTGATATGATCACTGCAAGGATCAAGAAGTTTATGAAGAAGACAGGAAGAGGCATTGACTTCAAACCAAAATAGGGAATCACTTTTGACAAATCCAAGATTGAATGCTTCAATTGTCAAAAGATGGACATTTTGCAATGGAATGCGGTTTTTAAGTATCAAGCAAACAGGATGACTGAGAAACCAAAGCTAGAGTTGAAAGAAATTCCTATTACTGAAACAAAAGCTTTGGTTGCTCAAGAGAATTTATCAGAGGTTGACCGGAGTGCTGAGTTTGATGATGAACCAATAACTTATTGTATGGTAGCCGTGGAGGAGTCGTGAAAGAGTTTGATTGAGCACAACTTTGATGAGTAACCTGAACATGCCGCTTTGGAATCCAGAGATGGTCTAGGAAGCTTTGAGCATTAAGAGTGAAGATGATCCGTTTCTACTTGCTCTCATGGCTACTTCACCAAGTTCAACCCCTATCTCTGAGGTATGTTCAAAGTGTCATAACTTTTATCAAAAAGTGCTTAATGATTATGTGACTGAAAGAGATAAGTATGAAATGGGTCATAGTGATAAGGCCTAAAATGAACATGTTTTTAGTAGCATTATTGTTGGTTTTGTGCATGATAATCGGCTATATTTACTCATAATTGTTGCAAAAGTGCAAAAGATGCGTATTGTGTATGTATATGTAGCCAGATATCACGAATGATGAAGAAATGAAGTTTTTATGCACATTTGGAAGATTCTCAAGAAGAGAGTCGAGCAAGGAAGCTTTTGGACTCAATGATTAGGAAGCACAATGATTTCTAAGTATCTACAAAGAAGGAAGATTAAGTTTTGCCTTGGAAATCATCAGCGAAAGCAAAGAATGAAGCGTATAAGCAGAAAGTCAACAAAAGTCAAATCAAAAAACACCCATTGCCTTGGTCAGAACCCGTGAACCGGATCCGGCTGGCATTTGGTCAAAACGAACCGACCGGGCAATGCATGCACTGCAGAGTACACAAAGTTGCATTATTGTTGCCTTAACTCCCCATAATCATTGGAGGCCGATCATTTCTTGATATTAACTTGTTGTAACGTTTTATCATTTGAGCAAGCATTTGAGGCTATATAATGAACCTAGTCCTAGTTTACTAGGTGTGACAAACAAAAGAGCATTAGTTTACACCAAAAACTAATACCAATCATTTTATCAAGCCCAAAAGTCTAGTACCCTACCAGAAACGCCCAGGCAAGGAGGGAACAATTCCTATCCATAGTTTTGGTAGTTTGGAGTTATACGGTGAATCTAGGTGATTGGAGGCACGTGGTTGCTAACAACCATGAATTTAATTCTTGTAATCGTAAAATTTTAGGTATTCTATGAACTTTGTTATGGATTTCTATTCTCTTGAATTATTTGAGTTACTTTGTTATGATTTGTGTTTAGTTATTATTATTATCATGGAGTAGTTTGGGATATACTGTGTTGGGATGTAGTAAATCATATTAGTGTTCTCAAAATGTGATGCATGTATATATGATCTTGTTTAAATGAGTTTGTTGGAAAAATACTAGTCTTGGTATGATTTGTTGATAAAACATGTTTTAAGAAAAAGGACCGAAAGGATTTCTCTTGTGTTTTATTCCAAAAATTTGAGTGACAAACTAGTATGGGGATATGGTGATTGACAACCACCATGTTTGCTTATTAAAACAAGACTAGGAGCATTTTTATCACGAAAGGGTCGAAAGATTCGTAAGAACAAGTTTAATAAGAACATGTTGCAAACAAATGGATTTTCTAAAGAATAATCATTAGGATAAGGACCGAAAGGATTACCTAAACGTTTTTGTTCTTAGAATGATTTTACAAACATATACCATGGTTGGAGATCATTTGCTTATGATTTGTGCATCACATCAAGAGTATACACCAAACCTTAATGAATACTATTTATGATTGATTATAGACTACACACAAGTATATATATTTCTTATTATTGAATTCGCTATAACATAACTATTTGAGGAAGCCTTGACAAGCTTTCTTGTTGGAATCTTTTCATACAAAATTTCAAACATAAAATCCCTTGGGACGATCTCGACTTACCAAACTTTGCTATAACGGACGAGTATACTTGCTCGTATGTGTTAATAGGTTAGACGGTTAAATCGTGTTTATAAATTTTAAAACTTGCACCACACGTAGCACATCAAGTTTTTACCACGCCGGGATTTTCTTTGATTTTCTCGTAAAATTGGTAGTACCGAATTGAATTTGTTGAAGTAAAAAAGTAAAAAAGTTTTGGTTAAAGCAACCGATCTGTTGCTTTGCAACCGAATCCGTTAGAGTTTCTGAGAAAATTTTCATTTTCGATTTCATGGTTCTAGTTTACTTAGTTATTTGTGTTATAGTTCCTAGAGTAATTCTTGTCATTTTAGATTTTATTTTGCATTATGTCTTATAGTTTAATGATTTCTTAGATTTATTTACATTTTATTTACATTTGTTAATTATTAGTTAATTAAGTTTTAGATTAATTTCAGTTTTTATAGTAACTTTTTTCGTTATATGGTTTAATTATTTTAATGATAGATTTTAATTGGTAGTTAATTTAGTTTTTAGTTTAATGGTTTTATTATTAAGTTATTAAATTATTGGTTTATGAAGAGTTTTTATTAATTAGAGTTTAGTACATCTTAATGATTCCTTAATTGCATTAAAATTGCTTTTTATATAAAAAAAAAATATATTTTTGGTGTCGATCCGACCGCTCGGTTGCAACCCGCAACCGAATCCGGTTTGATCACTTGGTCTAGTTATTTCAATCAACCGATTCGGTTGGTGAGCCAACCGAATCCTGTAGAGTTTCGGGTAATTTTTATGATTTTTAGATTTTGAGTTTTAACCTATGTTTTTAGTTTTGTTAAGTATCTTAACTTGTTTAGTATATGTTTCTATATTTTGTTCTTGTTTTTACTAACTCTAACGCTAATAGTTCGGATTTTGTTTTGTTTTGTTTTGTTTTAGTTTGTTAGTTAGTATGGATAGTTTGAGTGGAATCTCGGAATACCTTCGTAACTTGGATGAAATGTTCAAGGATACCTGGGTTCACTGGAAAAGATTGGAGGTATATTCGAAGAGAGTAAGAAAGATTTGGGGATTGATACGGTTAATATGGAGGAAACGGTGAAAACAAAGTTCAAATTCCCAAGAAGGAAAGGGTCTTAGTGTTCACACAAGCACCTTTGACGGTGTATGATTCGCCATTCATGAGGTTTGGTACTTTTGCAGCGTAGAAGGAGTAAGTGCTTGGGACGCTCAACTTAATATGGCTTATGGAGAAAACTACATTTTGGAGAAGGTTCTTGACGAAATTGGTCATGTACATTTGGACTATGAAGCATATGGAAGAAGGATGGTTAAAAATCTTAAAGTCAATATTCATGGTCGCATTTTTGAAACGAATTTTGTTGTGTTTGAAGAAGGGAATTCGGATGAACCCAATGTGTGTTTTGGTAGGGATTTTCTTGTAACTACCAAGTGTAAGCTTGATTTTGCATTGGGAGAAATGAGGATTAATATAACTGATTCTTGGAAGAAGAAAAGAAATGAATGAGATGTTAGTGGAAGTATGTGCCAACATGGAGGAGAAAGATGTGGAAGTAGTTAAAATGGGGAAAGCAAATCGGAAGAAAACTTCATCAAACAAACTAACCCCAACAACAACCACCAAAAATGATTACACACCATCATCACCTACCACTACAAACACTTTCAAACCTTTTAACCAAAAAAAGCTATTTTAGAAAACCTAGAACAAAAGTTTCTTGAGCTAAATGAAAAGAAACCGGTGATAGAGGTACTTCAAGATTACGTGCTCTACCGTAAGAAGTTGGATGCGGTAATGCTAGTGAGGGCTAGATTGGAAGATAAGAATCTCACCAGGAGGAGCGAGATCAAATTTTGTTTAGAGGCATGCCAAGGAAGGAAAAGGATCCAGGAAATTTTGTGTTACCAATAAAAGTGAATGGGACTACACCAGTTTATGCTTTAGTCGATACTCGGGTCAAGTGTTAATGTTATGCCCTATCCATTGTTTATGACTTTAGGTCTAAGTAATCCGCAACCTAATCATTCTAAGCTTACCATGGCGGATAATTCTCAAGAGAAAGCAATGGGAGAGGTAAAGAATGTGAGAGTGCAAATTGGCTATCAACCGTATTTGGCCGATTTCTTTGTCCTAGATATTACGGTGGACAAAAGTTTACCACTACTATTAGGGAGACCATTTCTACGAACTTGTGGTGCAATTATAGAGAATGAAGAGGCACTATGACTATTGATGATGGTATTTCAAAGCAAACATACTATCCAAAACCAAGAGGACCGACTTTGGAATTTATGGAGGATTTGGAGTTCATGGAAGCAAATGATGATTTGACGTGTTTTGAAGTGGGACGCGATAACCAAGGAAACCCAATGTTTGGACCATTAGCTCCGCCTTATTTTGATATAGAGGACAAAATGGAACGTGCATTGGTGGTAGAAGCTTTCTATAGCCCATTCAAAAACATACTAGTCTACAAGAAGTTGAACGACTTTTTAGGTTCTTTACCGGTGCAACTTAAGAATTTGAGTGGAAACCCAAGGGTCCGCATTTACAAGAGACAAGTCGAGATGGAGATTGGCATGTTAAGTTCAATATACTTTGTCCGGACGGAAGAAGATTCATGAGGAAGTTCAAAACTTTTGAAACCTATCGAGTTAACCGAAAAATTTCAAAGCAAGGACATCCTAAGACAAGAGTATTTTGAGGAATTCTAAGGAGAAGACAAGGGACCGTAATAAACAAGCAATTATTTGCTTGAACTTCATGAACTATTTATTTCTTTTTGATTTGATGCATTTAGGATTTTTATTTCTTATTTCAGTTTTACTTTCATTTTTATTTCTATGATTTAGGTTATTTGGTTAATGCATTATGACTATGAGTTTTAGTTGAGTTTTGGTTTAGTTCATAAGAATGATGATTTGAGTTTTAAGATTGGATGATTGTTGAAATTTCCAAATGGTGGATGAATGTTGTGTGAATCTTTAAGTGATTTTTGAGTAAAAATTTTGTTGCTTGAGGTAAATGCCTAAGTAACATGAAAAAATGCAAAATTTGGCAAAATGCAAACCGAAACGGTTGTGTCCATGATGAACCGTTGCATACAAGTATATATACCAAAAATTCACTTTTCCAGAAAAAAACACACACACACCTAATTCACTGGGTTTTGCAAAATTTGTCCAAGAGAAGCTAATTAAAGATTGTTTAAGTTGTAGGAAGACATCATGGCACCCAAACAAGTAAGCATCTACATTCAATTAACTCAATTAAGGTTTAATTAGAGCATTTGATTCAAATTGAATATTAGGTCACCAATTTGGGGTTTTTGTTATAATTGAATTAAGTTGTAATATTTTTGGATTGAGTGGGTAATTGATACAGGAATGCATTGAAAAAAGAATTATAGTGATTGATTCAACATGGAATGAGTATTAGATGATTGAATTTTCGGATTTGATTAGGTTGTGCAAGTGAATCAAGTTAAGATGCAATTGGTGATTCCTAATGGTAGATGATGTGTTTTTGTGAGTAATAGATGCCACATTATTGATTAGAGCTAATGATTGAAGAATATAGGTTTTATCTAGTTGAGTTCTAAGATGATGAATGTGTGATGACTTGAGGTTTGGAAAGCAAAATTTAGAGTAATTCAAGGATGTAGAAATCATTGAGGATGATAGAATGCAATCTAGGAGTGGATTGGACTTAGAAATTCGAGTGAATAAGGGTTTAAAAGGCAAAAGCCTTATGCAGATTGCATAACCGATCCGGCTTGCAAAGGTAACCGAAGCGGTTGGATTTGGTTAAAGAGTAACCGATTCGTGCTCTGCAACCAATCCTAACGGTTTCTATGTTGGAAATTTTTGAAATTTTGAAGTGGATCTTAGAGGGTTCCATGAACCTTCTTGTTTGTTCTAACACTTTATATATGTCTTATATTTATGATTTCTACAGAGAATTGTTGTAGGTAGCTCAAGCGGGAGGCGATTCCAATGAACCCGCTTGTTACGAAGTTTTGTCAAAGGAAACAGAAGAAGAAAGTCAAGTATCGCTTGAAGACAGAAGCAAATGCCAACTTAAAGTTCAAAGATCTCACCGATGGGGAGAAACATGCTTTCTGGGAAAGGTTATCAAAATTGCAAAATAGGACATGTTTGGTTCCGAGGGTGATTGATTGGGATTTGTTTGCGGAATGTGATTATGAAGATGAGTTGAGAGGAATGATGCGGACATCTTATGTGTATCCAGGGGATGGTGATTCATTCAATGATTTGTCATGGGAAAGAGCATTTAGCGCCATGAAGAAGTTTATCGGGAATGGTGTATGGAGTTCTTTTCAACCATGTATTTTGAAAGAAAGGTGAATGTTCGAAACTTGATGAAAGAAGTTTGTGTTTGGTTTAGGCTTTGTGGAAGGGATCATGCTTACACTTTGCCGGGCTGGGGTGGCTCTTGGTTTGTATGAGCCACATGAGGTTAATCATCGGTTATTTGAAGCTCACTTTTCGAGTCTTCGGAGGTTTGAAAAAGACTATCCTAGTATTCCCGCTTATTGGAATCGAGTGGGAGATCCTTCTTGCGCTAGGAGGAATGCCTCGACCGCCGGAATCCATTAATGAGGATACTCACAAGTTGATAGTGACCGGCCGTTTAATAGGTATGGAAGCAGGACAAATGTCAAAACCGGACTAATGGGTTATGATGTCTAGAAGAAACTAAGGACTGCAGAATTTGCAAGGGATAGCCTAGTATTTGTCTAGGAGGGCTCCGGGAATCAAGAGCAATAGCCATATTTGTGGAGGACATTTTGTGACGGGTTAGTAAGAATCTTGGGTATTATGTTGATGAGGAATTAGCTAAGTGGAGAGCCAAAGTATATGGAGATGTGGACGCACAAGGTTTTAGTAAAGCTTTGAATAGGAGATTGAAAACCTTGGGGTTATGGATTGAGCCTCAGCCACAACAACAACAACAACAACCACCACAAAGCAGGAAGTATACCAATGGAGAACGTGCGGGTACGCCCAAATAGTTTTGATTCAGTGGGGAGAGTGGAACCAATATTTAGATGAGATTCAATGTAAGGATGTGTGGAGAGACTCGATGATGTTGAGAAACAACTACATCAATGATTATTCAATGCCTATCTTTCAACACATGGCTCAAGAAGCCAATTATGAGTTACCACCCTACAATCTACCCAATGTTCCACCATATCCTTTACCCTACACTTCTTATCCCGACCCTATCCGTATCCATATCATGGGTATGCACCATTTCCTCGATCCAAGACCCCATATGGTCGATTACCGAGGTTGGTGGAGCAAGCTACGATGTTGGAGGATCGCCATCAGGAGTTGGAGGAAAGAAGAAGAAGAGGAGAGTTCATTCGGAGATTATAGACGAAAAATACGTAACTGAAAGTGATGATGATGATGAGTATGATGATGAAGAAGGTGACGAGATAAGCGAGGAAGACGAGTGATCATGGATCATTCGTGAATTATGGTTTCAAAGACAATAGTTATGATGTGTTAAACAATGTTATTTCTATCTTTTTAAACTATTTCTTTAGGATATTATTATATTTTGCTTGGTTTTATTTTGTTTTTATTAGCATTTGCATTTGGATTGTTTTGTTTTGTTTGTGTATTGTGTTTTTGCTTTTGTTTGCGGTGGATGATGTTGAAGATTATTGATGGTCAAATATTTGGAGTTGGATGACTCACGTGCTTTCTTATGACCCAATATGCGTATTGCATATTCTATCTTGTGGTATCTTTTAACTATTTTTCCCATTTTCTTTACTTTGAAGTTCATTTTATTACATTGAGGACAATGCAAAACTTAAGTATGAGGGAGGGAAGAAAATAGAAAAATGATATGCATTTTAATCTTCTTAGATTTTTTTATTTTAGATAACTTTTGAATTGATTTGAATTCACTTGAAGGTCTAGTTGTTTTAATGCAGTCGAAATGATGGGAGAAATAGACCGAGAGAAAATTGAGTTAAGATGAGAATGGATTTTCTTTGTTTTATTTTTTCAAATAATTTTTTAGACCGAGGACAATGTTAAATTGAGACGGAGATCTGATGTCGATATTGTCACTTAGTTGTTTTCACGCATTATTGATAAATATTTTGAAACAACTTGGGAATTTCAATGGTAAAATGAAGTTTTTGAAAATTTTTGGATTTGAACCAAATTACGGAAGTAATTCATTTTGGATTCGATAGCATTTTCTAGCATGCATAATAGCCTTTTTCCACGCATTTGTGAGGTTTCTTTTTGTATAAAACACATCTTTTGTTTTATATTTGCTATGAGCTTTGATTATGTCGATTCAAGAACTTGTACTAGTTATGCATTACGGTTAAAATCACTTTCGAGTGATATAAATATGTTCAAATGATAAGAGGCATCCTAGGATTTAACCCAAATGGCCTTCCATTTTACATCTAATGATATATTAGCTAACCACATCGGTTAGTTAACCACCTTTATATGGACCCATTTGTTAGTGCTCATCTTTAGCACTAGATACCCTTAGTATACCCTTTTGAGCCAATCTTTTCATTTGTTACATCCTAAAAATACAAAAAGATTTTACACTTTAAACTTTAGCCAACCCTTGTCATGTCTAATGGTTTGTTGCTAGTTGTTTGGAATGATTGGATTGTTTTTGATGATTATGAAGAAGCTACACTTTGTTTGTAGTATGTACCATTATCCATCATAGATGAAGGAGACGTCTTTCTTGATTTTTTTTGTGTATGCCGACACTAAGTGTGGGGAACTTTGTTAAAAAAAAAAAAAAAAAAAATATAAAAACTGATGAAGGATATTGATTAGCCAATGAGCTAAATTGAGTTATACATATTTATGAGATCGATATTTGAAGAGGTGAAATAATCATTTACAGGGTTGTGGTTTGTATGATGGCTAGCAACATGGAGGTTTAGACTTGACTTTATTTTCTTTTAACACCAATTTCATAAACCATCCCATGCCTTATCCATACCTTTATGAACCCTTAACCTTAACGATATAACCCGAATAAAAGCCCTCTTTGATGAATTTATTTTCTTTGTTTTGATACTTGTACAAGCTTATGGTAAAAGCATTGATCATGACTAGGCATTGAGTGATTTACATATACCCATCAATATATGAGTGTTGAGTGATTCTTAAAATCATTCGTGAGGTGTTCTAGTTATGTTATCTAAAGTGTTTGGTTCATTTTTAAAAGTTTTCACATATTAAAAGCAAGACAATGATTATCTCTTTTGGGATGATTGTTACATTTTTGGAACCATGGTGTCAAGACCATTGAAATCAATCTTTGCATACGTTAGACCTACTCGAGGGTTGTAGAGCTTAAATGGGAATTTGATAACTCCTAAAATGAACATGTTTTTAGTAGCGTTATTGTTGGTTTTGTGCATGATAATCGGCTATATTTACTCATAACTGTTGCAAAAGTGCAAAAGATGTGATGTGTATGTATATGTAGCCATGTATCACGAATGATGAAGAAATGAAGTTTTTATGCACATTTGGAAGATTCTCAAGAAGAGAGTCGAGCAAGGAAGCTTTTAGACTCAATGATTGGGAAGCACAATGATTTCTAAGTATCTACAGCAAGGGAAGATCAAGTTTTACTTTGGAAATCATCAACAAAGCAAAGAATGAAGCGATAAGGTAAAGTCAACAAAAGTCAAATCAAGAAAACACCCAAATTGCTCGTCGAACCCGTAACCGGATCCCGCTGGGCATTTGGTCAAAACGAACCGATCCGGCCATATGCAATGCAGCTTACAAAAGTTGCATTTATTGTTGCCTTAACTCCTCATAATCATTGGAGGCCGATCATTTCTTGATATTAACTTGTTGTAACGTTTATCAGTTGAGCAAGCATTTGAGGCTATATAATGAACCTAGTCCTAGTTTACTAGGTGTGACACAACAAAAAAGAGCATTAGTTTACACCAAAACTAATACCAATCATTTTATCAGCCCAAAAGTCTAGTACCCGCTGAAACGTCCAAGGCGCGAGGGAACAATTCTCATCCATAGTTTTGGTAGTTTGGAGTTATATGGTGAATCTAGGTGATTGGAGGCACGTGGTTGCTACAATCCACTAATTCTAATTCTTGTAATCACAAAAGTTTAGGTATTCTATGAACTTTGTTATGGATTTCTATTCTCTTGAATTATTTGAGTTACTTTGTTATGATTTGTGTTTAGTTATTATTATCATGGAGTAGTTTTGGGATATACTTGTGTGTTGGGATGTAGTTAATCATATTAGTGTTCTCAAAATGTGATGCATGTATATATGATCTTGTTTAAATGAGTTTGTTGAAAAAATACTAGTCTTGGTATGATTTGTTGATAAAACATGTTTTAAGAAAAAGGACCGAAGGATTTCTGTGTTTTATTCCAAATAGTTGAGTGACAAACTAGTATGGGGATATGGTGATTGACAACCACCATGTTTGCTTATTAAAACAAGACTAGGAGCATTTTCATCACGAAGGGTGAAAGATCTGTAAGAACAAGTTTAATACGAACATGTTGCAAACAAATGGATTTTCTAAAGAATAATCATTAGGATAAGGACCGAAAGGATTACCTAAATGTTTTTGTTCTTAGAATGATTTTACAAACATATACCATGGTTGGAGATCATTTGCTTATGATTTGTGCATCACATCAAGAGTATACACCAAACCTTCATGAATACTATTTATGATTGATTATAGACTACACACAAGTATATATATTTTATTATTGAATTCGCTATAACATAACTATTCGAGGAAGCCTTGATTTCTTGTTGGAATCTTTCATACAAAAAACAGCAAACACACAAATCCCTTGGGACGATCTCGACTTACCAAACTTTGCTATCACTGACGAGTATACTTGCTCGTATGTGTTAATAGGTTAGACGGTTAAATCGTGTTTATAAATTTTTAAAACTTGCACCACACGTAGCACATCAAGTAGCAGGTTACCAAATAACTTTAGAGTCTATGGAAGCCAAAATAATAACACATGAAAATAATGAAATGGCTTAAGCAGTAAGTATGAACAACGTAGATTATCATTGAAATTAAGTGAATGGAAGTTAAATGAGATATCCCAAATTGAGAAACTAACTAATGGAGAGAGATGAATTGCTAGAAAAGTTTGTCTTGGGACAATCAGTCTTTTCTATGTCACTTATGTTGAAAAACAAAGAAGAGCTTACATTAAACCTGGCCTAGGTTTTGTATGGACTTTAATAGCAGAAAACCCACCTAGTGATCAGATGAATGACTTTGAGGATATAACCACTAGTGATGATGAACCCATTAATTATGTAGACACATCTAGTAATGAGGAATCAGTTAGTGAAACACCTCCTGAAGCAAGAAAGATAATGCCTATCATGCGTTTCTATCCTGACCGTAGTCATCAACCCTTTAGCCTGATGTTTCGCTTGGGCAGATGACTTTTAGAGTTTAGGAAGAAACTTAAAGGTCAATCTAGGTCCAAACCTCAAAAAGAAATCTGAAAACACCTAAGGTAGATGATGTTAAAGAAGCAGAGCAAAGATTTTTCTCCCCAATACTGCTACAAACCCTCAAGTACTGCTACAACTTCAACAGTACCTTTAAGAAAACCTTTTCAACCGCCTTCTAAACCTTTTGGGATAATTTTTGTCAAAACACTTTTCTCAGTCACCTAGAATACAGGATATTTTTGGTCATACACATAGAGGAAGAAATTTTGGAATTACAGATCAAAAACATGTTTTTGTTTGTTTTGTCCTAATCATTTGCATTAAGACATGTGACTTACATTCAGAGTACTTAAGTAAGTTCCCAAAGAACGAAAATGATAACCAAAAACCAAGGGAGACTAGACCAGCTTGGAATCATTCACATAGGGTTAACCATAGAAACTTCTCACTAGACTATAGGTACCCTCACCAGAGAAGATCTTTTTCAAAACCTCCAGTACCTTCAAATACTTTTCCAAGTACGTTAACCAAGACATACTTTCCTCAGTTTTTCACCAAAACCTCTTGGATAGGAACCCTAGGAGATCTAATTACTATCATCTAGAAGGCACAACTCCAAAACTAGTTAGATCTAGAGACTCTTCACCATAAGTTAAAACTCAATGGTTAAGAAAGAATTACTGATGATGAACAAACAGTACTTTAACAAGTCCTGCTGAACAGTGATTTTGATAAAAATGATTTTGTTGAAAAAGAAAAGGATTTTTGTTTGTTGAAAACAAAGTTTTGCTGAAAATCCACCACAAATGTTGAAACAAAAGATAATGCTTGATTCTGTCTACAAAAACTGTGAAGATTACATACTCAAGGAATTTGATATGTTACTACACAAGGGGAACACAAGTCGTAAGGCTTGGGTTCCTAAGACACTAACTTTTTTATCTTTGTGCAGGCACCCAAAGAGGAACTTAAGATCATTTTATTGTGGATAGTTGGTTGCTCTGGAGCATGACAGGAGACAAGAGATTCTGTAGATTTTAGGCCATATTGTGGAGGACGAGTTGCATTTGGGAATGATGCTAGTGGAGGTAGAATTAGTGGAAAAGGAACCATCAAGACAGGAAGCTAATTTTTGAGAATGTTAGATATGTGAATGAGCTCCAGTTCAATCTTTTGTCTTTCTCAAATATGTGACAAAATCATCATGTGTTATCCACTACACAGAATGTATCATACTTTCACCTTTCAATGATTCAAGCTTGATGATCATAACTTGGTGATACTCAAAGTACCAAGAACCAATGATGTGTATAGTTTGGATATGAAGAGTCTTCACTCTCTGAAGAGCTACGTGTTTAGTAGCAAAGGCATCACTTGAAGAAGCACATCAATGGAATAGAAGATTGGGCCATGTGAATTACAAGAATATCAACAAATTGGTCAAAGGAAATTTAGTTAAAGGTTTACCTTCAAAGACTTACAAGAATGATCACTCCTGTTTGGCGTGCAAAAAAGGTAAACAACATAAAGCTTCATCAAGAAGCTTGAGGAGACTGTTAGAGACCATTGAGCTGTTACATATGGATCTATTTGGTCCTGTTTCTGTTACAAGTTTGAACAAAAAGAAGTACTGCTTGGTAGTGACAGATGATTGCAGTAGATTCAGTTGGGTATTTTTCTTGGGATTTAAAGATGACACTTTTGATGCAATCCATGATCTTATCATTGCCCTTTGTAGAAACTGTAGACCTTGATAGATCTTGAGCACTCGCAGATCGTTAGTATTACTTATGTAATCACAAGCAAACTAATAGACAATCTCTACGACTTAATTCTTTAGCAGAAAATCAAATAAAGCACAAACACATAACTAAGAACTCGTTGATCCTCTATGGATCTTTATATTACTAAAACTTTGTTTCTCAACTCGTTCCATCAATCATACTATTGTGTTCCTTTTATAAGCCGAACCCAACTTGTTTCCTAAGAACCGTATAATCATAAAACTAAATAAGATATACATTATCACTTCCTAATAAAGCTCATGCATATCCTAACTAACTATAGAAAACACGGAATAACTAAGAACTCGTTGATCCTCTATGGATCTTTATATTACTAAAACTTTGTTTCTTAACTCGTTCCAATAATCATTCTATTGTGTTCCTTTTATAAGCAAGGAACCCTAACTTGTTCCTAAGAAACGGATAATCATAAACTAATAAGATATACATTATCACTTCCTATAAACTCATGCATATCCTAACTAACTATGAAACACGGATAACTATTTCCGATAAACAACTCTGTCTTTATATCTTCAGCATAATTATGTCTTCGGCAGAATCCTTACACTTCAGTAGAATCCTTGCAGTAGAAACATCAGCATAAATCATACTTCACATAATTCCCAACAATCCTCCCCTAAACTGGAATTTGACTTGGTTAAGTTCCAGTTTCTTGATAGATCTTCAACGCTTTAGAGGATTGTACTCGAACATCAGCAACAAAAACACAAAACAAGGACACCTCGATGATGACATAACTTTAAAGCCCCAGGTCTTTGCAGCAACAAATGACAACATGTACATCAAAACATATTAGTTTCATACTATTCTCATCACATCCAGGTGTGTTAACTCCTGTGAGAGGTGAATCATTGAAAATAATGGATTTGATGTCTCTTTACCAATAGCCATCCCTACTACTGAGTAGCCAAATGTTTCAGTTCGAAACTATGGTACACTGATAACCATCTGATTATTAGCAAATCAGCAACCAAAACCGATTGAAATGTCTTTACTTGTAGCCGTTTGGCTCAATTCAATTCTTAGGATTGGTGAACTGATTACCAAATATAGTATTCCACTGCCTTTACCACAAGCCATATACATGTGGACTAGTCAATTCTTGGATTCTAAAAAGGAATAAACCATGGTGAATTGATGACCATACAACACTCAGCAATTAAGCATGGGTGGTTGCAAACCCTATGATTTTGAGTAAACCATTACAGCTATCAACAGATTTGATGTGTCTTTACCAAAGCTGTACCCTTTGGACTAGCCAACTCTTTGACATACACAAGGTATATCCGGTGAGTTAATAACCAGCATGAATAGACAACAAACCTGCAAGAAAAGTTAGTAAAACAAAGAATATACATAGTTTTTTTTTTTTTTTTTTTTTTTTTTTTTTTTTTTTTTTTTTAACTAAGAAACAAATAAACAAATATTAAAAACATGACAAACTATACAAATTACCACAATCAAAATGAGGTACCATGTTGCAGAAGCTGATTCTTAATAACCTCAACACATTGTTACATCCAACTTATCATTCCCAATCGGATCTGGAGGAACTTCCAATTTATGTCTAAGCATTCTTTCCATAAGCCTCTTAGATAATGGATAAGTTCTCTCAGAAAACATATAGACAGTATATACACCCTTTGTCTCCAACCTACATGCACACGAGGCAGAGGATAAAATCTCCAAGACGTAACCTGCCACAAGTGAGAGTTCTTCCAAATAAATTATCCTTTACCATTGGGAGATTGAGAATCAAACAGCACATGAAGATCTCCAAAAATAAATATAATCCGTAACCCCTGTGGTGCATTATAATGGTAATACTATCATTGACAAGGGTATACAAAGTAAGCAAATCTGCCCGGTCTACCAAATGCAAGATCTCCTTCAAAAAGTTAAATTGCATGGTAGTTTGATCCAAACGGTGAATGATATTATGCTCATCATCTATCAATGACCAATTAATCAAAACATCATGAGATCCCTCAGGAAAATCAGCAGCAAATCCTTCTCTGATAAAAGATGACTCAGCCGCCTTTAAATCCACAGGAATATCCTTGGGAGATGTCTCAACCTTACGATGCTTGTGAGATGACTGAATCCTAGCTGATCGCACAGATCTCCGTAGAGAAGAGAATTTCCGTTTAGCCGTCCTCTTCTTCCTCCTACCGGAAATATAGATGTCTGAAGATGGAACATCTTCAGAGTCTTCATGAGCTTCGTTAGAAACACTACCACGTAATTCATTCATTCTGTCAAGCACCTTTCTCGCCTGTGTAGATTTGACAGTTGTTGTTTCAGCTTCCTTAACCAGATTATCTCCTTCTGTATCAACAGATCCCACAAATGAAGTTGAAACTGGCACATCAGGTGTCTCAGAAGAAACCATAAAAGGTTCAGCAGAAGTTTCAGCAGAAGAAACTTTGTCAGTTGAACTAGGAACTTCAGTAGTTGTTTCAGCAGAAACAGTAGAAGGTTCAGCAGAAGAAACCCTGGGAGGTGAAGAAGTAGCTTCAAGAGTAGCTTCAGAAGTAACCGCTGGAGACAGCACCTTAGGTGGAATATCATCAAAATTATCCACAATCTCAACAAACTTAGGTCTTCTGGCCGGTGGATCAACTATATTTCCAGCAATCCTTTTCAAATTGGAAGAAGGTTTTGAAGAAGATGAAGAAAACTTCATGATATGATTATATTTGCAAAGCAGAACATGATCAGGCAAAGCCAAGACTTGCTTCATTGTTAAACCTGTATTATACACTGAAGAACTCTGATTTTTCACCACAATTCTCATATTTGTTTTCTTTGCTTCAGTGAGTGGTTTCTCCCTCTTAACCTTGTTCTTTTGAGCTGTTATAGCTTTCTTCTTTGCAGCTTCTTCTTCCTTTCGTTGTTGTCCACGAGCCACCATTTGAGCCACAAAATTCTCACTATCGAAATCTGCACCCAAAATACTCTGAGCAAGTGAAAGATTAGAAACAGCTTGCTGAGTATAAACATCCCAGTGTGCAGCAGGCATCTGAGTAGCCATTGCATCCAATTCTTTTCGTCTCTCAGGTGGCAATTTAGAAATAGACTCAGCTTCAAGCCGCTTAGCCAATTCATCACTTTTCTTCAAATTGGCACATTCATCTAACAGTCTGTCTTGAGCTAACCTTTCCTGTTCACTAACCAGATCTGGACCAAGCTCAGTATCAACCATTACTCCTTTCTCTTTATCAGTAGATTCAAAAACAACATCAGCTGAAGGAGTATCACTAAAAGGAATTTCAGAAGATTCATCCAGATGTGCTTCAGAAGAAACATGTTGAGATAAATCTTCAATAGGTGTTGAAAATACATCTACTTCTGGATTCAAATTAAAATTCCTTCCAGCAAGGAAAACTTCAGAAGTATCAGCTGAAGGTATAGAAGCAGGTTGAGCTTGCACAGATGAAGCTTGACCACCTTCACTAGCAATGTCCATCAAAGGAGTATCAGCAACAATATGTTCTTCAGTGGTTAAAATATCCTTACTTTGCAATGTATCCTTGTGCAAAGATTGCTTTCTCCTCCTTCTGGTATACAAAATTGGCTCCTTTTGCTGTACAGATGCATCAACCATTGGAGTAGAAACATTAGATTCTTGAGCCACATTAGCCAACATATCAAGTGACTTAAACTGATCGTCCACTTCCTCCTCATCATAAGAAACATCCAATCTTCTTTTTATTCTCTGACCCAGTTGCACTTCCAAATCCTGAACCTTTCTTTTCAATTCTACTATCTCACCACCAAGATTAGATTTAGTCTCTCCAAGCTCCTTCTTGAGATCAGCAACTTCAGTTACATACCTGTTCACTAAAGCATATAAAGATGTAAGTGTAATAGGGTCCTCAGCTCCACCAGCAGATTGCTCTGGGAAATGGGAGCATCATTGGTCCTTTCAGAAGAAATATCAACATGCTCAATGAATGGAACACTATCATCAACTAAATCTCTAACAGGACTAGGAGTGGGTAACCTATTAACCTCAGTCTCAACCTCATCATGAGAAAAATGCATAGGTGGTGAACTAGAACTAGGTCTAGGTGAAGGTGTGGGTGTAGGTTGTTCAGGAGAAACAATATGTGCTTCAAAGAACATTAGAAGGGCCTTCATCCATTGTAACTGATGGATCCCCATCAGCAACAACAGTAGTAGAAGGTGGAGAACCAACAACATTCCCTTCTTCAGCAGCCTCATTGCCTTGAGGCAACATAGCCGCTAGCAAAGGATGATGTGCCCCCGCATACTTAGTTCTCATTGAAGCAAATAATTTAGAAGTTAAAACTCCTATGGAACAAAAGTCTTGGGCTTGTGTAGTAATGTCTAAAATTATCTGAAGAAACCTAGGGTACATCAAAAACTTATGCTTTTTCTTATCTATATTTTCAACCATATTATCAAAAATATACTTAGAGAAATTATAAGTCAAACCCCGAGAAAGACAAACAATACCACATCCCAGCTGCGTAGAAAATTGATCCCATCCTCCTGATTTATTGCTCATACACTGAAGCAATGTGTGAACCAAAAACCTCCACATAGGACACAACTGATTCTTTAACCACATATCAGTTCTTGTACCCTGATATCCAATAGCTCTTAACCCATCCAGAATATCCATTGCATTAGAATGATAAACCCCATTAGCATCATCCAAACGAAGCTTTTCTCTAATCAACTCCTCTGTCACAACATACTCTGTTCCGTCAACCAAAGCTACAATCTCTGTATCACTCCTCTTTTCAGCAGTCGCCCAAAATTGTGTAACCAAAGATTCATAAATAACTTCCGGAGAATGCGTCAAAGCATAATGAATCTTTGATCTTTTCAGGAATTCCACCATCGGCTTATACAGATCATCACCTTTTGCTTCTCCCAAAAACGCAACTTTGTTATGATCCCTTTTCAATTGAAGCGCCATTTGTGAAATTGTTAGTTAGGGTTATGATGCTCGTAAAGGGAAGTGTTTAAATCGAATAAAGAGGGAATCAGTTAATAATAGACGACGATATGCAAATAGGGTATAAGTAGAAGTTTCCCAAATTTTGGTCAAATATATCAAGTTATTGACCAAAGCGGACGTGTAATTCAACCTTCTACCAAATTTAAATTTCAACTTCCGCAGAAACAAAGGTCATTCTGCTGAAGTCTTTCAATCAGCAGAAACACATCACATATTCAAGAAGCTTCAGTAAATATCTTTTTACTGTTTCACCCAACTCACATTAAATCTCATTAAGTCTTGAAACCGTCTATAAAACAATTCCCAATGCATACTTATCTCTCATCACTTACCCCCAAAAATCATTGCAAACCCTAATTTCATCAATGCCCCAAAATTAACCATAATTGACCATGAGTAATAAACCAGAGATTGTTAATCCAACCTCTTCTCCATCATCATCATCATCCAGTGATTTCCTTCAATTTTTTCCATATCCATATGACCCACGACCATTGAAATCCCCATTTCTTAGTTCTTCAGATGATGATAGTGTAGTGAATCCAAGTGAGTCTTCTGATGACTCTGATGAGTCCACTAAGAAGAAACCATCTTACTCCCAACCTTCAACATCTCAACCTCAACAGAGGCCTTGTGCCGGAAAAGAGGTGGTGCTTGCTCTTCCTGCGCCATGGTTTGGTGCATCATCACATATCGTATAGGGGAAGGGCTTAAGGAAGGTGGATGGATTGCTTTTTGGTGAAACCAAGTAGATGAAGCACATAAGACACGTGTGGTCATCTTCATCATCATCGTTTTCATCAATCCATTCTCCCCATTTTGATCCTTAGCTTCTTCGTCGTACCGGTCATGCATATCCAGCCATCGAGATAGAATGAATGGGTGGTTATGCAAGTCCTCACAAATGCATATCCAGCAGCTGGAATGGAAGATATGAGCGATCATGCATATCCAACAGCTGTAGGAATAGATGATATGAGCTAGTGTTTAGCATAGGTTTAGTAGTCCTTGTATTTCCTTTTGAAGTTGATTGTAATCTGTAAGTTGTAAGCTGTAAACTGTTTCTTGAATGAAAGAATGAACCATAAACTTCAGTACTTCTATTGTATGAACAATTTGTCTTCAGTACTTCACTTCAGTGGAAACAATCAGCTCAACTTCAACACTTTGATTTCAGAAGAAATAAGCTTCAAGGCTACTTGACCATTTTCCATTTGACCAATCATGATAAACTTCAACTTACTTAAGCAAACTGCAGAACATTTTCCATTTGAAGAAATAAGGTTCAAGGTTACTTGACCATTTTCCATTTGACCAATCATGATAAACTTCAACTTACTTAAGCAAACTGCAGAACAGACACAGAGAAACACACACAAACCACAACAAACTAAAAGAACATCAGATGTTAGTGTTAGCAAATATATAAACTAATATACAAAGTTTACATCAAAGTTTACATCCAAAATCCTCCCCTGAGGCATATGCCTCCCCTGAGGCCTATGCCTCCCCTTAAACTTTGCAGTCAAGGGTTGAGCATACCAATATGAACCACAAGGTGTTGAAACCTTGGTCCATCAAAAGCCTTAGCTAACAGATCTGCCACATTATCATCAGTGTGAATTTTAACCACTTTTATCAAATGTTTTTCATATGCATCTCTTATAAAGTGGTTCCTGATTTCAATATGCTTAGTTCTACTGTGAAAAACTGGATTTTTAACAATGCATATGGTACTTTGATTATCAATAAAAATTGTTGTGTTCATGAAGTTATACCCATAATCCAACAATTGATTTTGTATCCAAAGAACCTGTCCACAACAATTTGCAGCAGCAACATACTCTGCTTCAGTGGATGAGGTAGCCATAATAGTTTGTTTCTTGCACTGCCAAGAAATCAATCTCTTTCCAAGGAATTGGCAACCTCCTGTTGTGGATCTCCTATCCAGATTTGCACCAGCATAATCACTATCACTATATGCTTCCAGCTTAAAAGGAGACTCTCTTGGGTACCAAAGGCCTAAATGAGGTTGACCTTTCAAATACTTAAAAATCTTCTTCACTGCATTTAGATGGGAAGTAAGTGGAGCGACTTGATGTCTAGAGCATGCACTCACAGCAAAAGTAATGTCAGGCCTAGAAGCTGTTAGATACATCAATGAACCAATCATAGATCTGTATAAATGAACATTCACAGGTAGATCTGGTTCATTGTTTGTTTTTTACTTTGGAGCTTCATAAGGTGTTGTGGCAGTCCTGACACTTTCCATACCAAAATTTTTCAAAATATCCCTCACATACTTGTCCTGACTGATAAAGATACCATCAGGTTACTACTGAACTTGAAGACCCAAAAAGAAAGTAAGCTCCCCCATTGCACTCATCTGAAACTCTCCCTTCATTAGCTCCTCAAACTCCCTGCACCAAGCTTCTTTAGTGGACCCAAATATGATATCGTCCACATAAACTTGCACAAGAATAATGTCTGTGGAATTCTTCTTCAGGAAAAGTGTTTTATCAATGGCACCTCTTCTATAGCCATGCTTCAGCAAAAATGATGAAAGCCTAGCATACCAAGCTCTTGGTGCCTGATGTAGTCCATAGAGAGCTTTAACTACTTTGTAAACATGATGTGGATGATCTGGATCTTCAAATCCTTTAGGTTGAGTGACATAAACCTCCTCTTCGATTTCACCATACAGAAATGCACCTTTAACATCCATTTGATATACCATGAAACCCATGTAAGATGCATAAGCCAAGAATATCCGTATGGCCTCAACTCTAGCAACAAGTGCAAACACTTCATCATAATCAATCCCCTCCTCTTGTCTATACCCCTGTGCTACTAATCTTGCTTTGTTTTTAATGACAACACCCCTTGCATCTCTCTTACATAGCTTCAAGCCAACTTGAATCTTCCAAGGCTTGAGTAACACTGGTTGGTTCCACTTGAGAGAGAATGCAGGCAAACAGACAATGATCACAGTCTGTGTGATTGTCCCTTTGTTGATTTGAGACATAAGAGATAAAAGCCACTTGACCATATTTAGAACTTGTTACAGTGCCTCTAGTTCTAACAGGTGCATGAGGATCACCAATAATATTTGACTGTGGATGAGCACTGTTGATCCTTTTAGTAGCAGTTGTGTTGACATCAATAGTGGTATCAAGATTAGTCACAGTTGGTTCAAAATCAGTATCATAGGAAGGTGAGGTGAAGACTCTAGCTTTGGGTTGATGATTACCAAGATCTGAGGGTCTTGGAAAACGTGTATAAGGATCTCCAAAGTCTGTGGACACTCTAGTAGTAATGGGAGTAGAAACAGCATAGCCTTCAGCAGAATTGGTGATGATAGGAGAAACTAGATCACTTTCAGCAGAAAGGTTATTTCCACTGATTGCTTCTTTTTCAATCTCCTCAGCATTCCTTTCAGCTTCTAGATTAGCTGCATACTCCTGCTTCTTTAGCCTATCAAGGTCCTCTGCATAGTTGGACTCGTCTTCACTCTCATCAGAAGTAACTTTGGAAGTGTCACCTGCAAAATTGTTAGGGGAGAAAGAAGGTACAACAATAGGATGCTCATCATCCTCAAACTCACTATCAGAGTCAGCATTCATGGTAGCAGCACTGTCAGTGGGAGACTCTTGAATATCTGCATTTTGGTTAGCCACATGTCTAGAATAACCCAAATAGTCAGTTAAATAATCAAGGTCAAAAGACCAAACATGACCTTGTCCTTGAACATTAGGCTTGTTTTCTAGATATCTCAGGTTCAAAGTCTCCTCTATCTTCTTAGCATTCAAATTGTATACCCTATATGCTTTACTATGAGCCGAATAACCCACAATGTAACCTTCATCAGCCTTCTCATCAAATTTACCCAGTGGATCACTAGTATTCAAAATAGTCACTTGACAGCCAAAAGGTTTAAGGTAATGAATAACATGAACTTTCCCATAGAGAAGTTCATAAGGTGTCTTAAAGTGAGGTCTAGTGATAGAGACCCTGTTTAGAACATAACAAGCTGTGCCAACTGCTTCAGTCCAAAACATGGTGGGTAACTTAGAGTCTGCAAGCATAGATCTTGCTGCCTCTATCAGGGTCCTATTCTTTCTTTCAGCCACCCCGTTTTGTTAAGGTGTTCTTGGAGTACTATAGTCCCTTTTGATTCCTTTAGACCTACAGAGTTCTATCAAAACAGCATTCTTGAACTCTGTCCCATTATCACATCGGATACCTTTAACCTTTTTGCTCAGCTGGTGTTCAACAAGAGTAATGTACTCCTTTAAAACTGGAGAGGTTTCATCTTTAGTCCTCAAAAAGAATACCCAACAAAACCTGCTATAGTCATCAGTAATAACCAGACAAAAGTACTTGTGATCTATGCTTCTGACTTGAGTTGGACCAAAAAGATCCATGTGAAGCAACTGAAGAGGTTCTGAAATAAGGCTCACTGCATTAATAGCTCTGTATGAGGCTCTGTGTTGCTTTCCTTTGTTGCAGGCAACACAGTTATGTTCATTGGTGAAAACTTTAGAAGGAAGTCCTTCAACAAGACCCAGTTTAGATAGCTTGTTTATGGTCTTGAAATTCACATGTGCCATCCTTCTATGCCATTTTGTAGACTCATCCAGGGATGCTTTAGCCACCAAACAAGTTAAATCACCTTCTGGTTGTACATCATTCAAGTTGAATGTGTATAAATTGTGAGTACGAGGAACTCTCAGCAAAATAGATGTATCTTCTGGAAGTTTGAAGTCTTTAGACAGCACAAGACATTCATCCTCAGAGAAGAGTACTTTATTCTTTGTATCACAGATTTGTGAGACTGAGAACAAGTTGAAATGTTGTAGTTCCTTGACATAGTACACATTCTCAAAGTCCAGTTGAGGTGTTTTGATGGTCCCTTTCCCAGTGATTCTACCATCACTTCCACCAAATGTCACATTGCCTCCTCCTACAATGGATACAAAATCATGCATCATATCTCTGTTTCCTGACATGCTTCTAGATCAACCACTATCAACAATGCCAACATCCATGTGCTTCAGAGGATGATCCTACAACAACAACAAAAATATATACAAGAATGTTAGTACACTATTGAGGCTCAAGTCATTGCTAACTTGAACCTGCCTTGTGGATCTTTAGATTGAGGTCATGCAGATTTATAAGATCCACCATTGTTCTTAGGTTTCCATTGAAATTTAGGTCCCCTTTGTGGCCAAGAACAACCTGCTGAGGGCTTTACAGCAGTATCCCAATAACCTTTCCCTGCATTCATTGAGTCACCATATCCAGACCAATAACCATTTTTAAAATATGAACTTGTTGGTTGCACATATGGTCTTGCTATAGATCTTCTCCAAGGAGAAGGTTTATTAGTAGCCTGTGGAATATAAGGTGGTATAGCATTAACATTGGTCCACATTGGTCTAGATTTCCCAGCACATACACCCATTCTTTGTTCATGAAAATCACAATCCTTAATTAAATGAAATTTACTTCCACACACAAAACATGTCTTCTGGTTAGAAGATTTATTCAAACCAAAAGATGTCTTATTACAAGCAGAAGTATTCAAACCAGAAACATTAAAGGAATTGTTTTTAACATTATTATTATGAAAAGACTTAAAAGATAAGTCTTTAGAAGAAACTGGCTTAGAAGATGACTCTTCAGCAGCAACTCTTAAAGGCTTGTTGGTAGGCTTGGGTGCAGGCATAGGTGAGGTCTTGGGTAGGTCTGACTTATCACTTGAATCACAGCTGGCATAAGAAGTAGACCCTTGATCAGAAGATTTGTCACTGTCAGAGCAAGAGACAAAATCATTAGATGAAGAATCAGTGTCTGGCAAGTCTTTTGACTTTTTGCCATAAAGATGGTGTGATCCATCAAAGTCAACAGTAATGGAAAGGTCAACAGGCATAGGTATACCCCTAATGGATCCACGTACAACATGTAGGTTACCTTCTTTAACATAATTAGCTAAGCCTGCTGGTGTGGATTTACGTGTGTCATCTCTAGCTTCTAATCCTACATATTTCTTAAAGCCTAAGCCTATTGAAGTATTAGGAGTTTGACTAGCATAGATGTGACTTGCTAACTTATTTCCATTCAGTAACCATTCGTTATGCCTAGCAATTTCAAAGATCTAATTTTTCTTTTAATACACTGTTTTCAGACACCACATCAGCTCTCAATTTCTCAGACCTTTTTAATTCATTTTGTGTACATTCTAGATTACATTCTAAGACCCTAATCTTCTCATCATAAGCTATCTGATTCTTCTGAAACCAAACCTTTTGTCTTTCTAATGTTTTTAAACTATGTTTATAAGCTTCAACTTCAACATAGCATTCATTATATTTAGGTTTCAAAATATCATATGCTTCTTTAAGTTCATTATAACGTTCACTACAACCAAACAAACAATTTTGTACCTGAGAGATGCCCATCAAGGCAATCTGATCATGCCTATCTTCTGAAGTACAGCTTGCTAGCATCCCAATATTATCACCACCAGGACCAACATCATTCTCAGTATCATGAAATGTCCAGTCGACATTGGAATCCAAAGTGACCATAGCAGTTGAGGATCTAGGCTTCGAAGTTCCAGCATCCCTTTGATTCTGCTGATAGGAAGAATATCTCACCTCATCTCCAGCCTTCCTATCCTTGCACTCTCTGGAGAAGTGACCCATCTGATGACATGTAAAACACTTGACCTTCTTCTTGTCAAACCTTGCTGGATCTCTTCCCTGGAAACCAAACTTCCTCCCAGCCTTACGCTCAAATTTCTTGATGTCCATAGAAAGCATAGCCACTTGCCACTTCAACTTCATCTCTTCCATCTCCAGAGGATCTACCTGATCAAAATCCTCATATGCAAGTTCCTGCTGAGGATCATAATCAGCAAAGAAGGATCCAAGCACATCTTCCATTATACCACTAGATGTAGATTGAGAACTGGATGGAGAGTTAGTGTAAGATGATGATGAGTAAGTAGGACTTGGAGCATGAGTCATCTTTGGATTAGAGGCTCCAACAAATGTTGTATGACTAGCAGAAGTTGATGAACGGAAGGGACTTCGTACATCAGGCTCAAGAGATTTAAGCTTGTTGTACAGCTCATCAAATGTAATCATATCAAGCCCACCTTTAGTTTTAAAGGCAATGCTTACTTGTAGCCAGGATTGAGGTAAAGATCGCAAAAACTTGAAATTGCAATCATCATTATCTGGCTTTGACTTAAGCTGATTCAACTGACTTAATATCTTGTGAAACCTGTCATAGCCTTTGTGAATTCCTTCCTCTTCAGAGATCTGAAAGTCTTCAAACTGTTGTCGCAGCATCGATTTTCTCATCCTCCTAGACTCCTCATTCCCTCCAAACTTGGCCTTGATGGCCAACCAAATATCCTTAGCATTATTCATGAAGTGAAAATCACTCAAGTGATCTTCAGGAATAGCTTGAAGAAGAATTGTCTTAACTTTGGTTTCTCTCTGAACTGCCAGTAATTCTTCAGCAGATTTGGGAGGAACATGAATAAGTTTTCCATCAGGATCTGTGGTAGTTCTCTTTAAGCTGTTTCCCTTCTTGACTACTTCCCACATATTCCAATCAATGTTGGAAATCCAGTTTTGCATTTTCATTGCCCATAAATCGTATTCCTCCTTCTTTAGATAAGGAAACTTGGCGTTGCTGTTCGAGAGACTTAGTTGTTGCATATTGGTGGTGTTCTGGTTGTTGGTGACTTCAATATCATCTTGTGATCCAGGCATGGTGAACGTTTTCTTGGTTGTATGAGTGATTATGAAAAATGGTTCTTAGTATCGTAGAGACTCTCTCGAGGCTCTGATACCACTTGTAGAAACTGTAGACCTTGATAGATCTTGAGCACTCACAGATCGTTAGTATTACTTATGTAATCACAAGCAAACTAATAGACAATCTCTACGACTTATATTCTTTAGAGGAAAATCAAATATAAGCACAAACACAATAACTAAGAACTCGTTGATCCTCTATGGATCTTTATATTACTAAAACTTTGTTTCTTAACTCGTTCCAATAATCATTCTATTGTGTTCCTTTTATAAGCAAGGAACCCTAACTTGTTTCCTAAGAAACGTATAATCATAAAACTAAATAAGATATACATTATCACTTCCTAATAAAGCTCATGCATATCCCAACTAACTATAGAAAACACGGAATAACTATTTCCGCAGAAACAAACTCTATCTTATATATCTTCAGCAGAATTATGTCTTCGGCAGAATCCTTACACTTCAGTAGAATCCTTTCAGCAGAAACATCAGCATAATTCATACTTCACATAATTCCCAACACCCTTGAAAACCAATTAAGACTGAAAGTAAGAGGTATTAGACGTGACAATGGAACTGAATTCAAGAACAAGCTTATGGATGAATTCTGTGCCAACAAAGGAATCAAGAGGAAGTTCAGTATTGCAAGAACACCACAACAGAATGGTGTTGCAGAGAGAAAGAATAGGACTTTGATTGAAGCAGCCAGAACAATGCTTGCAGACTCACACTTACCTATTCAATTCTGGGCTGAAGCTGTAAGTACTGCTTGCTATGTACTTAACAAAGTATCAGTCACCAAACCACAGATGAAGACACCTTATGAGTTGCTGATGGGAAACAAACATAATATTCGTTTTATGAAGCCTTTTGGATGCCCTCTCACTATTCTTAATACAATTGATAATTTGGGTAAGTTTGATGGCAAGTTAGAAGAAGGTTATTTATTGGGATACTGCACCAACAGCAAGGGATTTAGAGTGTACAACAGAGTCACCAAGAAGGTTCAAGATTGTCTTCATGTTGAGTTTTTAGAAGATCAAGAAAATCAGTAGGGTAAAGGTCCTTATTGGATGTTTGATCTTGAAGTTTTGACTCCTTCAATGAATTATGTTCCTGTTAGAGAAGAGAATCAATCTGTACACAAAGGAGAAGAGGTACAGTATGTTGTTCATGGAGTTCATATTAGACCTGATGTTGTTCATGATGAAGAACCTAAAACTGTTGAGACAGAGAAAAGTACTGATGAGCCAAAATCCTCATTGTCTGCTGAGGATCAAGCTATTCAAGATGAACTTAACCACATGCTTTTTCAAGATGTTCTAGCACACTCTTATACTGATGATCAAAGAAGAGCTTATGAGGAAGCAAAGAAAAAGAACAAGACTGCAGAGTTCACTCACAGTACTTTGGATGACAGTACTTTAGACCAAAGTACTGCTGCACCTGTTAACAGCACTTTGGATGATTTGGATGATCCTACCATGCCTGGCTTAGAAGATACTGATGATGAGTTTGAAGATGAAGGTATTTTCTCAGATTCCAATGAAGATGCTGATTTCACTAATTTGGATGATAATTATGGACTTCCACAAACTCCTATCTTAAGAATTCATAAGAATCGTCCTACTGATCAAATCATTGGTCCTTCTACTTCTGGAGTGATGACAAGACACAAAGCCAAGAGTTTTACTAAACCTCATAATGCTTTACCTAGCTTTGTCTATAAACAAAACAGGCTGAATCATAAGGACCATCAAACATGCCTGTTTACTTGCTTTATCTCTCAAGAAGAACCCAAGAATATTGCTCAAGCATTGACTAAAGAGAGTTGGGTTGAAGCTATACAAGAAGAACTGCTTCAATTCAGGCTTCAAGAAGTTTGGGTATTATGTGATCTTCCTGATGGTAAGAAGGTCATTGGTACAAGATGGGTGTTCAGAGTCAAGAGAGATGAAAGAGGGAATGTTATCAAAAACAAAGCAAGGTTAGTTGCACAAGGCTACAGACAAGAAGAAGGAGTTGATTATGATGAAGTATTTGCTCCTGTAGCAAGGATTGAAGCAATTCGAATTTTCCTTGCTTTTGCATCATATATGGGATTCCAGGTTTATCAAATGGATGTCAAGAGTGCCTTTTTATATGGCAAGATTACAGAGGAAGTATATGTCAAACAACCTCCTGGTTTTGAAGATCCTAAACATCCAAACAAAGTCTACAAAGTTGTTAAGGCTCTTTATGGCTTACATCAAGCACCTAGAGCGTGGTATGAAAGACTCTCTACCTTTTTATTGCAACATGGTTATAGGAGAGGAGCTATTGATAAGACTTTGTTTATCAAGAGAGATAAGAAGGATATCATTCTAGTTCAAGTGTATGTAGATGATATCATATTTGGAGCTACCAAACAATCTATGGTCAAGGAGTTTGAGAAGCTGATGCAGAATGAATTTCAAATGAGTTTAATGGATATCAAGTCTCACCAAAGATCTCTTATATGAATGCAGTGAAGAGAATTTTTAGTTATTTGAAACAACAACCTAAGTTGAGGTTGTGGTATCCAAAGGATTCACCTTTTCACTTGGAAGCTTTTTCGCAACAGTGATTATGCAGGTGATAACTATGATAGAAGATCAACCACCGGAGGATGCCAATATCTTGGAAGAAGATTAGTTTCATGGCAATGCAAGAAACAGACTATTGCAGCAACATCCTCTACAAAATATGTGGTTGCTGCAAGCTGTTGTGGACAAGTTTTGTGGATGCAGAATCAACTCTTGGACTATGGGTTCAATTTCAAGAATACTCCTATCAATATTGATAATGAGAGTACCATTTGCATTGTGAAGAATCCAATTTATCATTCCAAGACCAAACACATTCAGATTAGGCACCACTTCATCAGAGATTGTTATGAGCATAGGCTCATTAATGTTGTCAAGGTGCATACAGATTATAATGTAGCTGATTTACTCACCAAAGGATTTGATGTTTCAAGATTTAATCACTTGGTGGTGAGTATTGGCATGATTAATTATTAAGCTACATTTGAGGGGAGGACTATTTAGTGTATGTATAGTCCTATGCATGGATTAAGGGGAGGATATTCATGTTTATTTGCTGTATTTGCTATTGTAAAGAGGAGAATGGAAAAGTACTGCTTTTTGGTTTTATGAAAGTACTGCACACGTGGAAAGAATTGTTTGTCGTATCAAAGTACTGTTCCAACGGTAATATTGAGGGGTAACTACTACTAACGGTAACTTTGTTATTAATGGCTGTGATTTTTTAAATCTCACCTACAAATAACTACTCTCCGAATTTCCCTCTCATATTACTACCTTATAATCTTTTCCATATTTCTCTCTCTTTCACCCATATTATTCATCATATCCCTTTCTGTGTACACATATCATCAATGGCAAATCGTGATACAGTTTCAAAACACAACATGGTGGCGAGTTTAGACAAGACTGAAGCTAATGTGATCTTTCATGATATCATTGATTTTCTCACTGGGTCACCGATTAGTTATGCGCTTTTAGTGGAACCAGATCTCATTGAGCCCTGGATTCAACAATTTTGGGCAACTACTAGGGTTCATATGGAGAATGATGATTCGTATATTCAATCTAGAGTTGCTGGGAGAACTGTGAAGGTTACTGAAGCCTCAATTCGTGAGGATTTATTGTTTGATGATGAAGAAGGGGCTGTTCGTTTTGATAAGCAATTGATTTGGGATACATTCAGAGACATTGGGTATGAAGGGTCCTTAACTGAACAAACATTCAAGAAACCCTTATTTTGTCCCCACTGGAAGTATTTAGTTCATGTTTTGCTTCATTGTATTAGTGCTAAAAGTACATCATGGGAGCAATTTGGGTCTAACATAGCATCTGCTATAGTGGGATTGGCTACAAATCGAATTTTCAACTTTTCAAGACTAATCCTCGATGGAATGCTCTCACACATCTCACATGGTTCAAAATGGTAGATGTATCCAAGGTTTATTCAAGTGTTTCTGAACAAACAACTTGCTGATGTACCAAAGCCTACTGATCTACTACCTGTTGTGGTGTAATCAACCAAGATTTTCACTTTCATGGCTAGGAAGAGTGATTTATTCACTGGAAGGGATACTCCATTGACTACTTCAATGATGGAAATTGTTCAAGCTATTAGAGATGAGGCTGAAGCTAGTGAAGATAGAGAAGGTACTGCTTCTGAAGGAACTGTTACTCAAGGTACCGCTTCTGAAGGAACTGCTACTCAAGGTACTGCCTCTGAAGGTACTGCTTCTCCAAGTGCTGCCTCTCAAGAAACTTCACCACAAGGTACTGCTTCTCAAGGTTCTGATGTTAATGAAGGTACTGAAGTTTCTCCCACCTCATCCCACCATACTACTCCTCCTATGGCATCACCAGAACACGATGTACCTATTCTCTCATCATCTTCTTAAAAAGATCCAGCTACTATACCTCCTGAAGGTTTGGTGTTGGATAATTATGTTCTGACAAGGGAGTTAGTCAGCTTGAAGAAAACAACTGAGGCTCAAGCTAAACAGATTCAGAAGTTGAAGCTTAAGTTTAGAAGACTCAAGAATTTTGTCTGGCAATTGGTTCAACATCATCGTCTATGGGTCAAGTCTCAAAGAAAGCAAGGCAAGCCAGTTAGACAATTTAAGAAGACAACCAAAGGCAAAAAGGTTCCAAAGCAATCTTCATTCCAATTGGGGAGGAATTTGGAAGATAAGAATTTGAATGAAGAAGCTGAATCTCAAGGTACTGATGAATCTCAAGGTACTGATAAACCTCAAGGTACTGATGTTCAACCTCAAGGTACTGAAGAGCAGGTTAATATTGAAAGTACTGAGGAAGAAAGCACTAAAGTTAAAAGTACTGATGATCAAGGTACTGCTGATCAAAGTACTGCTCTTCAAGGAACCTACATGCAAGAGTTAATTACACCAAGGTTGTTAGATTTTGAAGAGGAAGTTGGTCCTTCAACTGTCATACCAGAAAAGGAAGCTGATATACCCAAACCTTTACATACTGCAAGTGATGATGAAACAATTGCTGAGATCTTGCATGATTTATCAAAGCCAAGGGGTGTTAGCATTCCAGGAATTACAGAAGAACAACCAAGAACTTCTCAACCTACTATAGATCCTAAGGATAAAGGAAAAGGTAAGTTGGTAGAAACAAAGAAAAAAAAAACCTACTTTAGCACAGATAAGGGCTGCTCAAGTTGCTATGAATGAGGAAGCAGCTAGAAAATTTCAAGCTGAATTGAATGCTGAGGATAGAGAAGCTAAGGAAATTGAAGAAGCTAAGAATAGAGAAGCAACTAAGAAATTGCAAGAGGAATTGAATGCTGAAAATGCTGAAATATTACAGTCACCTATTCCTATTTCTGCTTTACCAAGAAGACCAAATCTTGCTAAGGAAATGAATGCAAAGATGGCGTATTTAAAGAAGCAAGGGTATATTGGTTTGAATAAGTTAAAGTATGTTGAGATGAAAGAGTTATATGAAGCTGTTAGAGAAGATTATCATAAACAAGTTGATAGTATCAAAGATTATAAAGATGCTGATGCTCAGAAAGAAGAAGAAAGAAAAGGAAGCTTAAAAAGAAAAAGAACTACTGAAGTTAAAGATCAACAGCAGTCAAAGAAAGTTGAATTAAGATCTGAAACAAATGATTAACTGAGGAATTACTTAAGGATTGTAGATTTTGAGTATTCTAAAGATGATGCTGAAATGAAGATGAACAAATCTCCAATAACTACTTTTGAAGTTGTAGAGTCAAAGGATGGAAGTTATCTGATGTTTTACAGAGAAGATGAAAGCTTCAGGGTGTTCAATATGCTATGGGATTTATTGCATATAATAGATAGAGTGGATTTATTTCATTTATATCATGTGGTGAAAGAATATTTTGAACACAATCCATCAGGAGGATTTGGTTTAATCTTGCTTGGAGATCTCACAACTGTTTGGGAAATTGAAGAAACAAGTACTGCTGAGATTTGGAAAAACCAAGAAGATTGGGAGATTACTTGCTGAAGATTCTTTGAAGAATCTGGAGTGCATGTTTTAGAGTTAGAAGATGGGACTATGATTCACATGTTAGCAGATAGAAGATATCCTCTTACATCAGATCTCATGAGGAGGATGCTGGAGCATGGAATGGAAGTTGAAGAAGATAATGAAATTGCACGTTTGGTCATCAAATTGTTTATCAGATGGACTACTATTGCTGATGATGATGAATAACTGGTATGAATCTTTAATTGAATAATTTTTTTGATATATCAGTACTTTATTCAAAGTACTGCTGATCAAACAGTACTTTTATCAAAGTACTGCTTGCAGCTTTAAACCAGTTAATGATTTTAAGAAAATTTTTGTTAAGTGATAAATATTTTGAAACAAAAGTTAAAAGAAATAAATGATTTTTGAGATGGTAACAACAATAGGTTATCAATCCACCATGGTTACAA
The DNA here is from genome assembly GCA_910596185.1 of Chrysanthemum makinoi. Classification (NCBI taxonomy): domain Eukaryota; kingdom Viridiplantae; phylum Streptophyta; class Magnoliopsida; order Asterales; family Asteraceae; genus Chrysanthemum; species Chrysanthemum makinoi. Next base: position 65,045,692 of record OU343222.1, on the reverse strand, counting down.
AAGGATTGGCTAATCCATGAGCAAACGGCTCTGGTAAAGATATTTCAAATCCGTTTTATAGTTGACAACTTGCTAATAAGTTGTATGGTAATCAACTCACCATATCAGTAATGTGAAGAGTTGGCTAGCCCACAAGAAAATGGCTTGTGGTAAAGGTTGTGGAAAAACCATTATATGGTAATTAGTTCACCATGATGAAAGAACTAACTAGTCCAAAAGGGTACAACTTTTGGTGAAGACAAATCAAATCTGTTGATAGCTGATGATTTGCTAAAAATCATATGGTTATCAATGTACCATGATCTTACACATCAAAACATTTGGCTACTCCAGAGTTAATGGCTTTGGCAAAGAGACATTAAATCCATTAAATTTTCAATGATTCACCTCTCACAGGAGTTTACACACCTGGAAGTGATGAGAATAGACTGAAACTTAAACTGAATTAATGTACAAATTGTCTTATGTTGCTGAAAAGATGGAACTTGCTGAATGTTGCTGAAAAGACAGAGATTATTGAATGATGCTGTAAAGAATATTTTTCAAGAATACTTTGATGATGATATAAGCACAGAATCTACAAAGATAAAATTTGAAGATAAAAGTCACAATTCCTCTTTAAAGACAAAGATGTTAAAGCTAAATATACAAAGGAACTTGAAATCAAACTAGTAGAATTCAAGTTAGGGGAGGATTGTTGGGATACATAAAGTCAAAGTGCTGAAGAGTTAAAGTGCTGAAGATTAACAAAGTACTGCAGAAAGACAAAGTGCTGAAGAAGTCAAAGTACTGCTAAGTAAAAGTCAAAGTACTGCTTATTCATCAAAGTACTGCAAAGCTTAAAGTCGGTTGTAATTGATTAATAGATAGAAAATAATGTTTATCTAGAACTTTCTAAGTATTGTTTACTTGACGTACAAGGATAAGAATTGTAAACCGATTAGGGTTATCCTTAAGCCTATAAAAGGACCCCTAGATTGGTATTAGAGTTACGAGTTTTTATATATGTTTTAGAATCCTAAAGTACGATCATTATTTAGAGTTTTAGAGTTGTTAAAGAATCTGTATAATAAGCAGTTTTAGTGTTATTAATAAAGTTAAATCTTCTTAGCTTTGTTAAGTAAATTCCGCGTACTTAATAGAGATTACTCAGTGTTTTCATTGTTAATAACTTAGGATTTATCCGAGGTTGTTAAACCCTTAACAAGCTATTTAAGTTAGTTTGGTTAGAGTACATCGATTCAACACACATTTTATATAATATACCCTACAAACACTCACAAATCAAATATTTGATAATATAAACACCTCATGAGACCCACAGACACAAACATTTAATAATATAAACACCCCTCTTGTTTTGGCCATCCTCACGCATGAGCCACCCCAACTATTAAAAATGGGATGCGAAGTCCGTCCAGCTATTAAACTTTTTTTTGTTTCACTTTCATTTATGACGCGTGATATATGGTGTTCACTCCATTTCACTCGTGACCATTGGAAGCAGCCTAAATAACACGGAAATTATTTTAATTTGCAAGTGTAACAATGAAAACTGATAACCTCTAGAAATGCACATACACAACGTTACGGAGTGTTAACCAAACAACTTTGGCCAATAGCTTCGAGAATAGCACCAAAGCCGGTGTGGTAACATCACTGGTGTTATTTCAATCAAGGAAAAAAAAAAAAAAAGTGGTGTTGAAGGATACACGTAAAATTTAATATAAATATGATAAAAGTCACCTTCCCGTATTTTAGCTTTGATGAGGTGTTCCCTGAATTAAATTGTTTGTTGGTATTTTGAAGATATCGAGGTCTAAGGAAATGTAGTTATTGATATGAAGAGTGTTGCACGCCATTGCTGACATTCAGCTTTATGCTCATTCTTTAAGGTTTTACTACTACCTTTTTTCATAGCTAAACAACCACAATTTATGAACCTGCTTTTACAAATTACTTTACTTTTTTATTTATTTCTTGTAATCCATGGTGTATTATCATTTCATTTTACAATAATTGGTACCATAAACTTTTTGTTTAATCATTCGAATTATGAGCAACAAAGTCCTCAAGGTCCAACTAGATGCTGTTATTCTAAAAGTACATAGCTTCGTGCAATTAGCACCGGTTCGTGTTACCTTTAGCTAGGAGTTGAGGTTGAACTCATGTAGTATTTTTTAGAATATGATCGATAGCGATTACAGTGAGAAATGATACTTTGTAAGACATTGTCTAATGGTTTCTTATGTGTTTCCCCTATTATTAAGGACTAAAACTCTTTCTCGCGCTAGAATAGTGTAAGTTTAAGTAGGTAGTAACCAAATAAAGAGAATATATCCTGACTTTTACAACAATAAACGATTAGGAAATTATTTTTAAACGAGCTCCTTTGAAAGTGTGTTTTATAAGTTGAAAGATTGTTATATGAACCATCTTTTAGTTGTAACATAATCACAAAAGATATCTAAAATAACTGATCTTACAACTCTAAACTACTAGTAATGCTATTTGAATTTAGTAGAAACAAGTAAAATCGATAGGGGTTTCCTCCCGCGTGTGTAAAGGGAAGGGTGCCATTGCCTTCTGGGCTGGACCCAACCTGGTTGTGTGGGCTCGCTACGCCTTCTGGGCTAGGAGCAATGTAGCCACAATTGCCGTTCAAAAAAAAAGAAACAAGTAAAATCTTCACATTCTTATCTCTTTAGGTGTGTTGCAACAGGAGCGGCTCAACCTTTGCCGGAAAATCGTTTATACAAATTTACTTTCTAGTTCTTTTTTATGTGAAATTTTTGATTAATTTTTAAAAATCGATATGGTATAATATTTCATATCTATCAACAAATGAGCCAATGTATTTGATTTTTCTTGTGACATTTTAATCTAAAATTATTTATAATTGACTTTAGTTTTGGAAATCATAAGGCTTGAAAGCAACTTTCTATTGAAGAATGACATAAAGAGATGAGAGAAAGCCGGAGAGTGAAAGTATCTTATGAAAAACTAAACGTCGTTTCATAAATACAAGCAGGTAAATAGTTATTAATAAGAGTATTCTAATCACATTTTAAATAAATAGGCTTATTAAATTAATTTTTACTTTTTATGCAAAAACTAGCCTTTTATATACTGAATATATTGGGTAAAAATTTTACTACAACACTTGTAGGCTTAAAAAGTTGAAAGAAAAGATACTCAAAATTTCGATTATTTTAACTTTCATCAGAGAATTGGGACTTTACATAATCGAATCTCTTAGTAAGGCGGCCAAAGAAACACGGGATTTACTTTATATATATACAAGGTCTTAAGAAATTAAGAGCCTTTATAAATTGGAGGCGTAAAACCCTAACTTTACTTGTTTTACCTTTGAATCAACTTTTTGGGTATGTTTTGGCAAAGTAGCTGTGAGCTGTATTAGTGAGCAGTAGCTGTTCAGCTTACTGTTCACCGCTCACAGCTTCTTAAAGAATCATTAGAAAATTGAGCATTCCTAAAAAATAGGAAAGTTCATCGCTCCTTTACCAAACGACTTGTAAAAATCAAAATGCTCATTGCTCACCACACATCGCTTCAAAAAGCTTCACACCGCTCCTTGCCAAACATACCCCTTGTTGCAATCTCATCAATCTATATATTTAAATAGTTTTTAAAAATAATCAAAAATGATGGTTGGTTGGAGATAATGGAATCACCATTACTCATAATGGATAATACTACATTCCCCAACATTTTAAGGGTAATAAAACTTTATAAACATTTTAAACCTTCAATTGCCTATTTTTTTTTCCTCCAACCAAACTCTATATCCTTCTATTGGTTCGAGTAATTAGTTTTTATTGAGATCTACAAACTTTTCCCAGTCAATCTATCTAATTTGTAAAGTTTTGAGTTATAATTCCATATTTGTTCGCGCCAATGCTAATGGATCGATCACCTCCCCAACCAACCAAATAGGCAACCACATTTTTACCATTAACTTAACCGAATTGGTGACTGGTCACCCCCAACTTTTCAATTGTTTCGGTTGGATAGGCAATCACAACTTTCAATTGTTTTATGTGTGTAGTTTTTTATTTATTTGTATTTGTGGGGTATATTTTTGATGCGGTTATTGTCACCTTATTAGCAAATTGTGGTTGGTTGTATTCTTAGAGAGAGAAAGCTGATGTGACGCTGATGTGACAAGAGACAATCACAATATTTGTAGTTGCCATTAGCATTGGCCTTAAATATGTTAATTCATGTAACTGAATTGTAATTCATTTCTTATTGTTTTCACAAACAAAATAGGCACAGATTTCAGAATTAATATTTAATTACACTATGATTTATTTATTGTTAATTTGTTGCTTGTATAACTCTTGCTTTTCAAATTTTAGAAGATCCTTCACTAATGGAATCATAATATCAAACAAAATACATACCTTGTATAATTTTTATACCTCGATAATTTATCCAAGCAACAACAATGCAATCATAATAGCTATCACATTCCTTTCCATTATCATTACCATTTCTTTTTACGGACAATTTCATATCTCCCCTCCTTTTAGTTGGAAATTTCATATATACCCAAACATGCATTAAAAACATTGTACATTATGCATTAAATACTTGCACTTTGAGTATATATGAAATTAATCATGAAAGTAGGGTGAAATATGAAATTAATCATTCTTTTGAATCCAAGCACCCCTTACTCTTTTTGGTTTTTCAAGTTAGTAAACAATTTTTTTTTTTTAATTTTTATTATTATTATTATTATTATTTTTTATTTAATTTTATTTTATTATCATTCTAGTGTATCAAACTTTTAAATTCATTATATTCATCCACAGTAAAATTGTTTTGTTAAATATTATCTACAAGATGTTTCAGCTAGCGCGTTGTAGCGGGGGCAAAAAATTATTTTATAGCTACATAATACAATTTTAATGATACTATGTTTTTCTAATAATGTTAACAATAATAAGGAAAATGATGTAAAAAAGTAAAAATATAAAGTTTAATGTGTTTAATGCTTAGATTATTGTATAATTAAACTTAAAGATGCATTAAGATATAAGGGAAGAAATCTACGAGAAATTGAAATAAGAAAGTTGAGTCCTACATTTCAAATAAGAAAGAGAAATTTATAAGGAAATGCATATGTGTCTTTAGATACATCTGAAATGTGCGGTTGTGGTTTCTTTTCACCTTTCTCATTTTAATTTTACTTCTCATTTGATCTTTACTTTAAGATATAAAATGTAATGCGTTTAATAACATTAAATGATTAAAGAAGTAAAGTTGTAGAGTTTGATAAAACACTTTTTAAAGTTTGAGGGTTAAAATATAAAGTTTAATGCCTATAGGGACTAATATGTTATAGTGCTAAACACCAAAGGCTATTTTTATAAAGTTGATAAACTTAAAGGACTCCTTTTGTCATTTACCAAACTAAACTACTGTTTACGTACAGCAAGTTTAGTTGGTAGTAAATGTTATACAGTATATCTATACTACATAAAATGAAAAAACATTCAAAGTGGAAAAGTAAAAAAGTGAAAAAGTTTAATGGTCAAATGAGAGAGAAATATATTTGTGTAATTAATACTCTTATTAAAACACATCATTACTTAATACTACAATAATTTATTCACATTGTACAACCAATTAAAAGCATATCTACCAAATTAAAAACAACCAATTAAAACACTCCTTATTAAAAAGTACAATGAAATTTTCACAATGTACAATTTAAACAAGCTACAACATAATTCTAAATATAAAATAATTAAACAAACTAATTAATGTTATTTTTAAAACACCCTAAAATGAAAAGTGCATGTTATTATACACATTATACAAATTAATAAAACACACAAAGCTTCATACAAGCTAACAAGTTGATGGTACATATAGTTTTAAAAATCGGACCGGACCAACGGGTTCAACCGGAAACCGGTGTCGCCATCGGTTCGGCTAACCAATAACAGCCATCCGAAAACGAACTAGAGAGGACCCGTTAAAACTGATACAAACTGGTGAATCAGGTCTCATCGAGATCTATTTCTCCGGTTAATAGTCACAGGGTACTCGCCGCCGCAACGCGCGGGTACCATGCTATATTATATATAAAGGAAAAACCAAAAAGTAAAAAGTAAAAATTTAAAACTATTAACACATATTGAAAATCGGGTTGACATAGTACGTTTCAAATCCAGTGGGTTAACCCTGTTTAATTTGACCCGTTTTGACCCAACATGTCATATTGACCCTGTTTAAATCGACCCGTTTTTCGACGGGAACGGTTCAACCGTTTGAACCACCCGGGTCGAACCGGGCTTCAAATCGTTATGTTTAATCCCCAAATCTTCAAACTTTTTTTATTTTTTGTTTATAACCCATAAACTTTTTTTTAACACAAAACGATCTGTCGCTATATAAATATATTATCTATAAGTTTTTCTTCAAAAACAATTATAATGTTTTACAATTATGAGAAAATATGTGTCCGTTAGTGCACATTTAACTTTTCAATATGCTAAATACGCTCATTTCAAAAAAAAAGATGGGGCTAAATGTGCCCAAATCTTTTACAAAATAGCTAAAATTAGCCAGTTTTAATTTTATTTTGGGCTAATCATATTCACGCTAATTTTAGTCAACTTTAATCTCATCCTTGTTAGTTTTTACGCAACACGTAACGTGTGTTGTTAGTTTTTATCCTATAACTGATGTAATGTTTACTTTCATTTTCATTAAATGGTTTTATATGTTGTTTGATAGATGTTAAGAATTGTCTAGACTTTAATTATCGTATAGTACAACTGTTTGCAATTGCATTTTTTTTAGTTCACGTTCTATTTTAAACGCTACACAAAACACTCACCACAATATCACAAATCATTAATTATCTGGCGCTAGAAACAGCTGCCGCTAGACGCGGGTACTCGTCTAGTATATAGAATGGAGTTACGGTGTAATTGGTTAAGCCATTTATGATATACATGATTCAGTTGGTACATATCAGATTTTCGATTAAGTATGTGAGCTAATATTGTCTTACTAAATGTCTAAATGTAACAACTTTTAAAAAATGTTTTAATATTTATATTTTGGTTACTTGTCATACGTAAAACGTGAAACATGACATTGTTTTTTATGTGACACGTTCTTAAAATGTAGAAATTATAACACCTTTTAAATGTTTACAATTTAGTGTGACCCTTTTAGCTGTAAATCAGATTTTGAAAAGATTTCACTACAAAATTGTTCTTGCGGTTTGTTAATTTTGACACAAACCATCCCTATAGAAAAATGCCGATAGTCCAACAAAAAATATCCGTAAGAGGGATGGTTTTGTTAAAACTTTAAAATGGATAATCTCTGAATGTAACAACTTCGTTAGAATTTTGTTAAAGAGTTATGACAGTTTGAATCAAAATGAACAAACTAAAAAGCATACTTTACTTTTTGCGAACCGATTGAAAATCATTATTTTAAATTTTATATTTATGATATCCACGTGTTGAGGCGACGCGAAGCTTACAATTAAATTTATTTGCAATAAAATATTATGCGAAAATAGTTACGACATTAACATAAGAATTACTTTACAAACATAGATATTAAAAAAATGAATTGTGATTGCAAAAAGAGATATAGCATAGCATATACACAAATATGTCAACAATAAATATGGGTAATTAATTTACCAAGTAAAATATGATTTCAACTATTTCATCCATTATCTTTCATATTTTTTTGAACAAGCTTCAATAAACCTTCAATATTAGTATTGGTTTATATTATAAATCATAAGTAATCATACCTTTATCATTATCCACAAGACTGATAGACATCACGGCTAACGTTTTTTGCTCAATTATTCTCTTTACGCTTTGCATAACAATCTCTATGTTGCTCTTTACGTTTTTCTGCATGTTTAAATGATACATGCAATATGAATAGATAGAATGTAGTATAAAAATGGAGAGATAATTTGCACACTTTGTTTTTTGATTTACACACTACTAGCTGACAAAATAGGATGTAAATACGGTTCAACTGTGTAAAGCGTAAAAAGATATGTCCCAGTTAAAGGAATAATGTGCAAATCAATTTCTTAAAAAAGTCTACCGTCATATGCTATTGAATAAACATATTAGGGACACCTTTTGGTGTATCAACAAAAACAGGAACTATGCTCAGATTCAAATTTTCATATCTGACAGTCTTATTTCAAACTACAAGAATGATAACACAAAATGATTTGTCGTATTTAAAAGTAACACAACTTAAAGAGTGTAATACATGTTATTGTAGAAACAACTTTTGATTAAAATCATAAACTATTATTGAAGTAAAAAGATAAAATCATTAAGTGAATTAGTTGCTAGTGTGCCTTAACTTACAAAACCTTGAATATCTTTAGCTTAATAACAATATGGGTAGTTTACTAATGTTATTAAGAGCATGTTTGGTAGAGGGTTATAGGGGGTAAAGATTGAGAAAGATAATGAAAAAAGATGCTTGATAGAGGATAATACAATGACTCATTACTCAATAATGGATAATAAGCCATTACCTAACAAATTAGGAAAATTTTTTTCTTTCTTTTTCCCTTTCGCCACCATTATCATTAGAGCATGTACAATGGTAACCCAAGTCATGAAATAACACCGTACACGTCAGCGCCACATCAACTTTAACATTTCATCTTAACATCCCAAAAAAAACACCCACATCAATAACATCACAATAACATCAATAACATTTCATACTTTCAATTTCAACCCCTAAACTAAAACAAACACTTCATTTATTAAACTAAACGTATCATTAAAATTGAAAACATAATACAATACGAGATTAAAAAAAAAAGAAAAAAAAAAGAACACTGCAAATTAAACGTTACAACAAATTAAAGGAAATGACGAGAATACAATCTACTGACGAGGTTTCAAGTTATATTTTTTGATGATTCGGTCTTTTTCGTCATTGATCCAAGCCACGACATTTGGATCTTTCCCTTCAGTATCCGTCATCAAAAACTTTATCTCTTCCAACCTTGTTATTGTTTCATCTTTTTCCTGCTGGGCTCGATACGCCGCTGCGACGGTTTCACGTTTAATACGATACTCGTTTGCCATAGTTTCGATGAAATAAGTTGACGAGCTCGTTCCTCCCGTGCTTGCTCCCCCAGTACTTGTCGTGCTCTCGGATCTTGCTTTCTTGGTAGCACGTTTCTTTCCCATGGGGCGTGGGTTTTCATCATTACCAAACAAAGCCTCGTTTGTTTGGCTTGGCACATCACCGGTTAAATCAACCGGTTCCTGCGTGTTCCATTTCTTATAATGACGCAAAACCTCCCAAGCGTCATCGAGACCAAACGGTGCTGCTTTGGTTTCCTCACGATACCATTGCTTTGCCCGTTTCATCACATCCAGCTCACTTTCCCCGCTTCGTTGATCCCGTTGTGCACGTTTGTAACAAGAGTTGACTTTGTGCATATGATGTTCAACGTTTTCCACTTGCTTGACATCATATCCTTGTTGCGCCGTTGAAAGTTGTTTCTATTGAACTCATTTATGACCCGATACCAAAACGTATCTCTGGGTTGGCAATTTCCAACTTTTCGGATCCTCTGAAAAAGCTATGTAACACCTTGCAAGTAATGCTTCCTATGCTGGAGTCCAACGCCCAACAACGACAACTTCCTCTTCATCATAATCAATTGGTTCGGGCTCGGGGTCTTTGGATTTTTTTGATTTTCGCTTAATACGACCTTTTCCTTTTTTTGGAGGAGACGTGGGTGTCTCAGCAACATCATGTGTTTCAGTTTGTGATTGTTGTGAGTGTTGCGTGAATTGTAGGTTTTGAAAGTTGGAGTTTAAGGTGCTTTGTTGGTTTTGTTGTTGCCAAAAGAGATATTGTTGATGTTATTGCCACATTTCTTGGCTCGATAAGCCTAGTGGGTTGGGAAGAGACATGTTGGGGTTTGAAGATGAACCCGCGTTCGGGTTAGATGATGAACCCGGGTTTGAGGTATTCCACCCACCACCGAGAAGATTGAAGAAAGTATCATCGTTGCCTCCCGATATTTTTTTTTCAGTGAAGAAAAGATTGAAGATTGAGAGGATTTTGTTGTGGAAGTGTGAAAAAAAAATGGTGTTTTAGTTGGGTATTTATAGTGGTAAAAAATGTTTTTGATTTTTTTTTTTAAATATAAAGTAGCAGTTTTAGGGGTTAAAAGTGATTTTTTTTTTTAACCTAACGGCCGTTAGAGGGTTAGAAATGAAATTTTTTTGATTTTGATTTTTTTTTTATACGCCTCAACGGGCGTTGCTCGTATAACGTCTCCACCATTTTTCCCAATAACGCCGTGTCTCCAAAGGTAATAACGGCTTCAACGCCGTTAATGGGTGTATAACGCCGTTATGGCGTTACCGCTACACATGCTCTTACTTTTCTTTTTCCATTTCTTTAATTTGAACCAACCACAACTTAAGTAAATATAAGACTATATGTTGGTTGACTTAACCATTTTGTTAGTTAAAAATTCAACCCATAATCATTTTAACGGGTCCTAATTTACCACCTTTCTAGTGGTTAACATTCCTGTAAAAGTGCATCACATTCTCACTTTTCCCAAAGGGAATCCAATCCAAGCTAAAAATCCACATGCTGCTGACTGTGCCACAATCACTACACTCACATACCCTGCCCAACTTGATTATGACTAACTTCATTTTTTAATCACTTTGCTTTGATTTGATTCCCACTCTAATACCATTATTTAATCCTATATTAGATCTCAACTTTTTCCCATGGCTTTTTGACTTTTCTTGGTCAAAGTCAAAGGGTTCCTTATTTTTTTTCATCTCCATTTGAAATGCCTAACAACATGTATCGTAGTCTGGTGAGTTTATTTAAGGTACCCTGACCTCAATCCAACTCAATCTTTGACTTTGACTAGGTCATGTTGAAATTCATATTTGTATCTACATTTAGTCCTAGCCTTATAAATGCATTTGTACATGTCTTATGTCACAAATAGACTTGTTGATAGTTTGACACCCTTTAATTCTATACCAATGGAACAAGTGTGCTAGCAAACGTACCAAACTTGTCACGTAGAAGCTACGTGTAACATCGGCGATCCTTAAGAACTGCTATGCACTTCATAAGGGTTCAAAATAGCTTAACTTAGACAAAATGATCGAAATGAATAAGTTCTAGAGAATTCAGATGTTCAAGGTGTTGGAGCTATTATAAGAAATATATGAAGCTTCTACCGATACAGACATGTCTAGGCATTAACACGTGCGAATTGGGTGGATCACACAAAATATTTGGTATTAGTCTTGATCGAACTTGTAAGATAAGTACCATTTACATGAGCCGAAACAAGATATATATTTAGACGAATATGTTTTGTCATTAGCTGCTTTTGTAATGTTAAAGGATTGATGGAAGGCCATGAAGGCGATGGACATGTAAGTGTGACACTTAATGGCTTATACATATCGTACAAATGTTTGTTCCTAAATAATTATGCTTCCTAATCATTGTCTTTTGTCATCTAATAAGTTAACATCAAGTTAATGGGTTATGCAATCTTTTTCATTTCAGCAATTTACAACAACATACCAAATCCCACCGGGACGGGTTATGAGGGAGATAGAATGTAAATAGACCGCTTTGATGGTTGTGGGTCTAATGTTTTTCGAACGCTAAGTAACGCATCTTGTCATCTTGAGGTCACTGTAATTTGGTAGATTTTTTGATTTAAGGTGTACCAATTGGGTCTATCTCTTGGGTTAGGAATTTAGATAATTAAAATTTATTGCGTACTAATTTTCCTTCTCGCTAATCTTTCTTGAAGGTTTTTATAATTTTTATTTTTATCTTGCATAGACGTGTAAAATAAAAGAAGAAAGTACATCAAACACTATGAAAGAATCGATTTTATATATATAAAAGAAAAAAAGGTACTACCAAATTAATAGATGTCATTTAATGGTGCAATGCAGCCCAAATCACATGGCTACCAGTATTATGAAAATAAATAATATGAGTAGTAAAATTTAGGTCAAATCACCTACAAATGTAGTTAACTTGTCACTTTTTCTCATTGTATGTAGCATTCTTTTTTTTTTTCTCATTCTGTCAATAAACTTCTATCGTTAGTCCTTTGTGTGTACCCGTTACCAAAAAAACCTGCATCGTTATTCCTTTATGCTAACGACCGTTAATAAATAACTTCAAATTTGGTTATCTTACGCTAAACTTGCGTTGTTGGTCCTTTATAGTAACAATCGTTAAAAAATAACTTAAAATTTGGTTTTCTTACGTTTCCGTCCGTTTTTTCACGTTTTTACACATTTTCGTTCGTTTTAACACGCTTTCGTCCGTTTTTTCACGTTTTTATCAGTTTTTACACGTTTTCATTCGTTTTTACACGTTTTCGTATGTTTTTTCACTTTTCTTATGTTTTCCCCCGTTTCATTCGTTTTTACACGTTTTCATCCATTTTTGCACATTTTCGTCCATTTTTGTATGTTTTAGTTCGTTTTTACATGTTTTCATCCGTTTTAACACGGTTTCGTCCGTTTTAACACGAGTTCGTCTTTTTTTTTTCTCGTTTTCATCTGTTTTACACGTTTTCATCCGTTTTAACATGGTTTCGTCTCTTTTTTTTCACGTTTTCATCTATTATTTCACGTTTTCATCCGTTTTTGCGTGATTTCGTATGTTTTTACACATTTTCGTATTTTTTAACACGTTTTAGTCTGTTATTCACGTTTTCATCCATTTTTTCACGTTTTCATCCGTTTCTACATGTTTTCATCCGTTTTTGCACGTTTTCGTCCGTTGTTTCACGTTTTCATCCGTTGTTTCACGTTTTCATCCGTTTTTACACGTTTTCATCCGTTGTTTCATGTTTTCGTTCGTGTTTGCACATTTTGTGTAAAAACGGATGAAATCGTGAAAAAAACAGACGAAAACGTGTAGAGACGGATGAAAACGTGTAAAAACGAAGGAAAACGAGAAAAACGGAAAAAAAACGTGTTAAAACAGAAAAAATTGTGTAAAAACATACGAAATCGTGCAAAAACATTCGAAAACGTGCAAAAACGGATGTAAACGTGTAAAAACGGATGAAAACGTAAAAAAAACTTACGAAAGCGTGTTAAAACAGACCAAAACGTGTAAAGACGGACGAAAACGTGAAAAACGGACGAAAACGTGTAAAAACGGATGAAAACGTGTTAAAACGGATGAAAACGTGAAAAACGGATGAAAACGTGCAAAAACGGATGTAAACATGTAAAACGGATGAAAACGTGAAAAAACTGATGAAAGCGTGTTAAAACGGACCAAAACGTGTAAAGACGGACGAAAACGTGAAAAACGGACGAAAACGTGTAAAAACGGATGAAGACATGTAAAAACGAATGAAAACGTGAAAATACGGACGAAAACGTGTTAGAACGGACGAAAACGTGTAAGAAGGGATGAAAGCGTGCATAAACGGACGAAAATGTGTTAAAACGGATGAAAACGTGTAAAAACGCATGAAAATGTGAAAAAAACGGAAGAAAACGTGTAAAAACGGACGAATACGTGTAAAAGCGAATGAAAATGTGCAAAAACGGATGAAAACGTGAAAAAACGAATGAAACGGGGAAAAACATAAGAAAAGTGAAAAAACAGACGAAAACGTGTAAAAACTGATAAAAACGAGAAAAAACGGACGAAAGCGTGTTAAAACGAACGAAAACGTGTAAAAATGTACGAAAACGTGAAAAAAAACGGACGGAAACGTAAGAAAACCAAATTTTAAGTTATTTTTTAACGATTGTTACTATAAAGGACCAACGACGCAAGTTTAGCGTAAGATAACCAAATTTTAAGTTATTTATTAACGATCGTTAGCATAAAGGACTAACGATGCAGGTTTTTTTGGTAACGGGTACACACAATGGACTAACGATAGAAATTTATTGACAGAATGAGAAAAAAAAAAGAATGCTACATACAATGGGAAAAAGTGGCAAGTTAACTACATTTCTAGGTGATTTGCCCTAAAATTTATCTATACTATATAAAATGGAAAAATGGTCAAAGTGGAAAAAGTGAAAAATGTTGAAAGTTGAATGTTGAAAGTTGAATGTTGAAAACATGGTCAATGGAGAGAGAAATAAATAATATAATTAATACTCTTATTAAAACACTCCATTACATAAAAGTACAATAATTTATTCACATTGTACACCCAATTAAAAGCACATCTACCAAATTAAAAACAATCAATTGAAACCGATACCGGGTTGACCCGTTGAAACCGATACCGGGTTGACCCGGGACGCTTCAAACCCGGCGGGCTGACCCGGTTTAATTTGACATTTTTTTAACCCAACCTATCGGTTTGATTCGGTTTAAATCGACCTGTTTTTTTATCGGAACGGTTCAACCAGTTGAACCACCCGGGTGAAATCGGGTTTCAAATTTGACAAAATTATATGAGAAATGATGAAGTAGTTGTGGAACCCGTGACAATTTTTTTTAAATGAGAGACCAAGTAATTGTAGTTTTTGGTTTATTTTGCTTTGACACATGTAATTTATTTTAAAAAGTGTTGCTCTTGCACCATTTAAGGGACTAGCATATATGAATAGTCGTTTAAAAGTTGATATATATTGTATAGCCCTTTGTCCAGTGTATCAATAATGTTATGTAAGTTTATTAAAATCACAAAAAATAAATAGTATTGTTATCTTTAGCGATAATTATTTGTATCTCAAACAAATAGCTTTGAACAATGCATAAATATCTATACAAATTGATAGTACAAAATAATCTTATATGGTGATATCCAATTTGCAAAGTTACAATTTTAAAAGCCACACACCAAATGATAAACGCTACACATGTAAAAAAAATAGTTATCACTGCCTAAATTACTGACAAAACAAGAAAAAGCGGTCACACATGTTGGCTATACCTATAAACTACAATATAATATTGCCAACTGCATAATACCGTTGCTTTTTGTAATGCTTGAATCTATTATTACTAAAAATCTTAATAACTTAAAATAATCCTATTAGAAAATATACTCACACACTTAGATCAACTCCACATAATTTTTTTAAAAACTATATATTTATGCTGCTATGCAACCACGCATCAGAATTGTAGTTATTCGAAAATGATTCTCTAATGCTACAAATACAGTTTGTTGAAAGAAACTTATGGGTCGTCGGAACATTGCAGAAAATTAGACATCGCTGCCGCTAGGCGCGGGTACTCATCTAGTAATTATAAATAAGCATTGTAACCAGATCTTATATGTGACTGTCTAAACATTTTAAACACAATACTTCCTATTTATTAAGAGAATTTCTTGAAAAAGACGTTTACATTACTTTATATTTAGACACCATTATTTAGCGAATTAGTCCAAAAATTCCCAATCATAATAATCATCACGTATCATGACATACCCCAAATAAAGTAGGGCACCATGTTAATTACAAAAGTAATGCCTAACAATACACATTTTATATACTTTTAAGACATACATGTAGAATCATTTCAACTTTTTCGGTTTGCTACAAGTAGCAACTTATTTTTCTTTTAATGTTTTATACAAGTATTTTAGCATACTTTTGTGTCCATTTTATCATAAAATCTGTAAACTTGTTCCTTCGTGATCATTGTGTAATCCTCTATTTGTATGACATTAAAATTAATAATACTTGGGCATTTCTTAGAAAGACAAATATTAACACAAGTATTATACATCTTAATAACGCATACACGTCTTAACCGAGACTCAAATTTGTACAGAGATGGAATCAGGGTGGGTTTCGGGACACTCATGAAATTTTGTGGCGTAGTGTTAATTTTTGTAAAAACAATCTCGATTTTTCCTAAATACACCTGGTCCAGAAAAATTGTGTTCCTCGTTTTACATAATCTTTTGTAAATGCACTTGGTCAAATTATGTTATGGTTTCGTCCCCGAATATGACTCTTAACTAATTGACCACTTAGCCAAAGGATTAGGAAGGTGTGGACATATTCTTGAGTCATGTTCATTGAATTTTCTTAACATGGTATTTTCAAATAGTAAGTATTTATACTTTATTTTAGTGGGACATGATTAGGTGATGTATACGCATATTTTGTATTGAATTGTGAATACGTTAGGTCTACATCATAAAACCACAAAGCTAGTAATGAGAGGTATGGTACTTGTGCATGCATTGGGACAAAGAAAGGATGAAAATGACATTCTTCTTTTAAAGTTTGGTTAACTATATTCTTTATACAAATCAGTCTTAGTTACATAACACTAACATGTTCATAACACTTAAACATAATGTATCATATGAATACATACATAATCGAATTGTATAAACCAAAGATTACATGGTGTACATGCTCTAAAGTGCCTTTAAAAGCCGGATATGTTTGGTGTAATCTGAGATCGACGATAGGGTCATGAATCATCGGATGCAAGTAACGATCAATCAGGCATCGTTACCTGCAACGACATCTAGTTACACCCTGGATATGGCCCGTTGATTTCGACACCCTAAAATATCGTATAGAACGGTCCCCTTCGATTTTGGAAGACCAGATTCACTTACATGTGCATGCACTTCGTTTTTCCACACATGCTTGACATCGACACATTGGCTTCACAAAATTAAGATTGAGCTAGGTTTATCTAAATACAAATATGAGACTTAAACATACTCAACAAATATCCTTGTTTTACCAAGCAAGAGATCATAATTCACATAGACATGATAAAACATTGTTATAGATAGAAACAAGAAGTATGCAGGATGGGTAAGCAACATATTAAAGGGATACAGCATCATGAAGGATAATAATGAGTGAAATACAAGTGGGAAAAAGTTAAATAAACTTTATATAAAGGCCAAGATTAAAATAATTCTAGAAGTTTTTTTATTAGTTTGTTTCATTACTATATGAGTTTTTTTAACTTGTGACCTAGGTCACAAGTTAACCACACCGAAAGTACACAAAGACCCACTGAAAAGTACATATGGATTCACATAAAAGTACAGACAAGTGTACTTTTATTTAGGTCCTTGTGTACTTTCGGTGTATTTTTTGTGTGCTTTAAGGCACAAGTTAGGAAAACCCTAAGGTCACGTTTGGTAAAGAGAATTTCAAAGAAATGAAATGAAGCAGAGAATAAAATCTCAGAGAATAGAAATCAATAGAGAATTTTGTTCAATTCTAATGTTTGGTAACAACAGAGACTTGATCCGAGAAATGAAAAAAAAAATTATTTAAATAGCATTTTGTTATATAAGGTTCACATGTATTTGTTTGTTCATTTTTTTTAAAAGATTTTTATTTTTTTTATTATTATTTATTATTATTTTTTAAATAACAATTCTTAAAAAATATTTAAAAAAAATATTTAAAAAAAAATTATTTAAAAAAAAATATATCTTTTTTTTTAAATTTATTTTTTAAAAATTTATGTACTTTCTTTAAAAAAATTATTTAAAAAAATATTTTTTAAAAACGAATTTATTTAAAAAAAAACTTGTTTTGTTTAAAAAAATATTTTTTAAAAATGTATTTATTTTAAAAAAACTTATTTTTTTAAAAAAATGTTTTTTTCAAAAAAATATTTAAAAAAAATATATTTTTCAAAAAAATATTTAAAAAAAAAAATATTTTTAAAAATGTATTTAAAAAAATATTTGTTCTTTTTTTAAAAATATTTTTTGAAAATGTATTTATTTAAGAAAAAAAACTTATTTTTTTAAAAAATATATTTTTTAAAAATTATTTTTTAAAAATGAATTTATTTAAAAAAATTATTTAAAAAAAAAACTTATTTTGAAACTAAAGTACAAATAAAAGTTGAAAAAACATCATGAAAAAATATTACAAAAACTAACAATTCTCATTTCTCTAATTTCCCACCCAAAAGGGTTGGAAATGAAACTCTCAAATTTACAGTACCAACTCTTTACCAATTCTTTTAAATTCTCCACAATTATTCACCTATTAATTTCTCTAAGCAACCAAACAATGGAATTCAATTTATTTTCATTTCTCTTATATTTTCTCTCTACCAAACACACCCTTACTATATATACTAATAGAACGTCAAATGACGTCATATAACGTCACCTTTTATTAGTTAGCCCAAAATCTGGCCCCTAAAATCTCATCACTTGGACCAGATGGATTAAAAATTGCACTTGCACTCAAATGTTACTTCATTCAATATACGCTGGGCCAGGATCTTTTTTTTGTTTGTTCTTGGGCCTCGTGTGAACATGCAAGCTGCTGGGCTGCCGTGGATCTGTCGCTTTTTCTCTATTAAAGAAAATGAAATAATAACTAAAAGTATATTTAATACATAGATTAATAAAATATTTGTTTAACTACTTTATGTAAAGTTAAAATATGGGAGGTGATTTGCACACTCCAAAAATGATTGGGATACTCATATTTTGAAAGTTTGGACATTTATACCCTTACAGGAAAAGTATGACTTTACTATGTGAACAAACAAAAACGTTCTATTTTTTAATGTAAACTGTCTGTAATATTTTTTTTCGCTTAAATAATAGTATTACTAGAAAATTTCACAAACCAAAGACCCCATTTATGCATCAACCAAACGCATAAAGTTGCTGCTACATTACAGAAAACAGCTGACGCAAGTACAAACAAATGATCACTGCCCCGACGCAATGCGGCGGCTCGCAGCCATCCTCGTTTACATAGAAACAAAGAAGAAACAAGTTACGGAGTATATCGCATATTAAGTCCAAAAAAAATGTAATGGGCCAGAATAAAATATCTCACATATCCAAAGGTATGTTGATGGTTGACCTATCTTAGTCATGGGCCCAAGGCCCAATGTAGCCACTAGCATCTTGGTGTATTAGGAACAATTTCACATATATCAAATCTAAACAACAAAATATAAGAGTATTTGTCATTACCTATTAGTAACTGTGTTTAACTTCTATAATTCAAGTCGTTCGTTTTGTTGTATCTTCACATTCTTTAACAGTTGTATAAATCTTTTTTCGCGACTACACGCTTAGTTGTTGTCATCAAGAGACACTTTTTCTATAACTTTATTTACTGCCAAACATGTATACTAGTAGATATATAAAGAGCGAACCAAGTTGTTGAAAGTTAAAAATTTAGCATAGCAAAATAACTATATAAACCTTGATTATCATTTACTCCGTAATATTTCCTACTTAACTACCTTTGATTTTCAATAATATTTTTCAGCCAATCTGACATATTTATCTATAGTTTCTCGACGAGTGTGGAAACCCGCGCGATGCAGCGGGATTGGATTCAAAGGACTTACTTTGTAGCGACACTTAAACCTTAGGGACTAATTTTGCCAGGTTGCTATAGTTAGCAATTAATTCTACATGACTTACCTTGCAACGTCGCTTAAACCTTAGGGACTATTTTTGCCAGATTGCTATAGATAGCAATTAATGATGCATGACTTATTTTGCAGCGCCACTTGAACCTGAGGGACTGTTTTTGCCAACTTGTGAAACTTAGCATTTAATGTTTGGCAAATCAGAAGTCGACACATGGCTTGTAAAGAGCTAATGTCTTGCTCTATAGTTATATTAGATAATAGATAATTTCAGCCCACAACATAATCTATAATACATAGGTTTTGTTTGAGACTAATGTTACAAAATCATATTACTTCTCACACAACAATTCATTGAGACACAATCACACAAGTCATTTGGTTGCAACGTCAGTAATATGTTTATTCTTATAAAAACATATAACACAAATGCATTTGCTCGCTAGAAAATTCAATTACACAATTACCCGCCGCCGCAACATACGGGAACCGACTATATTTATTAAATTCATATTAGCATTTTTGTTTTTCATCATTGACTGCTTTAAATACGATGGGCTTAAACTGAAAAGTCTTATATTGGGCTTGTTAAACGATTTTCTTTATACAATTACAAAAGGTTATACGAAAATTTATCTTATATGAAAATTTATGTTGTATATATAAAAAAAAGCTTTCTAGTTAAATTATATTATAGAAATTAAAATTTATTCAACTAAGTTATGCTTATGCGTAAAAGTAAAACAACAAATATCTTTAATTGTTTTTATTATACTGAAGACACTTACATATGGGTGACTATGTCAAAATCCTTTTTAGTCAAGTCAATGTTCAGTCAAAGTAAACTAAAATGGACTAATATATTTTATTTAAAAAAAAAAAAAACGTTCGACTTCATAAATGATATGTCATTCAGCTATTGAAAAAGAAAAGAAAAGAAAAGAAAAGGAATAGAAATCGGCCATCACCCCAATGTAAGACTAAGTAGTACGATCACTACCTATCACTTTATTATCAGCGTCACACCACCAAACCAAAGATATAAAAATACTACACTTTATACAACATTAAAAAAAATGGTAACAGTTTGGTGATCTGCACCACCGAACGAGTGCAAAAAGTTGGTGATGGCGCACGGTTAGGGATAAGCACTATGGTTTTGGCGCGTGATGCACTCCACGACCAGGTGGTCGACCACCACCATCATAGTGCTTAGTCTAACACTCAAGAAAATTGAATCATTTGATAGATTAGTTTTTTAACAAACTAGCTTGAGCTGAAACAAACTGGTTTGTTTACACATGTCCTAATATTTCCTCTATATACATTTCTTAGCAAACAATGACATAATAGTTTGGCCAGCGGCCAAATACTTTTAAAATAAAAAAATGAAACAGTTAACAGGAAGCTGGTATATTTGGTGAGTCCAAGTTTTAATTTATGGTTGGTTCGAGTGACACCAAATCCTTTATTTGACTGCTTCAGTCATGTTCTTGACTTTAACGTGGCTTGGGTTTATCAGTTTGGTATGGCCACATTACCCATTTTACGACCGACTGAGCCAACCATGCTTGAATTCCTATTTCCCTTTTAATAGAAAATATAAGAATAAAGGATAGAGTGACACACTAGTACACTACTCAAGTGTAGTCAATTTATAGAATGATACAACGATGAAGTTTAGAAAAAAAAGATAGAAAATGAAATAGTTAAGATAAATTCCACGTTACACTAGGATAGGGTTGAGAATCGGACATAAACCGACCCGACCTGACTCGAATTGAGAAAATCGAAGATTGAAAACCGTGAAAAACGCGAACTAAAACCGAACCGAATGTTGTTGGTTCGGTTCAGTTTTGTCGGTCTAGGTGTATTTTGGTATATTTTTGTCAGTCTTAGGCCGAACTGGACCGAACCGACCCGACGCGACCCAAAACGAAATCATGTAAAATCTGAAACCGAAACCGAACCAACGGGCTGTTGGTCGAGTTCGGTCGGTTTCGACGGTCCGGTTCCGTTTTAAACCTTCGGTGCTCAGCCCTACACTAGAATGTGATTGCAAAATTTTGCTATACTTAAAGCATTTACAATCGTTGAGTTTTTTTATGGGTATGTACTATGTAACCTACACAAGAATGTGATTGCAAAATTTTTCTATACTTAAAGCATTCACAATCGTTGAGCTTTTTACGGGTATGTACTATGTAAGATTCAAATGTCATGCTAAATCACTCGTTTATAAATATTTTGATTTTATAAACTTATTTTCGATATATATAAACCTATATGTAAACCTGTCAAAACTTTATAAATTGTTGTACTATAAAACATGCATTAAATTATGAACAAATAAAAGATTTATAACCTATTCATATCACATAGATATGAAAGATATCTCTATTATAGTTTAATACTTTAATCAAAGCATAAACTTAGAGCACAAGGTATATTGCCGAATAACGCGTCAAAAGAAAAAAAATATATAGCAATGACATGCCAATGCCGTACCACCTCAACATGCCAAATCCATGCCAAATACATTTCAGCCAATTCAGTAGCTCACGCCAAATGAAAAAGCTAACTTTTTTTTTTAATTAATTTATTTTATTTTTATTTTTAGTGAGTGGGTATATTTTGTGGGACCCAATAACATGTTAGTGGTGTGTTATGAGAGATGGTGTTTTAGTTATTGGTGTGTTATTGAGAGGTGCTGAGGTAGCATACCAATAACGTGTTATTGGTATCTACGATACCTTGTGCTCTTACTCGTAAGTTGTCTCGTCTCGTTATCACCCCTATTTAAAATTTCATCGAAGTAAATTGCAATAACCGTCCTTGTAGTTTTGTCAAATTATAAACACAGTTTTTCTAGTAAACTTTAGAGTAAAATACACCGCTCGTCCCTAATATTGTACACACGCATCACGATTGGACAAAAGTTGCTTTTTTCATCGCCGGGAGTCCAAAATAAGGAGTTTATATGCTAAACTCGTCCCTTAACCATTAACGCCGTGGTCAATGTTATGTTGTTGAGGGCAAAACCGTCTTTCACTGTAGCGTACTGTATACAAACCGTTGTACAGTGTTTGTAGTTGCTATATGTCAGTGTAACACGGCTTGGTCGTCAGTTATCATCCATCCCTAAACTATCCTACAAAAACAGTCTTCTACAAAACGATAATCCTTTCAACATGGTACGTTGCTGGTGTGGTAAGCAAGCTATAATTCGCGACTTGGACCTCTCCTCTCGCCAACCCGTCGATTAATTGGTTGTCCTGTTGAAGTAAGTGTCTTTTAATATGTATCGTATTATTTTTTTTCCAAGTAGCAAACTACATTGTAACAATGGTTGTTGTTTAATCACTTGTCATAATCATGAATAGGGGTCTTCTTGTCGGTGGATACGATGGTATGATCCTGAAATTTGTGCTCGTTCAAGAATGATCATACCAGACCTTTTGAGGGGGAGAAATGAGCTTGAGACAAGATTAGAAGCTGCTCAAGGTGATGTGTGGAAGTGGAAGATTTACCTGGTGCTCAGTTGGATATTGTTCTTGATTGTTTATGCATTGGGATAACTGTTTAGGTTTTATGTAATGAGGTAAGATGGTTAATGTTCATTATCTTGAATTGTAGGAACGTTGTATCCTAGATGGTTATGAATCTTGTTATTATGGTCAGTTTACCGTATGTTTATGCATATGGTTAAGATTAAAGTTGACTTTTAATTGTCAACATTGTTATGAAGTGTTCAGTTTGGTTTGTTTTTGACTTTCAATGCCTTATGGGTATGCAGATGGTTAGCAATTTGTTTAGGTTTGAATTTTAATTGTCAACATTCATATGAGGTTTTGTTTAGCTTTGGTTATTTTTTATGCAGATTATTCACACATCAAGCTTAGGCAATCTATAAAAATACACAATAATGCATGGTTTCATAGTTAATGCAAATGGATATAATTCCAAATGCATAAAATTGCATACTTTTCGAAGCATGAGAATTACAGTTAGACACACACATATATGTTTTTAGAGTACATAACTTGTCCATAGGAAATAAACTAGATGAAACATTGTCTAGCTAATAAGCATAACAGAATTGACCTATGGTGAGGCCATCATTCTTTCCGGTGCGCCACAAGTCATTCTTCGTAGCAGTGGGTTGAAGCGGAAACCTTGCACATCACTTGACCGCAGCTTAGAATCGACCGATTGATCATGTTGCTGGGATTGACACTAGGATTGCTCATGCATCTTTGCGGATTGGCAATTGCTTCATCTTGATGTTGGTGGGATTGAGTGAGGGATTCATCTTGTATCCAGGATCTTCGTTGCTTCATCTTGATGTTGCCGGGATTGAGACAGGGATGCATCATGTATGATGGGATCTTCAGTTGCTTGATCTTAATTTTCATATTGAACACCACTTCCTTGAACTGCACTAACTTGACTTTCAACAACACCTGTACCTTTAGGATGTGTCTTTTTTGCTGCTACGTTGTTACCTTTAGGATGTGTCTTTTTTGTTGCAGCTTTTGTAAGCACTTGTTTGACGTTTCCCTTATGGCCAGTTCGACTACTTTCAGCTCCACCATTCCCTAGACATGTTTTTCAGTTGTGTCCAGCAATGCCAAAAATACTACACTTAACACTCTTCCAATCCCTTGACATCTTACCATTCTTCACAATCTCTTCATTTTCAGGAGCTATCATAACTCTTTTTCTACCTCTTGAGTTAGGCAGAGTTGTTTCGGATTTCAGTGGAACAATTGTTGTTGGCACAGTTGATTTTTCCCAATGTTCGTTGCTAGATATAGACTGGACATGGTGTTTGTAGGTTGCCTCCCAAGTGAGAAGATAGTGTGGAAAACTAGAAGGGGGGGTTGAATAGTTTTACCAATTTAAAACTTCCTTTTAAATATTTAGATCGACTTATGTCAATCTATTTGGTTGTTTATGTTGGACGTTGATAGATAGATATATAAAACGTGTAATGAAAGATAAAGAGTAAGAAGCACATCACCACGACACAAGTTATTTATAGTGGTTCGGCTACAAGGACACCTTCCTTGCCCTACTCCACTCCCCGAGTCACCTACTCGAGAGTTCGTAAGCACTACACCAATCTCCTTATGGCGGAGAAGCCTTCACAACGTCGCTTAACCTTTTTCAGGTACAAAGCTAAATACCGAGTTCTTTCACACCAAGGCGAACCACACCTAACACAACGTCGCCTACCCTTTATACGGTGCTAGGCTAACCACCGAGTTCTTTCACACCAAGGAGAACTAATCCTATCACAACGTCGCCTACCCTTTATTAGGTACTAGGCTAAGCACCTAGTTCCATTAATATGGAGGAACTACTACCCTTCACAACACAACACCTAATATCAAGGAGATCCACTCCTTGTTACAACATCATCAAGGATATCACCATCCTTGGAAATAAACAAATACTTATATGTATAACGATGCACCTCATCGATTATACGACCTAGGCATTCTTCCCAAATGCAACTTGATTTGATTCATCGGCATCCTTCACTAATGCCTTTGACACAACGCTTGGCACCCTTCACTAATGCTTTCGTCTTGACACCTTTAGCATTTTTCACTAATGCTTTGACACGGATGATGAGCACCTTTCACTAATGCTTTCATCTTGACACTTTCGGCATTCTTCACTAATGCCTTCAACCCAACATCTATGGAGAAAGGAAGAACTATCAACAAGAGAACCTTAGTTGTCTTGATGATGACGAAGCATGACAACTCATGGACTTGAGCTTGCACGTCTTCAAGAAGTGGTGATCTCGCCTTTAAGAGGAACCTAGAAGATCACACAAAAACAAAAGACAATCTACATAGATCACTTGGATCTGAGGTTAGAGGGTTATAATACTTGGGGAAGTATGTGTGTGAAGTCATGATTAGAAAGAAAGAAATGGCTCTCTATTTATAGAGAAAATTCTCTACTGTTCTCCGGATCCCACGGATCCCTTCCACTTTGGATCCGGCTAGCACAAAGCTAGGGATCTGTGGAACGCTCCTCTTTGTCCATGGGTATTTTTGGTTATGGGTCATGGGTCATGGGTTATGGGTTGATCCATGATTTTCTTTCTAGATACAATGAACTTGGTTAAGTGGTATATATAAAACCATGGGTTATGGGTCAATACCATTTGCTAGTTTTTACCCATTTAGTATATACTTGTTTTTACCCATTTTAGTATACTTAGTTTTAGTATATGCTAACCCAATATGTAAACACTAGTTGTTGTACATATGTATCTAAATCATAAAATCACTTATACTTGTTTTAGTGTTTTATGTGAAAACGTAAATGTGTTAGGAAACTATTAACTCAAACTATTTACATATTCTATTTGTTTCTTTAAAATGATTTTACGTTTGTTATCGACAAAACATTAGAAGATCGTAAAATATAAATAAACGTTTTTACAGCTTATTTGTATTAACAATCTCTCCCTTTTTGTTGATGACAAAACATAAAATTATTTTAAGAAAAACTAAAATTCGTAGTCGGTTTGAATTAGTAGTTTTTACTTTCTTCTCCCCCTTTTTGTCGAAACAAAAAAGTGTTAAAAGAAACTAACACAATTTTTATAAGAAAAGATATGTAAAAATGTAAAGAGAGCAAGTGACGGGAATGGTACTCGTCTTAACTCCCCCGTGACGAGTCTATCCCTTCAAAAAGGGCGTCAAGGACATGACGTAAAATAAACTAATTGTGTTTGCAATTATGTTTGCAAATGGTTCGTCTATGTGACGAAAACGTGCTCCCCCTTGAAGATTGCAAAGGGGTGTCATGAAGTATAGTCCAAAAATCGGATTAAGTTGCAAATGTTTTTGCAATTTCGTTTGACACAAAGCTCCCCCTAGCTTTATTGTGTCAAAATCTTCATGTTTTTTCTTTTTTTTTTTTTTTTTTTTTTGAAAATCTACAAAGTAAAGGTTAGAAAACAAGAGTATAGTGCAAAATTTCCTGCAAATAAAACTCAAGTGAGTAGAAATTTGTGTTTCTGTACCACGGATCCCACGGTTCCCTTCATGGAGGGATCCGTCTAGGCGTTTTGGAGGGATCCGGCTATCTGGTGATAGTTTCTTCAGCAGTGAAGAAATGTCAAGCAATGCTAATGAGGAAATGAGATATATGTACAATGTAACAAGCACAACACACAAAATAATCATAGCATATAAGTATTCATTCAATAAAACAAGAGATAAATAACAAAATCTCTAAAACTAAGAGAATGAACTTAGCCATACAAATACTACTAATACTAACTAATTACTAGACTTAAAATGCGACAATGTGCTTGAGTCTAGGGATGAGTGGACTTGTTGAATTGATCCAACTTTGCAAGAAGATGATTAAACATGAAATGTATCTCATTTCGTACTTCTTGAACAAGTCCTTGAGTTTTTAGACAATTTGGGCAATTATTGTCTTGGTTTGGACCCGGAAGGAAATGGATATTTTGAGGAGGTTCTATGTGTGATTGTGGGTCTTCATTTTGAGAGGTAGGATGAGGTTCTAAAAATGAGGGTGGTAATGGAACTTCTTCCATATGATCAAGATTATTCCGTGTCTCCCATGATGGGCTAGTTGGTGTTGTTGGTGGTTCCCTATTCAATGAAAAGGTTGGTGAATGGGAGTTTCTTAGTGGTGAATGGAACAATGAATAGATGTTTGGATGAGGAAGAGGCTCATTCAAGGAGTGTAGTCCATGCTCAATGAATGATGGTTTTGATGGCTTGCTAGAACTAGCCATGTTTGGTTTAGAACTAGATGATCCTTTTTCTAGTTGGAAAGGTTTGATGCTAATCCTTGCGGTTCTCTTAGCTTTTGTTGGATGGGTTTGATGAGGTGGGATTCTATTGTCATTATCTCTAATGGGAGATGTTTCGATGGATGAAATTTCATGGATCATTTGACCCTTTATTTTGGATGATCCTATGTTTGAAGAGTTGTTGCTAAGAGCCTTAGTCATGGTGATGAAGATGCTAATGTGAGCTTCTATTTGCTGATTTTTGAAAGGGAATTGAGGATGGTGCCTTAAACCTAAGGTTGTTTGGTTTATAAAGAATAATTTGAATTAGGAAATTAAATTCTTGGCCACTTAGAAGACTAAGCATGCTCTTGAGGTTTTGATCAGCTCTAGGAGGACAATTAATGTATGCTAAAAGTGGTTAGAGAACCAAAAGGTGTCTTGAATTTGAATATAGAAGCTGATTTATGCTTTCTGCATCTACGGATCCCGCGGATCCCTCTCAGCAGGGATCCGCCTGGTTAAAGACCAGGGATCCGGCCATCAGACAGGGTTTAGGTGAAATCATTATGCTTTTGTAAGGTTTATTATTAATGGATTTCGAGGTTTTGACTTAATTTTGAAGTCTTTAGCTGTTGGATATCTTAAATCCTCAACCATAACAAGTAATGGTGCTTAATGATGGTTTTTGCCAAGAAAATTGACCTTGGGTAGTCTAACTATATGTTTGACAAGGATTTCATTTAATTTGATGTGGAGAATTGGTGATAACAAGTCCTAGAAGTCAGATGATGTCCTAAGAGGAATTTACTAAAATCCTTAAAAATAAAAAGAAATGAAAAACTAATTTTTGACCCTAATTTTGATTAAAAGATGATTGAGATCAATTTGCTAAAATTGAAAGATAGACCTAACTAAGTGTTATCAAACGTGATAGATAATGTGTGAGTGTTGGAGCGGAATTATGGTGAGTTTTGACTAGTTGATAAATCAAAAATATTTCGAAAATATATCCTAGATAAGCCATGGATGAGAGTGAGATTTTCAATTATTTGAGAAAGACTTAGTTGGCTCTAGTGTCTTATGTTTGACTTGTTTGAGGTGATCTAATAGACTATTTTGATGTAGCCAAATCTGTATTTCATATCAGATGCTACGGATCCCGCGGTTCCCTTATGGGAGGGATCCGGCTAGTTCAAAAGCTTAGGATCCGCCCACTGCAGATCAGAGAGCTTTCAGGAAATGTGCATCTTTGCACTTTATAGTAAATGCTTTTCCTAGTTGTTTCTATGGGGACTAAATGCAATAACACAACTAATATAATGTATATCAAGGTAGGAAGAGCTAAAATTCCTAGAATGAGTAACGACGACCACTCAAGGGGTCGTAAAATCTCATTTTCCAAATACCTAAGTTAGGATTGTTTAGTGCCAAGATATGGCAATACCTACAAACTAAGAGCATAGTTTAAAGTGTTTACAAACCATTGTTTGAAATTGTTCATCATACGTTTGAGTCCTAAGACCTTACCTTTCTCCTCCTTCTTCACTTCTTCACCCGTCCTCCACTCTTTATCAAACTATCTTCACTTCTTCTTCCTCAAGAAATTGGTGAAGCATTTGAAGATTCCCTTGGTTTGTTGCCATTCGGGTGATTCATTAGGGATGTTTGGCAATTGGTTAATGTATTCCAAGGGGTCAAGATCGATATTTTCGAGTGGGTTGCTACTACTCCCTTCACCTTCTCCTTGCCTCTCTCTTTCGTCCGAGGAATCCGTGGGTGGGTGTGGCCTCTTGCCTTCCACCATAAACCTCGTTGTTCTACCCTCGGTTAATGGTACCATAACCTTATTGCAAAAGCTATGATCAAAGGATTGTGGAGAAGGGTCTAATGCAAAGATGAATTTCGCAAGACGGGTTAAAAGCATTGCATACGGAAGCACCATCTTGTCCATGCTTCTTACACTTGTCATTCTCTTGACCATGTAGTAGGCAAGGTTAAACCGAGTATTGGTCACTAGGCAATAGATCATGACGCTTAGACATGCGTTGGGGTGGTCTTTGTTTCCTACTAGGCACACCACATTTTCTCTTATCACATCTTCCCATTTCCTATACAATCCATACATTTCCGAAAGCTCCATTTGAAAAGGATCCCTATAGATCACTTTTGACTTCCTTGTGACTCTTGATGGTGATGCTCTTGGCATGAACACGGTCACCGTGGTTGCTTCCCGGATCAAAGTGTTGTAAATGTCATGATGATCAACCATTGTGTGTAGTTGTTCCAAAGACCATTCATTTGAGTACATACAAACGCCTTGATATGGAACCCCTATAATTCTTCCAAACTCTATGAGCGAAAGATTGAACTCTTGCTCATTGATGGTGAATTCAATTGAGATGGACCCGTCGTCATTTCTAATTATACCCATTGTCTTGTAAAACTCAAGCACAAAGACCGGGCAAATTTGCTCGTTTATATCCAATAAACAATCAAACCCGATAGTTGCAAAAACTTCCCTTATGTCGGTATTTGCAAGAAATGATGGATCAACAACTCTACCTTCATGAAAGAGTATCCTTTCAAGCAACTTAAAGGCTTTTCTATCGTCCGGACTTAAACCATCTTTTCTATGGTACATGGGTATGTAGTAAGCGGTGTCTTGGTAATCTTGTTGCTTGTTGCTTGGCATGATTGTTCCTAAACAATACAACCACAATGTGGTGTTAATTGTGAATAGTGACCTAGAGGGTTTGATCACAATTTTGCTCTCATCATCTTTGTTGAATTCAAGAAATGTGTTTAATTTGTATTAACAATGTTAATTCTTTGATTTAGATTATCTTAGAAAAACAATGTGGTGACAAATTATGATAGACCCATTTGAACCCAACTCTTAATGATGAAGAAATTGTAATTCTAAGAATCAAGAAATTAAATTAACAATGTAGTGAAGATTATACTTACACAAGTAATTGTTAAGCTTGGGAAGAATGATCAATTTGCTCCAATGAACAGTACCTGAGTTCTTGTTCGTGAGTCTTTGAGGTGAGTATGATTGTGGAACATCCACAGTGATCATTTTTTTAGCTTATACTGTCTTCTGTTGCACGGATCCCGCGGATCCCTCTCATTTGGGATCCGGCTAGTATAAACGAAGGGATCCGGCATGACAGCAAAAGTCAGCTCAAAACATTCCTTGATAACTTTGGTTTAGGAGTTCTAAGACGCCTTTAAGGCTCTAAAACCTGTGGTTTAAGGTTTTGAAGATTAAGTTCTATTCCTATTAGATGATGTTCCCTTTTTAAGAATTAGTCATAATTCTTGGGAAGCTTTTCAAATATTATAATAAAATCCCATTTTATCATAATATAAGAAGTTTCACATGGATATTTATTGACATAGATAAAGTGTCAATAAATCCTTTGTGATGAATAATGATTGAGGTTATCGAATAACCAAGATATCATTATTACAGGTTGGTAATGTAGTCTATACAAATAAGTCGAAGAATACTATTTAGATGATGACTATAATATGAATAACTACTAGAACAATTACTAATAAATCATGCAACTAAGATTTTAATAATAACAATACAGGTAAGTAAGTTAAAGATCATACCTTTGCTAAATATTCTTTTTAAGAAAAGAAGTATTTAGATGTTTTGTGATTTTCTTGGAATCTCCAGATTTATGTTGTAAGAATACTAAACACTCTTTTTGCAAAAAGAAACATTTAGATAAATTCTTAATGATCTTATTGGTTACTCCAAATCTAAGTATGGATGATGCAAAAAAAAATGTTAGAACATTCTATCATTGTCCAACAATAAACAATATAATGATTTTTGAAATATGACAAACATAATCCTTCTTTGTAGTTTTCAAACATACATGGATCGTATCAAGTTTTTAAAGTACCACATACTCTAAGAAACTTGGTAACGAAGCTCTAATGCCAATTGTGGAAAACTAGAAGGGGGGGGGTTGAATAATTTTACCAATTTAAAACTTCCTTTTAAATATTTAGATCGACTTATGTCAATCTATTTGGTTGTTTATGTTGGACGTTGATAGATAGATATATAAAACGTGTAATGAAAGATAAAGAGTAAGAAGCACATCACCACGACACAAGTTATTTATAGTGGTTCGGCTACAAGGACACCTTCCTTGCCCTACTCCACTCCCCGAGTCACCTACTCGAGAGTTCGTAAGCACTACACCAATCTCCTTATGGCGGAGAAGCCTTCACAACGTCGCTTAACCTTTTTCCGGTACAAAGCTAAATACCGAGTTCTTTCACACCAAGGCGAACCACACCTAACACAACGTCGCCTACCCTTTATACGGTGCTAGGCTAACCACCGAGTTCTTTCACACCAAGGAGAACTAATCCTATCACAACGTCGCCTACCCTTTATTAGGTACTAGGCTAAGCACCTAGTTCCATTAATATGGAGGAACTACTACCCTTCACAACACAACACCTAATATCAAGGAGATCCACTCCTTGTTACAACATCATCAAGGATATCACCATCCTTGTAAATAAACAAATACTTATATGTATAACGATGCACCTCATCGATTATTGTCACACCCCCAAATTACCTGTTTTGCAGCGGAATGGAATTCCTGGGGATTGACTTCCTGGGGATTGACTGTCATAGCATCACAGTTACAGTATATTGAACGACCTAAAGTGTCGTTTGGAAAATACATCATTTGATTTAATAAAATAATCAGAGTTTACAAAGTGTAGGTCCCAAATGAAATTAACTTGTGCGGAAATAAATTTGTTACAAGCTAAACGATGTTTTAAAGTGCATAAATCTCATGTGTGACGCGTCGTCACCACGACTCTATGATATGTCCATATGGATGTCATGAAGTGAATGCCTTAGATACCTGAGATAAAACATGCTAAAAAGTGTCAACACAAAGGTTGAGTGAGTTCATAGAGTTTGGGTTGAAATGTAAAGCCTTTCAAAATAGTTTATGCAGCAAAGGCATTGTAAATCCACTCAGTTCCAAGTTCCGCCCATACAAAACTTGCAACCTGTGTGTTTACAACCCATTGCCAAAATATGTATAGTTTATGTTCAAACGCATGATGTCAAATGAATTCACATAACAGTACATTACTTAATCTATCAATATTCAATTGATATAACACATATGAGTGTTGTTTCAAATAATCCCAAGACCTTTAGCTCAATAAAAATCCCAAGACCTTTAGCTCAATAATAATCCCAAGACCTTTAGTTCCATGATAATGATATAGAATATGACTAAACATTCAGTTCAGATAAACATATAGTTGCAATTAATCATGAATATCATAAAAGTTGATGATCAAGTATCTCCCCCAAAGAGTTTAATAAAAGCATTAAAACAATTGAAAATGGGGCTATGGAACTCACCTGTTGCAATGATTATAATGACAAAAGTGGATACACCGAAATGTAGCGTGAATCTCTAAACTTGACCTATTATGAATGATATGATATGTAATAAGTCATGATGTAATGTTATGCATGCAATTCGGATGATATCTATACCACTTATGAATTTGTGAAAATAATATTTCTCGTCGAGAAATAATCTCTTAACGTCTTGACCATTTTTAAATTACTCAAAATGTATTTATATTGAAATGATATCCAACGATAATCATTTAGTGATTTACTAAGAAATTATAACTTTTCGTCGTAAAATAATGTCATTTGGAAAATTCATGAAAGTGACTAAACGGCCTCGAAAAGCTAGTCGTAAAATGGTGTACGTCGAGTGTTAAGAAACGAACTCAACGGTTTTGGGAAACTTGTATCATTATCTCAAAGTTTTAGTGTTTAAGTTTTCGTCCTAGAGGTCTCGATCACCAAGAAAAATATAGGTAAAGTATGGTACTTGTGTCCCAAAATATAGTTTAAGGATGGTTTTCCGGCAAAGTTTAAGTGACCGTATCTTAATCGTTACAACTCCGCTTGACAAGTGGTTGGACATTTTGGAAAATATGCCAGGCGAACTTACTTTTACTAGAAGACATCACTTTATAAAAAGTACTACGTCATTGTTAAAAACGACCCTCAACATGGTCCCTCGTTGCCGTAGTATGTGTTTAATAGAAAATATGTTAATTTTGCTAATAGAATAAAGTTACGGCAACTTTTTAAAATGTGAATAACTTTGTCGTTATAAGTCCGTTTTCTACGTTCTTTATATCCACGGAATCGTGATAACATATACTAATATATTTTTGATAAGTTGACACATTTAACAATGCTTAAGACTCATTTTTGACTCGTAGAAAATCGAGACAGCTTGCTGAATTTTCTGGAATAAATAGTTTTCGTCGTCAAACTTCAAAAATTCATAACTTCTTCGTTATAGCTCCGTTTTAACCCATTCAAGCGGCGACGTTTTCGTTTTAAAGTATATTTTCCAAATATCTAGCCCAAAATATTTTGCTTACTGTCGGATTTTCCAGATTTTCAAAATAAGGACAGACCCTTAATTAGACTTGTCGAAATGAGTTTTTCTCGCGCCAAACCTATTCCAACCCATTCAAAACAACTCCGAAGCTATTATAATCCTACCATACACCTTCTTAGAGTGTCATGGGTTCCTAGACATCAGCAAGAGTGATTAATAACAAGGAGTAATTATAGGATGACATAAATATATATAACTCTTATAATCAATGAAAAAGTGGTATAAACCTCATGAGACTTGCATGTTTACTCAAATAAAATGAAATGACCATAAAAATAAATATGAGATATGATGATGAATATGTATGCTTACAAGTAACTTGATGAGGTTTATGGACAATGGATTTTTCCTAATCACCTTAGGTTTTTATTGCAAAACCTTAACAACAAGTGATACTAGAGTGTAAGAAAACCTTGTCTTGAAAATTTTGATGAAATCCTCCTTGGTCTATGTGGTTGCCGGTTTTGGAAGAGAAGAGAGGAAGCAAATGGGTTTTCACCTTTGTATTATCTTTGAGTATGTGTTTGTTGAATTAAAATGCATTACTAGTAAAGATATTTAGGCAAGTCACTTGTGACTCACCCCTTGTGTCGACAAGGGGTGTTAGTCACCTCTTTGTTATAAATTTTTTTTTTAAATTATGTATAAGTGTAGATATATGTAAGTAACTTGAAGACTTGGGGTAAGTTAAATACACATTTGAGTATTTAAGGTAGCGTTAGATAAAAATAACTTTTAACGGGTCAAGATAAAATATATTAAGGTCATAGAAATTATAAAAATACATTTCTTACCAGAATTGAGTGAATAAATATTTATCGGGTTGAATTTACGAAAACCGTCGTAATTATATAAACATAACAATTTATATACGAAATAAATTAAAAACATCAGGTAAACTAATAATATAATTTTTATAGTCTTAAAATGAGTATAAAAATATATTAGGAATATTTTTGGAAGTGTTGGATCAAATATTCAAAATAAATG
Source organism: Chrysanthemum makinoi (assembly GCA_910596185.1). Classification (NCBI taxonomy): domain Eukaryota; kingdom Viridiplantae; phylum Streptophyta; class Magnoliopsida; order Asterales; family Asteraceae; genus Chrysanthemum; species Chrysanthemum makinoi. The sequence continues at coordinate 65,010,988 of OU343222.1, read as the reverse complement.
ATTACGCGATGGCGTTTATTTAATAGGAAAATAAACGTTGAATGAAAAATGCAAAACCATGCATGAACTAATATGATGATAATGATGCCAATGAAATGTAGACTAAACCTAGTCTATATGGAATGTCCATGATGATTGTTCATGAATTCACAGCTAAACCAATACGGTTACGTGAATTTGATGCTCGTAAACCTAGTTTACGATAAATGATAAATGATGAAGCATGAGTAATGTTTTGAAATATGGCCTGAAAATACGAGTTGTCACAATTATACGACCTAGGCATTCTTCCCAAATGCAACTTGATTTGATTCATCGGCATCCTTCACTAATGCCTTTGACACAACGCTTGGCACCCTTCACTAATGCTTTCGTCTTGACACCTTTAGCATTCTTCACTAATGCTTTGACACGGATGATGAGCACCTTTCACTAATCCTTTCATCTTGACACTTTCGGCATTCTTCACTAATGCCTTCAACCCAACATCTATGGAGAAAGGAAGAACTATCAACAAGAGAACCTTAGTTGTCTTGATGATGACGAAGCATGACAACTCATGGACTTGAGCTTGCACGTCTTCAAGAAGTGGTGATCTCACCTTTAAGAGGAACCTAGAAGATCACACAAAAACAAAAGACAATCTACATAGATCACTTGGATCTGAGGTTAGAGGGTTATAATACTTGGGGAAGTATGTGTGTGAAGTCATGAGTAGAAAGAAAGAAATGACTCTCTATTTATAGAGAAAATTCTCTACTGTTCCCCGGATCCCACGGATCCCTTCCACTTGGGATCCGGCTAGCACAAAGCTAGGGATCCGTGGAATCCTCCTCTTTGCCCATGGGTATTTTTGGTTATGGGTCATGGTTCATGGGTTATGGGTTGATCCATGATTTTCTTTCTAGATACAATGAACTTGGTTAAGTGGTATATATAAAACCATGGGTTATGGGTCAATACCATTTGCTAGTTTTTACCCATTTAATATATACTTGTTTTTACCCATTTTAGTATACTTAGTTTTAGTATATGCTAACCCAATATGTAAACACTAGTTGTTGTACATATGTATCTAAATCATAAAATCACTTATACTTGTTTTAGTATTTTATGTGAAAACGTAAATGTGTTAGGAAACTATTAACTCAAACTATTTACGTATTCTATTTGTTTCGTTAAAATGATTTTACGTTTGTTATCGACAAAACATTAGAAGATCGTAAAATATAAATAAACGTTTTTACGGCTTATTTGTATTAACAGATAGTAACAAGGATGAGCCCATGTTTCTACAGCTCCTACTTGTTGCCCATTTAAAGCCATATTTCAATTGGTAGCAACAACATGTTTACATGGTAAACCTGTTATCTCCCATCTTCTGCAAGTACTAGACTTTTCTACAACATTAACTACACATTGGTCACCCCATGGTCCACTAACCTGAAACTTAGTTCCCCCATTCCATAAAACATTATACTTAACAGCCTCTTTCTTAATACCCTATAGCATGTGTTGTGCAGTTGGTGTTAGTGGCCATCACTCTTCTCAATCACCATAAGAACATGCATTATCCTCTTCATACATTATTCCCTGATGTATTCTAAGGCTGTAATAATTGGTTTGTTTAAACCCTCAATTATTTTGTCATGAAACACTTGACACATGTTATTAAGTAACACATTAGAATGAGCTCTCCCTCAAGATTACAAATAAACATGTATTAATTATAATTGTTTATACTGCATTAACAAATACAAATTAACTGAAACATATATATGACTTACATGAAAAATGTGACCTTGACCAATGGATCGGTGGTATCTTACTTAACTAATCATGGGCTCGTTAATTAAATTTCTTGAAATCAGTCATAGCTTTCTGAAACTGTACAACAGTTGAGGCTGTTGCACATTTCCACAGATGCTCTTTGTAGGCCCTACCTTTCCATTGAAGTTTCATTTTCTCATGAATGTTCTAATACAAAATCTGTGTTCTGCATCTGGAAAAATATCTCTTAAAGCTCCACTTATATCCTGCACAAAATCAAATATGTTTACTGTCTGTTTCAAAACAGAGAGACTTAAATTCATGAACAGATTAAGGGAGTAACTTTTTCATGTCAGTAATAAAAGTGATGCTTGAGATTGGCTCAAGTGTTATATCATCGGATAAACAATGAAGAAACCAAGTCCATGATCCTATGTTTTCTGATTCAGCAAAAGCATAAGCTAAAGGGTATATACCATTGTTGCTATCAATTCCCACAGTTGTCAGCAGTTGACCATTCAAAGGACCATGAATTGGAAAAGCATACAACCCCAACAACAATCTCCCACACGCTTTAAATCCTTCCTTCAGTGCACCTAAACAAACATACACTCTCTTGAATTCTCTCGTTGGAAGAGCCTTATCTGCAAGTCGTTCCACATTCATCAGTACTGTTGTATTAGGGCTTCTCTTCTGCAACTCTTGAACATAATCTCTAAACATGATAAATTGTAGCTTGAATTGACCCCTGATGCCTGTTAATGCTCAGTTTTTTTCCCTTAAAACCTTCTGCAGGGACACTTCAAGCTCGTATTGGTTGGTAAGTTGATTACGGACAGACTTGACAGGAACCAGTGGATTGGTTTCAATTTGTGCAGTAATTTGCTTTGAGAAATAGTTAAGGTCAAAAGCTCTGACTGCCCTTGATTGCAAACAAGTGTGTTGCTCATTATATGTTCTGACTGACCATGTACCTGTCTCACCATTCCTACCGACAAACAATAGCCATGGGCAGGGCAGAGTATTTCTGAAGGGTCCTTTTTGACATAAAGCAATGCATTTATACCCCTTCTGCTTAATGGACTTCTAGATGGGCCTATATCCACTCCAGGACCTTCACTTGGGCCTGAAAGTGGAACACAACCCTTACATCTGACCCTTATTCTTGTTTTGTCAGTCTTCACAAAAAATAACTCCCTCATAGTTTTTATTGAATGCTCTCTTACCTTGTTTTTGACATCCATTGCAGTAGGAAAGTCCTGACCCTAATAGAAGAATGTGGTATAGACTCCATTTGCAAAGTCTGTCTGTCGGTAAGAAACATACTCACTGTAAAAGACATCATCAACCATCACAGGCAAATCATTTTCCAAATGCATGTCATCACTTATATTAGTGATTGTTCCTGCTTTACCTAACTCATTACTCTGACTTACTTGGACCAAAGCAAGATGTGCATCATTCTCTTGACAAGTATTCTCTTCATTTGCTTGAATTGAATCATCAACTGCATTTCCTAAGTCACTAGTCTCACTCACTTGGACACACAGTAACATCAACAACATGATCCTTTTCCATGTTATTGGCATAATCAGATGCGCTTCCTACTTCCCCTAAATGCTTATCCTGAGTCAATTGAAACAGATTTACATCAACATCAGGCTCCTCAAACCTGTTATTGACATCAACTAGTGCTCTTCCTACTTTCTCTAACTGCTTCCCCTGAGTCACTCGGAACAGATTAACCTCAAAATTATCAGGCTCCTTAATAGCATTGTCCTCATCAATAAGTACTAAAGCACGCTCACTGTTATGAACAGGTTGGCTAGCAAATGATGTGTCTAGGGTGGAAAATACAGGCTCAATGTTTGGCAAATTTCTAGATTCACCAATATAATTGAGGTCCATAGGTACTTGTGTAAGTTGCATAAAAGGATCTAGTGCAGGCTCATTATCAAGATCATCTAACACCAATCGTCTACAACAAGATTGAATAGCAGCACGAGCAACTTTTCTGCTATTTTCATCCATCTCCCAAAAAACAGTCTTAATAGATTGTGGGGACATTTTAGACAGCTCTAATCTTGTCTTACCTATTTCCACATACACATCTATCAACTTATGGTCTTTGACAAGGTCTTTCAACAAGTCAAGATTTGCAGCTTCACGCAAACTAAACAAACCATCATCCAATGAAGTACCAGGCTTAAGAAAGTAGAAATAATTGGTTTGTCCATTCTCATAACCGATTTGGGTCATGAGAGCATCCATTTCATCAACGGATACCTCATTTATTTCCACATAATCAACCAGGCATTTCTTGCCTCCTTGATATATTCTACCTGGAGAGTATTTGAATGTACCTTGATAATGGAACCTCATGCTAAAGGAACCTGGGGTCATCTGCTGTATAAAAATTGTAAAAAAATACTGTTACGATCAAGTTACCTAAAAGGGGAATAAATTAAACAATCGTACTAATATATAGGTGTATGCGATTACAACAAAAAATGTAAAAACACTAACCATATCTCCTAATTGCAGAGTTTTCCTCCTTCTCATGGTCATAAAAGAAAGGAGGTTCTCTAATTCGTCATAGAGTAAATTAAAGGTTGGTGTTTGTTATTTTCTTACTTAGATTATTTGATTTGATAATTGACATTGCATTAGGGCTTTTTGGGTAGGCTTCCAAAACAAGTTTGGGGATAAGAAATGAGTACATAGCTTATTTATATTATAGTCTTGCAAAAAAAAGTCTACAAGGCCGATTAATTAGGTGCTCTGGGCCACCGACCTTTCCGATTTGTGTAAATCGTTCAAACAAATCGGTCAACCATGGTCAACGGCGGTTAACGATGGGCAAACTTGCCGAAAACATGAAAATCTTACTGGAAATACCCTAAACTCGGGGTAAATTAGTTATAATCACTGTTTATATCTATTATAAGAGGTTTTTCAAGGAAAATCTTGACGAAAATACCAACACTTGCCATAATACCTAAAACTTGCCAAAAATGCCAATACAATTAATCGCTGATTCGCTATTTATGCAACTCTGAACAAATGTAATCACTTATAGTCGCAGTATATATCTATTTCTCAAACTTTTACTATTTTTCGTTTATAACCCATAAACTTTTTTTATCACTAAAACTATCTTATTGAAAAGTACAATAAAATTTTTACAATGTACAATTTAAACAAGCTACAACATAATTCTAAATATAAAATAATTAAACATACTAATTAATATTATTTTTAAAACACCCTAAAATAAAAAGTACATGTTGTTATAGACATTATACAAATTAATAAAACACACAAAGCTTCATACAAGCTAACAAGTTGATGGTACATATAGTTTTGAAAATCGGATCGAACCAACGGGTTCAACCGGAAACCGGTGTCGCCACCAGTTCGGCTAACCAATAACAGCCATCCGAAAATGAACTAGAGATGACCCATTGAAACCGATACAAACAGTTGAATCAGGTCTCATCGAGATCTATTTCTCCGGTTAATCGTCACAGGTACCGCCGCCACGCAACGCGGGGTACCCTGTTACATTATATATAAAGGAAAACCAAAAAGTAAAAAGTGAAAATTTGAAACTATTAATACATATTGAAAACTGGGTTGACCCTGGACGCTTCAAAACCGGTGGGTTGACCCTGTTTAATTTGACCCATTTTGACCAAACCTGACGGGTTGACTCGGTTTAAATCGACCCGTTTTTCGACGGGAACGGTTCAACCGGTTGAACCACCCGGGTCGTACCGGGTTTCAAAACATTATGTTTAATCCCCAAATCTTCAAACTTTTATTATTTTTCGTTTAGAACCCATAAACGTTTTTTAACACAAAACGATTTGTCGCTATATAAATATATTATATATATATAAGTTTTTTTTCAAAAACGATTATAATGTTTTACAATTAAGAGAAAATATGTGTCCGTTAGTGCACATTTAACTTTTCAATAAGCTAAATACGCCCATTTCAAAAAGAAAAATGGGGCTAAATGTGCCTAAATCTTTTATAAAATAGCCAAAATTAGCCAATTTTTTTATTTTTTATTTTGGGCTAATCACATTCATGCTAATTTTGGTACTTGCATTCTTCTTAACAACGGCACCATTAATCCCATCCTTGTTAGTTTTACGCGACAAGTAACGTGTGTTGTTAGTTTTATCTCATAACTGATGTAATGTTTACTTTCATTTTCATTAAATGTTTTTATATGTTGTTTGATAGATGTTAAGAATTTTGTCTAGACTTTAGTTATCGTATAATACAACCGTTTGCAATTGCATTTCATCGGTTCACGTTCTATTTTAAACGCTACACAAAACACTCACCACAGTATCACAAATCATTAATTATCTGACGCTAGAAACCGCTGCCGCTAGGCGCGGGTACTCGTCTAGTATCTATTATAAGAGGTTTTTCAAGAAAAATCTTGACGAAAATACCAACACTTGCCATAATACCTAAAACTTGCCAAAAATGCCAATACAATTAATCGCTGATTCGCTATTTATGCAACTCTGAACAAATGTAATCACTTATAGTCGCAGTATATATCTATTACAAGATGTTTTTATGGAAAATCTTTTTGGGAATACCCAAAACTACCAAGAAATACCCAAAACTTGACAAAAATGCCAATCCGATTAATCACCGATTAATCCCGCCTAGACCGATTACAAGCTACAGGGGGGTCGACTGCTTCACTACCGATTCACGACTTTTGCAACCTTTTATTATACATTAGTACATTAAAGTAATAAGACGATTTTGACCTCAACAGTAAAAGGATAACAGGGTTTTATAGACTATAACGGAACATTGACCTGTGCATTAATGGTCAAGGGACGAGTTTAGCATATAAACTCCTTGTTTTAGACTCCCGGCGATGAAAAGGGCAACTTTTGTCCAATCGTGATATATGTGTACAAGATTAGGGACGAACGGTGTATTTTACTCTAAACTTTAATTCGGCATGCAATTATCGTCCATTATACGAAACTTCCCAAAACCAGTACAAAGACGAAATTTGCAAACATAAGATGTGATCGCACTGTCGAAACGATAAAAGGTTGCATTTAAAATTCGACCAACCCCCATAGACATTTTTGATGCTGAACCAAGTCAAACCAAAACCAACAACTGTCTATAGTAGTTCCACAATCTTCTACATGACCATTTGACACTGAACCCAAACGTGTCAAACCCACTAGTGATTTAAGCAAGTGAAGCTAACCTAAATGATGCCAACTTACTCACACTTTCACAAGCCACCTTTGTAAAGCCGCCCCATGAATAAAGATTTGTGTGACATGTGCAAAGAAATGATCGAACCCCCACATGGACAGTTTCTTAAAGCCACCACCGGTTTAGGTGGCACCGGCTGCCCACACGTCAACCCTTATATATTAAAACAATACTTATCAGTTATCCAATATGCATACTTTAATTTAACGTGTTGTAGTTTTAAATATTTAAAATGACATGTTTTTTTTTTTACTTACTTGCAACATACGTATGCAATCAGTAATCGTTTTATATTTGGTGTTATACTATTTTGGTCATAATTTGACTTGTAAAACCCGTGTCTAGCTAATCAACATTTTCTACGAGTATTAAGTTTTAAAAAAATTACTTGCATGTTTAATTAACCTCACAAAGATAGTTGTACGATAAGAACTTCGTGCTCTGACAAGTGAAAGTCATTTTCACGCCAATTTCAGCTTCTTTACTCGTTCTAGTTTTAAAGGTAAGTGAAGAAGCTGTAACAATTTCAACTCTTTTATCCGTTCCACTACAAATGTTAATGGCCCATGTTTTTGTGCCATACTAGCTACTAACAAAGATGACTTCAGTAAAAAACATTTTCCAAACAACAATTTCTCAAAGTTCATGTTTGGCAGCAAGCATATTGAATCATTTTAGAGTAACTAGCGATTTTAGAGTAACTAGCCGACTATCAACTAACCTTTTAAATGCAAAGCTTGTTCGACAGCAAGCAATTAGTATTTTCATATTTTCATTTTGTGTAATTGTTCCTATTCAGAACGCTTTCCAAAAAAGCATTGAAATCTTGCTACTAGTATTATACTTATTAAATTACATATATATACCCTCAAGTTTATTTAATCATATTTTATTTTAATATATATGTTTTTTTAAGTCATTTTATATTTTATAGAGGTCCAACTTTATTACCAAATACTTTTATTAAATACATACTGCTAATGCTAAGTGCAACTCGTACGCTAAATCGTGAACTTACATCAAAAGACAAGAGTAAAAGCATGCAGTAAAAAGATAATAAAGTAAATAATTGCTACACATGGCTACTTTGTTTAGTACAATTTAACCTAAAAACATACTACCAAACAACCGACACGTAAATCACAAGGAAGTTAAAAAGTTCAATTTCCATTAAATAAAGAATCAATCAATCGTATATTTGTATAAGAAAAAAAACAACAATATCTTTACATTAAACCATAATCTAGTAAAAAAAAAATTACTGTAAAAAAACAAAAGGGCAATTTAGTAATTCGCCACACCACCGGAGAATCTTTGTTTCTTAGCCGGATGAGGACTTTCAACTTCTTGTTCCTCAAACAGTTGACTTTTCTTCAAAAAGTCAACGTTCAAACCCAATGGTGAAACAGGCAACAAGTTCAAGTCAAAGTCACGTGGCTGACTATGAGTTGATGAGCTAGTTTTCTCCGACGTAGTGACACCGCTAGCTGCCGGACCGGAGTTGTTGCCACCGTCGTAGTGACGTCTCTTGTGACCACCAAGAGCTTGGCCGGTTGGAAAAGTTCGGTGGCATATGGAGCATTCATGGATCCTTCCACTTGGTTTTAGTACAGATGATGTTGAGGTGGTGGTGGTGTTGGAGGTGGTGGGGTGGTGGTGCTGGTCATCGGAAGTGTTCTTACGATGACTAGCTTTGTGTCCACCTAGGGCTTGGTAAGAACCAAAACCCTTGTTGCATACTGTACATCTGTGTACAACAAGGGGTGGGCGTGGTGGGGACTGAGTTGGCGTGGGCTTTTGTGAGCCCACGCCAGTACCACCACGGGAGAGGAGCATAAGACAAAAAGCTAGATACTCTTCTTCCGTGGGGTGTTGCGGTTCTGACACATTACTAGATATGTCAGAATCCGCGTTGTTGCTAGTGGTTCGTGGTCTTTTAGACCGCTTTCCTTTGTTCCATGTATCTTGAATTATGGTTGTGGAAGGAAAATTTATGTCTTTGTAATGAAATGATGGTGGTGGTGTGGTGGTGCTTGCAGGTGAGTTTAGTGCTTCAAGTGCCATTTGTATGTGTGAGAGATGTTTGTAATTTTGTAATTGGAAAGTGTTGTAGTGGTTAATGAATGGTATTGTTGTGAGTATTTATAGAGTAGGGAAAATGATAAATGGACCTAACTATAGAGGCCTAAAAAGAGACCTAATGCATAAATGTATTGTATAGTAACAATACTGTACAATATATTTATGCATTAGGTCTCCTTTTAGGCCTATTTAGTTAGGCCCATGTATCATCACTCATAGAGTAGAAGAATTCATTCCCCTACCATAGTTGACTATAAAACTTATTCAATAGTCATATATGATGAGTAGCCAGTTTAGATGTGGTCCATTTGCATTAGTAAGGTTCTTTCAAGTCCTATATTTTTTATGTAATATTTTTATATTTGCAACTTATATGTGAACTAATTTTAGTTGTACAACTATGTTAAGTTATGCTCAACTTGTTTGCACAAGTGTATTTGTTATATATTGACTTTTAATTAATTAATAATATATTTCTTAAATATCATCAAATTGATAAAAGTTTGATAACATTACAAGCATTATAGTAGAAGTGATCAAGATGACTTTGTTATCAACTTTTCTCTAGTTTAACTAGGTTTATTTGTGTGTTTATCAACTTTTAAAAGAAACAAGTTTTCTAGACTAGTATGAGGTTATTGTCATTGATTTTTTAACAGGCTTAATTGTGTGGTACTACATAGAAAGTTCATGAATCATGTGTGCTACACATATTCAAATGGTTGTATCAAACTTGAGATAAACTTGATGCAAATTTTCTAATCTTAGTAATAAATTAAATAGAAAATATATTGAAAAATATAATTAAGATAAGTGAGAAGTAGAGTAGGAAGGTAGACCAACAAGTGAAGTCGGTGGTTGGTTGGGTGGGTCAAGAAGAGTGGGAGTGAAGTTAGAAGGGTATTTTTGTCTTTTTATATTTGAAAGGAAACCATCAAGAGCTTGACATGGCTGCTGCTACTATATATCCCACTCTCTTATAAATTATATTTTCATACTGTAATATTCTTGTGAGTAAACAATAAGGCAAGTTCATATTTGGACTTTGTCAAGTCAAATGTCTTTACCAAATATAAACGTGTATTTTTACTTGTACAAGGTCAAGTTCTCTATTTCACTTCTGACCTAATAACCCCATTATCCATAGTGGTTCTTTTTGTCATCCAAAGGACCATAGTTACCCATAAAGAAATTTTATATATCCCTTTTAGAGGCTCATACTTATTGAGTCTTGAACTAGATATATATGTGATGAGTTGCCTAACAAACATCCAATGTATAAAGACACAAAAGATGAGGACATGAGGTCATGAGGTGTTAGTGTTAAGTATTATACAAGTAATAATATTCTACTCTATCTAGAAGTGTCTACTTAAATGGTTATCAAGAAGACTAGCATTTTATCCTAGTTGTTTACTTGTTTAAGAGGTTATTTGTTTTATATAGAGTTTTCTTTGATAAACCATATCTCTTAACTTTTCTACATAAATTAAGAATCTTCTTCAAAACATGCATGTTCATTGAATATGGTTGAAGTCTCATTGCTGAGGTAAGCATTTTCTAATACTTCTACAGAGTGATCATCCAAGTGACATAACAATTGCTTCGTGCATTCCCACGAAGCTTCATAATTTGTGTTTATCATACTTTACAAGTTTACATACATTATTGATGTTTAACTCTCTTGTGCCACACTTACATATACGTTCGCGGACTAAACTTGCGAAAAGAAGAAAATTATATGGGTTTGCTCTGAAGTTACCTTCGTTCCAAACAAAATTTTGGCACAAGATTTTGTTTCTTCTTATAGAACCAATTCAAAAGATATTAAAGTAAAACCTATATAAATTAAAAAAATGATTGTTGTGCCTACTAATGAAGTCTACAAATGAACCTAATGATTTGATTGGTTGATTTGAAAAAATGATTGGTGAGAATTTAGAGAGAGAAAATATTTAATGTAATTGTACAAGTGATTTATGCATTAGGCTTATAATTAGGTTTTAGTTTTAGGTCTAAATAGCATTACTCAATAAATTAATACTCGATAAATTAATAACTCCGATAAAATTAATAATTTGTCTAGTCCCAACTTGGGACCAGTACAAATTTGGACCCCAATCGATAAAATAATAAGATGATGATTTTTTTGAAACCCCGGTGTATATATATTAGTCCCAACGAAACTATAAATTAATAATTACTAAAAATTCCACATATATGTATATGTGTGTGAGAGAGATACACTTCAAATTCCTAAGATTGTTTAGTAAAAAATGAATCCATAGTTACTTGTTTTTTGTTGAATTTCAAATATATACTGATTTTATCTCAAAGTCTCCTTATTGCACTAAAGAGTCGGCGCGTTGTCTTCTCGTATTGCAAGAAAAAATGTTAATTTTATTTTCATAGAGTGTGAATGTAAGTTCATAAAATGTTAATTGGAACTTGTTTTTTTAATTTATTTCGTCTCTAATGAGTATACATTGTAAGTTTGTAACTAGCTAGTATATTAGATTTGAAAAAGTTAATGACCATACGTAAAACCTCTTTAAATTAATAAATTATTAGTTTGTCGATATAATAACATCTCGCTAAATTAATAAAATATCTCGGTCTCAACACCATTAATTTATAGAGGTTTTACTGTATTAAAATGACTAGGTAAAGATTATTATCCTCTCCGTCTCAAATTAATAGACCACATTTCTTTTTAAAAATGTCTTAATTTAAATGTTCATTGCTAAAATAGATATGGAAGTTTGATTGAAGTTACCATATTTATATATATACTAAATGGCGGGGAGGAAAACAGTACCAAGCAAGCTCATTAAATGCAATCTTTCCCAGCTTGGCAGAAACAGTCCATGAGGTTTAAGTTGCGCTGCAAAATTAGTCCTTTAGCATTAAATGCAAACTTTCCCAACTTGGCAGAAATTGTCCCTGAGGTTTAAGTGGCGCTGCAAAACCAGTCCTTTAGCATTAATTGCAAACTTTCCCAACTTGGCAGAAATAGTCCCTGATGTTTAAGTGGCGCTGCAAAATAAGTCCTACAACATTAATTGCTATCTATAGCAATCTGGCAAAAATAGTCCCTAAGGTTTAAGCGACGTTGCAAAGTAAGTCCTGTAGACTTAATTGCTAACTATAGCAACTTGGCAAAATTAGTCAATAAGGTTTAAGTGTCGCTACAAAGTAAGTCCTTTGAAGCCAATCCCGCTGCATCGCGCGGGTTCCCACACTCGTATATACTAATTATTGGGGAAGAAAACAGTAACAACCCATGCATTAAATGCAAAGTTTCCCAAGTTGGCAGAAATAGTCCCTGAGGTTCACGTGACGCTTCAAAGTAAGTCCAAACATTAAATGCAAAGTTTTACAACTTGGCAAAAATAGTCCCTAAAGTTTAAGGGACGTTGCAAGGTAAGTCCTGTAGAATTAATTGCTAACTATAGCAACTTGGCAAAATTAGTCCCTAAGGTTTAAGTGTCGCTACAAAGTAAGTTCTTTGAAGCCAATCCCGCTGCATCGCGCGGGTTTCCACACTCGTATATACTAATTGTTGGGGAAGAAAACAGTAACAACCAAAACATTAAATGCAAAGTTTCCAAAGTTGGCAAAAACAGTCCCTGGGGTTTAAGTGGCGCTGCAAAGTAAGTCCAAACATTAAATGCAAAGTTTTACAACTTGGCAAAAACAGTCCCTAAGGTTTAAGGGCGTGCAAGGTAAGTCCTATAGCAAACATCAATTGCAAACTTTCCCAAGTTGGCAGAAATAGTCCCTGATGTTTAAGTGGCGCTGCAAAATAAGTCCTACAACATTAATTGCTATCTATAGCAATCTGGCAAAAATAGTCCCTAAGGTTTAAGCGACGTTGCAAAGTAAGTCCTGTAGAATTAATTGCTAACTATAGCAACTTGGCAAAATTAGTCCTTAAGGTTTAAGTGTCGCTACAAAGTAAGTCCTTTGAAGCCAATCCCGCTGCATCGCGCGGGTTCCCACACTCGTTACTACTATTAGTTAAAATTCATATTACAAACTTTAAAAAATACATTAATTAATTGGCTAACGGTAAAACTGTCATTTTAAGAAAGAAAAAAAAATCTATAATAATTATATTTTTTTTAACGACTCAATTTTATTAAATACAATGCTACTAACAAGGCACTAGAAGCCAAAGAGATCAATTGCTTATTTAGAAATTAACAAAGCAATATGTTCTAAAATTTTCATGAGGTTTTAACTGCGAAGGAAAAAAAAAAAAAAAAAAAAGCTATTGCCATGAAAAACCAAAACAAGAGAAAAAACTTTTGTTAATAATTATATTTTTTTTTAAACCGTATGTCTTTTTCGAAAGATAAAGAGTAAATGACTTGCAAAAACAAAGTAGTTCACTATGGCATTTTGCACCGGACCACATGCCTTTACAAACCACAATAGTTGAAAGAAAGTTTCCTATAAACTTTTAGGGAAAATATGCTTAAACCTTTTATTATTTGTCTTCTAGCATTTTAAATCATAACTCTCATGTGAAGTTCCATTTCAACAATTATCATGTCTTCGAATAATCTAGAGCTCGATCCCATTTTCCACTAGATACATTTTCGACAATCTTTGGAAACCAATAATAAGATTTAATTTGTTGGCTAGTCATGTTACTCGAATATCACTCAACAATTGTCTATTGTTTGTACACGTCGAAATTAACGATAAACATGCTAATGTTGTAGCGTGGGACCTAAGCATCCATAACCATTTGAAGCAAGCATATACCGAACAAGATTGTCATCTTCTTGAAGACAAGCTATCCAAATTTCAAGTGACATTGTTTTAAAAGATTTTATTAGTTGTATTTCCGTTCTTACAATATGTTATGTGTGTTTACTTTTTGCTATATAAGAAAAGATTTAATATAATAATAATTCTTTTTTATTTGGGCCCATTTATTTTTTTATCATCCTTTATATCATTAAATAGTAAAAAATGCACTCCTTTTCAATAAGAGACAATAAGGGAATGTGACCCATTTTCTTTATAAGCCTCTTAAAAAGTAAACACCCCTTTAGCTAGCTAATCCCTCAGCGAATTTTTGAAATACAAGTGTCTAGTACATTAGCATAAAATACATTTTTATAAATTAGGGAAATGATTTATCTTTTTAATTATCTTTCGAATGCCACATGTTTTATTTTTATTTGATGAATCAAATTGACCACAATTTTTACATTACTCAACTTCCATCACATTTTAACAAACTAAATTAAGGGTTTTGGTCGTAAAATAGCAACATATTTTTTTAAATGTACCAAGTTGTTACGTGTATTATTTATCCTTTCATTTAATGTTGTGCACTTTCATATTTTGTTTCAATTTGCACATTTTGATGACGTGTCATACCTGGAATTCTGCCACGTATTATCATTTATAACGTGACACGTTATCAAAATGTGCAAATTAGAACAAAACATGAAAGTACACAACACTAAATGAAACGATAAAATGTACACGTATTAAGTCGGTACATTTAAAAAAATACGTTACTATTTTATGTCCAAAACCCTTAAATTAAGGGGGCGATTGGTTCAAATAGAGGAATAGAAATGAGAAAGGTAAAAAGAATGAGTAATGTAATGAGTATTGCATTACCCCTAATTTTCATAACTCCCAATTTGTAAAGTAATGCTTCTCTTGTTTTAGATAATGGTCCATTACATAATAGTATATTAAGCATAAATAATGATTATTTTTCTCATTTCTCACCTTCTAATACCTCCAACTAAGCATGTACTAAAATGATAATTAACTTTTTTGTATGAAAATAGATGTAAACCATTTCCTTATATGTATATCTTTGAAGATATTTTATACGTATATCTTTTTAGTTTAATATTTTAAGAGAGTGGGAGTGATAGAAAAGTGATAACAACTTGAGTTGATGACGTGGAGACGTTTAGAGTACGGCACGAAACTCAACGCGGATTGCATTGTTTGGTGGGTAATAGTTGTTTGTTTGACACGTGGCACGTATAAAGTTTACTTGTTCCAATCAAACTAACTAATGTATAGTAGTACTTATATATATATATTTTGTCACGTGGACACATACATTTAGGGGTGTAAACGAGCCGAGTCGTTCGTGAAAAGCTCGGGATCGGATCGGTAAAAAGCTCGAACGAGCCGAGCTTAAACGAGCTCGAGCCCGAGCTCAAGCCTAATTTTAGGCTCATTTAATAATCGAGTTCGAGCCCGAGCTCTGTACAAAAAGCTCGAGTAGGCTCGCGACCCTAAACGAGCACTAGAATTATATACGTGTATATATCGTCTATACGTATAAACGAGCTTAAAAGTAGTAAACGAGCTCGAGCTTTATGTAATTAACGAGCCGAGCTTAAAACATCATAAAATTAGACGAGCCCGAGCCGAGCTCGAGCTTGTGAAAATTTTCACGAGCCGAGCTCGAGCTCAAAGTATAAGGCTCGAAACGAGCTCGAGCCCGAGCTCGAGCTTTATATATATAAACGAGCCGAGCTCGAGCTTGAGCTCGGCTCGGCTCGTTTCCACCCCTACATACATTTACATAGTTTGCTACCAAAATACCTCACGACATATACTTGCGTTGCGTCTTGGATTGTTGCTTCATTTTAATAATAACTTCATTTTCTAGCTAACTAAAGATGTGTGATATTTGAGTTTCTTGTCAAACACGTTTACTTACGTTTCATTTGTCTTTACTTTGACCTCACATACAGACCAGTCACAAAGCATTCAAGAGTGACATAGTGGCAAAAAAGTTTCTGAGCTGAGTATCATAGTAAAACATGCGAGTTTCATGTTCGAATCCTGTTGGGTGCAAATAATTATAAATGGGTCACGTCACTCTTTTGAAAAAGAAAAGGTTTACATGGTTTAAGTGTGTGTAGAAGTATTTTTTTGTGAGGTCTTTCAGTTATCCTTCAGCCTAGTGAGGTAAGTCTTCAGGATACCTGCTAAGATGAACAACGCGTTAATCTCGCCCCGGGTGTTATCCCAGGACCAGACTCCGGCGTGAGAGTAAGTGTGTGTTTTACCGAATGGTATAGTATGAAATGTGTGTGTGAGAAATGATACCTTTTTACCAATTATCGCATGTGTATTTATACTCCTTGATGTCACTATCTGGTCCCTGGGCGTGTTGTACTTCATGGGACCGTTAGCGTCGCCAGGGCTTACACTGTCCCTGACATGGCGTCATCTCTGACATCCAGGGGAATGAGACGAATTGTATCCAGGCTAAATGCCAAAGGTACTGTCAGGTCAGCGCCTCATTCAGGTAGCTGCCTTCCGGACCGCCATTCGACGGAGTGTTGGGCCCTTCGTCTATTGGGCCGCTGGGCCATATACGTCGTCATGTCCCCCCCAGTATCATGTTACTTGTTTTTGACAAGTGACGTGATACTTGAACTATCCATCTCTTTAGGTTCGTTCGGAGTCATTGGGTTAGTTCCGGGCCTCCTGGGCTGTGCTGTGAACAGTGCACCCAAGCCCATTGGGCAAAGATATATTAAAATAGTAGTTACCTGGCTTTGTGAGATGATGCCACGTGTTAGATGCGTGTTTACTGACGGTTCAGATCTGCCCGCGTCTTGTCCTGACATGACGGGACGTTTCGTGTCCCCACTTCGTTTGCTTATATAAGCCATTTTCACCTCATTTGACAATTTTACTTTTTACTTTTACCTCTTTCATTGTTTGTTTTCTGGTTCTTCGGCGAACTCCAGGTGCGTTTCTTCTTTCTAATTTCTTCTTCATTTGAGTTGCTTCTTTGTCAATATCCTATGGCTTCTGGTTCGGAACGCCAGGCTACTGATCTCGCGCCTAAATCGGATATGCACATTTTCTCCTCCGTCCTTTCCGAAGGGGAGTTGGAGGGACTTATTGGTGAGTATGGCATTCCGATCCCCCTCGGATTTCACCGTGAATAACTTGTTGGGGGATGCTATTGGCTTATATGAGCAATAATTTGCTTTCTACGGAGTTCATGTTCCCTTCTACACCTTTCTTTTGAGGGTGATAAGGTATTTTAAGGTCCATATTTCGTAGCTGGTGCCCATCGGGTTAAATAGGCTAGTTATGTTCGAGATATATTGCCGGATTCTGGAGATTGAGCCCACTGTGAATTTGTTCCGAGTTTTTTATAAGTTGAATAAGCAGGGACATTGGTTTTCGTTTCGAGCGTCCCGGTGCATAGTTGGCCAATAGTATCCCTGCCGCATGGCCTTCGCCACAACCGAGCGAGGACCCGAATGCATTCCACATGCTCCCATGTGTATCTCCCTTATAACGTAGTTTGCTTGCAAGGGACCGACGCATCTCATCATGGGCACTAGGTAGGCTTTTTTGTAGAGCACTCCGTCTTCCATGACGCATTGATTGATTTTCATCCTCAGGGTGCGAGCCTCGTTGGGATCGTCCGGCCAAATTCCCTCTTCCAGACACCGGATGATAGGAGTCATCCATTTGTCCCCTTCCTCTTCAACAACGTTATTAACCTCTTTCCCTTCCGTCGACCTCTCTCTTAGCACCTCCACCAGTACCTCCTTCGTCAGGTGATGGAAAGCAACGGTGGCCAGCTTACTAAGAACATCTGCCTTTTGATTCTGACCTCTGGGGATGTTCCGTATGGTGAAATTGTCAAATCCGGCTATGTACTCCTTCGCCTTCGCCAAATACTTGATCATACTTTCATGACTCGCCACATAATCTCCGTTTATCTGATTGGCCACCAGCTTGGAGTCCACCCGGACTTCGAGACTACGGACGTGCATGCTTTCTGCCATCCTTAAACCTGCTAGCAGGGCTTCATACTCAGCTTCGTTGTTGGTGCTTTCAAAGTCAAGCCGGATGGCGTAAGTGAACTCCATTCCCTCGGGACTAATCAATACAAGACCGGCTCCGGAGCCCTTGTTGTTGGACGCTCCATCCGTATATAGAAGCCACTTCTCCTCTTCCTTCTTCTTTGCCGCTGGCTGTTCAAAGTATTTGTTGTTGTTTTCTCCGATGGGGGTTTCTGATAGTAAGTCCGCCAGCACCTGGCCTTTAATTGCATTCCGGGGCTCATAGGTGATATTGTAAGCACCCAATTCCACCGAGTACTTTGCCAACTTCCCGGACGCCTCTGGCTTGTTGAGGATCTGCTTTATGGGTTGGTCTGTGATTACCTTTATGGGGTGTGCCTCGAAATATCTCCGGAGCCTCCTTGACATGTGCAACAAACAGAGTGCCAACTTTTCTATCGGGGCATAGTTTCTTTCTGCTTCATTGAGTGTACGGCTTACATAACGGACTGATAGCTGTTTTCCCCTCCTTTCGGTTAGCAGAACCGCACTGACTTCTTCCTCAGAGGCTGCCAGGTACACATACAGTGCTTCCTTTGCCATTGGCGTTGTTAGCGAGGGAAGGTCCGTTATCAACTTCTTCATTTCCTGGAACGCCTTTTCCGCTTCTTCCGTCCACCGATACTCCTCCTTGTTCTCCTTAGTAATGTTCTTGAGTGTTTCGAAGAAGGGTATGGACCTTTCGGCTGAACGGGACAAGAAGCGATTAAGTGTTGCCAATTTGCCGCTGAGGCTATGCATCTCTTTCAAGGTCCTAGGTGACTGCATGCCCATTATCGCCTTTATCTTCTTCGGGTTTTCCTGGATCCCTTTCGAAGTTACCATGTATCCCAGGAATTTTCCTTCCTCCATCCCGAAGGAGCATTTTTTCGAGTTCAGCTTCATGTTTATCTTCCGGAGGTTGTCAAACATTTCGGCTATGTCTGCTAGCGTTCCTTGATCTTCCCTGCTCTTGATAACCATGTCGTCCACATATGCTTCCAGATTTCTTCCTATCTGAGCCTGGAAGGCAGAATCTATCATCCGCTGGTAAGTGGCCCCAACGTTTTTCAAACCAAACGGCATCTTTGTGTAACAATAGGTCCCTTGCTCCGTGTAGAATGCCGTTTTTTCTTCATCCTCTCTTGCCATTTGCACATGATGATAGCCTTTGTAAGCATCCAAGAAGGATTTGTACTTGTACCCCATGACTGATTCGATCTTCCAGTCGATCTCCGGAAGAGGATAATAGTCTTTGGGACAGGCGGAATTAATGTTCTTAAAGTCAATGCACATTCGCCAGCTTCCATCACACTTCTTGACCAACACTGGATTGGATATCCAGGTAGGGTATTTCACTGGTCTAACGATTCCAGCCTTGACCCACTCTTCTACCTCTTTTGTGACCGCTTGGCTTCGATCTGCGGCCAGCATTCGACGCTTTTGGCATACCGGGTCCACTCTGGGGTTGGCATTCAAAGTGTGTTCGATTATTCCCCGGGGAACCCCAGTCATATCTGCCGGTTCCCATGCAAACACGTCCATATTTTTCCGGAGAAGTTCTTTGAGGTGCCTCTTACCTTCCGGGGATAAGGTGCCTCCTATTGTCTCTGCCTGCTCCGGAAAAGCTGGATTAACCATCACTTCCTCCGTTAAGCCTACCTCACCATTTTCTGCTTGTTCTGGAGCATCCTGCTTCGGAGGAACGGGGTGTATTCTTTCCAACCGTCTGTACTCTGAGATGATGACGGAGCGAGTGACTAGGGTGGCCACTCCTCGTGGAGTAGGGAACTTCATCATGGAATGCACCGTGGAGGGTATGGCTCGTAATATCTTTAGTCCCGTCCTCCCTAAGATCACGTTGTAGGGTGATGGAGCCCGAATGATGGTGAACTTCATCCTAACCTTCCAATATAACCCTTCGTCCCCGAATGTGACATCCAGTTCTATCTTTCCCAACGGTCTGGTCACCTATCCTGCAAATCCGAGCAAGTCCGTCTGTGTTTGTTTCAGTCGAGACTTTATCTCAAGGCTCAAGTTGTTGAAGCAATGCTCAAACATCACCTCCACTGAGGCTCCCTCATCCACGAACACCCTTTTCACTAGGTATCCTTCCATGCTTGCTTCGATTATTAGGGGGTCGTCCGATACATCCCCGTCAGGAAGAGAAGGAAACGTTATGGGCACACGCATCCACCCTTCTTCCTGCTCCGGCGACTTCCTCTTTTTTCTTTCGGGCCACGCCCGGATCATGTTAATGACTTTATCCTTAGCTCCAGTTTCCTTCTTGGGGGGTCCCGCCTCCCCTTCTGTCTGAGGTCCCTGATCAAATGATTCAGCTTTCCTGATTCCAGTGCTATCTCCAATTGCCTTTTGAGTTGATAGCAGTCATTTGTGTAGTGTCCCTTTTCTCCATGGTAATCACAATACTTATCCTGGTTCTCCTTCCGGGGAGGATCACGCATGGGCTTTGGGGGAGGCAGTCGCAGCTGATGCTCGGTGGCCAAGATTTCCTTCGGGGGCTTAATGAGTGAGTCCAACGTCAACCGGGGATTATTCCGACTAGGCTGATCACTACGAGCAGGCAAGTAAGGTGCTGACCTGTCCCCGTACCGGTGGGAGCTTCCGCGATCCCTCCCTGAGTATCCATGTCGCCCATCGCTCCTTCTATCCCCTCCATAATGACCTTTGACGACCCTTTCGTCCTTTCGGAATGGTCCTGTTGAAGCTCTCCTTGTTGTATCATAATGTTCTCCCCGGGGCAATTCGGTGCTGGCAAAAGCTTCTTCCGATCTTACGAAATTATCCACCCGGACCATCATCTCCTCTACGGTCTTTGGGACCGTATCGGCAAACCGTTTGGCTAGCTCAGGACACTTACACCCATTCATGAATGATGAGATCCTCATGATCTCCGACACACCCTGTATGAATCCCGTCTCGACGGTCCACCTCTCTTTAAACTCAGGTAGTGTCTTGTTAGCCTTTCTCACTATCTTGGCTATTTCAGTAGGGTCCTTGAGACAATCCTTGTGCAGAGAGAAACGAGCCTCAAACTGACCTCTGAAATCTGCCCACTCGTCGATAATTCTTGGAGAGAGCCGATCATACCATCCTCGGGCCTTTCCGTCTAAAGTCTACTGAAACATGCGGCACCATACCGGCATAGGCCATTCTCCATGTCCCGCCGCTCCGGTGAATCTATTGAGATGATCTTGAGGGTCTGTCGACCAGTCGTACAGCTTGATGTGAGTGGGCATTTTGTGCTCATGTGCGGAGAACTCGATGATTCGCCTGGTGAAGGGGGATCTTGAGATTTCCTTGAAGGGCTTTCCCAGGTCGTCGTCCTTTATCTTACTTCCGGTTACAATCTCTTTCTTGCCCACCGGCTCATCCTTATCAGGAGTTGTTTCGTCCACAAAATCCAATCGTATCGGCTCCACGGTATCCTTTCGGTTGTTGTGTTCTTTTATCATGGACTTGAGAGCAGTTACGTACCCTTCCAACTGCTCTCTCGTCATTGGGGTGGAACTTCCTTCTCCTCCTCCATAAGTCACCGGAGGTGTCGAACCCGTCATCCTATAGCTCTAGCAGATTGAATGTGGGTCCCACGGATGGCGCCAATGTCGAAGTATTTTTTTGTGAGGTCTTTCAGTTATCCTTCAGCCTAGTGTGATAAGTCTTCAGGATACTTGCTAAGATGAACAACGCATTAGTCTCGCCCCGGGTGTTATCCCAGGACCAGACTCCGGCGTGAGAGTAAGTGTGTGTTTTACCGAATGGTATAGTATGAAATGTGTGTGTGAGAAATGATACCTTTTTACCAATTACTGTATGCGTATTTATACTCTTGATGTCACTATTTGGTCCCTGGGAAGTGTTGTACTTCATGGGACCGTTAAGCGTCGCCGGGGCTTACACTGTCCCTGACATTGTCACTGGCGTCATCTCTGACATCCAGGGGAATGAGACGAATTGTATCCAGGCTAAATGCCAAAGATCTTGTCAGGGGTTTATTCGGTAGCTGCTTCCGGACCACCACCATTCGCGCGGAGTGTTGGGCCCTTCGTCTATTGGGCCGCTGGGCCATATACGTCGTCAGTGTGTGAGAGTAGGTTTGAACACCATGGATTATTAACCAACTAAAAAGTCAAAAATCATAGTTATTCAAGAAATAAAATAAAAAATAAAAATAAATACTCACATGCATACGCACAAACATACTCTTATATTTGCAATTTGATAGGCGACCTAGCTTAGACCACTTCCGCCAAAATAGGCAAAAGGTAAGGAGGTCACACATGCGAAAGTTGTAATGGAGGTCATGCCTGAATGAGCCTCTTTCTCGCCCGCTCAATCACTCGACTACTTTGAGATATGTTTGGCGAAAATAATTATTGTTGTAATTTGTGATGTAGTTATAGATGAAAATAGAATGAATACTATTATAGCATGATTATTTTGAATATAATTGTAGCAAAATTATTTAATTCTGTTGGTTTTACTTTTCCTTTCAATATGTTACTATACAACTCTTTACTTTAGTGTTTTTTTCTTTTTTGAACAACCTCTTTACCAAGTATACATTCATTACTATATTATACCGGCCAGTAGGATGTATCATTAGCGGATAGAAGTTTAAATGCGAGACAGGTGTGTTGTTTTATTAGGTAATACAAATTAACGAGGTAGTTAGGTTGTGGATCGGACAACCAAAAACAACACAGAATTAATATATGGATTTATTATTAGTGCCACGTAAAAGTTTGGTACAACGTGGATGGATGTAAAAGCAAGCAACCAAAAGACTTTTTTTTAAGTCATGTCTTACGTAGCCACTACAAGCTTTCAACCACATATTTTGGCACGTAATTAAGCTTCTGGATCAAACTTGAACCGATTCGATCTAATGATATCGGTGTAAAGCAGAAATTTATATTTATGGGTCCAACATCCAAATGACTCTTTTTATTGGTTTATATTGTGTCTAATCAGTAAATCACTACCAATAAAATGGATACATTATAAGTTTACACACTAACATAAATTACAATCTAGATTGCCAACACATGACTCAAGGTGTAAACACGTAAGTTGGTTCGAGTCGACACCAAAGATGGCTTGTAGTGTTGCGTCTTTGCTACCCCACAAAAAGAAAGTGATAAATAAAAAAAGTTGCAAAAGTCCAAATTTGGATTATGTAAAAATATGAGGGAGTGTTTTTACCCTGTTTTACACCTGTTAAATTACGGTTTTTTCATGTTTTACTGCTCATCCTTTGGGTCACTTTAACCAAGTATTTGACGTTTACATCCATGATTCTTGTTGAAACTTGAAAGTACAGTAGACTAGCATCAGTATATATTTTAGCTTATGAAGTCCATCAATACTTTGTGCATTCAGGCCACTCATCTTATATAAGCCATTTGCAATGTTAGGCGCGTTGCTGATACATACTAGCATATTACATGTGTAAAACAATGACCACATAAACTAATAAAACACGCCTTACAGTAAACATAACCCTCCAATCTTTCAAATATCTATATGTTTCACAATTGCATATTAGGAATCTCTAGCAATTCAAAGCTTACACAAACATTTGCACACAAGTATCAAGCATCTACACGCGCTAATTAATAGCCTTAACTCAAAAGCACTTGTCCATCAGTTTGCAAAGATATTTTGCTGGACAAGATGATAAGTACCGTTCAGTTAAGGGATCAACCTACAAGCTAGGCAATATCAGATTCTCGGTACATAGTCGCTAAAACACATTTTTGATACCTAATATTCAACAAACCAACATTTATATAGTCTCCACTTACAAAGCAGGATTAGGGTAAACTTTAGGCTTTGGCTTCACTTCACCTTCATTCACGCTGTGGACAAATATGGCATCTGGTTCATGACTGCAAAATAAAAGCAAACATAAGTTAATGGGCGAGTCGTGGTCAAAACGGTAATATCGCAAGGGTCAATACAGTTTGGGTTTGTCGAAACACTTTTTTGACTCATTCATGTTTACCAAAATATCTTTGACTAGTTTGAGCCGTTAAAGATAAAATTATATAACCCAAATCAACCTAACTATTAATAAACGGGTAGAAAATGTCGCTTCCCAAAAGAAGATAAAGATGTTAAAATAAGAAAAGGGTTCTCACACTTTGTTTCCCTCTTCGAATGTATAACTGGATGCAACAGCCAACAGTCGCCCATCTCTGCTGAATGATAAAGCGGCGATGCTTGTAGGGTACTTTGAGTACTGAAGACAGACAGCAAAATAAGAAGCTTGAACATGGAAAAAAAGCACTTTGACAAATTTGGAGAATGTTGCAATGTGTACTAAATGTACCTGATACAATCTCTTTTTGTTGTTTCCGTCCCATACATTGACAAACCCATCACAGCCTCCTGTTGCAAATGTCCCATAGCTGCAGGTTTCAATCAATGCAATACATATAGTTAGATATTCAAAACTAAGGTGTTTTTGAGTAAAAGAAGTTAGTGAATGAAGACAACAGTTTAAGTATATAGAAAGAAAAAAACATATAAGCAGCAGCCTCGGTACATCAGTTTCACATATAAAATTGATCCCTCGGCCTAGAGCATCTGTTTTTTTTTTTTGCCTGAAAATTATGTGTTGAATAGCAAACTGATGTTCTTTTAGGAGGATCAGTGCCATAGTTTAAGGCTTTTAGTATATAAACTTAATAACGATGTGAATTCAGTAGCCAAAATATAAACTTACACAGGGTGAAATGCAATTGTGTTTACAGGGAAAACGATGTCTCTTCCAGCTTCTGATTTCCGGTGACATTTGAATGCATACCTGAATAAGTAGAAAGGCGTTAAATATAAGAAGTGGCTTAGTAATCATAAATTGTATAGCAGATAAGGGGATACAAGTTGCATACTTTTTGGATTGACCAGCCTCAGAAAGATCAAAAAATTCCATAGCAACACGACCCTCCACAGAGCTAAGAGCATAACCTGAATGTTGCCATTTCTTTCTAATCAGTATAAGTAAACACAAGCATGATAAAAGTAAGCAGTGAAAAAGGGGGAAATTCAAAGAAGTGTACCAATGCGCTATTACAGCCATATCTAGTATTAAAAAGGAACCACTTTGCAAGACACATTAGCAGCATCACAAAATAACTTTTTTATTTGAAAATTTTAAGTTTACTTAACATAATAAAAAATAACAAAGATTACTAATACAAGATAAATTTGAACGGCTTTAACAGTCGAAAGCAATACCAGATCCATTGGGATAACATCGGACACATCTTGTCTGGTACTTTAAAGAGGATTCCCTTCGTTGTTCGGGTTGAGACATGTTTCTTAAGTCATAAACATTCACATGTCTACCAGCAGTCGCTACTACCACACGATTCCCAACAACAGACAAAGAATAGACACGTTCTGGTTGAGTGTATGTCCCTACTAGAGAACGCTCTTGTGAACTAGCACCTCTTGGATCCCAACACTTTACGGTTTTGTCCCAACTGCCAGTGATAACTTGTCCTGAAAAACGTCAACAGAAGAGAAAAAGTTGCAACTTGTTACAACGTTTGACATACTAATTATAACATGGACGAGTTATCTTCACAAATTCTTAAGGGGTTTTATTACTTTTATCTTTTTGTACTATAATTTCTCTCTGATATTTATTTAGCTCTCCGAAAATAGCAGTAAGTACGACACTTATATCAGTGATTAGTGACAGTTACAATCCTTGTGCACATTGACAATATAAACAGCTGATATCAAAACACGAGTATAATGGCAGTCAAGAACAACCTGTGGCATAAGAGTATTCAATGCATCGAACAGGGGCATCATGACTTCCAATAACATCTTCCTTCTCATTATTGAAAACTAGCCTGAGATACAATCAGAAAATTTTCTTGTGAGCTGAAACCAAAACAAAACTTCTAACAATGTGGTAGAAAATAGCTATCCGGTCTACATATGCATGATATGCTTATATGAATTTTATAATAGAAGTTCAAAATCAACAAAGATTGAACTGCCAGAGTAAATAAATGGAAGTATTAAGATAATTAATAGTCTACTGGTCTAGGAAAGGTGACGAGTAAAACTTGCAACTCTGGGGACTGAAGATGCACACAAACACCTCACGTTTTTCATAACCGTATCAAGCAAGAAAGAATGAATTATGATGAAAATGTCTTCCATGTAAAACAATGAAGGCCTGACATAATATAAGAGAATGCAACTGACATGGTAAACAACGCTGCACAACTTAAAAATCCATGTGAGTCCAGATGGTTATGAGTCATACATGATTTTGTTTACAATCATACAATGTACCCCATCGTAGGCAGATAATGTGCAATATAGATAGATATCATAAAACCAACCTGTTTTTTCGATTTAGAAAAGAGAATGTGATCAAGATAAGGGTGTGACAGATAGAGAAAGAGAGTTTGCATTGACTCTAGTTCATTCCCACGAACTTAAATCCGGAAAAATTGGTGAAAATATACAAAAAGTTGAATGGTTGGGATAGATTAACCCTTTTGGCAAGTAATCAATTGCTATAGCCCTCCAAACAATCAAGTAAATGAAAGAGGGGTGATTTACATATTTATACAGGCATACAGCAATAGAGCGTGATAACCAAATATGGGCACAAATCATGTGAAAGGCATTAATGGAAAACTAGATTTCATAATGAGGACAGTAGAAAATGGATTCAAATACAAGCACTGCAATTCAGGACCTAGGAACACCTTTTCTACTCAACTAAGTACAAGTTAGATAATTTCAAACTAGGCCTTGTAAACCACAAAGTAAATTATAAGTTTATAACTACAGTGATGATACTGAATTTCAATGTAATCAGTCCTGCTCACCTGCGGACAGTATTATCAGCACTTGCACTGAAACCAGAACTATCATCATGAAAACAGCAATCAAGGACAGCACCTCCGTGCATAAACTCTCCTTTCAACACATTCTCGCTGGCATCATATAGTCGAACAGTCTGTCACAAAAAAATATCGGAAACTTTAATCTTGACCACCAATAGTTGGAAGCAAATTAGGGGGTGTCTGGATTAGCTTATCTTTTTGGCTTATTGGCTTGTGAGAACAAAATAATCCCAAATTTTAGTGTTTAGGTATTTTGGGCTTATTAACGCCTTTTATTGTAAGCCACTTTCAACTAACTTATCATTAAACGCTTACGCTCATTTGTATGTGGTTGTTTTAAGTTACAATTCTATCCTCAAATGTTTACCCTAAAAAGCTTATGCAAGTATGCTCTTATTAGTCTTTTACCTTAGCTTATGACTTTAAACATTATAAGCTAATCCAAACACCTTAAATCTCTTATGTACGTGTCTTAACGATAATCAGGCGCATTCACACATTCACAAATTTCTACTCTAAACAATATCCAAACACTCATTCCATTTCGAAACAAAGTTACTAAAACCACGACATAAAATCCTTCATGGTTCAAATAATCGGTCAAATGTATAAATCACTACCAGCAGTCGACTGTCAGGTACTAAATTTTATATACACGCTATGTATTTAAATATTAAACAAATAAACCCTATCTTTAACAACATTACATAAATCAAAACCTAAATTTCTCGCAACGCAACAGCCGCAACGCAATTCAAACCCTAAATCAAATATAAGTAGTCCGATTCACACCTACGATAAAATTAAACTTAACTAAATACCTAAGATGTAAAACATACAGATACACATAGTGAGAACTGAGAAGGTTTGAAGAAAAACATATACGTACTTTATCCCAGGAAGAGACGAGGAGATTATCGGAGTGGTTCGAGAATCGGAGATTCGAGATACCGTCAGACGGAGGCTTCGTTAGTTCGGTGCCGATGAAATGCGGAACGGATGACATTGTGGCACTGGTGATCGGAGTTAGGGTTTGAAATGGAATGGAAATGGGAGGGATTTTGTGATTTGAATTTGGGGGTTTGTTTTGTTGGATTTCAGAGGGGTTACTTTTAAATTTGAATTTTTGGGAATTCTTGGGTTTTTATATATTGTTTTGGGCTTTTAGGAATTTGGGCTTATTTTTAGTGGAACTTTATCCGATCACGAAAATCTTGTTTTAATTCGTACGTTAGGGGCGTTCATTGTTTGAAGTAAATAAACCGAATACCGAAATCGAACCGAACATATAACTGAACCGAATTTACTAAAACCGAACTGAACTAAAAATTCGATTTTCGGTTTGTATATGATTTTGCATTCTGAACCGAAAATCGAATTTACAAAAATATATATACTTTTTATATATTTATTACAAAAAGATCATTAAAGTTTTATCCTAATAGAAAAGAAAACACTTTTTATGCTCGAAATAAATTTTTTTTTTTGTCAAAAATATATATAATTAAGTTTTTTTTTAAATATAATGGTGTAATTCGGGTTATTCGGGTGAACCCGAAAATCGAACCCAATGCAAATTCGGTTTTCGGTTCGGTTCAGGTGAATTTTAGTTCAGTTGAGTTCGGTTTTCATTTTGACCTATAATTTTTTTTAACCGTACTAACCGAACTGAATAAACCGAACAACCCAATAACCGAACCGATAAACACCCATATCAAAAGTTGAAGTTGATAAAAATAATTAGGGGTGTTTATAAATCGGCCACATGAACCGAAAACCGAAAATAAATCGAACTAAATTGAAACGAATTTATAACCGTACCAAGTTTACCAAGGTTGTAAAAATTGCTAAACGCTAATTAGGCGGTCGGGTAGGGCCTAGCGATTAATTGGTTAGGCGGGGATTAATCGGATTGGAACTTTTATGGACAAATTGTAATTTTAGATATTATATTATATTATATGTATGAAATAAGCATAGTGCATCAAAGTTCAAATATTTCAAGTGTTCAAATATAAACATAATACAAAATTCTTCAAAGTTCAAAGTCAAAACATATAATATTACTGGGTTTGTTGACCATTTTAAGCGATCTTTTTACGATTAATCGGTTTGTTGGTAGTTCTTAGCGATTTTGTTGACCAATTTTTAAGCGCTTTTGTCCAATTAATCCGATTAGACCGATTTTGTCTGACTAACCTGTTTGTTGACCCATTTATAAGCGATCTTTGACCAAACCGATTAAATAGGCGGATTATGATAAATTAAGATGCTTAGTGAGTGATCAGCGATTATGCGAGGATTAATCGGCCGTCGGGGCCGATTTTTACAACAAAGGAATTTACTAATCCTGAATTGAATAGAATTAAATATTCGATTTTCTGTTTAGATATGATTTTTGCAAAATGAATACTAAACCGAACGAAAAGCGTGTTGTCATCTACATATATTTGCATAGTTGTCAGGATCCCGATCCTGATCTTAGGATCTTACGATTTTACGATCTTTGCAAAGCAAAAGCGATCGGATCCTACATAGGATCTTTCTGGCTAGGATCTTATAGGATCGATCTTGACATCTGATCTTCTGATCTAATCCGTCGATCGTGCTTTCTCGGGATTACAAAAAAATCTACAAATTTATAGGTTGTTTGTTTGTAGAATTCAAAAAACAACATGTTAATCTTTTAAACATTTTATAATCATAATTTAGGACAACATTTATCGAAACATTCATAATTTTATGGTTATAATGTATTAGAATTTGTAGATTTGTATCAATTCTAAATTATTAGAAATAACATGAAGTAGGATCTTAGATCCGATCTTACGATCACGATCTTGCAAGGACGAAAACGATCTTGGGTAGGATCCCAATCTTGACAACCTTGTATATTTGTACTATGATTATATGTGACTCTCTTTTCTTAGTAAAAAGTGTGTTGTCAACTAACCCCATGGTATAGTTGTGTTTAACTAGAAATGACTTGAGTCTATCATACCAAGCTTTTGGAGCTTGTTTAAGACCGTAAAGGGTTTTCTTTAATTTATACACATGTTTGGGTTTTTCAAAACAATGAAGCCAGGAGGTTGAGCTACATATACTTCTTCATTAATGAAACCATTTAGAAAAGCGCTTTTGACATCCATTTGATAAAGCTTTAGATCATTAGCACAAGCATCAGAAAGTATTCTTATAGACTCTAATCTAGCCACGGGGGAGTAGGTCTCATCAAAGTCTATTCCCTCTTGTTGGTTATACCCTTGGGCAACGAGTCTAGCCTTGTTCCTAGACACTACTCCGTTTGCATCTAATTTGTTTTAATAAACCCATTTGGTTCCTATTATGGTTTAATTACTAGGTGGAGGGACAAGTGTCCAAACATCATTAGAAACAAATTGATTTAGTTCTTCTTGCATAGCCATTACCCAACTCTCATCTTTTATGGCTTCTTGTGTATTCTTAGGCTCTAAGGTTGAAACGAAACAAAACAAGCTACTTTGGTTTTGAACTTGAGACCTTAATGTTCGTTCGTTTAGCTTTCCTATGACTTTGTCTACGGGGTGATATTTGGACTCTTTAATGTTTATTATTTCATCACTTAGAGGTTCTTCTTCTTCACTTATCTTTTTCTTTGTTACTATAGCTTCACTTTCTATAATCTCGTCATCGACAAGAGGTGGAGAGGGTTTGGGTGGACTTTCATCAAATTTTATATTTAATGACTCTTCTACCTTCATTGTTTCTTTGTTTAATATGACGTAAGCTTTGCTATTTGGTGAGTAACCTAAAAAGATACCTTCGGTTGATTTAGGATCAAATTTTGTAAGGTAATCTTTAGTGTTAAGAATAAAACATTTACTACCAAAGACTCTGAAGTGATTTAATGTAGGCTTTTTTCCTCGAAGTAACTCATATGGAGTTTTTCCTAAAATTGGTCTAATTAAGACTCGATTGAGTATGTACGTTGAAGTATCAACGACATTACACCAAAACTTTTGAGGTATGGATTGTTCATTAAGCATGGTTCGACTCATTTCTTGTAGGGTTCTATTCTTTCTTTCTACTACCCCATTCGATTGTGGAGTCGTGGAGTAGAAGTTGTGAGTAATTCCATTAGCGTCACAAAAAGCTCCGAATTGCACTTCATTATCGAATTCCCTACCATGATCCGTCCTAATAGACACTATGGGACTTCCTAGTTGTCTTTGGATCTTTTTGCTTAATATTTCAAAATAATTAAAGGTTTCCGTTTTGTTCTTTAAGAATTTTGTCCATGTATATCTAGAATAGTCATCCACTATGACCAAAGTATAGTAGTTGCCTCCATAGCTTTGGATAGCGGATGGACCAAATAAATCCATATGTAGTAATTCTAGACACCTAGTTGTAGAGACCATGTTTTTAGCTTTATGACTAGAATGAGCTTGTTTTCCTGCATTACAAGCATCACAAAAGTGATGTTCATATTTCAACTTAGGTAGATCTCTTACTAGATCTTTGGATGATAGCGATTGAAGAAGTAACATGTTGGCGTGACCCAATCTTCGATGCCATAAGGTCGTAGTATCATCCATAGAGGTAAGACATAGTTTGTCTTTAGGTTCATTACCGATTTTAATGACATAGACTCCATGTTTCCTAATTCCTCTTCCTATCGTTATGCCATTTTTAGTATCTTACTACGGTTTGGTAAAAGTACATTGCACTTTTTATCACATATTTGTCCTATACTTAAGAGGTTAAAGTTTAGGTTTTCTCGTGACACACACGTTAATGGTTAGAGATTTGTTAGAAATCATACCTTACCGATGATTCTCTGTTGCTATTTCCAAACACCACATTACCTCCATTTACGGATTCATATGTGGAGAATAAATCCCTATTGCCGGTCATGTGCCTCGTGCACCCGCTATCCTTGACCCATTCATCGGGGTCTAGGTCGCCCTTTAAGCACACCTAAAACAATAATAAACTCAAAATTTTGGTCCCCATTTGTTCATGGGTTCATTAGTGTTAAACATTCCATTCATGTTAGACATGTATGGATAAGATGAGTATGCATTCCATGGAGCAAAGTTTTGAAAAGGAAGACCGTTTTGCATGTTTGGATTCCATCCCATTTGATAGTTACTTTTTAGAAAGCGTTATTAGGTCTCCTAAATGAATTAGGTTTTGAAAGAGATGGAGCTTTGTTTCTTGCAAAAGTAGGATTATATTTTGGAGGTGGTTGTCTAGTGGTGACATGATTTGGTTTCTTCCTATTGACTATAACAAACTCAGTTCTAGATGAAGAAGCTACGTTATTGCTCTTTGCTACTGCAGATCCAGGATCCCTGGATGTACACTAGTCGGTTCCCTTATCAAGGGATCCGTGGGATCCACCACAACAGTGGCTAGTTTTTCTAGTGCCCTAACAAATTTTGTTTCTTTATTTTCACTAGTTGATGGATCAAGTTGTTGAACACCTAAACCTTTTTGGTTGTTGCCGGTTTTAACACCATCTTATATCGTATCTAAAGTGTTCGTACTCATTCTAACAATTTTAGAATCTAGATGATCAACTAGTGTTTGAAGTTGAAAGCAAAGTTCACATTCACCACTTGCTATTTTACCCTTTTTCAAACGTTTTAGTTTTGCTTTTAGTTCTATGACTTCTTTGTCTAAACGTTGGTTTTGACTCTTTAAAAGCTTGTTTTTGTTAACTAGTTTTAAGCTAATATTGCATAGTTTATCTCATTCATTATGCAATGAGTCGTCATCAAGTGATGAGCTACTATAGTATTCATGACATACCTCGTCATTTGCCATGAGACAAATTTCTTCGTCCTCTTCGTCGCTCATTCCCCACGTGCCGCTTACGAACGCCTTTTGATCATCCGTTTGGGACACTTACTAATAAAGTGGTTTGGGTCCCCACATTTAAAAGCAATACGATAATATTTTGGCTTCTCGTCCTCTTTGCTTTTCGAAAGCCTTTCTTATCGTCATACGGTTGTTTGACGTATCTTCCCTTTCTTCTAAAGAACTTTTAAAGTCCCTTACAGCCATAGCGTACTCCACGTCGTCACTACTCGAGAGAGTTCTCTTCATCGCTCGAAGCCTTTTTGGCTTTAAGGGCAACAGATTTGTGTTTCTCTTTCACCTTTGAGGCTTCGGGGTCTTTAGCAAGGACAAGCTCGTAGACTTTTAGGTTGCCTATGAGTTCATCGAGGTGAGGATTGTCAAATATTTTGACTCTTCGATCGCCGTCACCTTGGATCTCCACTTCAATGGAAGTGCCCTTAGATATCTCCTAACATGGTTACGGCTAGAAAAAGATTCATCAAGTGCTTGTAAAGATGTAATAATAGTATTAAAGTTAGCAAATGAATGATCTATAGTTTCCTCATCCGATATTGAAAATTGTTCATATTGTTGAACAAATAGATCAATTTTATTATTTTTAACTTGTTGGTTGCCTTGATGAGTTACAACTAAAGAATTCCAAATTTCTTTAGAGGTTTTAAGCATAGAAATTCTTTCGAATTCCTTTTTAGGTAAAGCATTATATAAAACCATTTTTGCTTCACTATTTTTAGAAAGCTTTTTCTTCATTTCATCGTTTAGTTTATCATGAGGTATGTTAACTAAATTTCCTTTATCATCATTTGAGGTAGCCTCAAAATCACCTTCAACAATAATGTACCAAAGATCAATATCTTTAGACTTCACATATGTTTGGAATCTATTTTTCCAATATATAAATCCACTAGTTTCAAGAAGTGGTGGTCGTTGCATAGATTGCCCTTCCTTATAATTTTCAGAACCCATAGTGATCGAAAAGTTTTAAAATACAATTTTACTTTAAAACTTTTATAAACTTAGCTCTTGATGCCAATTGTGGAAAACTAGAAGGGGGTTGAATAGTTTTGCCGATTTTACGTTAGTTTCAAAAACTTTTAGATTCGTTAATATGTGAGATCTTATGGATGTAGAGAAAGTATAGATCTAATGATAAAGCAAGTAAATAAAGTAAAGCGAAGGGAAAGAAAAGACACAACCGATGTATAGTGGTTAGGCTACAAGGACACCTTCCTTGCCCTACTCCACTCCCGAGTCACCTACTCGAGAGTTCAAGCACTATGTCAACAAACTCCTTCACTTGGCGGAGAAGCCTTCACAGCGTTGCTTACACTTTTTCCGGTACAAAGCTAAATACCGAGTCCGTAGCACGGTGGACCAAACCAACACGACTATTACACAACAAGTATGTGAAATATCAAATCTTGGATCTTTGCTACGAAATCTTGCGGGTGACAAATCAATCAAGGACCCCTTGCTTGGATGACTTGTAGAATGCTCGTGATCTAGCCTTAGAGAAGGACCTATATGAGGATCGCAAATAGAAAGAAAGAAGAACAACTCTCTAGATCAAGTGATCTATATGTTAGAAGAGAATGAGAGTGTATGAGAGATTTAGTAAGAAGAGGGGTGAGTTAGAATGAAGAAATGAC
Organism: Chrysanthemum makinoi; assembly: GCA_910596185.1. Classification (NCBI taxonomy): domain Eukaryota; kingdom Viridiplantae; phylum Streptophyta; class Magnoliopsida; order Asterales; family Asteraceae; genus Chrysanthemum; species Chrysanthemum makinoi. The sequence continues at coordinate 64,976,611 of OU343222.1, read as the reverse complement.
TCTCTATTTATAGGCAAAAATCTTCACTGTTCCCCGGATCCCACGGATCCCTTCCACTTGGGATCCGTCTAGTGTAATCCTAGGGATCCGTGGAACGCTCCTCTTTGCCCATGGATTTTTTGGTTATGGGTCATGGGTAATGGGTTGGTCCATGGGTTTTCTTTAGATTCAATGTATCTAAGTATACATTGTATCTAGTATACTTGGGTATGGTTTAAGATCCATGGGTTATGGTTTTTACCCATCCTAATAAACTATTACAACAAATGCTTAATTACTACATTTTTGTATTTAAATGGCTATACGTAAATGCTTTACAAAAGTAACATGTATCCTTATAATTATACTTAAGATAACATTATATTTGTTATCAACAAAACACAAAGAGATCGCAAAATATTAATAAATGTTTTTACGGTTTATTTGTATTAACAGTTAAGGTTGTATCGATAGTAGCACCTCGTCAAACGTGATGCGAGCTCCTAAAAAGAGAAGAAGATAAGACCAGATATATTTTATTTGACAAAGCTTAATGACTTCATTCATAATGACGTGGTATAAATACTGAATATAACCTAACTTGTATTACAGGTCGAATACAAGATAAATTCTAAAATAATGACACTTTCCTAATACGACACAAAGACATTCCTAAACAAATAGATTGATGGTTATCCCAACCCATCACGAAGTCCCTATGCATATCCATAGGCATATCATTCCTCACTCCTTCAAAACCACCTTGCCCTCAAGGTGTTGTCTTAAAAAGCACTCTTAATTTCGGGATCCCATAAACTTCTTTGAATTGCAGCCTCCATCTTTTTCTTCTTTATGTACTTGTCATTAAGACGCTTCAAGAACGGAATAAGAACATGTAGGGTATAAACAAAGTATTGTACTTCTTTATCAACCCTTTGTTATTTTCCTTTGCCCCAACACCTATAACCCCATTACCTTCCAATATGTTTGGCTCGTCACTGTTTTGCTCATTGCCCAAACCCACCACTTTCGCGTCATCTTGTTTACCATCCACTAACATCTTTATTTCCAAGTTACTATCTTGACCTCGTGCATCATTATCATAGGTACTTTCTGTAAGTTTGTGTATATTGAATGAATAATAATGTTTGCTACATCAAGATTATATAGGATACATAATGAGCCGAATGTACAATGGGCAAATACTTATACGAATCCTAATAGACTAACACTCCCTCGCAGTTTGAGCGAGAGGAGACCCATTCAAAATTTGTGGTCACGCGAAAATCGTAAAAACAAGGCGATGGTAACCCTTGGTAAAATATCGGCATCTTTGAAACCTTGAAGGAACATGCGAACTTCGAACTTGACCCGTAGCAACCAAATCGCGAACAAAATGAATATCAATCTCAATATGCTTGATGCTGATCTTTGAACGAGGGTTAGAAGACAAGTACACTGCACTCACATTATCACAATAAATAATAGTAGCAGATGACAATGGTGTATGAAGCTCGCGTAGTAAATTCGAAGCCAACATGTCTCAAAAACAACGTGGCAACACCACGATACTCGGCCTACCTTTGGAACAAGAAATCGTCGGCTGACGTTTAGAGGACCATGAAAGTAAGTTGTTGCCAAGAAAAACACAATATTGCTCCCAGAAATACCTGAGTGTGGTTTCATAAAACAACTAGGTAAATGGTTTACAATTTTAAATTATCCTTTTGTATCAGATACTTGTTGAACTATGGATATGGATCAAAGTCATTCCATATTGTTCAATTATTATGTTTCTCGTTTTAGAAATTAATCAAGATTGCCAAACGTAAAACAAGTATCATCTTGATTTACACTTTGGGGCAAGCGACCATGCAAACATCTCGGTTAATTCGGTGAGGGGCCCGATAGTATCATACTCAGAAGACAAGTGAAGGAACAAATTCTATTTTGACTACACGTGTCATTCATGTGCTTCAACCAACTTTTGAGAATAGCCTTTATAACCAACTTGTTCAGGATATCGTTTAACTATAGTCAAGAAGAAAGATCCACACATGCAAGACATGCTTGCATCTCAAGTCAGAGGACAAATAAAATAACCATTTGCGAGATATCCCTTAATGACGCAGATCCATAAAGTGATGACTCGTAGGTTTGGGGAAATCCAATATCCATAGCATGTGGATAACATGTGAGTTTGGCGAACACATCCTTAGTATTCATAGAATATAATCAATCTCTCACATTTGCCTTAATTCAACGATACTCCCATATCATTGATCGACAATGGACAAGTTAAAGTAATATATTACTTAAGGATTAAACATGCAAATATAGGACACATTTAATATATGAATGAATAACTTAAGTACCACGTATATTAACCATCAAAATAATAAATGTTTTACATATCCCATTATCCAAATACTAAAATCAAAACAGATTTACATGACTACTAACTGAACGAAGTCCAATACCACTAGCATGCTCAACATGCTTGTTCAAAGGCAACGCCTTAGTAAATGGATCAGCTAAGTTTTCATATGTGTAAACTTTGTTAAGTACTACTTCATTATATGCGATAACCTCACGGAGATAGGGAACCTTCCCTTTGTAATGCTAGGTGCCTTTCTGAGTTCCAGGCTAGTTGGCAATGGTTAATGCTCTAGTGTTGTCACATAGCATTTCCATAGGTTCTTTATTGGTGGGGACTACTCCAAGCTCATTAATAAACTTCCTTATCCAAATAGCTTCCATTGCGGCTTACAGCGGCATAGCAGTGTATTCTCGTAGAAGACATCGCGTTGATGCTTTGCTTGGCACTCTTCGGTAGGCAGCGCCTCGTTTAGAGCAGGAAAACGTATCCGGATTGCGACTTGGTGTCATCCTTGGCGGTCGCCACCCAGCATCATTATAACAGTAACTCACAGAGCTCTCTGTTTGGGTCTCCACGTAAACAAGAAACATATCTTTAGTATATCCGAGATACTTCAATATGTTCTTCATAGCAAACCGGTGACCAATCACTGGATCTACTTGAAATCGACTTGTTAAGTTACGGCGAACGCATAACATCGGTCTAGTGCACCTCACCGCATACAGGATGGATCCTACAATCTAGGCATAAGGAATCCTCTTCATACGTTCCACCTCTGCAGGTGTTGAGGGTCCTTGAGATTTTCTCAACTCAAGTTTAACTTGCATCGGGGTAGTTCCACGCTTGGAATTCGCCATATTAAATCTTTTCAAGATTTTCTCAATGTATGCACTTTGACAAAGTCCAATAAACCGCTTAGATCTATCTCTGTAGATCTTGATTCCTAGAATATATGCAGCTTCACCTAAATCCTTCAGAGAATTTTTTTTCCAAGATAGGCTTTAATAGCTTGTAACATTGTAATGTTGTTTCCCATGATTAATATGTCATCAACATATAAGATTAGGAATGCTACATTAATCCCACTAGCCTTACGGTATACACATGGCTCATCAAGGTTTTGAGTGAAACCATACATCTTGATCTCCTCATCAAACCTTTTATTCCATTGCCTATATGCTTGCTTTAATCCATAAATGGATCGTTGTAGCTTGCATACATGGTTAGGATATCGTGGATTTACAAATCCTTCAGGTTGGTCCATGTAAACCTCTTCGGTTAAGTGACCATTTAAGAAGGCGATTTTGACATCCATTTGCCAAATCTCATAGTCATAGTACGCTGCTATGGCCAAAAGAATCCTAATAGCTTTTATATGCGCAAAAGCGAGAAGGTTTCCTCATAATCTACACTGTAGGTTTGAGTATAACCTTTTGCCACAAGACGAGCTTTATAGGTGTGTACCTTTCCATCCATGTCTATTTTCTTCTTGAAGAGCCACTTGCTACCAATGGTTTTAGCATTAGGTGGGAGGTCAACTTCAATCCAGACTTCATTGTCTCTCATGGATTTCATTTCCTCGTTCATAGCCTTAAGCCATTTTTCAGATTCACAATCTGCTAATGCATCTTTATAGTTAGCAGGCTCATTAAGATCCCTAACTCATGCTCCTGCGAATCGGCGTATAAACACATTCAATCAGGTGCACGTATTGTCCTTGAGGACCTACGAATAGGAATGACTTCTCTTTACGGTTCAACACTTTCATGTTCAACCATCTTAGGAAGTTGGCTAGTATTTTCAGAAGGGTGAGTATCTTCTTGAATTTCATCAAGTTCTACGATCCTCCCACTTGCCTCTTGTGAGATGAGAAGATTCTCAAAAAACTCAGCAAACCTAGCAACAAATACCTTGTGCTCAGGTGGATAATAGAAGTAGTAACCCATTGTTTCCTTTGGGTATCCTACAAAGATACACTTAATAGATCTTGGTTCTAGTTTGTCAGGTGTGTCACGTTTCATGAATGCCTCACAACCCCAGACCTTTAAGTAAGACAGATTAGTGACTTTCCCATGCCATAGTTCATATGGTGTCTTTTCAACATTTTTTGATGGAACCATATTGAGAATGCGTGCAGCAGACTCAAGAGCATAATCCCAAAAGGACATTGGTAGAGTTGTTTGACTCATCATAGATCTTACCATGTCAAGCAGGGTTTGATTCTTTCTCTCAAATACACCATTATGTTGTGGTGTACGTGGAGAAGAGAGTTGTGAGACAATCCCACACTTCTTAAGATGATCAATGAACTCTTGACTCATATATTCGCCTCTAAGGTCAGACTGTAAAGCCTTTATGGTCTTACCAAATTGATTCTCAACTTCACTTTGAAATAATTTGAAGGTTTCAAAGACTTCATGTTTATGTTTAAGCAGGTAAACATAACCATATCGACTAAATTCAGTGAAAGTTAAGAAATAGTTTTATCCTTGTCTTGACCACAGTTCTAAAAGGCCACATACATCGGTATGTATGAGTCCAAGCAGATCTGTAGCTTTCTCCGTTTTATGCGAAAAAGGATTTTTCGCCATCTTCGAGAGACACACAAGATTCACACTTATCAAAAGACTCAAGGTCAGTTGATTTAAGAAGCCCATCGTTTCTCAATACGTTTCTTGTTACCCAAGTCGGCAATGCCCAAGAATGTAGAGTCAAGTTACGCTTGGATCTTTTACTATTACGAGAATACATAGAACAATTATTTGAAACAGAATCATGCATATCAATTTCAAAAATACCATTCCTAGAAACAACATTAAAATAAAACAAGTTATTCATTGAAACTGAAATACCAATATCCGTAAAACAATGAGTAAAACCCTTGTCTTTCAAAAGTGAAACTGAAACAATACCCTAGTAATACTAGGAGCATAATGACAATTGTCTAAACAAATTATTAAACCACTAGGAAGTGACAAATCAAAAGTTCCTATAGCTTCAACGGTACCGGTTTCAATTCCCCGTCTGAGGCTTAAAGCTCACGGGCTTGATTTCTTACTTCCCTGAGACCACTGAGTAGTATTACAAATGTGAGTACCACAACCAGTGTCATATATCCAATATTTATGAGGAAAAGTATAAAGTTCTATGACGAAGATACATGATGTGCTAGCATTGCTACCCACATTGCACTTCTTCTGCATCAACTCGGCTAAATAGGTAAGACAATTCCTCCTCCAGTATCCAATCTGATGACAACTCAGCTAAATAGCAAGATGATCCTTTTTAGGTGGAGGGGGAATCTTGGCCTTGGGGGCATAAGCAAGCTTAGCCTTGCCATTACCACGATTCTTGCCCTGAGCACCATTATGCGGCTTCTTGTTCTTATTGTTCTTCGGATCTTTCACGCTCTTATAGCAAGTACAGCAGGAGTAGCATCTCTTTTAGGAAGCCCTTGTTCGTGCAACTTAAGCATTGCATGCACTTCATTCACTGTCTTTCCCATGCATTGCATATTATAATTACGTGCGAATCGGCAAAGTTCTTGTTGAGAGGTAAGAATCATGCTCACTTGCAAGCCGGATCACATGGGGTGACCAAAGCGTTCGATCTATCTAGATAGCCCTTCATTTTGAGAACATAGGTGTTAGCAGATTGACCCTCCTCATGCTTACATGCATGAAAGGCACCGCACTGATCTCAAGGAGTTCACTGTTACGCTGCTGAGCAAACATGGTCTTCAATTCCTTAAGCATGTTATATGCATCAAAGTGCTCTAGATTCTTTTGAAGTTCTGGTGGGGCTTATGAGCATAAGACAACCTATGTCCTTGGATTCTTTAACCCATTGGGCATGAGCGGCAAGGGATCGTCGGCGAGGAACCTCTGTCGGGAGTTGGAGAGCAGGAGTGGCGGGTATAGGATGCTCCACATAGGTTAACTTATCCTGGCCGTGAGGACAATCCTCAAATTCCCATACGGTCGAGGAAGTTAGATCCGATAAGTTTTTCCTTTTCAAGGAAAGACATGAAGATCGAATTGTTGACGGTTTGATTTGCTGCCATCTACAATAAACAAAGTTCAAAATTTTAGTATCTTCGATAATTAATTCTTTTACAAATTAAATACCATTGTTTTAATAAATAAAACAATTAATTTACTAAAAGACTAAGACCTCTTGAACTCCCTCTCATCACGGTAGTGCTTACTACTCTGGTAAGTCTTGTGGGTACAAGAGGTAGTCGGCGTGCGACAATTACATTACAAGTGCAATTCTTAGATTTATAAGACTTGTGGCACTAGAGTACAAGCTGCTAGTGTCATGCATGTTTTGTCTCTTCCTATGCCTCGGGATCAAGGATCTCACCCTCTTGACTCGATTAAGTCGTCCAATTAGAGAACATGTGTAAATAACTCTAGGTCCCACGCCAGAGAATAAACACCTTGGGTTGCAATTCACTCACGTCCCATGAAAAGCAAAAGGCAAGTGCAAGTGTTCTCAAACTTGGATGGCATAAACTTAAATTTCAAATAGGGTATCACGTAAGTTTTGACAAAAACATGTATAAAAAATTTTGTACAAAGAAGCATGCAAACATCTTTGTAGCACAAGTTTGCAAAAAACAATTTTTCAACTTATTTAGGTGTACTAATATCACGGGAAAAGAATGGTCAAGAACCCTATATTGTACTCTACATGAGTCAAAAGACCCAAGTTCTTCCAATAATTCCCACAAATGCCGAAACATGTAGTGGGGCGAGAAAAGGCTATGCAAAACCCTAGATCTTGGTGTTAACCAAAAGATCATTAATAAGAGCACAAAACTTTAGGTATCTTATAGTTAAAGTTTATTAAATCAACCGATATCCATCATGCTATATCACGGTAGCGGTAATGATCCACACCCTCAATAGCATGATCGAACCAATGAATTAATCAAATCAAATTTCGATACTTTATAGCCCGTTTAAGTGTAAAAAAACAAGTTTTACACATAACACATAACTTGTCACAAGGAATTAAGTGTGTATATTATAGGGCTGAGCATCGGGTCGGATCCCGACCCGACCCGACCCGACCCCTACTAAACCGAGACCCGAAAACTCTCTATAACTGGACCGAGTCCCGACCCGTTTGATAGTCGGTCGGGTTCGGGAAAATGTCGGGCAATTCGGGCGGGTGTCGAGCCAAACGGGCCTAGCCCGATTTCACTTAATAGTTCCAGCCCATGAGAATATTTCAATTGGGCCTAATATTTGACAAACAAATACGGCTAGGCCCAACATTTGTTTACACTTAATATTCTCATTTGGCAATGCAAATCGACTCTTGATGTAAGTTCAAAATAAAAAATTTGGCTCTTGATGGTCATTTGGCATTTTTGCTCATGATGTCAGTTCCAAAACAGTTCCAAAACAGCTCCAAAACCAAATACAAATGACAAATGTTTTGAATCATGCCTCCAATTACAAATACCAAATAGAAATACAAGTTCAAATTAGCAACCAAATAGTACTCACGACATTCTTGAATTTCCATGTTCTCCTTTTTGTTTCTCTAACGCCTCTTGAATTTATAGAAAAAGTATGAGAGCATAAGTCAAACATAAGTTACTAATATAACCAAATAACCAATAAACTAAAATATAAATACTTTACCTTTAGCAACCTCGTCGTCTTTCATTAAATCCTCTAACGTATCTAAAGTGATGTTTCTACTTGATGTACGGATCCAATCTTGTGTGCACACCAAAGCCTCTACAATGCTATGCGCTAAAGAATTCCTATACGGGTCTAAAACTTCGACCACTTGGCTAAAGGCGGATTCGAAAGCAACGGTGGATACTTGGATGCACAAGATATCTATTAATAAAAAACATAAATTTATAAAAAACAAAGCACAAAGAATCTAAGATATCTAAAATTTAATAACCAAAAATAAGCTATTACCTTTAAGCCATCCTTGATACAATTGAGAATCTTGGACTATTTACCTTCCACCAATTTAGTATGTCGAATTCTTCGTCATCCTCTAGTTCAAGACGCGGTTCTTTTAGATATTTGGTCAACTCGTCTTCACCCCACTCATCTTATTTCCAAGTTTATCTTTAAATGCATTTAAGAAAAAACCACGACGGACGTTGTGTTACTACTTTGACTTGTTGTTGCCTTTGGTATTTCACTTTGACTTGATGTGCCATATTTTTCTTTGTAAATGGCAAACAAGACCCCATATCTTCCTCAACCTTCTTAACCAATTTGTCACATAATTCATCTTCGGTTAAAAATGAAATAGGCGTCTCATCACTATCTTCATCGACCTCCATGGGAATGCAACCATTTTCTATCAAATGTCTAAACCCGTAGCCTACTATTTTCGACTTCATTGTGGGATCTAAGATAACGTCAAAATACATATAATGGTTGATTTTTTTGTAATCACCCCAATATTTGTCATACTTTTTTCTCATTTCTTCTACCATTACCTTAAAAGAAGGTTTTTCTTGCCAATCACGAAGATGCTTATCAATATCAAGTACCTCACCAAACCACAAATGAGATACGGGAGATGATACGGTTGACACAAGTTCGGTTGTTTCTTTAAATTTTTCCAAAAATGCAACTATCTTCTTACAAACATCAAAATCACCTCGCTTAGGTATTTCCTCTAGGTCCCGGGCAAAACAAGAGTTATTAAAGTCATAATCAATAAAAGCATCTTTTAACTCAATAGCGGTTTTCAACATATCATGTGTGGAATTCCATCTTGTAGGGCATTCGAAAACCAAAAACTTGTTTGAAGTACAAGCCTTTTCAACACTTTCTTTAAAGTTGGTCACTCTTTGGCTCGAATGTTTTATGTATTTCACAGCTAACCCTATGGTATTCACTTTCTTGTTGAATGTTTTTAAACCATCTTTGACAACTAGGTTTAAAATATGAGCCATTCATCTTATATGAAAATGTTTACCACCATCATACTTATTTGGCAAATTTTCTACCAAGTATTCAAGGGCTTTGTCATTTGAAGCAATGTTATCAACCGTAATGGTCATAACATTCTTTATACCCCATCCGTTTATACATTCCAAAAGTGCCCTACCAATATCCACCCCTCTATGGCTATGAATTGGTCTAAAATTAATAATTCTTTTATGCATTACCCAATCATCATCTATAAAGTGGGCGGTTAATACCATAAAGTTCATTCTTTTACAACTAGAAGTCCACGTATCGGTGGTTAAATGAACGGTGGTGGACTTGTTGCTTAAGAAATTTAATAGGCTCTTCCTCTCGTCAAGAAAAAACTTAGAAACATCCCTAGAAATAGTAAAACGAGAGGAAATATTAAATCTAGGTTGCATGTTATTTCCAAATTTAATGAATGACGGGTGTTCTACAAACTTAAAAGGAAGCTCCGCAAGAATAATCAACTCAATCAATGACTTTTTAATCAATTTTTCATCATACTTCCAAGTTTCTAAAGTACCAATGCTACTATCACCCTCAACATTCTCCCTAATCTTTTTCTTAAAAGCTAGTTTTTTTTTTGTTTCTTAATTTTCTCAATATCGGGGTTTTTATCACAATTTGCATAATGAGTATTCAAGTGTTTAGTACCATGCAATTTTGAATCGGCTTTGAGAACCGCATCACACCATTTGCAATAGGTCATCTTAATGACTTGACCATTTTCATCCGGTTCAAACTTTGCTTCAAAGTATTTCCAACACTCGGAAGTCATTTTCCTTGGTTTGGGTGGGGCTTTCCTTTTGCGTTTATTTTCATCAAAGTCAACCGCCTCAACTTCAATATTCTCATCCTAAACAATTATACAAAGGATCAAACAATTAATTAAAAGTTATCATCATGAGTCAATGTTACCATTATTTCATAATGTTCATAAATGTTACCATTATTTATTTCGGTAACAGAAATAAATGTTCAACATTCTCATCCTAAACCACATCACATCAGTAACTTATCCACGAATGACATCAGTTCATAAATGTTACCATTATTTCAATCATTCAATGTTACCTTAAAAACTGATCCACGTTTAGTACTTATACCACATCAGTTCATAAATGTTACAATTATTTCAATGTTACCTTAAAACTTATCCTACCATTATTTCAATTGTACTTAAATTCAATAATACAACATCAGTTCATAAAAATTGAAACCATCAGTTCATAAAAAAAAAACATTAAATTCGTATAATCATTAAATTCGTATATTCATCAATTAAATTCGTAAATTCGTATAATCATTAAATTCGTATATTCATCAATTAAATTCATCATATCAGTGATCAGTCCATAAAAAAAAACACAAAAAAGAAAAAAAAAAGATTTGTATATTCATCAATTAAATACTTACTTCCGTTGCATTGTTTTGTTGAGAAACAAATGATTCATACGTAGGTAAAGAAGATGAGATTGATTCATGTGTGGGGTTTTTGAGATGAGCTTTATCCATTTGATTTGGTTCTTGATTTTGAGATGACATTGATTTGGTTCTTGATTTTGAGATGAGGTTGATTTGGTTCTTGTTATTGAGATGAAGTTTTGGATTGTATTCGGATTTCGGAGATTGAGAAAGGAATTTTGGTTGATTGTGTTTCTTGTTCTTGATTTGGTATTTTGGTTTGTGTTTCTGAGAAAGGAATGAAAAGGCTTATTTTGGACTTAACCTAACAAGTATTGGGCGGTCGGGTTTTAGGGCTTCATTTGGGTTTTTGACCCCCCCCCGAGCCGATCTCGATAAGATGGGATTTTCAAGCCGGCCCGTCCATTATACTACCGTTGGTCGAGGTCGGGGTGCTAATATCGGTCGGTCGGGTTGTCGGGCTTGTCGGGTTTCGGTCAGTCAAGCTCAGCCCTAGTATATTAACAGACAATAATTAAATCTCACGATATCCAGCAAGCTATATCCTGGTAGCTTCGTGTAATGATCCACACCCTCAATAGCTTGATGGAACCCATGATTTAATTGAAACAAGTTTCATATAAGTAATTAGTCTGTTTTTATTTCCAAAATCAAAAGCATATATGTAAACAAGTCACAAGGAATAAAACATATAAGCAATTAAAACAGACAGAAGAAGGGGTAGAGGTGAAGCAGACTCTAATGGAAGACAGTAACAAGTAATGCTCCAAAACTCAAGAATGAGTCTTCCTTAATTGGAGAATCTAAGGCTCCCACAAGGCTAGGTACCAAGTGGACCACATACGTCATAGATCATGACCGCGTAAGCCTTAAGATTGGGAAAAAAAAGAAGAATCCATATTACAACATCCTTTTAATTTTTCCTAACCTCTTTTATTAACCATTAATATTAAACAAGATCAAGGTTTAATTAAATGACAATAATGCATGTTATTGTCATAAAAATTAATATATGTGTTTAATTAGCGTAGCAAGCGACTCTATGTGTAACCCATAACACCAAACGAGATGGTTCGTGATGCCACTGCAGGGAATTCATATTGATTAAACCATCAATACCACGAGTACGCAGCGGATGGATCTATATTTAATGTTATGAATTAAAACACATAAATTAAAACACATAATAATACTAACCTCGAATCTATTGAAAAATAGATAACCACCAAGTCTTGATCTTGATCACGAACACATCAATGAATCTCGTACCACCACGAAACCCTAATCAACTATAGTGAGTTGATCTCGCGTAAACACACACTACCGTCCGCGAGTGTTAGGATGCTAGTGCTTAACCCACGAGCTTACGAACCAAACACGAATGCTAGTCGTAGATGAGAAATGAAATCAACTCCTTTCTTGGGGTGTTGGTCGATCGTAGAGAGCAAAAGAGGAGATCAAAGAATGCTTTGATTGAAGGTGTGAATAAATGAAGACCTAGAGGCCTCCTTTTATACTAATAGGGTAGCTTAGGGAAAAAGCTACTCCCATTCTTGCCCTAGTCCATATGGACGGCCATCATGGAGTTCCATGGGCCCCCATTTTGCTTTTGGTTCTTGTGAAATTAACATTGTATAATACAAGCAAATTTTGGACTTAACGACCGTTAACTATTACACTAACGGACTAACGACCGTTATGTATATTTCATGGATTATGTTAATTATAATTAATAGCATACATTAAACATATTAATTATATTTAATAAACACTCTCTAAATGTATACGTGTGTGCCTCGATAGGCTCACGTAATTCCCGGCCGTATAACTATTGATTTACGAGTGCATAACCAACAGTTGTGGTACATACACTCGTAATGGAGGTGTCATATTTGCTACAAGATCAAGAGGATCATGGTTCTTAGCTAGCCGTTTTGACCTGATTTCGTTTGCTTCATCCTGGTTTTTCTTTAGAAAGTCGTACATGTGATCATAGTTGATCTTCTTCAATTCCTTAGTATGTTTCACGATTGTGGTGTAACGTTTCCATTCATTCTATAGGTGATTGATGAGTTTGATGTTCCCCAAAATATTAGTGAGAGTTTTTTTTGTCTAGATCGTTCATAAGCCTAGAAAATATGTGATAGTATGACTCAATAGTCTCTCTAGCAACAGAGGTGAACTGATCAAACTCTGATAGAAGTTGTGCTACTGTCTCATGCAGACCAACATCGGTTCCTTGCATCAGCCTTTAAACCTTCAACCATATCTCCTTTGTAGTCTTACAGTTGTCAACAGTCACGTAAACACCGACGAGTAATCTGAGAGGCATCATCTGAATTGCTTGATCATCCACGTCAAATTGCTTCATTTCCTCTACATACAAGTCGTTCTCAGTTTGAAGTCAGATAGGGAGGTACTAGAGGGTCACGGGTTGGGTTACTGCTTTCTTCCATCATTTTGAACTTGTACGGACCATTCGTGGTTGAGTTAACGACCAGTCTACCACTGGGTTTACTTCTTGCATAACGAATCATTCGATTAGACCACTAAATGTATTCTCCTTTGGCGAGCATAGGAGGATGGTTTTCGGCACTTCTAGCATAAATATCTTGTTGAGTAGCCATTTGTAAAGAATGTGTGAAAGATAACGGGTCGATATAGTTAATAAGTGATTTTGTTTTTGTGATGTCTTGGTTTAAGTCCTTTGGTTTGATCTCAAGTGTGTTAAAGCCTTGTTTAAATATGTTTATACCACTAACAAAGTCAATATAAAGTACCGAAAATAGGTAAATATAAACCTTTAATTGATATTAGTCCGTGTATAATCTTGGTTAAAAATCGTAAGTTTGAATCCCGTTAAAAACCTAAGTCCACAAAGTAGGTAGTTTCCTTTAAACCCTTAAACAAAATCTCGACAAATTTGCAACCTTAAATGTCGGTTGTTCTTGAAATGAAATGATGATAGTTTACGTTGGACTGTCGATAGTTATGTGTTTGTGGAATCTCGTAAACTAGGACCCAATGGAATCTCGGCAATAAATAAAACTAGGGCTTAAAAATGGGAAGTTAGGGTTTAAGTAAGTATCTTTCAACAAGAATCAGTAAAAACAAGTCTCCAAAAGTCGATAATCTTGTAAGGGAATCTCGGTGGAATCTTGTGAGAATCTCGACAAAATTTAGTGTTATGACCAAAAGGGCGAGTTTGACTTTCCAAATGTAGGGAAATATGAACAAACTACCGATTAGCAATATCGGTAGTTTTCAAGTGAACCTAAAACACGACCAAACTTAAAACACGTCTAGAAGACTCAATTTACGACCGTTTAACCTCAAACCTTTTGAAAATATCACTCTAGAACATCTTAAAAACCATAAAAATGTAACCTTTTATGATTGAACGTGTAAAATATGGATCTTTTTGATGTTTTTCGACTAGAATTCAAAAACTTAAAAACGTATAAAAGTGGCAATTTTAGGATTTTTGCACAAAATTATTTTCATAATCTCACTTACAAACACAAAAGTAGACTTAATAGGGTCTCCTAAAGAAGTTACTTTCGTCAAATAAGCAAAAAGCTTCGGTTTTTGACTAAAAACGCAAAAAAGAAATAAATAGTGTAAAAAGGTTATGGTTTTTCTTTGAAAGTTTTTGCTAAAACAGATTCACTAATACACCAAAATCATCTTAATGTCTGTTAAGTATGATCAAAATACAAAAAACTTGTCAAAAAAATGAGAAACGCCATTATTAGAGAGAAAGAAAATCGGTAGATTTTTAAAAACACAAGATCAAACTTTTTGAAAACAAAAGCACATCTAGTTAATCATTAGGCTCTTGATATCACTTGTTAGGTTTATAACATAATCATATCTATCACACAAATAATCAAATAGAAAAGAAAGAAATAGAAATCTAAAGAGAGAGAGAGAAAGGGTTGTGTGGTATAGAGAGAGAGGAAGAGATGAGAGAATGTTAGATTAGCAGGGAAAACAAACACATATCCGCCTTCAAATGAAGGATTAAACGTGTATGTATAGTGTACAAGGGATGACATGGGGTCTTAAAGGGCCTTGGGTGGCTTTATGGACTTGGATTACACTTGTACATGGACTATATCTATCTCTACAAGTCGATAAGCCCTTAACTAGCTTACTATACATACACAAACTATTACAAGGTTCATAAATGTGTTAATGACTAACAATTTAAATGCTAATAGAAATTATGCATGACATGCCACCATCTAAGTCGCAATCCAAGTTGTTGAGAAAGATTCTCATCAATTTCTTTTTTCAGACTGCAAACAATGGATCTACGTTTTACCGGATAGGAAAGATGAAAACGAAATTTTCCATAATAAGAGCACAAGGTACCATAACGCAGAGTCGGGCATTATGCCTACGTGGCTCGGCGTTAAGGGACGTTACCATACCGGGTGCCCGAGAAACCAACGTGCGTTGGAACGATTTTTTTTCTTTTTTTATTTTCTTTTCAATTTATATGTGAGTGTATGTGTTGAGTGTGTGTGTGGGTGTGTGAAGTGTGTACGCAGATCTCGTTAGTCGTGAAGAAGATGATTTTTATTTATTTATTTATTTATTATGTCAACTTCACATGAAGGTAGAAACTGATATGTAAAAATGGGCTTAAGTTGGATAGGCTTTTTGTTTGTGTGTTTTTATATTATAGTTTTTTTGTTTTTGTTTTTTTTTGCTTTTTGTTTTTTGTTTTTTTTTTAAATATTTATTTAATTATTAATGAATGGAAAATTAGTTTGTTTGAAAAAAAGAAAGGAAAATAAAATTGTGAGTCTAAAAAATATAGGTGTTAACACGTTATGGTACCGGTTTTTTTTTAGGTATTGGTGTTAAAATAGGGATGGTGATATTGCTCAGATGTGGAACTTGGAAAGTGGTGTTAAAAATGAGCAGAAAAGAAGAGAAGATAAATTAAATTAAAATTTTATATCATGTTCCTTAGTTAGGATAGAAAAAAGATAGCTAACTGATTTACAATTATACCCTTTGTTATTTTAAATTTAATGTTTTATATTAGGTTATTTAAGTAATTATATTTATTAAAGGCTTCATAATATAACTTCTCTCAAAATCATCTCAATTTTTGAAAGAAAGTTTTGGAGAGAATTTTAGCTAAATTTACTTTCCTCCTTTCTTCTCTTCTCTCCTAAAAAAACTCAAAAACATGAATATATTTTGTTTTCTTCCTACTTCTTTTCTCTTTTTTTTCAAAAATAAAACTCGAGAACGCAACATTAAATACTATAGAGTAGACAATATTTTTGAATATACTATACAATGGGAGGAAAGTAATTTTACATAACATACTTTTCTCACATACCAAATTATACATCTCTGTCACTCATATTTTTGTGGAGAAAAAAAGTGGATATTAATTCATATTTAAATTGAATATTCAATTACATCAATTTTTTATAATTTAAATATCTCATGAAACATTGATCGTTAGACAAAACAAAGTATACCATCACGACCAACATTTAATTATCTTTCCATAAACGGCCACTTTAATATCCTTTCGACATTTTTTTGTCGTTTTTTTCACGTGTTCTTAGTTGTATTAAAATTCGAATTACATATCATATGTGATTTAATACTAATCGAAGCTTGAACACTAAATATCTGTACTAAAATTGACATAAGTATTTGTCTATAAAAAAATAACTTTTTCCGTTTTTTGAAATGAAAAACATACATTATTGGCTTTCTAACCATATATCACACACACTATATTCGAATTATAGATTATAGCAGTTCATTTATGAAACTTCTATAATCACATGTGAAAAAATCATAATTGGTAAAACAATCATATGTGATTTTATTTGTTTTATCCAAATTAGTGTAATATCACATGTGATTTCTCATGCAAGTTTCAGCAACGAAGGAAAAAGAACAAAAAAGACGAAAAAAGTAAAAAACGTAAAAAAAAAGAAAAAAATGTTTGTCGAAATTATATCAAAGTAGGGTTGATCATGGTTCAAAAACCGGTCCGGATCGAGACAAATTTAGCCCAAAACCCCAGACCGAGGACCGGACCGAATGTGTTCGGTCCGGTCCGGGTCGGTCCGGTTCTTCGGCGGGTCCAGTCCAAAAAGGCATAATGGTCGCTTGTACGTAAGACCGAACCGTAGATCGAATATGAGGTAAAGTGTGGACCGAGGACCGGACCGAAATAGGTACGGTCCTGTCCGGTTTCTCTGTTCGGTTCGGTCTGTGATCCGTTATGCTCAGCCCTATATCAAAGTGCCCATCTATAAAAATATAATTAGATGCTCGTCTCTTAACGATTAACGGTTTAAAGGATATTAATATTTGAAGAAAAAAGGATGAAACTAGATTTGTTAAAAATAAGTAGCTAAGATTTGTCTTTTGGTATCTATACTACATATAAAGGGTGTATTGTCAAAGTGGAATATTAAAAGTTTAAAATGGTCATATGTGAGAGAAATGTATAGTGTAATTAATACTCTTATTAAAACACCTCATTACTTAAAAGTATAATAATTTATTCACATTGTACAACTAATTAAAAACATATCAACAAAATTAAATACAACCAATTAAAACACCACTTACTAAAAAGTACAATAAAATTTTCATAATGCAGAATTTAAACAAGGTACAACATAGTTCATATAAAATAATTAAATACACTAATTAATATTATTTTTAAAACATCTTAAAATGAAAAGTACATGTTATTATACACATTATACAAATTAATAAAACACACAAAGCTTCATACAACCTAACAAGTTGATGGCACATATAGTTTTGAAAACCGGAGGACACCAACGGGTTCAACCGGGAACCCGTGTCGCCACCTGTTCTGCTAACCAATAAAAGCACTCCGTAAATGAACTAAAGAGGACCCGTTATTATACACATTATACAAATTAATAAAACACACAAAGCTTCATACAACCTAACAAGTTGATGGTACATATAGTTTTGAAAACCAGACTGGACCAACGGGTTCAACCAAGAACCGTTGTTGCCACCCGTTCGGCTAACCAATCAAACCCATCCAAAAATGAACCAGAGAGGACCCGTTGAAACCGATACGAACCGGTGAATCAGGCTTCATCGAGATCTATTTCTCCGGTTAATCGTCACAGGGTACCCGAAGGAAAAAAACTGAAAAGTGAAAAGTTGAAACTAAAAAAGGAAATGTTGAAAACATATATTTGAAAAGGAAAATATTAATACAAATCGAAAACTGGGTTGACCTGGGACACTTCAAACCAGGCGGGTTGACCCAGTTTAATTTGACTCATTTTCGACCCAACCCAACAAGTCGACCCGGTTTAAACTGACCCATTTTTCGACCGGAACGGTTCAACCGGTTGAACCACCCGGGTCGAACCGGGTTTCAAAACATTATGTTGAATCCTCAAATCTTCAAATTTTTATTATTTTTCGTTTATAACCTATAAACGTTTTTGTTATCAATAAACCATCTGTTGCTATAAAATTTCGTTGGTATGCACGGGTACTCGTCTAGTGTGATTAAGTGTTGGTATGTTTTTACAGACCATTACTTGGTCAAAAACTTCACTTCAAGCCATACAAATGAAAACCGCTTTCGACAGATAACCAAAACGGTCTGACCCATATTTTTTCACCACCAAAGGGATGTAACAGTTCAATCCAAGTCATTGCATGCCTGTTTACTACATAGGTGTATATGTAATAGATCCGAAACTAATGTTCATGTCGGATTATTATAAAGTAATAATTCATCTTTCATAACAGGCATGAAGCTAGATTCATCAGAAAAATCGTTGATGAGATTTCAAGAGAGCTGTGTTTTATTAATTCGAGCATTGATGAAAAGTTAATAGGCATGGAGTCCCGTGTAAGGGATGTTGTGTCATCATTACAAAACGGTGTTGATAATATTCGCATTATAGGGATAAAAGGGATAGGAGGTGGTGGGAAGACAACTTTGGCAAGAGCTGTTTTTGACCAAATATCCATGGAGTTTGAAGGTCAAAGCTTTGTTGAAAACGTCAGGGAAGAATCCAAACCGTCTTTATCTGGTTTGAAGTCGTTGCAAAAACAAGTACTATCGGATATCTTAAATGATCAAGGCATCACAATTCGTAGTGTTCATGATGGGAAAAACATGATGAAAAAGATTATGAGTGGTAGAAAGTTTCTTTTGGTTTTAGATGATGTGGATAATGTAGAGCAACTTGAGGCATTAGCTGGTGAGCGTAATTGGTTTAAGCCGGGTAGTAGAATTATCATAACAACAAGAGATGGACAAGTTTTGTTAGCACACAAAGTGAACTTCATTTGTGATGTCAGTCTTTTATCAAAAGAAGAAGCAATTTGCTTGTTAAGTATGTATGTATTTGGGAGAGACATTCCACTTCTAGGTTACAAAGAGCTATCTAGTCAAGTTGTACGTTATGCAGCTGATCTTCCTTTAACAATCAAAGTTTTAGGTTCGTTTTTGTGTGGTAAAGATTATCTTCAATGGAAAGATGCCTTAGAAAGACTAAAAATTATTCCACTTAAGGCTACCATGGTCAAATTAGAATTAAGCTATATGGGTCTAGAGCAGGATTACAAGGAAATATTCTTAGATGTTGCATGCATACTCAAAGGTGAGCAGCAACACAAAGCAATACAAGTCCTTGAAAGCTGTGGATTTCATGCCAGAAATGGTTTAATGGTTCTTAAGCAAAAATCTCTAATAACCATTTCTAAATATTGGAACCTGGACATGCATGACCATATAGAAGAAATGGCCAGGAATATTGTTCGTCGATTTCACCCCGATGACCACAACAGGCATAGCTGATTTTGGATTGGCAATGAAATTGAAGATATATTGGAAAATGACTAGGTCAGGATCGGATCAAGTTTTCTTTTAAGTATCAATTAAGTTTATTTGCATCGTGGAGGAAGCCAGCTCATTTGATTTTCATTTTTAACGACACGTGTTTTTGTATTACTTCTTTTTACATAATTACAGGTTAATGAAGCAATACAATGCATAAAACTGTCTCCAGAGAGACTTAGTTTGAAAACTGTTATGAGAGGTCTCGAGGATATCAAGAAACATAGAGTTCTATACATGTGTTCTAAAGGGAGTTGGAATGATAGTAAAGTTATCCAACATTTTCCAAATGCTTTACAATATCTTAGTTGGCGAGCGTACCCTTTTTCGTCTTTACACCAAACATTTCAAGCAGAGAATCTTGTTGGACTTGACATGTGTCTTTTAGCTCAATTGTAGAACTTTGGGATGCAGGGAAAGAAAGGTAGAATAATGTCTTGGATGGGTTTGTCCATAATGGTTGGTTATTACACTAATATATATTCATTCTCTTTTTGTGTTCATGATAGGTTTTTCATAAGCTCAGATTCCTTGACCTAAGCTATACAAAGTTAAGAACGCTGAACCTTGGGCTGACTCCTAATCTTGAGATATTAAATCTTGAACAATGTACATATTTGATAGAACTTCACATTCCGGGTGGATGTCCAAAGCTCCATTTTCTCTGCCTCGATTATTCTCGAAAGTTGAGGTACCTTGACCTTGGGCTAACTCCGGATATCTAGACATTAAGTCTTGTTGGATGTGATTTGGAAGCCCTTCACATGCCCTCCCTATCTCCAAAGCTCAAATCCCTCAGCCATAATGGGTCTAGGCTGAGGATCCTTGAACTCGGGCTGAATTCGGATCTCGTGATAGTAAGTCTTCACAATTTTTATTTGTCAGAACTTCACATGCCTGATGAATGTCCCAAGCTCAAATCCCTCACTATCAATAGTTTAAATTTGAGGAAACTTATACTTGGACACACTCAGGATCTCGAGAGATTAAGTCTTGGAGGATGCTCTCATTTGATAGACCTTCACTTTCCAGATAGATGTCCAAAGCTCAAATTCCTCAACCTTAGTAATTCAAAGTTGAGGACCTTCGACCTTGGGCTGACTCAAAATCTCGAGAGGTTAGATCTTAAAGACTGTTCAAATTTAGTAGATATTAAGGCTCCTGTTGGATGTCTTAAAAAGCTTCTCTACTTAGACTTGAGTGGTTGTGGTAGGTTTAAATCTTTTTTGTTCGACAAATGCTTTGAATCACTTGAGGTTGGTTCTTTATCAGAGCTACATCTAATCGCGGAGTCCGTAGATATATGCCCATTGCACCAGGCAATAGTTTACCAAAGTTTCGTTTTACATGTTTTTATAAAGAAGATCTTTGATGCCTCATCATATGGGAACCTTGAAAAGCTTATTTCTACAGATCTTTGTGCTTGCACAAACCTTGATTTGCTTTGAAGAAGCATTTGTTGTTTACAACGTTTAAGAAAGCTAACACTTGAAGGCAATATTACAGAAGCACCCCATGACCTTTACCTGTTAGAATGTCTAAATGAGTTGAATTTGTTCAATATAAACATTAAACATCTTCCAGAGAGTGTTTGTTGGTTAGAACAACTGAAAATACTGAAACTTCAAGATTTTAAGGATCTTGAGAACTTACCGGAGAATCTTGGCCGATTACCATGTTTAGAGATACTAGTCCTAACAAACTGTAGCGGATTATGCCATTTTCCTGGCATCAATGGTAAGAAACGCGGACATTTTAAACGTCTAGAAAAGCTAGATATTACAGGTACAACCATAGTGTTCCAATGAGTATTTTGCGGGTTGAAAGTCTGAGAACATCTAAGAGGTACTTGCTCTGTTTTCCATTTATTAAACTTAGGTGGTGTTTGAATGCAACTTAATTGACTTAATATGAAAAAACTTAATTTATTAAGTCGTATAAAAAGTTGTTTGTTTTTCACTTAATCAAAATAAATGACTTAAAATAATAAGTGATAAAAGTGAGGTCTTCCACATTAAGTTATTTGTTAATTAACATGACTTAATGAAAAATTAAACAAACAAGCCCTTACTTTAGTTTTAGTTAATGTTTCCGCCAAAATATCAGAATTATATTTAAAGAAAAATAGAATGTAAGAAATACCAGAATCCGTCTTATTTGCCATTTCTTTTCCTAATGGACGTTTCTTTTATATGCATTATTATTCAATAGCAAAACTAAAAAACCAAAGTGCTAAGGTGGTTTTTGAATTCGACGACTTAATTGACTTAATATGAAAAACACTGAATTTATTAAGTCATATCCAAACAGTTTGTTTGTGACTTAAAAGAGAAAGATGACTCAAAATATTAAGTTATAAAACTGAGGGTGTCTGCCTTAAGTCATCTCTTAATTAAACATGACTTAATAGAAAATTTTAACAAAAGTGTAGTTATATTGACGGTTATAATTAAATGTATAGTGAGCCAAAGTATAGAGGCAGATTATATAAAGTATTAGAAATTTCTTTTGATTTGTTAGATTCAGTTAAATAGAAGCATTCTCCAACAACATTGTTTCAGTTAGTTTTTATTTATAATACAAATGAATAACATGAGATATCTTTACTCACAGAGCCAAACTACGTTTGAGGTTGGAGAATCTCGCTGCTACAGAGAACACTATCACGATATAAACTACCTAACATTGATGAAAAGTTCATTGAAAGCGAAGGAACTTCACAAGCTGAATCTGATTTAAAGCAAATCTGGATTACCGGAGAAGAATAGAGGATCCGTTGATGTTTCTGATAACAATACCGATGACCGTCTAGTAGGCGGAGAAGAATGTGTTTCTGATAATTAAGTAAACACATTATTCTTCTATGGTTTATTCTTACTCTTTTATCATTAGTAGGCCAAAAATTCAGTCACCAAATGTCACTTCTTTTTGTAGTGTGTGTGGAATCAGATGTCTATGCTGTTTACTAGTGTGTCATTGCCCTGAGAAAGTGTTGGACAGATTCTAAATTCACGAGTTTTTGGAGTTTAATACTTTCTCATAGTATTAAACTCTGAGCTTAAGCTTCCAGTCGATGGAGTTTTTGGAGATTTTTTATATTAAATTTAAGATGGAGCTTATCTATCGCTGTCTGTATATATCTTATATCATCTGATGCAAGTCGGTACACGAGTTGTTCTTGTTGTTATGTCGTCTTCTGGTCGAATCGAAGTCAATAAATTACATCTGATTTAGACCAAAAACTCTCAAATACTAGTTTGTTTTGGTTTGACTGATTATTGGCTGCTTGCATCTCTTTAACGTTATTTTCAGTCACAGCCACGTAAGAATAATAATTAGTGTTACAAATTTTTGAAAAATAATTAATAAGCAAATATATAGTCAATGCAACTTATATCATTGGTAATTAGGCCATACACTTAAAGAAGAGTAAATTACACCATTAGTCCTTGTGGTTTGCTTTGACCGCAGGAGTTCGTCCTTTGACCAAAAAAGTTGCACCGTCCATTCTTAAGTGGCAAACGTTATGCGCCATTAGTCCCTCCCTCTAACGGAGCCCACTAACGGTCGTTAAGTCTTGTTAACCTGAGGGTATAATCGTCATTTCAACATCATAAGGACGAACGGTGCAAGGACGAACGGTGTAGTTTACACTTTTTGTCTTTTTTTTTACGTTTTCGTCCGTTTTCTTACTTTTAACTCCGTTTTTTTACGTTTTCGTCTGATTTTTTTTATGTTTTTATCCGTTTTTTACGCTTTACTCCGTTTTTTTACTTTTCGTCCCGTTTTGCATTTTCATCCGTTTTTATCAGTTTTCATCCGTTTTATACGTTTTGTCCGTTTTATCACGTTTTCTTCCGTTTTCTTACGTTTTACTCTTTTTTTACATTTTCGTCTTTTTACGTTTTCATCCATTTTCTTACGTTTTATTTTCTTACGTTTTTGTCTGTTTTTCTTACGTTTTACTTTGGTTTTTTTACGTTTTTGTCAGTTTTTTTTTACATTTTCGTTAATTTCTTACGTTTTCATCTGTTTTTTTACGTTTTCGTCTGTTTTCTTACGTTTTTGTCTGTTTTCTTACGTTTTACTATGTTTTTTTACGTTTTCATTCGTTTTCTTACGTTTTCGTCCGTTTTCATACGTTTTCGTCCGTCTTTTTATGTTTTCTTCATTTTTTCTTACGTTTTCGTCTGTTTTTTTACGTTTTCGTCTATTTTATTACGCTTTCGTCTGTTTTTTTACGTTTTCGTCTGTTTTCTTACATTTTGGTATGTTTTTTTATGTTTTCGTCCGTTGTTTTACGTTTTAATCCACAAAAAAATGGACTAAAGCATAAAAGACGGATGAAAATGGACGAAAAGGTAAAAAGACGGACGAAAACGTAAAATACGGACGAAAACTTAAAAAATTGGACGAAAACGTAAAAAAAGGAGTAAAACGTAAAAAACTTGAGTTAAAAGTAAGAAAACGTAAGAAAACGGACGAAAACGTAATAAAATGGACGAAAACGTAAAAAAACGGATGAAAACGAAAAACGTAAAGCGTAAAATAGGAAGAAAACATAAAAAGACGGACGAAACCCGATGAAAACGTAAAATAACAGAGTAAAACGTAAGAAAACAGACGAAAACGTAAGAAAACGGACGAAAACGTAAGAAACGGACGCGTAAAAAAAAACAAAAACGCGTAAGAAAATGGACCAAAACGTAAAAAATGGGCAAACGTAAGAAAATGAACGAAATGTAAAAAAAACTACGACGTAAAAAAAAGAGTAAAGCGTAAGAAAACAAAAAAGCGTAAGAAAATGGACGAAAACGTAAGAAAATGGATGAAAACGTAAAAAAGACAAACGTAAAAAAAGAGTAAAACGTATGAAAAACGGAAGAAAACGTATTAAAACGGACAAAAACGTTATAAAACAAATGAAAAACGGATGAAAACGTAAGAAAACGGACGAAAACGTAAAACAAATGAGTAAAGCGTAAAAAAACGGATGAAAACATAAAAAAATGGACGAAAACGTAAGAAAACAGACGAAAACGTAAATAAAAGTAAGAAAATGGACGAAAACGTAAAAAAACGAAGTTAAAAGTAAGAAAACGGACGAAAACGTAAAAAACGGACAAAAAGTGTAAACTGCACCGTTCGTCCTTATGGTGTTGAAATGACGATTATACCCTCAGGTTAACAAGACTTAACGACCGTTAGTGGGCTCTGTTAGAGGGAGGGACTAATGGCGCATAACGTTTGCCACTTAAGGATGAACGGTGCAACTTTTTTGGTTAAAGGACGAACTCCTGTGGTCAACGCAAACCACAAGGACGAACGGTGTAATATACTCTTTAAAGAATTTGTATTTGATTTTTGCCCTTTTTTTTGTTTGGTGTTATATCATCAAATTTATATTTATGCTTTTCAAACTCAAAATTTATATGATTTGGTCGGTTTGGTTCATGGTTTTTGCACTGTTGACATAGGTTAAGACCCAAAAGTGTTTGTTTGGTTTGAAAGTGTGGGGCCAAATTTTGGGTTGAATGCCATATATATGCTATCCACAAATCTATGTAAAGAAGCTAGGTAAGAAGCTAGGTTTACAAATGGGTGTCGATACTCACACAATTTTTTTTATACTTACACCACAATTGTGCATTACTGTCTTATACAATGTGTATCACAGTGTTGTACAATGTCGTGTAAGTATAAAAAAAGTGGTGTGAGTATCAACCCCCTTTACAAATATATTAACTCTCATTTTTTGTCCTTATCTAAAAATGTGGGCTTTCATTTTTTATTCACTACTCATCATGTTTTAAAACTTATTTTGTAGCAAAAAATTTAATTAAGTTTCTTTTATTTATATTTAAAATAATAATTTTTTTCACTCTCACTTACTTTAATATTTTTTCTCTTTCTTACATCAAATACAAATCCAAATTCTAATCTTAAACCTATCTACAAACCAAACGGGGTCCTAAGATTATTTGAGGACAAAAGATCCTTTACCCTCTATCTTCATTCCATTTTTATTTGATTTAATTGATGAGATTAATTCTAAAAATTAAAAAAACCCACTTTCATAAAAAAAAATTCAAATATTAATATCTTTCAAACCATTAATCGTTAAGCGAAAAAAATATACCATTACGACAAGCATTTAATTATCTTTCTATTGATAGGCACTTTGATATACTTTCGACAATTTTTTTTCGTGTTTTTTATGTTTTTTTTACATTTTTTTCGTTACTGAAATTTGCATGAAAAAATCACATGTTATTAAACACTAATTTGAATATCAAATGTGATATTACATATCATTCCCGAGTTTATTTTTAGAGAGTAAATGAAAGTTTTGGGATGTTAATAAAAAAAAAATCGTGTTCCTGAGAGTTTTTAGGAGAGGAAGGGAGAGTAAAGGGTAGTAATTTACACCAAAATTACTCTCCAAATTTTCATCCCAAATTGGAGAGTAAAGGAGAGTAAGAAATATGGGAAGTATTTGGCTTTTTGTATGTACCTAAAATAGCCTTAACCTATACATTCATTATATATACTTCATTCTATTTTCTTCTCAAACTCTGTTGCTGCAGCCGATTCTTCTCAAACATTATACATATACAAACAATCACAGGTACACATCATTCATCATTTTAGTATAATACTCTTCTCAGTTGTGGAAAATATTATTGAAACATACTATATTCAATTGGGTTTTGTTTGCATGTATATACAAAAAGTACTCTGGTCCATCAATGTTTGGTGTGCATTAGTCAATGTCATGTGCATTAAAAGTACTAGTGTTTTTTGTGCATGAAAAGTGTTTGTTGATTTTAAGAGCACGCAACCTCATTTACACAAAAAAGATTATAAAAAAGGTGGGCATGATGATCAAGCTGATCAATATTAGGGATGCCTTTACCAGATATGTATATTAGTCTAAAGAACCAATATGAACAATGTTTGTGAGCAATATATCGATAGTCTAACAACAAAACTTGCTAAAAAAAATGATAGGATCAAGTGACGAAATGAATTCGACTTGAACTTATCATCGTCTTGGAAAACCATGACATTTATCTTTATTTCTTTGTTTAACGCTAAACTTGGTTTATTGATTTGACTTGAGCATATTTAAGTTTTGTTTTAATCTTGATGATGACTTTAAAGTGCATGTTTGATTGGATATTATAAAATCAAGTTTATTTGCTTATGAAGGGTATTATTGTAAAATAAATACGATTCTTTCCTCTCCTCTCCAACTCAGGAACACAAAAAAGTTATGTCTTCTTTTATTTCCTTCTTAACTCGGGAACACAAAAAATACAATACTCTCTTCTTTTTTTCACTCCTCATCTTCTCATACACTTACTCTTCTTTCCTCATTAAACTCGGGAACAGAGTGTTAGTGTAAAATCACATATGATAAATTTGAAAATCACATGTGATATTACATATCATATGTGATCTAACACTAAATATCACATGTAATATTCAAATTAATGTTTAATTACATGTGATTTTTTCATGCAAATCTCATATTCGAAAAAAAAAATGAAAAAAAGAAAAAACGTGAAAAAAACGATTTGTTTTTTTTTTTCCGAAAGTATATCAAAGTGCCCGTCTATAAAAAGATAATTAAATGCTTGTCGCGATGGTGTAATTATTTTCGCTTAACGATTAACGATTTAAAAGATATTTAAATTATAAAAAATAGGTGAAATAATAAAATACTTTTAATCTCAACCATTGATTTCTTGTTAGATAGAGAGTGGGGATGACTCCTTTGTTATGTGAGAAAAGTTTTGTATATAAAATAACTCTCCTCAATTTATATACAATTCTTTAGGGAATTGATTTGCACACTTTTAAAAATGATTGGGACACTCTATTTGTGCATTAAATACTTGTATATTATTAATATTGTGCTTCAACTGTTTGTACATATAAATGTTCCAATAATATTTTAGAGTGTGTAAATCACCTCTCAATTTTTTATGTTTTCAGAGTAACATACTCTTTTTTCCCTTTTTTTTATAGATATACTTAGGCTCTAAATTTCAATGCTACATTGAGCTAAAGTATTATATGCTAAGGGTGAGCGCGGTTCCAGAACCGCACGAAACCGACCCGGAAATGAAATAACCGAAAACCGAAATACTCATAATTTAAGAACCGAGAACCAAATCGAAGAACATGTTTCGGTTCCGGTTTGGTTCTCGGTTCCGATTCAGGTATTTCGGTTCTACCCGATCGGAACCGCAAATTTGTATCATGGTAATTAGTTTGTGTCTCTCGTCATTAAGTTCATTGTTGTTTGAACTTATATAGATAAAGTGAGACGTTTTGTGAGACGAGAGTAACATTATATCGAATTGACTTCAAAAAAATTGAAGCATATCCACTACAGGTTGTCGAAGACAAGGTCAAATCATATAAAAGTTAACTTTTTGTTTCATCCATTTTCAGTTTTGAGTAATGATTGTGTGGCTTTACAATGTACAAAATCTTAACCTCTTCATGAAATAATGCATTTGACTTATATGAGATATTAATTAAACGAGTCGGGTGTCGGTCCGCCGCGTTGCGGCGGGATGTCGTTTTATGGCATTGATAATTGGGCGGTGAAGTTGAACGAAAATGTAACTCGGTATGGCATTAAAAAAACATGTAACTTATACAAAATTCATAACATAATATGGTGAAGTTGAACGAACAAAGTTAAAACTTGGTATCAACTATAATCCTACAAACAAATGTAGCTACTGAAAACCTTATTAACGATAGAATAGTTAGGTGGTTGTATTACAAATGCACTACTTACATTAGCTGAGCAAATGTGTAAGTTTAGGAATTCAACAACAACGGTGAATCGGCCGTGAGAAGTAGTATTCACTTGTCCAAAGAAGTCCTTCATGAACTGCAGCAGTTTACAATCTGTTGACTTAACGGCGATTTTTAGATAAATAAGTAAGTCATAATCATTACATTGTTTCATTAAATATTAATGAGAAGTTAGAAACCTAAAATCTTGCAGTTAAATCGATATAGCTGTTGGTTTTGCTAATAATTTATGACAAAGACTTTAAGAATGGGTGAAATCAATGTACTTTACAGAAACCTTGATAAATAAACATGGGTTAACATTAAAGATACTGATTATATCCATCAATGTCATTAGTATTATTGGTATGCCAAAGATTAATGACAACAGCATATCAAAGTCCATACAACACATACACCAGTTATTTACAACTATAAGAACATGCGTTAAAATGACCCATTAGTATATTTTCAGTACATCCTGTACCTGTATGGAACATAAGAAGGAGTTTATGTGCCATATGCGTATCTGTATTGTTGTTGTGTATGCTATATACCGGGATTCATAAAGTAATAAACCAATAGAGATACTTTATTCACAGATGCGCTAGTAGGTAAGTTGACACCATTTACATGTAAGACTACAATTTATTCAACCAAAAGATTTAATACGTACCCATTTGCTGATGAACGAAGTTGTAGATACGTAGAAAAATGTCTCTTTGGCCTTTCCAGCAATGACTTTACCTAATCGTTGTTTTGTCTGTTCCCTACACCAAGAAACAACTATGTTCATGGTAGTTTATGCATGGGCAACCATCGTTTCAGTTCTTCACTTCTTTGTGACTTGGTTACATAAAACCTTAAACCATTTATCAATGGCATGACCATATTGGTTCTATATTAATTATTATACGACTCAAAGTAAGGATAATTGACTCTTCATGTATTGAAAATACCAGCAATTATAACAGACCATGTGTTTGGGCGTATGGACTGAAAAAGACCGGTATTGAAATGGGGCGGGTTGACTCGTTAAGTTTAGGAGGACGTTTTGCATTGCATTTGCTTGCATTGATAAATATCCTAAAATTAGCATAGATTTGTAAAATTTAGAACTATATTAAGCTACTCACACTGACATTTTTTGCTTGCTATAGCCTCACCCAAGGTCATGCTATTTCTGTAGCGGCCTGGCAATAAACATTCTGCATATTGTACATGTTGTACATTAAGGTGCATAAATTACCACTTTTATTAAAGTCACTACCCCAAGAAAGTTCTATTTACCCCATATATACCTGATTCCGAATAAAAGTGGTTGCCGCATAAGACTTTAATATCCATACCTGCATAAATGACCAATTAGTCGTCAAACTATCTAGTTCATTATAAGCCACCAATAACCAATCAAATAACCACTGCTCACCACCGTGTAGTTGTAGCGACACACACCAAAACCAAAAGCATCTTTATCACTAACTCATCATCACCTAAACATTCAAAGATATCAAGAACTCAAATAAACAACCATAGTCCGCATCTTGTTCTTCCTAGCAATCAAACCCCAAAAAAAAACTCCGAAATAAAAAAATAATACATGCTTAAAAAATGATTTAATGGCAGCATAATCTAATCACACTCCAAACCAAACCCCTTTGTTAATATGAGATCTCACTCACACACACAAAAAGGTTAAAACATATATTATCCCCCTTGGCTAGTCAAATGCAAGCTAATAACATGTTTAAGCCTTAAATCATAAGAGGTACTTACCACCGTTATTGAAGATGGTCCCAATTTCGGTAGAGATGGAAGAAAGCGCTGCTAGCAAAACGATGCAAAAAAGACTTGAATAAACATTTACAAACACCCACTGAATATGTGATCTAACTATAATTATAATTAAAGTTATCATGCAAAAAATCAAAATCGTTCATAACTATAATTAAAGTTACCAAACACATACTTCATGCAAAAAATGAAACTCTAAAATTACTAAAAACAAAATCTAGAATTACCGCACAAAAAAAAAACGTAAAATAAAAGAATACCCAAAGCGGATAAATTGATGAGGGTTAATAAACTTACGAAACTGAATAACCGCCATAGCTTGCAGTCGTTTATCTTCGCTGCATCTTTGTTTGTGAATGTTGATTATCTTCGCTGCATCTTTGGGTGGGAAGTCGGTGTAGGTAAATCTACAATTGTAGATAACGTTTGGAATATGATAGAAACAAAAGATGGGCCAGGTTTTGTACAAAGAAAACAGGCCGGTACATGGGCTAACCGAAATGGGCCGCGGTTACTGTTAGCGGTACGACGTCGTTTTAAACGACTTATAATATATATAGTAATTTTCCATACCTTATGCACAATAAAGAGTTTTATAAAATACAAAGTTTTTTTGTTTAATAGTGTATGTTACTCAGGGTGTGTTTGGTAGAAGGAAATAAGGGAGGAGAAATGGAAATTTCTATTGTTTGGTAAACCAAAGGAAAAAAAAAAGCGGAGATTTGAAAATCTCTTGAGAAATTTTGTCTTTGTAATTTGAATTATATCAATTCTTTCTGATTGGTGTGGAATTGTGGGTTACATCAGAGAATTTGTGTTGGCAACAAAATAACAACACACGTGCTATCTCATTTTCAGTTTGTGAATATTTATATAATAACTAATTAACTATATAATAAGGGGGTGTTTGGGATTGCTTATTGAAAATAGATTATTCGTTTTGAAAACGGATAATCAGCTGTCGCAAAACGTGGTTTTAAAATATAGTGTTTGGATTCGATCATGTTGTTTGATATCGCAATAATCAGAAAATCTGGTTTTTGAGTGTTTGGTAAATTTGATTATTTTGTTATTTAATGCATAAAATTACTAAAATAGACATTTGCATGTGCCATATGAAAATTAAATCAAAGGGCTATAAAGGTAATTTATTGTGGGCCAAGTAAGAATTAAATGAAAGTCACCAAACTAGGAAACCTGCGTTTTGTAAAAGTAGGTACGTAGTCACTTTTTCAAAACTGCGTTTTGATCCCTCTAAAACGCAAATAATCACTTTTCCAACTATTTTTGCCAAACACTCATAAATAACTTATCTCCATTTGCAAAATGAAATAATCAGATAAGTAGGTTGATACCGCAATCCCAAACACCCTCTAATTCAATCAAAGTATTTTTTTAAACGCAACTCAAGCAAAATTTACTTGCGTCAAAATTTGTTTCGTTTATGTTCAACAGAAAAATCACTAGAACAATAGATATTCAAATTTAATTGATTTTAGTTAATGATATCATTATTTATATTAATGAAAAACTTACTTAATTGGTAAAAAAAAAATTGAACGAACTGAATTTGGTAACTAATAACTAGTTTTGCGCTAGTTCTTCAAATTTGTTATATAAGATGTTTTTACAATTTTATTTTTAATTATTTTTTATGTGAATTTCTCATTAAACAAAAAAAAGTATTAAAAAAATAATTTATTTTTTTTAGTAACACACTCTCACACACTCACACACACTTAAATCAATAACAAAAAAAATATTAAAAAAAAGTATTAAAAAAATAATTATTTTTAATGTGATTTTCCTCATTTACTCCTCGATCTAACAACCCACCCACCCCGAATACTCCTCTCTCTTAAATCAGTAACACACTTTCACACACTCACACACACTCTCATTCACCTAACTTCCCCCGAAATCAAAACTTCATTCCATCTTTCACAATCTCGGATTCACAACACACGTAATCAAAATCAAATCGTGGATTCTTCATAGAAGGATTAGCGGATAGAAGGCTCAGATTGGATTCATTATAATGCCTAAACGAAAGAAAGCGCCGACCGATTCTAGCACTTCTGGTAAATTCTAACTCACTATTTATGTATTTTTTTAATTATTTGAGCTTGCTAGAAGGATTAGGGGATAGAAGGCTCAGAGAGTTTGATTATTATTGTTTTTAGGGTTTATGATTTGTGAAGTCGTGGTTTTCATTGTGATTTTGTAATGTGAAATGGTTAGGGTCATGATTAGGTTGTGTAGCTGTTAGTTAATGTGTAGGTGTTAGTTATTATTGTTTTTAGCTGTTTCCCCCAAAAATGATGGTTTTCATAATGAATAGTTTTTGTTGTTTAATGTGTAGCTGTTAGTTTGTGTGTAGCTGTTGTTGATCTGATGAATGGTTTTTGGTAGATGTGGGTTGGTCTGTTGTTTTGTTCCTGGTTCGAGTTGGTGTTTTGTTTGCAAATGGTTAGGGTCAGGATTAGGTTGTGGTTCGTGTGATTCAGCTGCGAAGTTCAATTGTTTAGATTTGTGGGTAGAAGTTCAGCATAACGTTTGTGGTTACGAGTCGAGGTCATGGTGATTTGTGTTCGAGAGTCGTGGGTTATTTTGGTAAGGTTAGGACCAGGTTTGTAGAGTCAGGGTGTCTTTCTAGAGTCGAAGTATCGTTGTACTTCTAGCTTCTTGTAAAGTTTCTATAATTTAGATAATATATAGTCTTTCAGGAAAAAAAAAAGATGATTATAACAGTTTGTGAATGTATAATGAGATTAAGCAGTTTGTGCGATGTGGTTAATTTTGGTGGAATCTAAGCATAACTTTATATCACTATATTTGTTCAAGGTTTTAAAGTGTGGCAACTATTAAGTTTATATTTGATTGTTCAGTAATAAACTGATTTGAATCTGATTCTACTTATCGGTGATAGTAATTGTCATTTGTGGCGCAAAGCGCATAAAACTTCTGGTTTTACATAGCTGAAGCTGTATTATGCTTTTACATTTCAGTCTATAGTAGTCTATTTTGGTGGAATCTAATTACCAATCGCTTTGAATCTAGTTAGAAATGAGTATCTTTTGGTCTCAGTTTCTGTTTTTCTTTTCAGTCCGTAGTCGAGAAATTCTTTTGCATATCGATTTTGGTTATAATTAACTGCTAATTATATGCTTGTTTTGGTTCTTGCATTTTAACCTTTGATGTTGATGACTTTGCAGACGATGATACTGGAATTGATAAGCTTTTGAAAACATCGACTTTTTTGAAGGACAAAGCTTCAGACACAACTACGGATGTTCCCAAAGGTATTTATAGTCACATATCATCTTTACTTTCTTATCTATCGAGGCGAATGCAATTATTTGTTTTGACCTTACTTTTTAGACAAACATACTCATTGTAGCCAAACTCATAAGTGGAGCTGATTAGCCTACATTACTTTTGCCCTTCTGGTCAGGGAAAATTACTTATGTTTTTTTAAAATCACAACTGATTTGGACAGATCATTTGTGATTTGTACAAATCACAAGTGATTTATGCAAATCAGTTGTGATTTTCCAAAATCACAAGTAGTTTTCCTCGATCGAGAGAATATGTAATGTAGGCTAATCGAAAATTACTTACAAAAAACTTAAACATGTTATTTTACTTTTAATTAAAAGTAGTTTATGTTTTCTTACAAACCTTTTCAATTGTTTTATGCAGGTGTCACAGATCCTAAACCATCTTCAGAAAGTGTTGATAAATTAGCATCTAAAAAGAAGTCCAACCCATCCTTACCTCACATCAGTGAAGTAAGTGAGGCTGCTGACAGTCCTTCTCATGAAGCACCCAAAAAAACCAGATTAACTAAGACTACGGCCTCCCGTGACTCTCCTTCTGAGTCAAAGCCTGACCCAAACTCAAAATCTGAGCCAAAGTCAAAATCTGACCCAAAGTCAAAGCCTGAACCAAAGGCAAATCCTAAGCCTAAGGCGAATCCTGAACCAAAGGCAAATCCTAAGCCAAAGGCGAATCCTGAACCAAAGGCGATTCCTGGTCCAAAGTCGAAGCATGATGCAAAAGAGAAGCCTTCTGAGGCGAAGCCTGATACAAAAGAGAAGCATTCTGAGGCGAAGCCTGATGCAAAAGAGAAGCATTCTGAGGCAAAGCCTGATGCAAAGGCGAAGCCTGATACAAAGGCAAAGCCTGATACAAAGGCAAAGCCTTCTCAGGCGCCTATGCTTAATGTTGAAAAATAAGACAAAAAACTCGAAGGTAATGTGCATCCACCACGTACTCATTTTAAACATAAGCAGGCGGCGAAGCCACAAGTAGAGGCACATCCTTCTAGCAAGTCTAAGTCCACTTCTGAGTCGAAGGAGCAACTTGAGGTGGAACCTTCTGGGAAGGACAAGTCTAGGAAAATAATAACTTCAGATTCTTTTGTAGCGGAATAGGAGAAAAAAGAGAGTGTTAAGAAGATCAGAGTCGTTGCTAAGGATAAGGGTAAGAATGTTGTAGAGGGGGAACTCTAAAAGATGTGAAGAAGGAAGATGACTCTGGTTCCGAATCTAGTTTACAGAAAGGTAAAAAAAGGCGGAAACAAAAGGGTCCAAGTGAGGCAAAAGTTAAGAAGGAGTTTCTTGATAGTGAATATCCTGGTATGCGTTCAATGGTTGTTCCTGTTTCGCTTTTAAAGCAATTGTGGTGCCAAACGAATATGAAGTCATTTTTGGATAGTCTCGGTTTTGGATCGTTATTTGGAGTTAATATGGAAGTAATTCCGTGGAGATTGGGTTGTTTGGCTGTGAAATTGTTTGATAGTAAGGAGTTTTGTATGCGTTTAAAACAAGGAACTATTCATGTGAATCGACAAAGTTCATGATATGTTAGGACTTCCTAATGGTGGAAGATCACTTTTGTCTCTAGATGTGAAACCTAATTGGCACGAAGATCCAGGTGACACAAGAGTGGCTTAACCAGGTTTGGCGTCTTGATGGGAAAAATTCGGCGTCTCATATTGCTGATAAGATTACAACCGCAACCCGTGTTGATTTAATGTTCAAGCTGAATTTTCTTACGCTTGTCACCAACACACTTGGCAAGAATGAGACAACGAATGGGGATCTTTCATTTGATGTCTTGAAACGCATTTGTGATGAAACTCGATTGATTTTTGGATTGGTGTGGGTATATTTGCAACTGGTTTTATAAGAGTAAACTCCGAGAGCGTCGTGGTCTCTACTACAATGGGCCCGTGTATTTCCTTGTTGTAAGTTTTCTTTTCATCTATTTATATTTCAAGCTTTATGTGTATACTGTAAGCCAATGTGAATCACTTGTGATTTACAGTGGCAAATCACAAGTGATTTAAATCACTTGTGATTTACCACTGTAAGTCACAAGTGATTTAAATCACTTGTGATTTATATTTGCAGTGTCAAATCACTTGTGATTTGACACTTTAACCTAATACATATTCTTAAACTTTTCTTTAAAGCTGATGTTTTAATATATCTTTTGTATGTTTTTATAAATAGCTTTTGTACTTAGATTCAACCAAGTTTGAAGCCATGCCATACATTCGTTCACGTCCAGCACTTAAAGACTGGAATTCTACTCTGCTGAAGAATAGAATGGATCTTGAGATTGAACAAGGTGTTTTTGGCGACTTGGAACTACTGAGGAGAGTGGAGCTGAGGAGGTTGGGTAACAGAGGGTTTTTTTTGAAACTGATGAAGGACGTGATTTTACCATATTGTCTTATCCATCAGCACCGACCACCCAAGAGGTAATATAGGATCACATGTGATTATATACTTTTTATTGTGGTAATTTATGAACTTTTAGTTAATTAACAGATACTTTTTTTGTTAACTGTTTGTAGGGATTTTGTAAGAAGGTTTGTTAGTGCAAATATTACGATATTTAATCTATAAATTCTCGTTTGTTTTGATTGTAGCAACAAGGAGGAATATCCTTTAAGCACTCATATTGCATCGTCTATACACTTGGTTGTATATGACATATTTGTCTAAAGACAAAGCTTCTATTATACTAATATTTATTTTGAAGGTTCATCTTGACGCCCTAGAGCAAGGGGAGCTTCCCAAGAATTTATGAATGCATCTTATACACAATTTGTTGTATAACACTTACTCGTCCAATGACGAATATAGTTTTGCACTAATATTTGTTTTGTAGGTTTTTAATCATACCCTGACGCCTCAAACAAGGGGGAGCATGCACGCATTTAGCATCATTCTCACTTTTCAAACAAGCATTTGTGGTTCGATAAACAGTGGAGAAAATAGGCTAACATTGCTATGCATTTTTCTTTTCATATATTTCTCATAATTTTTGTTGCATAAAACTAACCTTGATGTAGGTTAAGCCTCTTCATTTGATCCATGGATCCGCTACCAAACAAGGGACGGATTGAAGTGGACGGTTTAACTTCACTAGGGATGATGCAAGCTCGCCTTTTGGGGAGAAATAAAGGTAAACTCCAAGGACACGCCCTTTTTGTTTCGACAAAAGGGGAGAAGAGTGTAAACGGAGAAGGTAATGTAAAGGTAGTAAGGATACAAGTAACCTTTTACATTTTACTTTCTATTACGTTTACATATCTTTGTCATCATCAAAAGGGGGAGATTGTTAGTGCAAATATTACGATATTTAATCTATACAGTCTCGTTTGTTTTGATTGATGACAAACATGTAACTTGTAATACATAACGTAAAATGTGCAAGTTACTTGTAATCACACTTTGTCTCAACATACATTCAACACCTCTCGATGTCTCAAGTCCTCGTATGTTACAACACAGGTTCGTACATGTTTGTTATGTGGCATTATGATCAAACCCATTAACAAATCATTTAGAATGTTTAAAATACATTTAGAGTCACTAAGTATTTTAATAGGTTAACCATTCTATTTCGAACCTCATTTTACATTTTGCATTCACAAGTATTTCAAAAGGTAACTAGACATTTTATTAACTAGTTACATAATACATTTTACAAGTTTACCTTGATAAACCTTTTAATCTAAAAATGGAAATACATGTTACATCATGTCATGCATCATCTTTGAAACCCTTGAAAGATCACTTGAATATTTTGGTTAGATTGACACTCAATATATCAAATGTGATCTTAGTAAGATTTGGTAATATCTTGGAAAGATTTGAAGAAAGATTTTTTAGATTTTCTGTCAGGCACCCACGGCACCAAATTGCATAAAGGACGGAACCCTTTAAAGGGCTCCTTGGTCCGTGGACGCTCCTGTCCACTTTTGGCTATAAATAGAAGCCCATTGTTTTCCCATTTCTTCACCACTTCAAAGCACATCTTCTCCACCTTCTTGCATACATTTAGATCAATCATTAACAATGTAGTAACACACATTAAACACCCTAATGATCATGATCATGATCATAATGCTTCTAACATTCATCTTTGTTGTAAGCATACTCCTTGATCAACCAAGTAAATCTTGGAGATCTAGCCATCCCCACTCACCACAAGTTAAAGATCTATCACAAGAAGTTTAGGGAACTTGTGATCTTCATCATGAAGGCTTCCTATCAATGGAAGTTCATTTAGAAGTAGTTATTCATATCCATTAGACATTTGTGTCATGGATCATTAGTGTAAACATCATTGCATCATAACAACACTTTCACCAAACTAGATTAGATGGTTTATGTGTTTGTGCCATAAAACACAAGGTTTGTTATGTTGGGCCATAAAACATAGTGGGAGTGGTTGTACCCTTGTAAAAGAACTCGACATCTAGCTTAGTGTCGGAAATATTGTATAGGCGACGTTAGGTTGGTTCTACCTCGAACTAGAACCCGGTATTTAGCTTTGTACCGGAAAAAGTGTAGCGGCGATTGTAAGGTTTTCTCCGCGGAGAAGGGAGCTTGTTGATTTAGTGAAGTAACTCTCGAGTTGGGTACTCAGGGAGTGGAGTAGGGCGGAAAGGAGATCCGTGACCGAACCACTATAAATCATCGTGTTCGGTTTGCACTTTCCTTTCTTTATCTCTTTACTTTTATAGTTGCACTATACTATTGCTTGTGATGTGGTTTGATGTTAATGCTTGTGTGACAACATGGTTTACTATGCTTTACATTGGTCACAAACATTAATTAGAACTTTCATATTATAACAAGCTTCATAAGCGATTTGATACTAAAGATCTAAAGTTTTTAAACGGTAACGTATTCACCCCCCCCCCTCTACGTTTCCACAAGGTTGAAGCGAAGTTTTCCATCATTTCTGATGGGATGGAAGACTTAGAAGAGACCCTCAAACAATTCAAAAAATTGTTCCCTGGTGATGCCAAGCTGCGTGATTACCTTGAGAAGTATGGTCAACTCTTTAAGAAGGTAATGAATCTAAATGACGAAGTTGATCAGGTAGACGATGATGGATCTGAGGATGATTTGAGTGACGACGAAGAAGAATCTGGTGACGAAGAAGGTTCTGGTGAGGAGGATACTGAGGAAAAACCAAAAGCAGGTAGTGAGGAGGATCATGGTGATGAAGAAGAAAAATAGGACAGTGAGGAAGATACTGAGGAAGACAGTGAGGAGAGTAATGTCGAGGAGGAGAGTGATGAGGATGATGGCGAGGGAGAAGAAAATAAGGATGAAGAGGCCGGTAAGGACGATGATAAGGAAGAAGGTAAGGACGATGATAAGGAAGAAGAGACAGATGATAGTGAGGAGAGTGATGGCGAGGAAGATGGTGATGAGGATGATGGTGAGAAAGAAGAAAAGAATGATGAAGAGGTCGGTAAGGATGGTGGAGATGAAGTTGAGAAAGGCGCCAGTGAGGAGAGTGATGGCGAGGAAGATAGTGAGGAGGATGATGGCGAGGAAGATAGTGAAGAGGATGATGGCGAGGGAGTAGAAAATAAGGAAGAAGAGGTCACTAACAAAGATAGTCAAGAGCTTGATGCTGAAACTGAACAACTCTTTTAATTGCTCGACAAAAACAGTGATCAGATTTGCAACGAGGTTGATTTTATTGCTCTTAATTATTATAAACAAAATTGCCAAACACCCATGTGGCTTTTAACATACTTAATTTTCCTTCTTTTTTATTTTTTCCATTTAATTAATAACTATTTTTTTTATTTCAGGATCATGAGCGCCCCGTAGTTGATGCATCTCTAAAGACTCCTGCGAGACGACATGCTGCTAAACGAGATCTCTACCTTTGCTCTCCTTATCTTAATAAGAAGACTGTTGTTGAATCTATAATGACAATGGACGAGTATAAATTTTCCAACTATTTGTTTTCGATGTTTGGCGAGAATAGGTAAGAATACTACTTGCGATTCGTACCTACAAACTACAAGTGATTTGTATGTACAAATCACAAGTGATTTGTACCTGAAAATCACAAGTTTATGGCGACTTTCTTACAACCACATTTTTAATACAGTGATGTGGTCTTTGAAACGAAATCTGGCGATTCGTTGATAAGAGATCAAATGGAGTCATTAACACCGCGTTTTCGTGTGGATTCTGGTGTCATTGATTGTTGGTCTACTTTGCTTAATTATGAGGAAAAATTCAAAGAACCAGGAGCTATGTCCAGGCATTTCTTTCATACGGGTTGTGTTGTAAGTTTTGGATCTTTTTAATAAATTTGGATTAAACTACATATACGTTTTTATTCCTTAAGTAACTTTTTGTTTTATTAATACAGACAAGGAATATGTGTCATGGTGGACTCACGTGGGAGCAAAAGTGTGAAATATTTGATGCAAAAGTTGCTTTTAGTTTCAAGGACAATACTGATGGCTCTAATATCAAGGACGTTGATTTGGTAACTTTTTTATTTTTTACAGTTTAATAAAGAAGTTTACTTTCATTTATTGATTTTTTGTTCTTTGTATAACAGGTGTTCTTCTCCATTCTCGGTTCTGAGTGTTTTTATGTTGTTGTTATTAATCTGGAAAATACGACTATCAATATCCTTAACAACAATCGTGACGAGACAACATCATATGAAGCTTACAAAGACAGATGTGATCTATTGGTAATTTACTAGTCAAAATAATTTCTATTTTTTTTTCTTCTTTGACTTTTGGAACCATTTTATAATGATTTTGTTATTTACTAGTCTGACTATTTTTTAACATTGGTTTTTTTGTTTGTTTGTTTTTGTAGATAAAGTTTTTTGCAAGGTATCTCGAAAGCGTTGGCCACAAAAAGAGTCAAGCTGTTGCGATTGCGGTTCCACACATTCCGAAACTTAAATGTACCACTACGGAGAATAATATCAAAGACTCTGGCATCTATTGTATGCATCATATGGATATGTACATGGGAGAACCATTTTTAAAGTGGGACTGTGAAATTGTGGGAAACTCGGATAAAGAACATCTCTTGTTGCTCTTGAGGGTCAAGTATGCAACCAAGATTTTGTCACATGAAATAAATTTGCATGCTAGGAAAAATATGAAAGACTCTGAGGAATTCCATGTGAGGTTTATACCAGTGACAAAGAAGGAGATGATTAAGAATGCTATCCAGGCTAGGGCAAACCGCGAACGTTATAAGTATGACGTGTAGTTGTAGTAATGAACTGTTTACTACTTGTGTTTGTTTTTAAGGTATGTTGTTCATGTGTCTTTATGGACAAGTGTTGGTCATGTCGTTATCCTGGCAGGTGGATTGACTTTTCAAATTTTGTTGGTCATGTTTCGTTATGGACAAGTGTTTTGGTGGATCTATGAAAAGTCATCTTGTAGTTATGGACAACTATTTAGCCTATTTAAATAGATTTTCTTATTAAGCTATTGTGAGCGTGTAGTTAATGTGACTTATTAAATTTTTGGTGGTTATTCACTTGTGAGATGTGTTCTAATCACAAGTGATTTGTAACAAATCATGATTTGTGACAAATCTCAAACAAATCACTTGTGATTTGTCACTAATCACTTGTGATTTGGCTATAATTATCATTAAAGCAAACTTGAAATTATATCGATACAAGTTAATGAAAAAGTAAAAATTAAAATCCAACTATCATTTTTATTCTAGTAATCAACAGATCAAAGTTTTTATCTCAAGTAACAATGAACATCTCAGTTACAACTAAGGTAACAATCCACAAATATTTATAAAGTAAAAAAAAATCACTTAGTTTCAAGCAGTGTTATTCATCGATTCTTCAGCCGCTACTTTTTCAGCCGCTGCTTTTGCAGCCGCTATTGCCTTTGGACCTAGAGGACAAGTTCTTTTGGTATGTGTATTAGTTTTCACTCCACATTCTCCGCATTTCCTCTTTGGATTTAAACTTGCATCTATTGCTTTCTCTCTTTCACTCTTCCTACGTACCTCTCTTGTACCGCCTTTGTTTTTAGCACCTGATGGATTTTTGACATCAATTCTTTTTGGCTTTTGAACCCCGATAAATTTCTCCATGTCATCTTTTTTGCTTGGAGGATTTGGCACAACAATGTCGACCTTCTTCTTCAATGTTCTAATCTGCTCTACAAATTCAGCCATCTTTCCTTCATCATTGCTCAAACGATGTAGGCAATCATCTACTAAACAAGTTGCCTCATTTGTTAGTCTATCAATTGTTTCATTATTTTCACCATATCGGTTTCTCTTTCTTCTTAAATCGGGAGGTATTATATCCCTTGTCCAACGCCTCAAAATGTACCTCTCGGTAATCTTTTCAATGTCATTATTCTTGAAAACACAAAATATGTGGCGACATAGAAACCCAAATCGAAGGAAGTGCCTACATGTACAGACCACTGATCCATCTTCCAAATTGCGCACTACCTTAGCAGAGCAAAACACAAAAAAATGAATAACATAATAAAGGATCACAAGTGATTTGGTACAAATCACTTGTGATTTGTCAAAATCACAAATGATTTGTTAAAATCACAAGTGATTCGTAAAAATCACAAGTGATTCAGGCAAGCATAAGAATGAAAAAAAACATACAATATTAAATTAAAAGAGCTTTTTGTACCTTTTACATTGCCTGAACACGCACCGCCTTTGGTTTTTCTACCGCCTCACTTGTGCCCTTCTTTTTTTCCTTGTATAGTGTTCTATATTCACCAGCATTCTTATCTCTAATGAGTGTTATCTCACAGCCTTCTTCAGTTTGTACATTCTGTATCTGACAATCCCAGATTCCTTCATTAATTTTTGTTTGAACTCGTAGAAAAATTGTCCTTGTGTATACCAAAGCAGCATGTTTTTCAATCATCAGTTTTTTTTAACTTGGGCATCGAGTCCATTGAATCAAAGTCTAACTGCTCTTGAATGTGTCTTTGCTTTTCCATTGCAGATTCGAAGCAGATCATGAAGTTAATCAGTGTCGATCCTTCGTTTGTGAAATGCGAGAAGAATGAATTTTCACTTTCTGACCTTGAAGTAGTCCTCATTAACCCAAACTGTGGCGAGTCAAGAAAATAAGCAGGTATCCATGCTGATCGCATATTAAACATCTTCGTCATCCACTTATGATCTTTCAAGCCAAAATCTTCAATTAATTTTCCCCACTTTTCCTTAAATCACCTTGGTTCCAAGAACATATCCCATACAATCTCGTTGAAGTGCCTTTTGAAGTCTGTTTCATCATATATCTTCTTACAAATCTGTCAAACAATTCCACTCATCAATGCTACAAGTCCATAGTCTTAGTGATGGTACAACTTTACGTAAAATTACAAGTGATTTATTAGAAAGTACCTTAGCCGGAACCTTTTGGGTGATATGCCACATGCATAGCTTGTGTTTCGACTCTGGGAGAACGGCTGCAATAGCTTTCTTCATCGCCCCATCTTGATCTGTTACGACCATTGTAGGTTGCTTGTTAAATGCTGACATGAATGACTCCAAAAGCCAAATGTAGGATTTGGTATCTTCACTTTTCAGCATTCCCGCAGCAATTGTCACACTCTTTCTGTGGTTATCTATTGCAGTAAATGGAACGAATACCATATTGTACCTGAAAGCATATAAAAACACATGGAAAGCATATATAAATAAACACCTTCTGTGACAAATCACAAGTGATCGGTCTAAATCACTTGTGATTTTGTTGTTGCATCTGACAGATAACAAGTGATTTTTACTTATTGATAAAGTCAAAATAGTTGAAACTTATTTATTAGTCCTGAACGTTGCATCAAAAGAAATGATGTCGCCAAATTCTTCAAAGTTACATTTCATTACCTCGTCTGCCCAAAACAGTGCAACTAGTTCGCTGTCTTCTACTTTGTAGTGAAAAGAAAAGTTTGGCACATATGCCTTTCTGTTTTCCATCTTCTTAATTAGCATTTGAGAATCCCCTTCCCCTATGAAGCAATTAAGTTCCCTAAAATAGTTCTTAAAATCCACAACCTACCCGTGAACTAGGTCATACCCTTTCATGCTACTGTAAATATGGTGAGCTACAGTAGCACCTATATTTGCGGTTTTAGCTTTCATGACAAAGAGCTTTTCAGAGTAGACCATTTTTCTTTCCGTCTTAGAGAGATTTCGATATACTTCCGGACAAAGCGTATGGTTATGCATATGATTGAATTTTGCTAGTCTGTATTTTCCAGAAACAGGATCCAAATCTAATTTAACACGTGCCATACAACCTGTTACCCGTAGGTTCCTGTTTCGAATAGCGTTATCATTTCCTTGGATTTTTAAAGTATCTATGTTGATGTTCCTAAGTTTTCCTTCACGGTTACACATCAGATACTTGTGTTGTACAAAACCACTTCTAGTTTTCCTTTGTAATGAAAGCTTTATTTCGAATCCACCTCTAAGAGCGTAAGCCTTATACATCCTAATAGCATCATCTAGTGTGTCAAAGTAAACCCCCTCTTTCGGTATTAATTCTGGTTCCATATTAGGTTGCCAATAAACTGAACCCCCAGGTGTCTCCTTATGAATTATTAAACTCGCTTTAGGTGTTGTCACAGCTTCTGAAAAATATACAAGGTAGAAGTTTGTTTTAATCATATTTGTTTAAATCATTTGTTATATACATAAATCACATGTGATTTACCATAAATCACATGTGATTTATCACAAATCACATTTGATTTAGCACAAATCACAGGTGATTTATCGTAAATCACATGTGATTTACCACAAATCACCTGTGATTTATGTATATTACAAAGATTTTGCCTCAAAACTAAAGAAATTTAATAAAATTACAAATGACTTGCCGTTAACATGTGTTTCATTTTCATCATCTGTTTCACCACTTCTGATATCATCTTCAACAATAAATCGAACTCGTTCAGCATCACCGACATCATTCATTGCGAGTATACCTTCTTCAACTATCCGAAC
Source organism: Chrysanthemum makinoi (assembly GCA_910596185.1). Lineage (NCBI taxonomy): Eukaryota > Viridiplantae > Streptophyta > Magnoliopsida > Asterales > Asteraceae > Chrysanthemum > Chrysanthemum makinoi. The sequence goes on along the minus strand of OU343222.1, from coordinate 64,932,022 downwards.
TCCTTCAACATCATCAACACTCATAACATCGCTACCTTCTTCAACTATCCGAACTCGTTCAACATCATCAACACTCATAACCTTGCTACCTCCTTCAACATTCTGATTTTTTTCAACAGAATCAACAACCATACATACGCTACTTACGCTACCTAATTCTATACTCTCATTTTATTCTGCATCACAAACACTGCCTGCACTACCTTCAACAACCTGAACACGTATAATTTCTCCAATATTATCCATGTGTGTGTGACTGTGTGTTTTGGATCGGATTTGAATGATTTTGATGTTTTTTGGATCGGATTTGAATGTTTTTGATGATTTTCGACCTAATTCGACCTAATTTTTGGATCGGATTTGAATGATTTTGATGTTTTTTGGATCGGATTTGAATGATTTTGATGATTTTCGACCTAATTCGAGCTAATTTTTGGATCATATTTGAAGAATTGATGAATTTAATTGATGATTTTCATATTTGGGATCGTGTTTGGTGTGTGTGTGTGTGACTGTGTGTTTTGACAGTTTTTTTGGGATCGTAAGAATGAGAAGCTGTCATGTGAGAAGCGTGATATGATATCACCTAATATTGGACAAAATTGCCCCTATAGTGTAAATATGAGATTTAATCTTGTCCTTTGGATGAAGGTAGATTGGATGGCTTGGATCTTGCCATTTGATATTTGAAAAATTGTGTACTCAATGGATCCCACCCCATATAAGAATATATGTCTTTCTTTAAAAAAACTAAACGTTCCTAAAAGATCCTATATATTTGAAAATTTGTGCGGTTCTTCGGTTCCAGAACCGATACTCGCGATTTCGAACTGAACCGAACCGAACCGAGAACCGCAATTTGCAATATTTAAGAACCGAGAACCGAATCGCGATTCTAAAATGCGGTTCAGTTTGGGTCGGTTCAGGTTCGGTTCTCAGTCCATTTGCTCACCCTATTATATGCCATATTCACACAATCATATGCCATACTGAACTCGGCGTTTAAAGTTGGAAGAGTTACTAAGTAACTAGTAATTTCAAATCCTCAAGTTTTGAAGTTAGACATGAGTCATGGAGTTCAATTATTAAAAATGTTGACTTCTTGCAAAAGTCAAACTATGTTCTTAAGTAATATGGTGGGATTTAACACCCAAAGCTTTTGGTCTAGTGGTATGTGCGTTGCCCACCAGCCTAGAGGTTGTGGGTTCAAGCTTCGATGGAGGCATTTGTGAGATAGGTGTGAAAAAATTGACGTTCAAAAAAAAAATTGGTTGGATTTAACAATATACTAAAGATGATGTGTTATAGCTAAAACCAGGATGTTTGATGAGTGAATCAATATGGTGAACGAGTATCGATTAACATAAATATCTTCTACATTGTGATTAAATCAGTCGAATCCAAACGTTTGACTTTTGAGTCAAGTTATCACCTTTTTTCGACTGTTCCAATCCTTTCATGGACCTATATCAAAGACCATATTTGGGAGTACTTAATGGTTCTTATGGAAGCTACAATTTTAAGTAGTCTATGTGTTTTGCGCTATATAGGACTGAAGGATCATGTTCTCATTTAATATCAGTAACCTTCAGTAGTCATTGTGTTGATGCATGTGTTCCATCATTTTGTGACTTCAATTAGTTGGGATGTATCTTTTCCCGAAGAACTTACCTCGCTTTCGAGGAGTGATTTGTATGGATGTTAAGTTTTTTAATGCATGCTTACGTTCAAAAAAAAAAAAAAAAAAAAACTTAAAATCAGTTTAAAATTTCAAGTTAATTAAATTAAATTGAAACAAGCTACAATGTACAATTTAACACACTAATTAATGAAAAGTACTAATTAAACAAGCTACAATGTACAACATAATTCTAAATACTTAAAAAATAATTAAACACACTAATTAATGTTATTTTTAAATCACTCTAAAATGAAAAGTACATGTTATTATACACATTATACAAACTAGAAGGGTATCCGCGCAATGCGGCGGCGGGTACCCGATTTTTGTTTTGAAAGATGTTGATCTCGTGAGATGGGGAGGGAGATACCGAGTGTTTTGCTTGTGGTTGTGTTGTTGATTGTAGGTTGTTTGTGGGTATTTATATCCCATAAGTTATATTATAGATTAAAAGCATTAATTAAAAAATGTATTAATGATAAGGCCTTTTTTCCTAAATTATATTGCAGTTTTCTTTTTTCATTAAACATGTTTAATGGAAGATATCTGTTACGAATTGGGCTCTTTAAGACATTCAAATGAAATTTAGACAATTCAAATCTCATTGACTAATGACTCTTTAATTTCCTATTAAGGAAATGTTTTTTGTCTTAATTTTTTTAAGACTTCTTATATTAGAAAGTCCCAAATATTTTATATAGTAGTATAGATAATAAAACACACAAAGCTTCATACAAGCTAACAAGTTGATGATACATATAGTTTTGAAAATCGGACCGGTCCAACGGGTTCAACCGGAAACCGGAGTCGCCACCGGTTCGGCTAACCAATAGCAGCCATCCGAAAATGAACTAGAGAGGACCCGTTGAAACCGATACAAACTGGTGAATCAGGTCTCATCGAGATCTATTTCTCCGGTTAATCGTCACAGGGTACCCGCCGCTGCAACGCGCGGGTACCCTGCTATACTATATATAAAGGAAAAACCAAAAAGTAAAAAGTAAAAATTTGAAACTATTAATACATATCGAAACCCGGGTTGACCCGGGATGCTTCAAACCCGGTGGATTGACCCTGTTTAATTTGACCCGTTTTGACCCGACCTGTCGGGTTGACTCGGTTTAAATCGACCCATTTTTCGACGGGACGGTTCAACCGGTTGAACCACCCAGGTCGAACCGGGTTTCAGAACATTATGTTTAATCCCCCAAATCTTCAAATTTTTATTTTTTTTTAACACAAAACGATCTGTCGCTATATAAATATATTATATATATATATATATATATATATAAGTTTTTCTTAAAAAACGATTATAATGTTTTACAATTAAGAGAAAATATGTGCCCGTTAGTGCACATTTAACTTTTCAATAGGCTAAATACGCCCATTTAAAAAAAAATGGGGCTAAATGTGCCCAAATCTCATACAAAATAGCCAAAATTAGTCATTTTTTTTTGCTAATCACATTCATGCTAATTTTGGTACTTGCGTTCTTCTTAACACGCCACCATTAATCTCATTCTTGTTAGTTTTTACGCGACAAGTAACGTGTGTTGTTAGTTTTTATCTCATAAATGATGTAATGTTTACTTTCATTTTCATTAAATGTTTTTATATGTTGTTTGATAGATGTTAAGAATTTTGTCTAGACTTTAGTTATCGTATAGTACAACCATTTGTAATTGCATTTTCATCGGTTCACGTTCTATTTTAAACGCTACACAAAATACTCACCACATTATCACTAATTATCTGACGCTAAAAATCGCTGCCGCTAGGCGCGGGTACTCGTCTAGTCATAATATAATTTGTTCATAGCATATGTAATTACAATGTTTATGAATATAGAAGAAAAATCTATAACGCGTTAAAAGATGATGTAAAACAAGTCCAGAATGATTAAGTTACAACAGCTAAGTATGGTTATTTTTTTGTGTTAGCTTTCTGTAATGGATTACTTATGGGAATATTGATGTAAAATAGATGTTTATCAAAGTGAAATTCTTAAACCTACACACATATAATGTCAAGAATTGAACCAACTGGGATATGAAAATTTCTGATAAGTACTTACATTTGGAAAATAAATATGAAAATTTTGAAAACATTAGAGTAAGAGGTACCCATGGCCGGTGGTGGAACTTGAACCGTTTCGTGGTGGTGGTGGTGGTGGTGGTGGTGGTGGTGGGGGGGGGGGGGGTATCCATAAAAAGCGCCCATGTGGGTAAATACAGAGAAAGAGGAGAACTTAGTGCCAAAATGATCAAGAGATGTAATAAAGCTTGACGACAAATTAAAAGGTCCCTAGACACTGAAGGTGGCAAGAATTGAGAATCGAACCTAAAAAATTTAAAAAGTATCGACAAAAAATAACATGCGGCACAATCATATAAGTAATCTAACTATTCATGGATTAGTAGAGGACTAGAGAAGATTCAGTTTGAGACCTGCTACAAAATTAGAAGAATGGGTATACAGAAGGTTTCTTAAACTGTGACTTTTTCAACATACTTGTTGCCCTTGTTAGGCTCAAAGAAATTTAGCTTTTGCATTTGCTTCTTATGCAACTTATGCAATTTCATCTAGTTTGACAAATGTTCAATTTGAAAGTACATGTGTGTAGGTCGAAAGTACATGTGTGTAATTGTCCTCTTATGCGACAAATGGCATACTTTTTAAATGACTTGTACTTTTTTATGTGACTTTGTACTCTTACACACTTGTACTTACATTTGGGTCAAAAGGTACAAGTTGCATAAGTCGCATATGACGCATAAGTCGCATATGACACATAAGTCGCAAAAGTGCAAATGTAAAAATAATTTTATTTTAGGGTAAAGAAATAATTAAGGGTGAGATGTTGGGGCACACATAAGATTATAGCGGTTCACTTATCGGAGGACCAAAAGACCAAATTAAGCACGTATACTTTTATTCGTATAAAGTAAAATAATAACTGTGAGATAGATTTTTTAAGGCCCACCAACCCTCCTTGCTTCAAAGAAGTTTCACCTCTGCCCATAGTTGGTAGCCATGGCGTCAACGCACTAACCCAACTTATAACGCCACCTTGACACTATACCTCGTGCCATAGAGTCAGGCGTTGTATCTATTAGCCCACGCCCTTTTTTTCGGCTAGGCCGTCAGAGGGTGTCTTATAATACCAAAAGAATTAAAAGGGTGTCTTGTACTAAGTTATAAGTTTTGGTATGATAGACTAAAATGTTAGAAATGACAATATTATTATCCGTAGCACAGCACGAGAAACGTGACACCATGGCTAACTTTTGCATTTATAATTATGAGTGGTTAGTGCATAAACTTTTTAAAGTGGTCCACATTGAAAAACAATTACTCCGTATTAGACGACACAATATCAATACTCAACTACTAATATGAGGCCATGTGCAAGGAATCTTATCATCCTTTTTTTCTTTTCTGTTATACTCCGTATTAATTAGCAAAGAAAAGTCTTCTGTGTCGGCCATCACATTCCAAAGTTTTTTTTCTAAACAATAATAACCATGTCCACATTGTTGATACTCTCTTGATAGTCATTCTTCCAATCCAACTTTCTTATTTTGCAACAAAGTTTTAAGTTAATAGGATGATTGAAGCATATATTTCAATGGCATCTTCCTCAACTAATCAATTTGGGTTTAAAACCCGTGAATCAATCGGCCAAAAGGGAAGAAATCATGGTTATCCAAAAAGGAAGAAAAAAAGAAGAAGAAAGAGCTTCAAATACGATGTGTTCTTGAGTTTTAGAGGTGAAGACACTCGATACAACTTTGTTGGCCATCTATATTCTGCTCTTCAGCAGAAAAGCATTGAAACTTACAAGGATGATGAGAAAATCGAGAACTCGAGATTCTACATCATTGTTTTCTCCAAGAACTATGCATCTTCATGTTGGTGCTTAGATGAGCTTGCAAAGATTATGGAGTGTCAGAAGACGGCCGAAAAGGCTGCGTATCCCGTATTCTATGACGTGGAACCCACGGAAGTCCGAAAACAAAGTGGGGCAGTTGGAGAATCCTTGGCCAAGCACGATGATGCAGAAGCCGCTCAGAAATGGAGAGAGGCTCTGAAAGAAGCAGCCGATCTCGCTGGGTGGGAGTTGAAGAACAGTACCGATGGGTAATTTAATTTCTTTATCATATTTAAAGAAGGTTCATCAGTAGCAACTAATGTTGTACAACATAAACTTAAATCATAGTCTTGTTGAATGATTAAACATTAGATATGCAATTACTTCATATACATGCATGTGTAGGCTATATAGATCTCAAAATTACTTATTCATGTGGGAAGTTGATAAACTATGAAATAATCTTTAATATACAGGCATGAAGCTAAGTTTATACAGAAAATTGTTGAAAAGATTTCACTAGATTTACGTTTGATCAATTTCAGCAGTGATGAAAAATTAGTAGGCATGGAGACCCGTGTAAAGGGTGTTGTTTCATCTTTAGAAACCAGTGTCGATGATGTTCGCATGATAGGGATCAAGGGGATCAGAGGTGGTGGGAAGACAACTTTAGCCAGAGCTGTTTTTGATCAAATATCCTCTCAATTCGAAGGTAAAAACTTTGTTGAGAATGTTAGGGAAATCTCAAAAGGCTATTTATACGGTTTGAAGTCAATGCAAAAACAAGTACTTTCGGATGTCTTAAAGGATCCAGATGTCATCGTAAGCACTGTCTATGACGGGAAAAACATGATGAAACGGATGTTATGTGGTAGAAAGGTTCTTGTTGTTCTAGATGATGCGGATCAGATTGATCAGCTTTAGGCATTAGTGGGTCAACCTAATTGGTACAAGTTAGGAAGTAGAATTATTATTACAACTAGAGATGAGCAAGTGCTGATAACTCATGGAGTGAACTTGATTCGGGATGTCAATCTCTTGGCACTTGAAAAAGCAATTTGCCTTTTCAGTAGGTATGCATTTGGGAGAGAGATTCCAATTCAAGGGTAGGAAGAGCTATCACGAAAAGTAGTAGATTATGCTTCTGGTCTTCCCTTAATTAACAGTAAGAGTTTTGGGTTCGTGGTAAAAAAGAGCTTGAATGAATAGATTCTTTAAAAAGACTAAAAAAATTCCATTGAAGAAAACTTTGGAAAAGTTGGAATTAAGCTATGCCTAGAGGAGGATTACAAGGAAATATTTCTAGATATTGCATGCATATTGAAAGGCTGGAAGAAAGAAAAGGCTGTCAGAGCACTTGAAAGCTGCAAATTTCAGGCTAGAAATGGTTTAAGAGTTCTTGAGCAAAGATCTTTGATAACCATTTCTAAATTAGGGTACTTGGACATGCATCACCATATAGAAGAAATGGGCAAGAATATTAATCACCGCTTGCACTCGGATGATCCCAACTAGCATAACAGATTGTGGATCGACGAGGAAATCGAAGATATATTGGCTAATAACTTGGTAAGGGTCAAGTTTATATCTATATATCTGAGTAAAGAAATATATATATTTTCATTTGTAATGACACGCATTTCATTGTTTTGCATAACAGGGTACTAAAGCAACAAAATGTATAAAACTACGGACGGTGGTCCAAAAATGGGAAATTATAATGAAAGGTCTCCAAAAAATGAAGAAACTTAGATATCTTTACGTGTCTTCTTCGGAGGATGTGCATTGTTCTCATAGAAAATGGAATTTTGATGAAGCTAGTCAGTACTTTCCAAATGCTTTATAATATGTGAATTGGTTTGGTTACCCTTTACGGTCTTTACCCAAAACATTTCAAATAAATAATCTTATATCTCTCCGAATGCCTAACAGCAGAATAGCACAACTATGGGAAGGGGGAGAAACAAAGGTATATTAATTGTTGATTTTCAGTTTTCCTGATTTAATATAACTTTACATTTCTATTAGCTTGCTATTAAACTGAAATTCATCTATTATTTTGTTGGTGCTTATTATAGGTTTTCAATAAGCTCGCTATCCTTGACCTTCACCATTCAAGATTGAGGACTAGACCTTGGACTTACTCCAAATCTCGAGTCATTATGTCTTAAAAGATGTTATGATCTGATAGAAGTTTCCATACGTGTTGAATGTCTAAAGCTTGTATCCCTTGACATTAATAATACAAAATGCAGCACTTGACCTTAGCTTAACTCCGAATCTTGAAAACTTGAAGATTGAAGACTGTAATGAATTGGTAGAAAATCACATGCCAGCTGCCTCTGTAAAGCTCAGACAGGTGAACCTCAGTAATTCTAAATTGAGGAGCCTTAAACCTGGGCAAGTTTCCGAATATCGTTAAGTCTTCGATACTGTTATATTTATGTGAACTTCTGATGCGGGCCCAAGCGTTGAGGAATGGGCCATTTTGTATCTGGAGGCCCAAGATCGTGTGAGAAAAAGGGCCTCACTAGAATTAGCATAACTTGGGCTACACGGCTCCGTTTCAAGCCCATGACCAGTCAAATCGAAGCTTGCCACGAGGAGAACATCGTGGTAAATAGCATATGGTGGTTTATGGAACTTTCGGCCCCTAAAACACTCTATTTTATGAGTTATTTGCATTTTTATGTTTTTTTCTAGTTTTTTGGGCTTTGTTTGTGGGCTAGTGCTCAGCCCGTTTGTCTTTTAGGCTCATTTCAAGTTTCTAAGGTCTATTTAATAATTGTATTGTGATCCTGGCCGATGAGTTCCAAATTATATGAAATTTCAGTTTTCTCTCATTACTCAATTTTGATTAGGAAATCCCCTAATTATCGTTATTCGTTGAATCAACGATAATTGGAAGAATTGTTCCTGGTATTCGTGTAAATCAACAGGCCCGATTTGTGTTTACCAGGCTTTAGGCTACATCAACTTCACATGCCCGAAGGATGTCCGAAGCTCAGATTCTAGTGGCTCGAAGTTGAGCACCCCTGACATGGGGCTAACTCTGGATCTCGAGAGGTTAGATCTTAAAGAATGTTCTAGTTTGGTAGAACTTCTTGTTCCTAGTGGATGTCTAAAAAAGCTTGTCTACTTGGACTTAAGTGGTTGTTGCTGGTTTAAATCTTTTTTGTTTGACAATCTAAAACAACCTAAGTTTGTTTCGATACCTGAATTACATCTGATTGCGGAGTCCACTCATGTATGCCCATTGCACTGAGAATAATTTTCCAAAGTTCAGATTTAGATGTGTATATAGTGAATATCTTCCTTTGGAGACTGGAAATCTTAAGAAGCTGATTTCCGTAGGTCTTTGTGCTTGCACAAACCTAAGAGTTTTTTCAAACAGCATTTGTAGTTTACGGTTTTTAAGAAAGCTTAAACTCGAAGGCAGTATTCCAGAGACACCCAAAGACCTTGACCAGTTAGCATGTCTAGAGGAGGTAACTTTGTTTCTTACATATATTAAATATCTCCTAGATAGCATTTGTATGCTCAAACATCTCAAATCTCTCGAACTTAAATCTTGTTTGCTTCTTGAGAAGTTACCCACATATCTTGGCCAATTAATATCTTTAGAGACGTGCCTTTCTAAAAAAAATATATCTTTAGAGATGCTAATCATAACAAATTGTAAGCTTTTACGGATAGCATTTGTAACATAGAATGTCTAAGATATTTTTATCTTCCCGGATGTGTTCGAGTGGAGAAATTGTTGTATATACTACGTGTATATTGCTATTAGAGACAAGTAAACCATAGCATAAAACATAAAAGTGTAGAGAAACGATAACGTAAATCTTTGAATTGTTGAGACACAAAAAACACAAGTAAGGAAAATGTTGAGGCCTGTGATGCTCACAGCTTCTTAAGACAGATTCGTCCTTCCACGATGCTTGAGAATCGTGAACGTCTATCTCCAGGATACAACAACAACGGATAACTCCGTTAGCACAAACGAGTTATCAAGGCGAACCAAAACCGTGTCTTCCCTCTATTACGAACCGGATACACAAGAAATATGAATGGTAACACAAAAGGAGAGGAGTGATGAGTTGTGTATTTTTCGTGTCTTTGAAATGTGAGAATAACTCTCAATTTATAAGGAATATGGGTATGAGAAAAAGGTCACAATTAATTTATACAATTAATTTCAATAATGTACCATGAATGAAAATAAAACCACAAATTTAATTTTATTTTCAATTCACATTAGTATTCATAATGACATTATCAATTGTCATTCAACCATATTGACCACATTTTTCCAACAATCCCCCACATGAATGAAATTGATAACGGGAAACAAATTTCAACGACTCAAAGTTGTAATAGAGTTTTGCAGTTGACATTTGCATAGGATAGGTAGGTGTTACCATTTGAACCTTCCCTCGTGAAATATATTTAGCCTCCTAGCAGCCAGTAGAACTTGATGTCTTTGAACTGCCGGCTGTTTGTGGAGACGACAATATATATTCACACAAATATCTCCTTGACATATTTTGGTTCTCATAGTTATGTTCGTTATGGTCATGAACATTAGCCTGGTTCTGCGAGAGCTATTAAGAATTGCGCCCCCACAATTCCCTTAGAAGCGACCCCACTTCTCTCTCACATAGGTGATTCTCGATTAATCATTAAAAGCCATATGCTTAACCTCATATTGTCACTGTTATAGGAATGGACTAGGAAGTTTACTACTCCCTTAAATAAATGTGGAGTTTATTACTCCCCCACAGTGACCTCAGTTTATACAAGTAGGTTGTCCTATTGAACCCAGATCTTGGGATCTCCAGTCAGCTGGGTTAGGTTTTCCTTCATATAAACTTTTCAAAGGCTTTAGTCACATTCCTCTTCACGACTTGCTAACTAACTCTCACATTTAGCTTTTCACAAGCGGATCCGCAAAGTTATTCTATGACTTCATATTGTCAATAGGGATAACCCATGCTGAGAGTAGTTGTCGTATCGACATAATATGTTTATACAAACTTGAGTTTCGTGCAACTCTAAATATATCATGCTCTAGGTAATTCTTGAGTATTCCAACTAGGCAAGAACTTCATGTTTGTTGACGTTCTTTTGAACTCTAGCTAGGCCGGAATCCCCCACATGGAATTTATCTCAAGAATTTTGTAGAAATGTTCTCTCTTTCAATGTATTACTCTTGTTTATAAGATTTTTTTTTTCTCACATGGATATGACATCAAGATCCTTAGTAATTTGTCACTTCACAAGTTTCATACTAGTGTATGCAAACTTTTTGAATGTCTTATGTTAATTATTTTCCGTATCATAATTAACAGATTCCAAATCTAGCATGCTATAGACCAAGGAATCAAGCGTATGACAAAAGATGCATCATTCTGATTACTCATAGCTTCATCTACTAACATTCTTCTAACAAATCACCATCTTAAACCACACATGTTTTAGGAGGATCCCATAAGTTATATGTGTTAGTCCTACTTATAACATGTCATTCCAATTCACTTGTGATTATATATAATCACATTTAATCTCTTATCAATATATGATTATCACAATTTATTATGTGATTATAATCACATAAAATCAATGTGTAATCATTTTAAACACTAAAAAATGTGTCCAACTTAGCGAATGGATAATAGCTCACATTGGATGACAATCACACAGTTCAAGTTAGTTACATAAACCAACGTAATTCGTTGTCATCTATATGTGTGTTATTTCTTGACATTTCACAATGTCCTACACGGTTATATTCAACACATAGTCATTTCTTACATATGACAAACCGTTCGATTATTAGCAATATGAGTTATAACAAGTCTCGACGATTATTCATCTTTCTAGAATAACAAGTAGTTTGATTATTCGCAACAATATTCTCAACAGAACATTTGCAACATCCAAACTTCCAATACTCGATACAAAATCGACCTGTTTATTCTCATGTTACAAAATTAGTTGCACAAAATCGCACAAAACAACTTTACATAGGCACTACTTTACCACATTATTTTGTACTAAATGAAACAAACAATTTTGCGTGAAACATTGTACAAAATATCACTTAATTTTGCATTATAACAACCAAAAAAAATGTTGTACCAAACAACATCCAATCAACACAAATATCAGCACAAAAAATATATATATAAGCCGCTTGAAAAAAAAATGTTGTGCGAAAATAGAAACTACGATCATCTGATTCTTCCGTTTAAGCTCAACATAATTTATTTATTTATTCCGAAATCAAGTTTAAGATGTTTCATTGTTACCTCTCACTGAGAAAAAAAAAAATTGATGCAAAACTCATTTGTTACCATGCAATAAACATTTTTTTTTCACGACATCGCGGTTGTGACAACATACTAGTCCAAACTGAATTGATGTACCAAAATAAATAATATAACCAAATGGGTAACCCATTTAAGCTCAAAATTTTCGGAAATCAAGTTTAAAGTTTGACCACAACTGTAATAATTGAGCTCAAAACGTATTCGTTTACTATGCAAGCGGTTCAATTTCCCACGAATGTGCAGCTGTGATTTTGCTATCCCATTAGCATTAGTATTCTTATTCTGCAAGAATAAGTTATACCCCAATATCCGATAATGAAATCAATACTAGTTACACAAACCAGTAGCACGATAAGATTTCATCCAACACGCTTCGAACACTTTTTTGTTCTATTAATATGTAATGATTCAAAAGTTTTATAACAACATACAAAGCAACCCGTTTGTAGTTTATCTCTTAAAATGATTTGAAGAAATTCACTATAGCTTTTCAAAATCAAATATTCTTTAATAAGTTCAAAGTTTTGAGCACTTAGTTGTTCTTCATAACAACTTCTGAACAATTACAAAATTTTCCAAGCAAAGGCAGTTGAATGCTAACTACTTTGACATAAATTAAGAAAACGTAAAAGTATGTAACCATTTATTTCTATGCTCCTTTGAACCTTTCGTAACAAGGGTCACATAATTATTTAATCTAATGACAAACATGAATCTCATATTTCTTTTGAAACCAGATATAGGCACTCGTAAAAGTATACATATTAATTTTTAATTTGTGAAACTCTACATTCGTAAATCAACAACATGCAACATACCAAACTCTTTTAAAGAAAGATAATAAAGTAGTTCAGTTTCCTTTTGCATTAACTTGTACCGTTACTCAACATGGACCATATCAAATAGCTGTTTCAATATACCGTATCCTATATCTATTGGGATTGTCTAAAAATATTTTTTTATTTTTATTGAAAATATTTTTTTATTAAAAAAGTGTGGGTCTTTGGGTTTTTAAATTATTTTTTCGGTACATTTTTGTGTGTCCTCAGCCTTCTTAACCAGTGCCCTAAGGGCACTAGTTAGACAATCCCATATCTATTTATGAATTAGGGAGCTTCCATATTTCATATACTCCCTCCGTCTCAAATTTATTGTCAGGAGACAAAAAACACAAAGTTTAATAAAAGTGGGGCCACTACAATTTTAAACCACACAAATAGAATATTCCCTCACAAAATTACCTTTTTATTACTAAAAATGGAAGGTGGACAATCATTTTGAGACAACCCAAAAAGGAAATATGGACAATAGATTTGAGACGGAGGGAGTATTTAAATATATAAAAACCGTCCAAAACATTTAGGGGGCGTTTGGTTGGGGTAATTTGAAATTCCGGAATTTTAAATTCTAGAAAATTTAAATTTTTGAGAATTTAAAATTCCGGAATTTAAAATACCTTCGCATGTTTGGTTCACAGAAATTTATAATTTTTTTTTAATATAAATTTCATAAAAATTCTATTTAAAAGTTTATAAAAAAATTATAAAAAAAGTTTAGAAAAAATTTATAAAAAAATTTATAAAAAATTTATAAAAAAAAGTTTATAAATAATTTATGAAAAAAGTTTATAAAAAATTTATTAAAAAGTTTATAAAAAGTTTATAAGAAATTTATAAAAAAAAAATTATAAAAAAGTTTATAAAAATTTAAAAAAAAGTTTATAAAAAAAGTCTATAAAAAATTTATAAAAAAACTTTATTAAAAAAGTTTAAAAAAATCTATAAGAAATTTATAAAAAATTTATAAAAAAAAGTTTATAAAAAATTTATAATAAAAGTTTAAAAAAAATCTATAAAATAGTTTATAAAAAATTTATAAAAAAAGTTTATAAAAAAAATTATAAATATTCTATTTAAAAGTTTATAAAAAAAACAATAAGAAAAAAAGTTTATAAATTTTTTTTCAAGCAAATTAAAATTCCTCACTTTTTGGAGGCATTCTGATTCTCCCCATTTTGGCAATTCGAGGAATTGTAAATTGCTTCAATTTCCCCCATTTGAGTTACCAAACATGACATTTGAAGGGAATTAAAATGCAAATGCCTCCAATATCCCTCAAATTGCCCCAACCAAACGCCCCTTAGGATCAATTACTCACATCACATGTAATTTAATAATAGCTACACCAACAATGACATGATTAAAACAAAACGGTTTTTTTATTTTATTTTTTTCTTTGACAGAAAACACAATTAGTAAAATAATTTCAAGAGTCAAGCTTTTTTTTTTTTTCTTTTTTTTTTTTCGACTTCCGAATGCAAAATTGTCTTTAATAGCAACACAATAGAATTTGTCTTAAGATTGTTGTATATATTACGTGTATATTGCTATTAGAGACAAGTAAACCATAACATAAAACATAAAAGTGTAGAGAAACGATACCGTAAATCTTTGAATTGTTGAGACACAAAAAACACAAGTAAGGAAAATGTTGAGGCTTGTGATGCTCACAGTTTCCTTAAGACAGATTCGTCCTCTCCACGGTGCTTGAGAATCGTGAACGTCTATCTCCCAGGATACAACAACAACGGATAACCCCGTTAGCACAAACGAGTTATCAAGGCGAACCAAAACCGTGCCTTCCCTCTATTACGAACCGGATACACAAGAAATATGAATGGTAACACAAAAGGAGAGGAGTGATGAGTTGTGTATTTTTTCGGTGTCTTTGAAATGTGAGAATAACTCTCAATTTATAAGGAATAGGGGTATGAGAAAAAGGTCACAATTAATTCATACAATTAATTTCAATAATGTACCATGAATGAAAATAAAACCACAAATTTAATTTCATTTTCAATTCACATTAGTATTCATAATGACATTATCAATTGTCATTCAACCATATTGACCACATTTTTCCAACAGAAATTACCTGAGGAACTTGGACGTTTAGAATGTTTAAAAGAGTTAAACATAGAAGGGACAAGCATACACCATCATTCGTTTAGCACTTTCCTGTTGGAAGGTTTGTGTATTATTGGGTCCACGTGGCAGCTTCGTTCGTATGGCTTTGGGACGTCTGTGATAGAAGGCTCAACAGAGTTAGCCTTCTGCTATATATAGACTTGAATTATCGTTACAGGTACTTGAATTTGACGCGGTTAAAGGTGTACCAAGTAAATATCATTCTACATTTTTGAATTTAAATAATTTAGATCATAGAGTTGAGCACAGTTGACTTCTTTAAAAAGTCAAATTGTGCTCTTGATGAAATGTTGACTTGATATTTGAGATGATCATGTTAAAAAATAAATTTAACAAAGTTTCTAGTTACACCTTGAATCTTGCCTCTAATCAGCTTCTTCTTAGCTTGCATCTTATCACTCTTTTCATTACCAATGACAGGGTCCACAGCAGGAGCACATACACCAGTCCACTAACAATCAAGTCTGCCAGGGCCAAAAGGTAAGTACTTTGGTTCACATTGGGCTGCTTTCTGTGTAACTGAACAGGAATATGTTCTTATATATTAACTTAAATTAAGATACATATTATGTATTTCTTTTTCTTACAAATTGTTATACCTGTCTTAACATGTTTTCTTGTCCGCATGGTTGCTCTTGTTTGCTTAGGCTCTGGATCTCAGAACACTTTTGGGCATAAGGACCGTGCTCTCTTCACATGCCATAATGATTAATGAACCCGCCAATCTCCGGCCGAACGGTTGGAGCTCAATGTTTCAGTTTTTCCTCAATCTGTTCTGTCATCTCTGAAAATTGTGTTTATTTTGGCACTTTAATCTCAGCTTCATTCTTGTATCATATTACTGGTCAAGCTTTAGTTTGGTTTCGACATCAAGGTCTCAGGTTTCAGAAGTTTTAAAAGTTAGAAGGTTTCTTTTTCAATATATATGAAGGATCATTGGTCATTAACTAGTTTGGCTAACAAAGATGACTTCTTTAGAGTGTCCTCTTATGCGACAAACGATGTACCTTTTATGTGACTTGTACTTTTTTTATGCGACTTTGTACTCTTACACACTTGTACTTGTACTTTTACACACTTGTACTTAAATTTTGGGCAAAAGGTACAAGTTGCATAAGTCGCATATGACGCATAAGTCGCAAAAAGGCAAATACAAAAATAATTTTATTTTAAGGTAAAGAATTAATTAACGGTGAGATGTTGGGACACATATAAGATTATAGCGGTTCACTTATTGAAGGATCAAAAGATCAAATGCATGAAGTAAAATAATAACTGTGAGTTAGATTTTTTGAGGGCCCACCACCTCTCCCTGCCCCAAAGAAGTTCCACCTCTGCCATGGTGACAACGCACCGGCCCAACTTATAACGCCACCATGACACCATACCTCGTGCCATAGAATCAGGCACCGTATACCAGCCTACGTCTTTTTTTTTTGGCTAAGCCATCAGGTGGTGTCCTATAAATAACACCACAAGAATTAAAAAGATGTCGTGTGCTGAGTTATAAGTTTTGGAATTATAGACTAAAGTGTTGAAATGACAACACTTTTATCCGTAGCACGAGACACGTGACACCACGGCTAACTTTTGCATTAAAAAGGGATACACTATTGGAACCCTCCCTATGGAGTCACATCCATAGAGAATATTCTCTTTGTCCCCCCATTTTTTTAGTACAGCGCAGTTTTTTGTCAGTTTCTGTTCCGTATTTCTGACAGTTTTAAGCGTTTGGCTTATTAAACTTTATATTTCAGTTCGCATTTTCGGTTTATAGCTTTTTGATATAAACAAAATTATAAAAATAAAAATAAAATAAAATAAAACAAAAAAACTAGAGGGGGTCCCAATAAAAAACTAGGTACCGTTCCAATAACCCACCCCATTAAAAATTATGAATGGTTTAGTGCATAAACTTTTTAGGGATTGTCTAACCAGTGCCCTAAGGGCACTGGTTAAGAAGGCTGAAGACCCACAAAAAGATACCGAAAAAATAATTTAAAGACTCAAAGACTCACACTTTTTCAATAAAAAAATATTTTTTCGGTACTTTTGTGAGTTATCAGCCTTCTTAACCAGTGCCTGGCGGCACCGTTAGAGGGCTCGGTGAGGATGCCATCAACACGCCATAGGAAACTTTGGTGCAGATGGCGCCGCCATCTTCGTACCAGCCTTCGCCATTCGCACGCCAAATCGAAGTTCCGCATTTGAATGGTCGATGCCATTCGTAATTCTTTTTTTTTTAAAGTTAACGTTTAAATGTAAATAAAATAAAATGAAAAAAGTGGGACCCAATAATATGTTATTGGTGTGTTATGAGGGAGGGGTGTTTTAATTATTGATGTGTTATTGGGAGGAGATGATGTGACGCTGATGTGGCATACCAATAACGTGTTATTAAACCTAACCTCACCTTGCACTCTTAGACAATCCCAACTTTTTAAAGTGGTCCACATTGAAAAACAATTATTAGACGACACAATATCAATACTCAACCACTAATATGAGGCCATGTGCAAGGAATCTTATCATCTTTTTTATCTTTTCTGTTTTATTAATTTGCGAATAAAAGTCTTCTGTGTCGGCCATCTCATTTCATAGTTTTTTCTAAAATATTACAACCATGTTCACATTGTCGGTACCCTCATGATCATAGTCATTCTTCTAATCCAACTTTCTTATTTTGCAACAAGGTTTTAAGTTAATAGGATGATTGAAGCATATATTTCAATGGCATCTTCGTCAACTAATCAATTTGGGTACAAAATCTGTAGATTAGTCGGACAAAAGATCGGAAATCATGGTTACCAAAAAAAGAAAAGAAGAAAAAAAAAGAAAAAAGAAAGAGCTTCAAGTATGATGTGTTCTTGAGTTTTAGAGGTGAAGACACTCGATACAACTTTGTTGACCATCTATAATCTGCTTTTCAGCAGAAAAGCATTGTAACTTACAAGGATGATGAGAAAATCGAGAACTCGAGATTCTACATCATTGTTTTCTCCAAGAATTATGCATCTTCATGTTGGTGCTTAGATGAGCTTGCAAAGATTATGGAGTGTCAGAAGACGGCCGAAAAGGCTGCTTATCCCGTATTCTATGATGTGGAACCCACGGAAGTCCGAAAACAAAGTGGGGCAGTTGGAGAACCCTTGACCAAGCATCCGATCTCGCTGGGTGGGAGTTGAAGAACAGTACCAACGGGTAATTTCTTTATCATATTAAATCCTAGTCTTATTGAATGATTAAACATTAGATATGCAATTACTTCATATACATCTGTTGGCTATCTAGATCTCAAATTACTTATTCATGTGGAGGTGATAAACTAATAAAATAATCTTTACTATACAGGCATGAAGCTAAGTTCATCCAGAAAATTGTTGAAAAGATTTCACTAGATTTACGTATGATAAATTTCAGTAGTGATGAAAAATTAGTAGGCATGGAGACCCGTGTAAAAAAGGTGTTGTTTCATCTTTAGAAACCAGTGTCGATGATGTTCGCATGATAGGATCGATGATGTTCGCATGATAGGGATCAAGGGGATCGGAGGTGGTGGGAAGACAACTTTAGCCATAGCTGTTTTTGATCAAATATCCATTCAATTCGAAGGTAAAAGCTTTGTTGAAAATGTTACGGAAATCTCAAAAGGCTCTTTATACGGTTTGAAGTCACTGCAAAAACAAGTACTTTCAGATGTCTTAAATGATCCAGACATCATTTTAAGCCATGTCTATGACGGGAAAAACATGATGAAACGGATGTTGTGTGGTAGAAAGGTTCTTGTTGTTCTAGATGATGTGGATCAGATCAGCTTGAGGCATTAGTGGGTCAACCTAATTGGTACAAGTCAGGAAGTAGAATTATAATTACAACTAGAGATGAGCAAGTGCTCATAACTCATGGAGTGAACTTGATTCGGGATGTCAATCTGTTGTCGCTTGAAGAAGCAATTTTCGTTTTCAGTAGATATGCATTTGGGAGCGAGATTCCAATTCAAGGGTACGATGAGCTATCATGAAAAGTAGTAAATTTTGCTTGTGGTCTTCCCTTAACAATAAGAGTTTTGAGTTCATTCTTATGTGTTAAAAATGAGCTTGAATGGATAGATTCTTTAAAAAGACTAGAAAAAATTCAGTTTGTATGTCAGTTTAGTAGTTTGGATCATGGGCATGTCCGTTTGATCCTATTGTCTGAATTTTGTAAGCACTTATTCGAGTTTGTGTTAATATATACTTCACATTTTCAAAAAAAAAAGGTTGGCGGGTTCAAATATCTCAACCCAAACCTACATGATTCATCTCCAAACTTTTATATAGTCTCAGCATTTTCAACAGGAACAGCTTTTGACTTTATCAAACAGTCAAATTACTTTCCAACAGTTTTATAGGATCAATGGTCTATCATTCATCAATATGATAGTTGTATCAACATGAAGCTGTTAATATTAGGATTTATTTATTTCTTTAAAGACTATTACTTTAAGTCATTTAAGATTAAAGTTAGATATGAAGTCATGGAGTTTTGTTATTACACAGTTTACCACTTCAGCATGTCAAGCAATGTTTGGTGGGATCATGTTCTCATCACATGCCATAGTTAACTTGATGTTAGAGTGTTGGTCCAAAGATTTGAGTAAAACATGAATATGTTATAAAGATAAGAACAAGTTTTACGCAATACTCATTTGACAACTAATAACACGATTTGTATTTTTCAATGCTTATAATTCTTATTAGAAATGAATCAAAGAATTACAAGCGATAGTTTCGGAAAACTATCCTCATTGAATGATAAATGAAACTCTCCTAATATGAACAACACAAGCATGCTAGCTTAGCTTGATGTGTTCTTAGGAGGAGGATCATATCAACTATAATACATTTGTATCATTTTGTGTTTTTTTTAGAATCTCTTACTATCTCTGTACACACTTTGTGTTTATATAGATGGGTAAAGGGGAAGTCACATGTGTGCACTAGGTTATGTGTCTAGCATCTAGTGGAAGAGTATATCTTTCCACATGATCTTCTATATGTAGCTTAGTAAATAGTTAATTCAACTATTCACCTTTTTAGCAACTACTCTTTTACTTGTTTGACTTCCTTTTTTCTTTTTGTTTTAGGAAGTTCCCGCCCATATTTCAAGTCTGTCTTCAGAGATAGAGCATTCAGAGTCACAAAGACTTTGTCGGATCTTAGTTCTCATGTTGTTTGTAGCTCACGTACTTTACTCACTGACACCACATCAGTGAGGTGAAGTGTTTCTTCAGTTGGTCTTCGACGCCTTAGAAGCTTCTTGTTGATTGAGCTTTATACAACAATTATTGATTTCTTTATCAGTGAGTAACACACTCATTGTTTCTTCAGTGAGTAACACAAACGTTGTTTCTTCAGTGAGTGAATTAGGCTACTTTATGTTCAAATACTTTTCAGAGACAATTGGGTCAAATTTTGACCCAACATAGATATCAATAACCTTTAGTCGACATTGTGCTCCATCATTTTCGGACTCTAATCTCTACCTCATTGTTGACTTTTATGGAGTTCAGCTAGCAGGGTTGACATCTTCAGAAACGTAAACTGTGTTCTTGATTAAAGTAGACTTTGACATGAATTTGGATATTTACATGTTATAAATAGAACTAGAAAGTTTTCATAAGTGATGTAATTCTCATAAAAAGTTTTGATTTATATAAATATGACCTAAACTAAAATGAAATGGTTAAGCATCAAAAGAGTTGACTTCGAGTCAGATTATTGACTTTAACAACTTAACTGGCGTTTTATTTGTTACATACTAAAAAACATATACTACCTCCGTCCCAAATTATCCATTTTTGATTTTTCAAAGTCTTTTTCTTCCGACTTTAACCTTAATTATTTCTTTTCGTGTTATATAATACTTGATGAAAAGTATATCAACAAAAATGCATTTAAATCACATATTCATTTATATATTTTATATCAAGTATTATATAACGCTAAAAGAAATAATTAAAGTCAAAGTTAAAATAAAATGATTTTGGAAAAGTCAAAATGGACTTATAATTTGGGACGGAGGGAGTAATTATTATGGAAAATTCAAACTCCGGAGCTGAATTTTAACTACTAGGAACAGGGGTGAATGTTATTATATCAGACAACACTACTATATCAGCATATAATTTGTTTATAGCCTTGTACATCGAATGTTCATGAATATAAACCATTTTATGCAAAAATGTATATCAGAAGTGTACCATAGAAGAAAAATCTCTAACTCAGAATGATCAAGTTACAAGAGTTAAACATGCTTATTTTTTTGTGTTAGTATTTTTAGTGGAGAAGTTATGTGAATATTTACATACAATAAATGTAAATCAAAGTGAAATTCTTAAACCTGTACACACATATAATGTCAAGAACCAGTAGAGATATGAAAAATAAAAATAAAATGTTGGAAACCACTACAATAATTATAGATATAGTTATTGCATGTATAGAATTTTCAAAGTGGTCCTATCATGGTAATCCTATTGGTTCAACTATCTAGACATTTGACAAAAAAGATTGGACAGAAATTTTTTTTAAAAAAAGGCTACTAGTAATGTGCAAGCAATCTTATCATCTATTCCTGTTTTATTAAAAGGTTTACAACCATGTTCACATTATTGATACCATCTTGATAGGCATTCTTCTAACCCAACTTTCTTATTTTGTAACAAATATTTACTCATTTAAGTAACAGGATCATTGGAGCATATATTTCAATGGCATCTTCCTCAGCAAATTCATCCATTCGAAAACGCTTTAAGTATGATGTGTTCTTGAGTTTTAGAGGTCAAGACACTCGTAACAACTTTGTTGGCCATCTTTATGATGCTCTTGAGCAAAAAGGCATTGAAACTTACAAAGATGATGAGAAAATAGAGAAAGGGAAAACGATCAACGACCAGCTCATCAAATCAATTGAAGACTCGAGATTCTACATCATTGTTTTCTCCAAGAACTATGCTTCTTCATCTTGGTGCTTAGATGAGCTTGTAAAGATTATGGAGTGTCAGAAGACGGCCGAACAGACTGCTTATCCCATCTTCTATGATGTGGAACCCACGGAAGTCCAAAAACAAAGTGGGGCAGTTAAATACGCCTTTGCGAATAATGAAAAGAAAGAGGCTGCTGGAAAATGGATAGAGGCTATGAAACAAGCATCGAAGCTGGCTGGATGGGACTTGAAGGCGACAGCTAACGGGTAATATATATGTCATATTCTTTCAGTTTGTTTATTTCAAATCTATGTTGATATTAATCTTAATCCTGCTATATGTTATAGATCTGAAATAAGTTATTAATGCTAGCTAATCAGATCTTCTGTTTAATGTCACAGGGATGAATCTAGATTGACAAAAGTAATTGTTGACAATATTTTCAAAAAGTTATGTTCCATTAATTCGAGTGTTGATAGAAAGTTAGTAGGCATGGAGGCCCGAATAAAAGCTATTCTTTCATCTTTAGAAATGGGTACAAATGATGTTCGCATGATTGGAATCAAGGGGATGGGAGGTGGTGGGAAGACAACTCTAGCCAGAGCAGTTTATGATCAAATATCCATTCACTTCGAAGGTAAAAGCTTTGTTGAAAATGTAAGGGAAGTTTCAAAAGCCTCTTTGTCAGGTTTGAAGAATCTGCAAAAGCAAATAGTCTCAAATGTGCTAAATAAACAAGACATCACCATAGATAGTGTTCATGATGGGACAAACATGATGAAAAAGATGATGAGTGGTAGAAAGGTTCTCATTGTCCTAGATGATGTTGATAATATAGATCAACTTGAGGTTTTAGCCGGTGAGCCAAACTGGTTTAAATCAGGAAGCAGAATTATCATTACCACACGAGATGAACAAGTGCTGGTTGCTCATAGCGTGCACGTCATTCATAACATCAATCTGTTATCACACACGGAAGCAATTTGCCTCTTTAGTAGGTATGCATTTAGAAGAGAGATTCCGATTCAAGGGTACAAAGAGCTATCAGAACAAGTTGTACAATATGCCGATGGTCTTCCCTTAACAATCAAAGTTTTAGGTTCTTTTCTTTGTGGTCAAAACGAGCCTCAGTGGATAGATGCCCTACAAAGACTAAAAACAGTTCCTTTGAAGGCAACTATGGAAAAATTGGAATTAAGCTATGATGGTCTTGAGGCGGATTATAAGGATATATTCTTAGATGTTGCATGCATACTAAAAGGTTGGAATGAAGAAGACGCAATTAGAGCCCTAGAAAGCCGTGGATTTCATGCCAGAAATGGTTTAAGAGTTCTTGAGCAGAAATCTTTGATAACTATTTCTAATCATGGGTTCTTAGGCATGCATGACCATATAGAAGAAATGGGTAGGGATATTGTTCGTCGTTTGCACCCTGATGAACCTAATAGACATAGCCGATTGTGGAATTGCAAGGAAATTGAAGACATTCTGGCTAATGAATGGGTAAGAATCATGTTATGAAACTTAAAAGTTTTTTTTTTGTTATGATAATAATTTTATAGTCGTCGTCTTTGGATTACAGGGTACCCAAGCAACAAAATGTATAACACTGAGGACTGAGGAATACAATGCTGACATTTTAATGAAAGGTCTAGCAAATATGAAGGATCTTAGACTTCTTGACGTGTATTGCAAACGTCATGTGTATTCCGGAAGTAATGGTAAGTATAATGAAGTTCGCCGATGCCTTCCTAATGCCTTACGATTTCTGAGATGGCAAGGCTATCCTTTTTGGAGTTTACCTCAAACATTTCAAGCAAATAATCTTGTTGGACTTGACATGTTTTCCAGCGATATCGTTCATCTTTGGGAAGATGGAGAAGAAAAGGTAGTATAATGTTTGATTGGTTGTTTTGCATATTTCATTATGATGCTATATATCTATTGGTTTGTCATTACACCAATTCAAATCTTTTGGCTTATGATAGGTTCTATATAAGCTCAGGTTTCTTAAGCTCAGCAATTTAAAGTTGAAGACCGTTGATATTAGGTTTGCTCCAAATATTGAGAAGTTAACCATTTTCGCATGTTATGATTTGGTAGAAGTTCAGATGCCCGCTGAAAGTCTAAAGCTCATTTCTCTCAACGTGTTTTATTCAAAGTTAAAGACCCTTCACCTCGGGATTACTCCGAATCTTGAGGAGTTAACTCTCGAAGGATGTACTGACTTAGTAGAGCTTCACATGCCTACTGAATGTCCAAAGCTCGTATCTCTACACCTCATTGGCTTAAAGTTAAGGATCCTTCATCTCGCCATTACTCCGAATCTTAAGACGCTAATTCTTGAAGATTGTAATGATTTGGTGGAATTACGAGATATTCCAAACAGCATCTCTGAGATGAAGCATCTAGAATATTTCCATCTCCTGAATAGTAAAGTAGTTGAGATATTCCCTGAAGAAATTGGTCGTCTAGAATGTTTGAAAGAGTTAGATATAACAGGTACATACATAAGTCATCTTCCAGAGAGCATTTTTCGATTGAAAGGTCTGCGTATTATTGGGGATAGATGGCTTCTCGAGTCATTTGGTTTGACACCCAAGATACGTAGAACCGCTGATGGCAATGGTGAAACGTTCTGCTACATATAGCCAATTAGCCATGTATATAACACAGGACCAAAGGAGCCAATACTTAAAAAGCTACTTTAGCAGGTACCTTCTCTGTTTTTGTACTTAATGCTGACTTTTGAAATTGATACGACAATTTTTTTACTTGAAAATTAATATATGCTATGTTTTCTTCGCATTGCTTATTGTTTTCATGTGCCCATGCTCTATATCTCAGCACATTATTGAGCCGAAGGATCAAAAGAATCTCTTCACATACCATAATGGGTTTTTCCATCTCTGAAACGTTTCGTCAGATGTTGGGTGCATAATTGTATTTATTATAGGACTTCAAGACCAACTTCGTTGTTGCATCATCTTATGGGTCAAGCTTCAGTGTGGTGTAAAGATACTTAGTCCACATCACGTCTCAGGTTACTGAAAGATTATTGCTCATTATGTAAAAGCTTGGACTTTGGAAGCTTTTTTTCATGTGCTTTGTAGGATATTTGGTCATGAATATGCAGCTCAATGTACGATTCTTGGGTACAATTGCAAAGTATGATTTATACCTAAAAAGTCCTCACAATTGTACATTTCTTAATTTTCTGTTATGACTTGAGTATTACTTTATATCTTAAATTGAAGTTAGATATGTTAATTTATGGAGTTCAGTTCTTACACAGTTGACTTCTTAATAAAGTCAAACTGCGTTGCTGGCTAAAATGGTCAGAATTTGATATAAGGCTGGATATGATCTTATGTATAAAACTAACCCAACAAAGTTTTTAAGTGTTGTTAGTTCATAAAAAAGTTAGTTCATAAAAAAGTTTTTTATTTACTCCATATGCTCTATATGTTGTTAAAAACAACAGCAACAAACAACAAACAAACTCAATCCTGTCGGAGCAAGGTAAGGGGAAGGTGAAATGTAGACAAATCCTACCCACCACCAGGATAAACCCGATAATAAAGAGTCTGCTTCCAGGAGGACCTCCGGCCATTGTAATTGTGCGGTTGAGAAAAGTTCAAGAAAAAAGGGTGTGAAAGTGTAAAAACAAGTACAGGGAAGAAATAAAACATACGACGGGATGCAAGCAAACATGCAAACAAGCCATAAACACAAACCATCATAAAAACTTAGAGAAAAGACAAACAAACAAACAAAAAGCGTATGTCACAGAAGAAACAAAGCATACAAAAGAACATACAAGCATACAAAGCAAATAGGCATGATACCGTCAAAAGAACAAATAAGACAAAAAGGACATGCACAAATAAAATAATACGCCGCAAGAGAAAACCGAAAATATAATAGATAAAGCGCAAAAGAGACAGAGGCGCACGAGCAAAACGTACAAGCAAAAAAAGTGAGCGGCTAAGATCTAAGCAAGGCAACACTATTAGGCCTATAGCTAAGGGCAAAGCAAAAGGAACATGAAGGGCAACTAAACGCCTAAAAAGCCTAAAGGGGACAAGCTACGTGACTATATATCTAACCATGAAAGTAAGTCGAAAAAATAATTAACCAAAGAACATTATCCAAAAAGTGAGTAATGTTTTTATTAGTCCATCCATTTCTATACCAACTGAGCGTAATTGTTGCTTTCTTTCCAATGTGGTACAACTACAAAGGGATGGAATGCAAATTCACCCCTAAATTTGGTAGAAAATGGTGGCAAAAAAGCTGACTAATATCAGCTTTTGAAGTTCACAGTTTTGCTTTCCAAACTTCACAGTTTTCCTTATATGTTCTTATCGAGTTATTGACACAGGCTGTTTGAATATCAGCTTTTGAACATTACCTTTGCTCAAAAAGTTGCAATCAAGTTCCTGCTTATATTTGGTTGTTATTCTTGTTTGGAAGTGATGTAACTTGGATGAAGTGTTTGTTTGATTAATAGCAACATACAGCGATATAAACGTTTGACAAGACACGATTAGTGTCACAAGCGTCTTGCATCCTGTATGTATTATGTACTATTTTGTAAACATATGCTCATCATTACGCGCCAATGGGTTTGGCGCATTCTCTATTCCTAGCTCTTTTTACAGAAAATAACTCAGTATGATGGAGAGCAACCAACAGTACATAAATACATTGCAGTTGTTTTTGAAGAAAGAAAAAGCAACATTAACTGCACAGAACAATCACCAAGCCATTTGATACTACAAAAAATCTGTCATCAAGCTTTATAGTCCTGAATAAGAGCCGAACTTGAAACAGTAGATTCGAAATATTTATTTTATTTTCTATTTTCCCCAACTTGTAACAGTAGACAACAATAAACTACATTCGCGTCGTTTAACACTATCACACTTACAACTACAAGGTACAAGCTTAAACTGAGATAATTATATCAAATTTCCATGTTCACAAGTTCTCTACACTCTATCATGGTACACAAATGTGCATAAACATCGTTTGAATTCATCGGCTGGATGTAGAAGGCCATACGGGATATAACCCATACACATCACCACAGTCTCGATAAATCATCATACATAACTCTTGTTTTTTAAGCTCGATCTTCACTTACATGATTCGGAACTTCATTTTGGTTGTCCAACGGCATGTACTGTGCCATGATGGCTCTGATCTCCGAGTCCATGTAGGTCTGAGAGTAGAGGTCACAAGTAAAAGATATGTTAAAAAATGATCCACGTAAAAAATGAACGGAATGATGTGACATTTCAAACATATGGTTATTACCCTTATCCTATACTTGTAGACAATATATGCACCGGCTGCAGCAATGGATAAGCCCAATATAATTATCCAAACAGCTGTCCAGGCGGATCTTGATTCGGCAACCCTCTTACCTGCACCAAACATCACGATTAGAAGGCAGTAAAAGAGGCCCATATGGGCTAGCATATATGAGTTTAGTTGAAGACAGTACTTATGCAAGTATCATGGTCTCTCATATACAAAAGATCACTGCTACAGGTGCAGTCATAGCTTCCCCATGTATTCTTGCAACTGCATTCAGGGCACTGACATGCTTTCTTCTCTTTGCATTCATCAATATCTGAGGTGAATAAAATTAATGAACAGGGTTAAGTTAGTACAGTAATTAACTAGATGGTTGAAACCATTACGTGTCTATGCTTTGACATCAACGGGCCGTTTGGATTTAGGTTTTGGAACTCAATATCACAATTTGAAGTCGCACAGATCAGTTCTTAAAGTTTGGATAAACAGATCTTGCTTCTAATTTTCACATTATATAAGATTCAAATAATCAGTTGCGCACCATTCATATAGAATTACCAATTTACCTCTTCTTTTAACCTAATCAGATAGATGTTAACTGGAGTTTTGCAATATGTCTCGTTTTATCACAGGAACATCCTTTTTGGTCATTTTTATTAATTTCCTAAATAGTCAGAATCTGCCAAACAGCCAAACATAAGATTATCTTATTCCCGCAACAAAAACACATCCAAACACGATCTCCTATGACCCACATTTTTACAGGTTTGCAGCTCATTATCTAATCCTGATAATTCAGTATCGCGTAATCTTTTTCAAACACATCTAAACACCCCCCCAAAACTGAGGGGGCGTTTGGTTGGGGTAATTTGAAATTCCGGAATTTTAAATTTTAGAAAATTTAAATTTTTGAGAATTTAAAATTCCGGAATTTAAAATACCTTCGCATGTTTGCTTCACAGAAATTTATAAATTTTTTTTTTTAATATAAATTTCATAAAAATTCTATTTAAAAGTTTATAAAAAAAAATTATAAAAAAAGTTTAGAAAAATTTTATAAAAAAGTTTATAAAAATTTATAAAAAAGTTTATAAATAATTTATGAAAAAGTTTATAAAAAATTTATTAAAAAAGTTTATAAAAAGTTTATAAGAAATTTATAAAAAAATTATAAAAAAAGTTTATAAAAAATTTATAAAAGTTTATAAAAAGTTTATAAAAATTTCTAAGAAATTTATAAAAAATTAAAAAAAAAAGTTTATAAAAAAAGTTTATAAAAATTTATAAAAGTTTATAAAAGAGTTTATAAAAAAAGTTTAAAAAATCTATAAGAAATTTATAAAAATTTATAAAAAAAAGTTTATAAAAATTTATAATAAAAGTTTAAAAAAAATCTATAAAATAGTTTATAAAAAAAAATTATAAATATTCTATTTAAAAGTTTATAAAAAAAACAATAAGAAAAAAAGTTTATAAATTTTTTTTCAAGCAAATTAAAATTCCTCACTTTTTGGAGGCATTCTGATTCTCCCCATTTTGGCAATTCGAGGAATTGTAAATTGCTTCAATTTCCCCCATTTGAGTTACCAAACATGACATTTGAAGGGAATTAAAATGCAAATGCCTCCAATATCCCCAAAATTGCCCCAACCAAACGCCCCCTGAGTTTCAAGAGGTAACTTTATATCCTAGTGATTCATTACGCAAATGCGTAATTAGAATTTTTAGGCTCAAGTGCTTAATCCGCAGGATCATGCAATATTGTATTTTTTATTGTTCTCCACACAAGGTTCAAATGTTTTAAATTGTTTTTGCATATATATCAATTCTAGGCATATGAAAATTAGTTACCTTCGCAGCTTTTGACACCATCACCTTTAAACCCAGGAGGGCATGCACATTTACCATTCCCGCTATCCTGGTCATAAAAATAGGATACAAGGTTAGATAAACTATATATGATTTGCCTTATAAAGAAGTCTCGGTATATATAGTTGCAAAGGAGTATGAACCGAGCAAGCAGAGAATGAATGTCCATCTCTGGTCTCATGCCAACATCCTCCATTATTAATCTTGCATCGTCCTGGCCCGCTTGCTGCAAAAAGAATTAAAAACCATGCCATTATTTTTAATCATCAAATGGAAAATCATGATGGATCGTTCATCCACCTTTGCATTTGCCAAAGAAACTGAATAATATACCTTCACACGAGGTATAACCATCTCCTTTAAACTGTACTCCATCAACCAATGGGCATTCACAAACTCTCCCACGGAAAGTATCCTACATTTACAAATGCAATGATTAGGATTATAGTAAGCAAACTCATGATTTTGGGATTTACAAGATGTACCTTGCATGCAGTGACATTGGCGATTGTGTCATGCCAACAACCACCGTGGTTGTTCTCCAAACACTCATTAGTTTCCACATCTGATAACAAAATCAAGAAAACAGACTAAGCAATCCATTCTCAAGTGTCAAGTAATTAACTACAAACCAGCATTAATGGCTTACCATCACTAAGACAAGCAGCTGGCTCGGTTGTTTCTTCAAAACCAGCACAGATGGCTTTCAGAACAGCACCTTTCTCCAACTTTCCTGCGACCACAGTACCACACAACATATGCATTACACATAATAACTGAATTTCCCCTCAGTTTAAACTAGAGGTGGCAATATGGGCAAGCCATGCATGTTGGGAATGGGTCAAAAGATACCTTTTAGTACATGTCAAAAGGGGTCAGGTTTGACCCGAAATATAGTTTGAGAGAAACCGAGGTGTTTCCTTTCTAGCTAATTTTTTATTTTATTTTAACCTAAAGTACAACCCAAAATGACCCATTCTTAAGTGACGGGATCCAAATTTCCACCATTAATATAAAATATCCGTGCAGAACTGACCTCGGTATTGTCGATTATTGACCACTAGTGTAGGCAATATGGTCACATCACCTCTTGATCCTTTACCAATCTGGAAAAAAAAAAAAAAAAAAAAAAGCATATGAGATGACTATAAGACGATCAAAATTCAAAGATTTCGTTACAAGAAGTATTCGACTATTTGCTACTTTTCGAAAGAAGAATTAAAAACAAGAGCATCATACCTGGGCATCTTGTTCTTCTTTAAGAAGAATATTATCAGAATCAGCATTAGGGTCACCCATACACTTCTCAATTTTCTTCAAATCAAGCCCTAAAGAACTAATGACACCCTCAGCACAATCCTTGTTGTACTTCTTTTCTTTCATTGGGCATCTTATTTGAAAATCAGTGACATAGTCCCACCAAACCCATGGCTTTTTAGTCTCATTCGCCACTTTAAACACACACAGCTGCCTTAAATTTTCAATAACCACATCTTTCCCTTCATATCCTTTGCTAAAATCTTGTTCGGGATCAGGTGCGCAATACCTCCCATGGTTAATACATTGCGATTTGCATTGCTTGCTTACTGTAAATGCTTGTGGGCAATACCATGTTATGTAATGAGGAGTGAATAACGTGTAACCACCTTTTTCAAGAATCTGTGCTGCACCCTTGAAATTTTTCACAAAGTCCATTAACATATCACACTTAACTCCACATTCGTCGTTGCTGTTTGTCCAAAGCTCATATTCTACACGATCATCTGGATGCGGAACAGATTCTCTCCAATCCAGATTCACGTTTACCATCTCACCGTCACTGATTGCTTTCTTCAACTTTTCACCGAAACTTTTGGAGATTAGCGCGGATGGGATAGTTATGTTCTCGATGTACTTTGCAGAAGCAGCATCCTCTTCAGGTGTATCCATGGTTATTAGTGCCTCATCAATGTCATCTGCTACAAGAACTGCAGAAGCACCAGCATTTTGGGCATTCCAAACCTTCAATGCGAAAAAGCAATCTGGATCACAACAGAACAAATATTATAACAGGAGAACTTGGCTTAAAAAGACTCGACCACTATCTCAAGCTCTTTGAACTGAGAATCTGAGATTAAAGCTAACTTTGAACAAAATAAATCTCATCGTGGAAAATATAATTGCAAAGAATGAGTCAAACTAAGAATGATGATTTTATGTACTGAAAACAAAATCTCAACCTGAACATTCGAGAGTAGTATATATGAATTATCTTACATCTGCATCATCAGTACTATATAAGTCCTATATACTTTTCGTGCACATTTTGAACTAAAAGAGAACTAGATGACAGTTAAAGGCTTATACTTATGGTCATGACATCATATGCTTTCGTTAAAGTGACTGGCATATTCTAATATATCAATGTACTTAGGCGGTACATTTTTCTTGTCAAAACACGCCACCCAGATAATTGAAAACATACTGAACTAACAGAGCTCTGAAAGGATGTTCAGGAAACAAAAACAAAATTGCATGGAGATCGAGCATGCAAGCAAGTTCCTATATAACAATAAGAGCAATATGCAACATTTAGCAGTCCACAGATATCAAATATTTCTGCCATGAATTACCAAACACAACACTCTTTTATCAGGAACACCAAAAACGAATCATAAAACAAAATAGCAGGGCGGCTAATTAATCAAATAGAATAATCTTGATCTCAAATACATATATTCTTGGTCAACAATAAACACTATCTAGTATTGCCAAATTAAGAAAAGAACCCAAAAACACCAAACTGACAATAAACCTACAAAACTAGAAAAACATCTAAAAGAATATCCATTTACACCCATCATCCAAAAACGAAACTGTCCATAAAACCGTCAAAAACATGAAACATAAAAACAATAATCCAAATAGGAAACTCCAAATTCATTATGCAAAACAAAAACTTTAGCCATAAACATAGCCCTAAGACAACAACAAACAAACTTAACAACCTTAAAGACAAACAAAAAACTTTCCAAAAACAACAATATTAACGAAGATACCTTAAACTCCAACAATTATCCTAAAAGCCATTTATCAACTACAAACAAACCGATAAACTGATTACTCCTTAAAAACTAGCTATAAACAGAAATAAAGATTACAACTTTCATATTAAACATTTAACTTTTATGCCTCCACATTCAACCAAAACAAACTTTAGCCTCAACTATAAACTACGACAGCAACAAACATAACGTAAAACCGCAACAAACAATCACAAAACCATCCAAAAACACATAAAGACCACAACTATTATACTAAAGATACAATCTTTATACCTCCACGATCAACTAGCACAAACATAGGCAAAGTCCCAGGTTTCGCCTTAAACGAAACCCCGAACTCATCGAATCTTCGACACCCTTTTCGATTCTCTTTAGGATAAGTAACAGTACCAGCCATACTACCACCATATTGAGGAATCCCAAAGTTCCCAATTGCAGTATCATGATTACCCTTTATACTATCAGGTGATGATACTTTTAAACTGTTTTTTTCAACCACAAATCTACAAGATACTAAAAGGGTATTGTATAAACAGCTTAATAAGAAAAACCCAAAAAGGGTTTTAACTGATTTAACTGCCATCGATGTGTTCGAGGGTCACTGTGTGTTTTGTGTGTGTGATTATTAGCCCTATAAAAATTGGGGGTTTTTTTTTGATGAAATGATGAACGTGTGAGTGAGTTTGGGGTTGGAATAGTGTGACTGTTTTTTATTGTGGTAGATTGTTGATTGATGTGTGTTGATTAGATTTGATTTTGGGGGTAGTTGTTTAGGCTTGAATTCTTAAGAATTAAGTAGTCTTATTTGTTGACTATTGTTAGTCAAGCCTAATATTCTCAAATTGACTATTTGCAGTCTAATTTTATTATTCAGTGTGATAATATGCAAATCATAGATCAGAATATCAGATTTCTTTCATCATAACTATAAATTTGGAAAGACTAAGGGGGAAGGGAGTGGTCACCTAGTACCCAATACTACCTAAATTGTCACATCACCTCTATCCAATAAAAACCCTCCAACTCAAAACTACTCGATTCTACCCAAAAACTACCCGATTT
The DNA here is from genome assembly GCA_910596185.1 of Chrysanthemum makinoi. Lineage (NCBI taxonomy): Eukaryota > Viridiplantae > Streptophyta > Magnoliopsida > Asterales > Asteraceae > Chrysanthemum > Chrysanthemum makinoi. The sequence goes on along the minus strand of OU343222.1, from coordinate 64,898,881 downwards.
GGAGGGAGTGGTACCCAATCTACCCAAACCCTCCAACTCAAAACCATATCCTTGCTTCCTCCTCACAAGCCGATCGGCTTCCCAACCCGATTTAATACCCGATTTCGCCTACCCAATGAACTGGGGACGGTGTTACCGATCGGGTTCGGTACCCGATTTGCCTACCCGATGCCCACTCCCTCCCCTCTAAATGACTAATGTTAACGGCAATCATAATTTTCTGTGATCACCTCTCGCCATCAGCGTATCTCGAGCTTCTTCTTCAAGACTAGAAACCAATTATAAATAAGTAGTAGCGACGCAACCTCAACCAAAAACATACCCTCACAAAATCAAAAAACAAAAAACCGCACACACAAACCAAATTGAAAATTCGGTTGGGCAGCCGACCACAACATTTACTTGGTTGGGGACGACTCGATTGGGTGAGGTCGAGCTAGAGGGAGTGCAGTTGTTGATTCGGTTGGTTGGGGGACTCACCCATTAGCATTAGCCTACCACCTAACTCGTATAGATATTAGTGGCACATCAACTTTTACTTTTATTATCTAACAACTATCAAATCTCGATAGTTATTGGCGTCAAACTAATTGTAAAATACATCTCACTTAAACACAATCATACATCACAACACACTTATATACACAAATCACCAATTTTTAGTTCGATGGACTTGATCTCCTAACCATCTCAAAATTAGGTTAACCACAGTGAAACGATATGATAGTACTTATGGTCGACCCATGAAAAGTCGTCTCCAATTTTCATATCATGTGATGTGTATGTCCGAAGCAAAGATTTAATCTTAACAGTGCTACGTCAATATAAAGTGGTAATTGTAATGTGTAATCGACAAATATGAATGAGATTTTGTGTGATTGGTGAGTGTCAAACAATGTCTTTTTAGCTACGTCTCATATGTCTAATACCATAGAAAATGATACAATGGAACTCGAGTGAAGGAAAAAAAAACACAATATCCGATCTTGAAAGAGTATGAAGCTCAAGATTTATCACTGATAATATATGTGAGCTTGAAGTCAAACAAATATATGAAAATAGAATTATTAAAGGTCATGTCCAACAAATCCCAATGTCCTATCAGGTTAGACATAATGCATTTGATATTCACGCGTAGGTTTGTCATTCTTTGAAGGTCTGATTATTGGGTATCTAATATGACTGTTATCTTTAGTATGGGAATAGGACTCCGTTCTGGTCAACGCCCAGTGTCTGGGTTTGGTCCAGGTGAAGGTATCCCGAATACGGTCGTCAGCTCATCCCTAGTTATAGATAGAGCACTCTGTCTGTCTCTTTGACTGTGCTGCTTCGAATGATCCCCCCCCTTCTCTCTTCACTCGTGAGGGGTGAGTTTTTGGGTTAATTCAATCACGGTGTTGACATAATTAAAATTAAAAAAAAAAACATTAATATATTCAAATAGATGTTTAGTATAAGTAAATAGTGATTGATGGTTACAAAAAGGGGTGAGCGATGAGTGAGCGAGAGAAATTGAATATTAGGCGCTTGAGGTGACATTGAGTGGTAATGTTTACTGAGTTACCTTTACATCCAACTACACAAACTCGGTTTGGCTAAGGCTAGCTAACACCCATAATCATTGCTTTGTTTAGAAACTGCTCAAAAACTTTATTAAATTTGATTTAGAACAAAATGCAAGTTCGTATCATGCATGGCAATTGCCAAATGCCAATGTAAATTATTGAGTTGTTTTTATAACGAACAAATAGATACATTCAAAATAAGGGAATGACAAAAAATCATCAAACTTGACACTTTATATGATTGTTGTAGCTAACTTTTTTTTTTTCTTATTATATGTACTGAACTTTCAAATTTCGATCATTATGTGTATTTTGTGACTATTCTATCATGTAAAATGACCATTTTACCCTTCGAAATTCAAAAAAATTAAGGGTAAAATGGTCACAAAATACACACAATAATCGAATTTTGAAAGTTCAAGACACACATAAGAAAAAAATAGTTGGCTACACACAATCATAAAAAATGTCAAGTTCGATGCATTTTTTTATCATTTGCCCTTCAAAATAGTCACAGATGGAAGTGTTTATACCTAAATACCAATAATTGTTCCTAGCAACCGACAACTTTTTTAGAAAGCAATATATTATTAATCTCAAACCTCCAAATATAAGGAGAGCAGACCAAAGCCTCTAAGTCAAATACTACGTACGTAGCATGAAACTTCACTTGAAGACTCATAAGATTTTGTTATTTATTAAGTGTTTACCTAGTTCAATATATTGTGTTAATGTGTTGTTTAATTCATTGTAATAATACGCAAACTTTAAAAGTTGTATAAAATGCACTTTAACTATTACTCTATTATACATTAGGCGTGTGAACGACGCCGTTTTCGATTAAAAAAAAACATGAAACGACATCGTTTTATGGTTAATGATGGCGCTTTTGTTAGTCGCATGTGTCGTTTGGTTAATATGATTGTTAGTTGGGCCATTAAATATTGTTAGCCTACTGGGCCATTAGATTATAGTCCGATTATTTTCTACCCACTTTTCTTTTCCCTCTTATTTAAATAGTGTCTCTAGATCTTTTTTTCACCAACATTCATGCACGATCATCCATAGTTTTATATCTCTCTTGGTAAGTGTAGCTTTTTAAACAATTTTCAACTAAATTTTATAATTGTTGTTAGTTGATAGTCGGATTTCAGGTTAGTATTTCATTGTTATGAACGGTTTTAAATCACTTTTTGACTGACTTTTTTAACATTCGCTTTGCTTTTGCGGTTTCTTTTATTCGTCGAAGTAGTCTTGCTTATTTTAGGTTGTTTTAGAGAGACGATAATGTGCATGTGTTTGGTCAAACCTCACGTTGTTAGAACTTTTTTAGGATTGTTGTTGCATGGCTATTGATGTGTGTGTATGTAAGGTTTTTCTCGGTTTTTTGTTTTAAAATTGTTTCCTTCAATGTTAGCTATTAGGGTTCTGAACATGCGGCATTTCATTTGCTGTGAAACTTCTAAACTGTTGGAAAATATATATTTGTTGTTGCATGCTTATTGATGTGATTATAAACCTATACCATTGTTGCATTTGCATGTTTTGGCATAAGATAGGTAGTGTGTGGCGCTTTAACACTTGAAATAGACATTTCATGAGTTTTAGTTACTGACGAGGAGAGTTAATGAGAGTCGCACATGGTATATGCCTTTGGCGGTTGCGTAACAATTTTATTGGTTATCTAGATCTAATAAGTATTTTTTTTAAAGCTGTTTTTGGGCTTTTAGGATCGTCTCAACGGTTAAAATAAGCTCTTTGATATTTAGTCATTTTGCGATTTTCATTATCTTATAAGAGTCGCCAGTGTTTCTCATTTTCCCTTTAAGGTATACCTCATTTATGGATAACTATTGTTCATCACTGACAGGTGTTCAAATTTCTTTTATAATTTGCTTATTAGTGTTGTATTAAAATATTGAATTTTGATGCAGGTTTTACTGACCAGGTTTTAATATTTATAAAGTCTCGTTATACCTATGGTCTACCCTAATGCACTAACGGGCAGTGTACCCGGTCGCGTGTAGTGTAGTATTTGGTAAAACCGAGGTCGTCCCAAGAGCTATGTGTGTTGGATTATTACTAAGTCTAAGTGTCACAGATTTTAATAATGATTTTGACAAGGAATTAATTAATTAACTACTAAAGCAGATAAAAGCAAATAAAGGCAAAAGTTTAATCAATAGAGGAGAGTGGTGTTAACCTAGTTATTCCTCCTAGCTTGTAATGTCTACGTCTATTTACTTCCAATTACTTCAGGTGGGGTCAAAGTCGAGAGGACAACATTTGGTCAATTCGCCCTAACCTATCGGCAAAGATGCCACCACAGGAGAAGTCGGTGTCCCTCATAAATCCTGTTGTTCCTGGTACCCTAAGCCAAGTCATTAAGTACCGCTACATGCTAGATTTATAATAGTGAGTGCCCGAGCGTTAGCAACTTAAACACTCAACCCCTAATTCTTAAGTTCATCCAAACGGTAGGTGATCAGTTGGTCAAATCGCACAAGTAGAAAGCAGTTGGTCATATCTTACCCTTCCCGTCTCAGTCCGCTCACCTAGGGTCAGTTGGTCATATCTCCTAGGCAATTGGCCTCTACCGCCAATCAAAACTACCGAAACAAGGGTAGCTACCAATAAACTATGCATGCATACACTTAGAAATAATTATACGAAAGTAATATAAACGCAAACAAAACAATTAAGGAATCATAACTAGGCCAGCACCAAGAGGTGCTTAGCCGCTCATATTAACCATACAAATCAATTCAATATTCAAAGTTATGAAATACATGAATCGAAAGTAAAGAAAAGATAAAATGCTAATGCTTATCGTAGGGGAGTGATTTCTCCCTTGGAGACAGCTCCGTATGCTCCTCTAGACCTTCCTTTGGCTTCTTCCTATGTTCTTTGGTTGTGGTGTGTGGAATGGGATGCTTTGAAATGCTGGAAATCGTGGGTATTTATAGGCGGATCAGGTTACGGCGTAACTAAAATAAGAGTTACGCCGTAATCTTCAATTCCTTCATTATTTGCATTAGATCTGCTGGTTACGGCGTAACCTTATGAGTGATTATGCCGTATCTTCAATATAACTGGGTTACGCCGTAGTTGGTGAAATAGTTACGGCGTAGTTATCAACGGCGTGGAACCTCATTTGACCTAATATAGTTACGTCGTAGTCTTTGGGAGAGTTACGCGAACTTTCTAATGAGTTGGTTTTCTGAGTCACGCTTTAGTTACTGCGTAATGTGAGAGATGAGTTATGCCGTAACTTCTTCAAAATCGATACTATGGTGAATCTATGATATTTCTCCAATTCTGCGTCTCTTTAGCTCCAATGCTCGTAATTTACCTGAAAGTGGAAAACAATGGAAAACAAGCGTAAATCCATATAAATGATATAAATTACAAGCATTATCGGGGGAAATTGACACTTAATATTCAGGACTATTTGATGTTATCAAATATCCCCCCACTTGAACTCTACTTGCCCTCAAGTAGACCTTATTAGAAAGATTCCTAAAAAGATATCTCCCAAAACCTGAAAAATATAAGTTTACAAATCCTTTATGCTAGAATAAAACAAAGCCGAACACCTCACGAAAAGGGAACGAAACACTCAAATCTCTCAACTATTCTAAGTGTCAATTTTGGGGTGATCACTCAATTGCACAGTCATAGCATGTATTATATCATAAGCTTGGCGGTTACACAAATCTCCACCACTAGAGTTAAGGGCTAAACAATTCTCGAAGGCAATATGGGTAGACACGACAAAGGTTAAGGGGTGACTCGTCATTACTAACATGTCACGGCGAAGTGGAAAAAATCAATGATACATGACCAAATCCATGGCCAAGACACCAAAGATTGCTCGCTGCATCACCTAGACACGCTTCATGACTAAAGGGTAGGATAAGACATGGGATATATAAATGGTGTAAAATAAATATCAAGCAGGTATTCTAAATCTATAACCAAGTCATCACCACTTACCGTCCGCCCAAAGTTTAAGCTTTGAAGTCAAGAAACCGGATCATGAAATATTAGGTAGATGTGTCATTAGAGGACGTCATGATGGGCACACTACCTTTTCTCTAACTGTTGGCATAATTACTAACTACAATCTTCGAATGTGACCGAGGTGGCCTCCTCGATACTATATCTATAAAGCTCATAGTGTAGTGCTTATAACATCGCACTTTACAATAACTAAATAACATAACAACTATTTATTTATTTATTATTTTTTTTCCAACATAACAATAATAACTAAACATAATATCCCCCCACTTGAGATGAATAATGGGAATTTGGAGGGTCTTCAATGATCTTCAGGAAAATGTCGTCGATGAAAGCGTGATTTCTGAACCTTTCCACTTGAACCTTGAACTTAGGCAAATGATGACTTCCCAATCACAAATAAAGACTACAGGAAAGGCTAAGGTGTATCGAAACAATATATTGGGTTAACAAAATGAAAGGAATGGTTCAAATGGGTGTATCTAGGGGTATCTTGCACTAAAGGTGAGTGCAACAAAAGGGTTTCACATGGGGGTCGAGAAGTCGAGGTGACTAATCGATAGGTACACAATGGTAGGCTATTTGGGTGATAATCCTATAATATTGCCTTCTAAAACTGAAAAGTCCAAATACATCGAGCTAACTCAACACACCTCGTCTATGGTCTCGAAATAATGCAAAGGCCAAGTTCTAAAGTTTACAAGCTACCGGCACACTCATAATTTGGTGGATTTGGGGTAAAATATTGGAAACGGATAAGGCTAATCTCACCATATAATATCAAGGGTTGTATGTGCTCTGCTAAGGTCTAATCTAGTTAGGTTAAGAAAAACATGTCAAAATTTTAAAATGGCATAATTTTTCAAAATAAACTAGAAAAACGAGGGCAAAATAATGTTCAAGAGATAATTCTACTCCCGTCCCCCACTTGAATTGTACAAAGTCCCTTTTGTACTAAGCGTTAAATAAAGGTGAAGAGAAAAGTAGAATTAGAGCGAGAACTTCCCTGAAATTTGCTCCAAAAAGAAAGAAGGCCCACGAAAAAGAGACGTGCCTTTGTATAAGCATCCATGAGCAAACTTCAATCCCTGAAATCACACTATCGACAAGCATAATTCTAAAAAGAAAAATGAAAAACAAACCTAACTCACTTTCGTAGAAATCACGGTTGCATTTAGCATATGCAACAAGCCTTTTAAACCACTTGGTGTCCTAAGTGGACGAGTGAAGTCTCGTGAGGGTTTACAGGGAACACACCCACAAAGTTGATTTAAAATACTAATACAAGGTTATTGTGTTTTAAAATGAAAGAATTAAAGCAGATGAAGGTTACGTCGTAACTCTTTGAGGGAGTTACGCCGTAACTGGCAAAACCTGACACAAGCTGCAAAGCGAGTGGTTGTGGCGTAACCACTGAGATGGTATTACGCGAATCGTAATGCATCTAGAATAGTAGAATATCTGCTGGCCAAAGGTTGGTTACGGCGTCAATCATCGAGGTGAGTTACGCCGTAACTATGATCGACAAGCAAACTGCAGCAGCAATCATTTCCTTGTTTCCTACAAAAATGGTTAGAAAACACAAAACCCTACAGAAATGGAAACAAAATAAAAGAAAGGGATAATTCGGGTTGTCTCCCGAAAGAGCACTTTTCTTTATTTACGAGCCTTTAAGTTAGACTCAGAGCCGCACGGTTACCAGTGCTTGTTGGTCATTTCGTGGATATGGCAATCTCCACGTTGGATCCAACTTACCAAATTTTCATCTCATGTGTAGTCATCCCCTAATTCTAAACAGCTTGAGTAGAAATTCTTGATTTTCTGGTAAGGGTGGTCAATACCTTTTTCTTTGTTTTCCTCACTGATATCGAGCAGTGGTTGGGCTTGGCTTAACGCTCTTGGTCCAATTTTAAAAATTCTTAATCGTTCTCGGCATTTTGAAGATGGGCTTATCATCGTTTATCTTTAACCATACTAACCCTTCTTTTTCATTTTTATCTAATCCTGACATTTCCTGAAAAGGTTTTCCTAAAATTACTCCCGTAAGTCCATCCTCCACAAATTCGCCTGACGTCGTCAAAACCATAAAGTCCACCAAAAACGAATGAGTCCCAACGAAGACATGGATGTTAGTTGCAAACCCAAGAAAGTTATTCCCCTTATATTCTAATTCTTTCTTCATAACTCGGTTGTAGCACTCTTTTGACATGATGTTGACTGGAGAAGTTGTGTCAATAAATGGGTGGAAATCGATGAACCCGATTTTGCATGAGATCTTCAGATAATAAGGGTTTCTATGATGTATGCGGGTTCCTACCTCATAAAATCTAGGTTGATTGGTTTGCGAAAAAGCCTTCACCGAGTTGTCTTGCCAATGGGCCATTTCGACGTCACTTGAGAAGTCGTCAATACTGATTCCTAAATTGTCCTCTTCCTCGAAGTTGACGAAAACATCAAAATCTCTCCCCGAATCAATCTCGCCAGGATCTGGGGGGTCACTAAGAAATTCTTCTAGAGCGTCACCAAAACTGCCTACTGGGTCAACCGCACATACCTTTTGAGGAGTAGCCAGGAGTTCATTAGGTCCAAACGTTGCAATTTCTCCATTAGCTTCAAGAGTTAGTTTTCCAGCAAAGACATCCACCTTAGTATGGGCAGTGGCAAGCATAGGTCTACCTAAAATGACAGGTATTCTGTTGTCTTCCAGAATGTCAAGAATCACAAAATCTACTGGGAAAAGGAATTTCTTAATCTTCACTAACACATTTTCAACGATGCCCAATGGTGACTGCATAGATCAATCGGCCATTTCAATTTTCATCTTGGTTGGCTTCAAATTACCAATCCCCAAACGTAGGAACATCGAACGAGGCATAATGCTAATACTTGCTCCAAGATCAGCTAGGGCATTACATATATTGAGACTCTCGATCAAGAAAGGGAGAGTGAAACATCCTGGATCTTTTTCCTTTTGTGGTAGCTCGTTTCTCAAAACTGCTGAACATCTTTCATTAAGCTGAACTGTCTCGTCATAGCTTAATTCCTGCGGAATATCATGATTAGTTTCAATGGAATCATTAATAGGGGAGTTTACCGGTAAAGCTTCGTCCAGAAGTGATTGTCTTTCCATGCTGATTCGTCGCTTAACTTTCTCCGAAAAGGTCGTTGGTTCTTCAAGGATAGTTTCCACCGTGTTGACAACTTCCTCTTCCCGAGCTGCTAGGTAATCAATGATGGCTTGCGAACATGAGCTAACACTTTTTTCCAATCCCTTAATCCTATCTTCGTGGATTTTGAGAGAAGAGACTGTATTATCCACGAATGTCTTCATCATTTTTTCAATTCTATCGTCTCGTTCCCTTGATTCCTTGATGTGGTCAAGAATCTTTTTTTCAAGATTAATCCCAGTTTTGGTCCCAAACACACTCTTAACCTTCTCAATCCTACATGCTTCAGCTTCTCTTTCTAAACTTCGTTTTTCGAAAATTTCCCCATAATTGTATTCTTGCTTTGTTATCGTCTTCATTACCTTATGATCAAAATTGTCTCTTGGTCCGTACCCTGTATCCATATGCCATTTGTAGCAATGTTCAGAAATCCGCTGAATACATTCCAAGGTTTGGTCAGGAGTCATGCTAGGAATAGGTCTCGGGGAATCGAGTAGTTCTTGTGTAAGCGCATTAATTCCCCGGTAGAAGACGTAGACGATCTGATGTTTGTTCAAATCAAGGGTGGGACATCGATAAAGTAGCTCATTAAATCTTTCCCATGCCTGGTAAAGCGTTTCTTCTCCAACTTGAACGAACTGATAGATTTTACCAAGAAGTTTGGCCATTTTTTAAGGAGGGCAAAATTGCTGGACGAACTCTTTTCTCAGTTTATCCCATACTCCTTTACATTCGTTAGGGAGTTTGTTATACCATCTTTTCGCAGTTCCAGTAAGAGTTATAGGAAAAATCCTTGCGGTGACCGAATAGCTCGGGGTACCTCTGACGTTGAAAAGAGAGGATAAGTAGAGTACTTCTTCTACGTGATTCTGACCGTCATCATCATCTCCAGAAAACTTAAGTTTGTGTAATTCTCGAATAAATTGATCTGGAATAGAGTATTTTTCAGTACTAGAATCCTATGCGAAGGTTCGTTGGCAGTTCTCATTTGGTAGCTCCAAATACTGCTCCATAGTTAAGTCATCTAGATTACTTTCGTCGATGACTTCCGGTTCTTCGTCAGACTGGTCCGATTCGTAAAATGAGAAGATGTTGTGAATAGGAACCGGAGAGTAAACTTTCCTTGTCCGAAATTGCTTATCCGGATTATCGAATGGGGTGGCAAAAAAAGGCCTCGAACTACGAGTCTTGTATCCTGACATTTAAGAGAAGAAAGAAAATTAAAAATAGGCTTAATGTGAAATCCTAAAATAGCTCCCCGGCAGCAGCGCCAAAAACTTGATGCAGGTTTTACTGACCAGGTTTTAATATTTATAAAGTCTCGTTATACCTATGGTCTACCTTAATGCACTAACGAGCAGTGTACCCGATCGCGTGTAGTGTAGTATTTGGTAAGTCCCAAGAGCTATGTGTGTTGGATTATTACTAAGTCTAAGTGTCACAGATTTTAATAATGGTTTCGATAAGGAATTAATTAATTAACTACTAAAGCAGATAAAAGCAAATAAAGGCAAAGGTTTAATCAATAGAGGAGAGTGGTGATAACCTAGTTATTCCTCCTAGCTAGTAATGTCTACGTCTACTTACTTCTAATTACTTCAGGTGGGGTCAAAGTCGAGAGGACAGCATTTGGTCAATTCGCCCTAACCTATCAGCAAAGATGCCTCCACAGAGAAGTCAGTGTCCCCTCATAAGTCCTTGTTCCCGTCCCTAAGCCAAGTCATTATGTACCGCTACATGCTAGATTTATAATAGTGAGTGCCCGGGCATTAGCAACTTAAATACTCACCCCCTAATTCTTAAGTTCATCCAAACGGTAGGTGATCAGTTGGCCAAATCGCACAAGTAGAAAGGGTCGTCAGTTGGTCATATCTTACCCTTCCCATCTCAGTCCGCTCACCTAGGGTCAGTTGGTCATATCTCCTAGGTAATTGGTCTCTACCGCAATTCAAAACTACCGAAACAAGGGTAGCTACCGATAAACTATGCATGCATACACTTAGAAATAATTATACAGAAGTAATATAAACGCAAACAAAACAATTAGGGAATCATAACTAGGCCAGCACCAAGAGGTGCTTAGCCGCTCATATTAACCATACAAATCAATTCAATATTCAAAGTTACGAAATACATGAATCGAAAGTAAAGAAAAGATAAAATGCTAATGCTTATCGTAGGGAGTGATTTCTCCCTTGGAGACAGCTCCGTATGCTCCTCTAGACCTGCTTTTGGCTTCTTCCCACGTTCTTTGGTTGTGGTGTGTGGAATGGGATGCTTTGAAATGCAGGAAATCGTGGGGTATTTATAGGCCGATCGTGGTCTGGCGTAACTAAAATAAAATTACGCCGTCATCTTCAATTCCTTCATTATTTGCACTAGATCTGTTGGTTACGGTGTAACCTTATGAGTGGTTACGCCGTATCTTCAATATAACTGGGTTACGCCGTAATTGGTGAAATAGTTACGGCGTAGTTATCAGGGGCGTGGAACCTCATTTGACCTAATATAGTTACGTCGTAGTCTTTGGGGAGAGTTACGCCGTAACCTTCTGATGAGTTGGTTTTCTGAGTCACGCTTTAGTTACGGCGTAATGTTAGAGATGAGTTACGCCGTAACTTTTTCAAAATCAACATACTATGGTGAATCTTTGATATTTCTCCAATTCCGCGTTTTTTTAGCTCCAATGCTCGTAATTTACCTGAAAGTGGAAAACAATGAAAAACAAGCGTAAATCCATATAAATGATATAAATTACAAGCATTATCGGGGAAAATTGACACTTAATATTCAGGACTATTTGATGTTATTAAATTCAAAATAAAATTAGCTCAAATATCTAACAAAGAACTGAACAGTTACCGGAATTTGGATCAAAATGTTAGCTTCTTACAATATCAGCATTCCTATCTGATGCAAATATTAGATTGCAATGTGTGAACTAATTTTTTTTGGAAATTACAAATATTGTTATCTTTGCGTTGGAAGGATGCATACAAGTATTGTTAATAATGTTGGTACTATGTGGTAGCTGTAAACATTAAGTATATCAACAACTTTTGTGGTGATTGCTTTATTAATCATTAACCGTTTCTTTATGATTATATGTCTTGTTGCAGGATGGCGATTGTTAGCAGTGTGGTAGTTACTTGCATTGGCAATTTAAAAGTAAATGATATCAAAAAAATCATAGAAGCGAGAGTGTACCGAAAATGGATAGCCAAAACTGTGTCAGAGCTAATACCAACATGATTTTGTTGTATGCTGCTTGACAAAGAGGTATAGGCAACCAAATGTCATTAAAAATTTTACACTGCTTTTCAGTGGTTTTATGAAAATTATGACATAAAACAAGTGTTTCATTATACAGGGAAATGCTATTCATACGAATATAGACATCCGTGATAGGCAACACTTTGACCAATTGTTGTAGCAGGATGCAATATACTGAATATCAAAATTCAACTACGTAGAGAGTAAAAAATATCAACAAATTTTGAAAAATTCTATGTCCCTAATTTTGGGAAGGTTTACAAACTTTGAAAATATATTGATTGACGGCCCTCTAGAACACCATTTTGAATTTGCAGCATACATTGAGCTTGAAGTAAAAACTAGAATGAAGAATATTGTCTTTACAAGTAAATTTTAGTTTAACTAAATGCCAAATGTAAAAGTATAATTGCCATATGTTGTATTAACAAACTACATTGGGTGTCCAAAGAGTCGGACAACCGAAAACATCAGCAATTCCTAACAAAAACAAGGTCATAGGAAGAGCCATAGACATTCTGAATTTTGAGTAAGTTAATTGATTCGTATTATTATTTTTAGATACCAATTATATTTTCCTACTAATAGTTTCATTGCATGCACAGTAGAAACATCATTGAACTTGTGATGTGGAATGAAATGACAATGAATTTTGACATGCAATCATTTGAAGCGATGGCAAAACCTGTCATAATTGTTGTTAGCTCATGTCGAGTATCGTAATTTGGAGGTAGTTTTAAAAAACGCATTTCATACATATGCGTCAACAATATTTACTAGATACATAACCTTTATGTCTTGTTGATTATAGGACTCCATTTGACAGCCTCTCCACCAACTCACTACTATTTAAATCCAAACATTTCAGGAATTAAGGAAGCAATTTTCGAGAAAGTAAAAAAAAAAAATTGGCAAGAAGTTTGTCGTTACACTACTGGACTAATAATGTAGAAACACTAAATAAGCACAAGAAAATGTTTGAGATAAATCTACCACTAAAAATAAAAAAAGAACGATGTGATGATAAGGAAACAAGCAAGTAAGAAACCAGTTCCTTCTAGTGGAGCTGCAGCAGTAGAATCCTCATATCTACCTTGTAACCGACAAGAGTTTGTTAATTCCAATTTTGGTCTCCAAGAGTAATACTTAAGTAACACATTGAACTATTTCCCTAAGATCAAATATAGATTTTTAGTGTACTTAGCATCTATTATGCTACGATTGGGTTGTTTAATCAGATTTGCTAAATGTTAACCATGTTTTTTTTATGATAATTGGACGTTCAATCAACGAGTTAGGTTCACAAGCGAGGCAATACTAACAAGGATCAATACAACAAGCCATGGTACTACATGACTTGCTCTGAGTGCATCAGGAAAGTTACAAGTGATGGTTCATTATTGATGTGTTGAGATCATGGACCGCAACAAACACCATCCTACAAGTAGATACCGTATTAACTTTCACCTGTATAAACCTGTAATACTGGGAAAAAAATCAGCTATTTTTCTTTGTTAGCAGTAGTATGTGAAACCCTCTTCGGTCAACTTTTGTTGTATTGTTCATTTCTAAATGACATTTCCTAACTTTCAGGTACTGCTTTGAAGGTTTCATCACAAATGGTTAGGCAACCATTTCTTTATCTTCTTTCAGTCCAGAGGATAAGGCCATAACTGTGACAGAATGCTAGGACTTGTTACAACAACTTGAGGACAAAGATCCTTATCATTTTTCAGCGTTAATCACATCACTTGAAGGAAAGCAATATATCTTTCAGTTCCATATCAGTCCTTCCAACAAAGCAATCCAGGTTAACTTCATTTTTTACAACATACAAAACCAAACACCTGGTGCCATAATTCCAGCCTCTGATAAACCGTTGGCGATAATGCCTAACGTCGCTGAAGAATCATCCGGGTCATTGACCACCACAATAGAAAAGATGAGCGAGATTTCCACGTCACCCATCGTGCTAGAACTACATCTCGCAAGAAAAAAGTAGCACATTGAGCAAGCCAAACACCAGGTTAACCAAAAAACGCTCTTTAAACAATTTGTCTAGGATAAAGGCCATCCCATCACCAAAAAGCTTAAACAAGAAGACCAATCAATCTAGGAAATACAAAACTAATACCCATGTACCTATGTATGTAAGACTTTGTGTCTTTTGGCTAACATGATTAGAATAGCAAGATGTATTTTGTGACTGAATGATGGTTGTAAAGTTTGTGCATATATGGCTACCGTTATGTAGATTTTATGGTAGCATAACAAGGAAGTACTTTATGTCTAAACATTGTAATTAACTTTTATTAACTTAACCTTACAACAGTATGTACACTTTTTGTTCTATGCACGAATATGAGTTTATATGTAATTTAACGCTTTTAACCACGTCGTTTGGTAAATACGTTGTCAGAATCTCCCATCTAGGTCAATGGAAGTCAATCGATATCGAAAACAGATAAGAAACCTGCATTTTATTTAATGCTTTTTAATTGTTGTTTGGTTTGGTTTTTGTATGCAAATGCATAATCGCATCGTAAATGTCTATTTTTATTTCAGCATGCTCACCTATAATCTCTTGCATTATTCACATTAGATAAGTGTTAAAATTAGGTTCCAAACATATGCCGAGTTGTCTAAATAAACATTTCATGCATTTTACTTTAAATTCTCACTACTAACATTAGCCACACTTTTGAATTATCGCTTAATGACACAGATGTGTGTCCTAGATACAAAAGGTTCTAAGTTGGCCAACAATAATTGATCCAATTTTTATACTTCTGAACATCTAACCATTTTTTCACATAAAATGTTTGATGTTGTGTGCTTCTTATGGATGCATGGCCGATTTTATATGTAGATGTAGCTTTGTAATAAATTTATTATAAAGCTTTTCTTCCTTTTCCCTCCCTATTTACGTGTCTCTCATGTACATTCATAAGCAAAAGAACAATGGTACATGTGTCTCTCAAACATACAACATACCATATGATTCATCAAACCTTATACTTACATATTATTATTTACCGTTTAAAAATACAAAAATGCAAAAACTAATATTATTTACAAAATGATTCCAATACAACGTGCAGAATGTCGAAAATAATTCAGCACAAATCGAATACTTAAATTGGTCTCGCCGCAATATGCGGTAGCCTAAGTCCTCTTTAATAGCATTTACAATACTTCTAGACTTTTTATCTTTTATCATAATTAATTTTTTATTAAGCTTATCTTTCAAAAACTTATCTTTACGAAACTTCTACTATGCACAAAAGGTCACAATTTTTTTTGTCATATTAAGTTTCAATAAGGTGTAAAATGTAAATTCAACAAGTTAGTTATCATTTAATGAAGATAACTTGTATCATTTTTATCATTGGATTGACATATAATAACTTATATTTTTAAAGGTCTTTAGAATAGTTTTTATCATAACGGATTAAGTCATTCATATAACTTTTTTAAATAGAGAAAATTCATTTATAAAGCTTGCATTACATATGCTTTAGGTTGTGTCAGCAATCGGCTATTACCTGCTCAACAAACGTTAGTCTAGCACATCATAATTCAAGTATTATATTGATCTAGACTGGGGGACTACCACATATGTACATATCGACCCAGTCCTAGCCCGTGATTGCTAGACTACACGAAAGCCATAAAAAAATAAAACATTTTTAGGGCATATTAAACCCTTCTCATTATCCTTGCCCACAAGATGAGACAAAGGTACTCGTACAACCTGTTTCCATTACATGACTCATACATAAACGGTTGTATCGTCAAGAAGGAGAAAAGCCTACATTACATACAAGTCTAGCACATTATGATATGAGCATCATACTATACTACATTGTGGGGCTTGATGACGTATGTATACTACAACATATACATTAAGTTCTCTAGGCTTGGATATTACTATAAAAGCCCACTAATAAAATAAGGGACCAAAAGCCTAAATGATCAGCAGACCCCCAGGCCCCATCATCACATCTCTTACCCAACTCCCTTTTATATATACCATATGATAGGAGGATTTTAGGGAAGCAAGCACACACAGTTTCACTGGGCAGCCTCCATAGGCTTCTTAACCACATGGAGACCATTTTCATCCTCATCTACCACGTAAACCCTTCTATTTATCCTCTCCTACCAGATAAGACGAAAGCAGCACATAAACCCTTCTCTTCACCCTCTTTTACGAGGTGAGACGAAGGTACCCGATCGATGCTAGTGTTACCCCGAATACAAGAATATCATCCTTCTCACGGGGTCCTTACTGTTTAACACGGGAAACCGAGCATCCGACCACCACCAGCCGACTTATACTCGTTTCATACATGATACGTGAACATGGCGTCATCCGGGGACATGGCACAAAAACAAGCTTGTTTCGCTCTTCCTTGTTTCGCTCTTCCTTGTCTCAATCTATTAACGGTATTACTCCACTTTTTCCAATCTCATATTTTATGCTTTTATGATCTCATTTATCATCAAATGTATCATTTTAAAGTAGCACACCAAGTGTTTGACAAAATGCCTCAATGAGCTAAAATAGTTTATTATTCATTCTTGAATATAATGATCGTTATTTGGTTGAAACAATAGAACTATTACGATAAATTATGTCCCAAACTTAATAAAGAGTTGTTGAAAATCCGACCTAGTCAAACCTGGTAAAGTGCCTTTAGGCTTTGACCCGGTCTATGACCTTTCAGGCCCTGAACCCACTCAGGTTCTGACCGCAATCTCTTACCTAATCTCTGACCCTTCAAGCTCTGACCCCGGTCTCTGACCTTTCAGGCTCTGACCCCTCAGGCTCTAACTCTTCAGGCTCTTTCAGGATCTTACCTATCAGGCTCATATGCCAACGGGCTCCGACGCCAACTGACTCAATATCGGCCCCAAGTGCCTTACATCAGTCTCAAACGACTTAACATCGGCCCCAAATGCCTAACATTAGCCTCCAATGGCTTAATCTCGGCCCTAAGCACCTTATGCCAACCTCAAACCGTTTAGCATCGACCCCAAGTGCCTAACATTAGCCTCAAATGGCTCAATCTCGTCCCTAGGTGCCCGCATATTAGCCTCAAACGACTTAACATCAGCCCCAAGTGCCTAACATTAGTCTCAAATGGCTGAATATCGGCCCCAAGTGCCTTACATTAGCCTCAAACGGCTTAGTCTCGACCCTAAACGACCTAACATCAGGCTCAAACACCGTCAGGCTAAAACGACATCAGGATTAAACCCCAATCAGACACTAACGACGACGCCATCAGGCTTAAACGCTCTTCAGGCTCTGACGCCCTTCAGGCTCCAACGCTTTTCAAGCTCAAACGCCCTTTCAGGCTCATACGTCAACAATCAGCAATGACCTGTCCAACAAACGTTAGTATAGCACACCATAACCAATGCATTATACTGCGCTAGACTGCAGAACCTACCACATATGTACATATTGACCCAGTCCTAGCCCGTGATTTTGCTAGACTACACGAAAGCCATCAAAAAAATGGAACAACTTCAGGGCATATTAAACCCTTATCATCATCCTCGCCTATGAGATGAGACGAATGTACCCGTGCACCCTCTTTCCACTACATGGCTCATACATAAATGGTTGTATCTTCAGGAAGGAGGAAAGCCTACATTACATACAAGTCCAACACATTATGATCCGAGTATCATACTATACTAGATTGGGGGCTTGATGCGTATGTATACTACAATATATACATTAAGTCCTCTAAGCTTGGATATTACTATACGAGCGCACTAATCAAATAAGGGCCCAAAAACCTAAATGATGGACAGACCCTCAGGCTCCATCACCACATCTCTTACCTTAACTCTCTTCTATATATACCATATGATAGGAGGATTTAAGGTAAACAAACACACATAGTTTCACTGGGCAGCCTCCATAGGCTTCTTCACCACATGGAGACCATATCTATCCTTATCTATCACCTAAACCCTTCTCTTCATCCTCTCCTACGAGATAAGACGAAGGTACCATATACACCCTTCTCTTCACCCCTCCTATGAGGTAAGACGAAGGTACCGATCGATGCTAGTGTTACCCCGACTACAGGAATATCATCCTTCTCATGGGGTTTACCGTTCAACACGAGAAAACGGGCATCTGACCACCACCACCTGACTTATATTCGGTTCACACATGATACGTGAACAATGTATATGTCTGGTTATGTCATTTTTCAGACATACTTTTACATCTGCAACTATGTTACCAAATGCGCTTATAAGACAAACAAGTACTACTAACTCCTAACCGCTACTACTACTACTGCTAGTTTCGCCAAATATACCACTAATAGTACTCCTATAAGGTATAGCGATTGCTTCGATCATCTATTTTTACTTGTTAATATAGGTAGTTCCGTACCCTTAAAAGATATAAGGCTTCATGCAAATGCGATAGTATAATATTGGACTATGCCATACTAGATAACGATACCAAATACTCTCTCTCTATATATATATATATATATATATATATATATATATATATATATATATATATGGGAATATATTAGCTACAATTTATTGTAGCTAATTAGCTACAATTTTGTGCTAAAAACTGTGAGTCCCTGTTTATTTTTGTGGGTCCCTGATTCTTTTTGTGGGTCCCCTGATTTATTGCTTGTATTTTGTGAAGGATTGTAGCTAATTACTACAAAAATTGTAGCCAACATATCCCCTATATATATATATATATATATATATATATATATATATATATATATATATATATATATATACTACTTATAATGGAGGGATGACCATCTCTTTTATTTATGACTTTAAGAGTTTTTAAATTAGAATTTAAGCAAATACTATTTATAAAACATAATGTACAACTATGTAAAGCACAATTGATTTTAAGCAAATACTATTTCTTACATACATACAATTAATACACCCCATCACAAATATATACAACTACCTAAGCACAATGTACAAATACAAATAAAACTAAAAACACACTATTCAATACATACAATTAATACACAATTTAATTCACCCTTTCACCAAAATATACAACTATTTAATGACAATGCACAATCTAATTAAACTTCCAAAACATAAATCTGAAATTAAGTAGCTCAAAATAAAATAACATTTGTTCGCTAAAAAATTTAATCACAAGATACCCGCCGCCACATCGCACGAGTACCTGCTAGTAATCTATAATGCACAACACATGTAAATTAACAATCACAAATTAAGCATCAACCCAATAATTGATACTCCAAATCTTTTTAAAGCAGATAATATTAGTTTTTTATTTTTTTTATTATTATTTTTTTTTATTCTTTTTTTTCGCAAAAGGTGAAAAATATAATATTTCGTTTTTTAGTTGACCAAATATGCTAACACGTTTTTCTCGTTTAAGGGCCACGTATTAAATGTTTGATAGTGATGTAAAATGTTAGTTACGATCAGGCGTTGTTGCGAATATTTATATTTTGTCTTTAATTTCTGTAGTTATAGTCTAATATCATAAATATCTTATATCATATACTATTTCTATTTGTTTATGCTTTTATTATTTTTCGCATGTATAACGTCTTATATCATAAATAACATTTCTATATATTTCACAACGTATGTAACGAATTTTACTTGTCAGAATTATGAAATTAAATAATCTCTTAAAGTTCTGAAATGAAAATGAAAATTTATTTTCGCTAATTTTGTATTATTGTGGGAATAACTTTATCAAAAAAGTTGAGTAAAACAATATATGAGTATCTATTAAAGGGGATGTTTGGGATTGCTTATTGAAAATAGATTATGCGTTTTGTAAACGGATAATCAGATAATCAGCTGTTACAAAATGTGATTCTAAAAGATAGTGTTTGGAATTAATTTTGCGGTATGATAACGCAATAATCAGATAATCAGTTTTTGAGTGTTTGACAAATCAGATTATGTTTTGATTTTAAATGTTAAATGACTAAAAGGTACATTTATTATATTTTATCCATATTATAGAAATCAGAAAGTATCAACACCCATTTATTATATTTTGTCCTTATTAGATGATGGTATAGTAATTGAACATTGAATATCACTTTTTACAAATGACGTTTTGCTACTGCATGTACCTAGCTACTTTTGCAAAATGACGTTTTGGATCCATTTAAACGCAGAAAATCACTTATTACATTCTGTTATACAAACACAAGCTCTTACATTATTGCGTTTACATGTCGTGATAATCAGATAATTTGTTTTAGAACGCAACCCCAAACACCCTCTAAATAATAATTACATGAATTTTACCAACCATAAGTTTTCTAGCGAGTTTATACTAAGATTTTTATATCTTAAAAATTGTTATGAATAATTTTTTCACAATATTTACTTTTCACCGCGGCGTGTTCTTTTCATCAATATGGTCGTATAAAAGTTTAACTATACATGTATATTTGTATTTGATAAAGAACGAAATAGAAGTTGGGCCGTTCTACAGGTTTTAGTTTATACCTGGCCCAGCTTAGTAAATAGAGCTGAAACTAACAATTAGCCCATAATTTCTTTTTAACCACTCTTTGTAGTTTGTACCAGTTAAGTTCAGTTTCACACTTTCACAGTTCCAAGAAAAATAAACATATTTCCCATGTAATATATATATTTCCAATTAGAAATCTAAAAAACACAACAAGTTGAAAGGGAGAACGTAAACACATGAAGAGTAACAAATGTGTTACGTTAGGTTTTTAGTTAACTTTAAAGCCATATTTTGAAAACCGACTAGACATACAAAAAATTATACTATTGGTTGTTTGGTTCCTTGGTTTAGTTGAATCAACTGATTCAACCAGCCTACAAAATAGTCTTCAAAGGTTTCAATCGGCGGGAAATCAGACCCGTACACATCAACGGAAACAAGTTGAGTCCCAGACTCCGTGTGTTCCTGGGACACCCATGGCTTTTTGCATCGTAATGTTAATTCTTGTAAAAAATTATGATTTTCGTGAAATGCACTGGTAAAAAAAATATGTTTATTATCATAATTAGTTTTTCTATGGTTCCTTTGGTCCAAATTCTAAGATTGCCGCTTTTTTTAGCACGTTTGTTTGCTCCTATTAATATTTTTCGGTTGGATACTAGATTACCTCATCAATAGTTTGCATCAAATACAGTTAGGAGGAAATTCTTGTGATCGAAATTCAAGGTAGAATAAACGCGTGGTAGCTATTCGAGAAGGATACCACGTGAGGAAATTAGTAGTGAAGAGCCGTAATTCGAAAGACAAGTGAAACATGGAGTAAATTAGTACGTTGTGAAGGTAGCATTGTAGCAATCTGATGTTAATATTGGTTCAAAACTTTTGAATATAAATCACTTGTGAGATATTAAAAGAAAGTGTAGGGTAAAAAAGAAGTAAAAAAACGCTAGAAGGAGGGCTTGAACCTCCGACCTTGTGGTTAACAGCCACACGCTCTAACCAACTGAGCTATTCCAGCTTGTGTTATATGAATAAATAAACAATCTATTTATAAAGGAAGTGACGTTTTATATTTTATATTTTTAATAACTTTTTTGTTGCCGATGCTTAGTTTTTTCTTTTTTGGACCAACATCATATATATTCCATTTGTCAGCTTGCAATGATCTCATTTGTTTATGTTGACTTAATCTTAGCTATAGAAGATTAGAAGAAGCTAGCAATTATTATCGATATCAGTAAGGTTAGTATATTAAGGATTATAAATACATTAAGGATTTTAAATACATTACTCATCATCTAAAAAAAGTCTCTAAATTCTAGCTGCTGCTAGTTAATGATGAATGATCGTCTTATTCAGTTATCGAGTCGTCCTAATTATAACAAGTCTCAAGAAATAAAACTCAGGTTTGATCCAAAAGCGAAAGATCAAAAACTGATATCTAAATATTTCTAACCATGTCGATCGGAGCTAGATAAAACTAGCTTGTCGTACGTCGTCTATATTCTTCCTCACTTTTTTAGGCATCTTTACATAAAGTACATGTAATCATCATATGAATATAAAGAATCTATTAGCACATTTGTTACAACCAATTTTTGTTTTAGAAAATCTATAAGGACAAAAAAATATACGATTGTAAGTCAATGAATTTGGTGCTAGTGATATCGATCTTTCCATCTACTTTTAGACATTTTCTCAGTTGTTTCCATGATATATCACTATATGCGCGTAAAGCCGCCTGTCTCCTGTTTGGACTTTGTAGGAGTTGATTATATATTATGGTTCAATGACACTTTGCCCTTAAACTTATGGTTTTTGTTTTTATTTGAGTTTGCATCTTTTATTTTCTTGCTTTTTTTAAGTGGTCCTCTAAAGTTGTTGGACCATCTCCTTCAACTAATACAATTCAATCAAGTTGCATGATATATATAGTACATTTGGTTAGTTCATAGAAAATGGTTAGTAATCTAAAGGTGGATTACAGCGGATTATATAGTAGTGAAAATTCAGGTTATTATTATTATTATTATTATTATTATTATTATTATAAACATCACTTTATTAAAAAATTATAAGATTTACAAGAAATTAGTAGGGAGCCGAGAAACTAATTGGACCCCCACTCCTCTAACAATAGCAAAGCTAATCCTACTAAAAATATGATCAGCAGCACGTGCGCCAATTTCCTGAGTTAACGAGAAACTTCGGATGCGTTTTAGTAAGGTTATCGCCTCCTTCTCAAGTTCTCCAAAAGAAGAGAATGATAAGGGGAGAAAGCTATATCCAATGTTCGCACATTTAGCCTCATACTTGACACGTTTGCGTTTCGCTGCTTTCGACACTGCACGACCCGGTGCGAAATCAACCATGTTAGTTTGTGTCAATGAAGACGACCCAGTCAAATCGACACATGCATCCTGCCCACCGTCACAGGAATAGAGTAATATATCAGCTGGACGTAAGAATTTGTCTCTATCACCACAAAACCCAATGCCAACCTCTTTACGAAATATTCAAAACAGTTGTATAAGATGAAAAGAAGCTAGAAACGTCAGTAGAATAATGGTGCAATTGGTCTAGCTTTTCGACATATTCATAGTTTATTTATTGTACGAATTTACTATTATTTAAAGAAAAAACGTCATGCAATCAACAAGACGGCAATCATTTCCGTATGCTATATGAGACAAGTATTTCGATAACTTAAACGTGTTGTAAAACTAGCTCAAGCAACTTTTGACTAATTGGGATTCAAATTAAAAATGTATATTGTTGTTTGACAACAACTACATTCCACAATATCCACTTTGCTAGTAATATTGCTAGTGGTATCATCATGAAACTTTGAATGTCCAAACATAGTCAAATTCGACATCCTTTTGATCCTTGAACTAAAGATTACCAAAATGCCCTACAAATTCTTAGTAAATTTTGTTCTAAAATCCACCTTACCCTACATAGTACCTACCTTGCCAAACATATTAAACGTGCATTTAAACGTTTAAATAAATCAGATTTTAGTTATTTATATATATATACACATTTATGCTATACAAATTCTAATGGAACAAGTCAGATTCTTTGTAAACACGACATTGATTATTTGTAATGTTGTAAACGAACTGGACGAACACAGGAAGAGACGTGTTTGTGTTTGTTCGTTTAATTAAATTTAACCGGATAAATGAACTGACACAAAACCGAAAACGAACAAATTTTGTTGTCATGTTCGTTCATTAAGAAATTGAGGCTATTCATGTTCTTTTATTTTTGTTCAATAAAATATTAAACGAGCGAACAAATCATAAATTATTCAAAATAAATATAATATTATGTCTTGTCTATGTTCATTTATTTAATTTTACCTATCTTAGCTAGTGTGTATAATAAAAAGATATGAGATTCATTGGTTCAAACATAGGCATATAAATGAACGTTAGCAAACGCATTATGTTCACAAATGTAAATAAAGATTAAGATATTTGTTCATGCTCGTTTATTTAACCAAACGAACATAAAATCTTGTTCATGTTCGTTTATTTAACACATAAACGAACATAAAATATTTCAAGACAAGTATAATGTCAACCAAATTGAAGCTTACTGGATATGATCGAAATATTTCAAGATAAGTATGCTTTATAATGCAAGTAATACAAGCTTGCTTAGAATTCCTAGATGCTAATTAAACCACACCCAAAAGAACATTGTGTTTGACCTTTTTCCGTGACATCCAAACCAAATAATAGTTCATACATGCATGATATCTATGTTCCCATAATCCCATTTGATAACGTGACATCATTAACTAACTACATACGTTAAAGATATAAGGGAGGAGGGAGTGGTCTCGGGTAAGGGATTCGGGTACCCTTACCCGAGCGGTAACACCGCCGCCACCACCTAGGGTAGCAAAATTGGGTAGCAATTTCGGTATACGAAGCCGAGCTTGATGAAGGGTTGTTTGTGTGAGTGTATGTGTTTTTATGGGGTTAGGGTAGAATTGGGTAGGATCGGGTACCACTCCCTCCACTTAAGGTAGTGATAGGGTAAAATTGGGTAGTTTTGAGTTGGAAGATTTTTATTGGATAGAGGTGATGTGGCACCTAGGGTATTAGGTGACCACTCCCTCCTCTCTAAAAATATATGACATCATTAACTAACTAAATACGCTATATTAGTTTATTCCTATTGTTCTTATCGGATTTATAATAGATAAGTGAGATTTTTTTATTTTTTATTTTTTTAATAGAACGACATTACATTTGAAATTTGACCCCCGAGTTAAACCATTCAAAGGGGCAGGCCCAAGACTCCAACCATTATGAGAGACTCGCAAAAGAAAACCCTTAAACTTAGGGCTTCGCACTAGGAGGAAATTCGGATTTTCTTTGTCTCTTGCGAGACTCGAACCTTAAGAAAACCTCCCAAGCCTCAGAAAGAACTCAGGTGGCCAACTGAGTTAAGTCATGGTTGGTTGATAAGTGAGATTTTTACTTAATTTGTTTTGAAGAACAAGTCAAGAGGATTGTTTGCAAGGATAACATTTGGTCCTTTGGGTATAATATTCAAGTGAAGCTTGGTTGATTTTAATCTTATCTTATTATTTCGACTTGAGAATCTTACGTATGTGAGTTGCATAATCATTTATTGTAATATAGTTCAGCAAAAAAAATTAAAACCTTGCATTTTCAGAAAGAGTTTCCTATTTGAGAAAGCAAAATCCAAAACAGCATCTCGATTGTTTGACTTTCTTGTGTCTCGAAGTCTCTCTTTCATGATCCATTGATGGGTTATATTCAATTTTATTTTATTTTATTATTTATTTATTTTTATTTTTTAATCTAGAGAAAAAGATAGGATAATGGGTATTAATGTTTCTATTTTTAAGTGATTTACAATGCATTACGACATCCATGTATTAGTTTCGTGTTTACCCTTGTTCTAAAACGAATTGCTATCTTTTAAGCAGTTTCCGAAACACAATATTTACTTCTTTTGAGGATGTTACCCTTGTTCTAACTTTAATTTACTCATTATTTTCTACGTTTCGTCTCGAGGTTTTTTTTCTAACTTTCACTTAACCTGGAGAGTGTGATTCTTTGATTCAGAGTTTAGACCGTACCAAATCCAAACATGTCTCTGGCCTCCCCAAAGATGTATATTAGCGTGGAACTTGTAGTTCCCTAGTTCATGACAATTTTGGTTTAATCAAGATATAAACAGTTTAAAAACAAACACGCGATATACTTTTCAATGTGTAATTTCTTATTAGAATTGAATAAAAAAAAAGTACAAAATATTTTGCGGAACAAACACTCTATTGAATGACAATAGGGTTGCTCTCTCATCATACAAACTAAAACAAATGTTATAGTTTGTAAGTGAACTCTTAGGACTCTGATTGGATCAGGGACTACTGCGAGTTCTGGTTTAGAGTAAGTGCTCTTCTAACATGTGATATTAAATGTGGAAGAAATGACATTTACTTCGACCGTCATTCTCTTTACATAAGCACATGTATGAGGGTGTCATGTGTGGGTTGTTGAGACGTGTTAAACATTCACCGGACAAATACACATTTCATTTTATGTTTCTATTTTTAGAAACCAACCGACCATACTTTTATGAACGTTGCTGACAACCGCTCACACTTTTTTCACCAACTCGTACATGTCTTAACTTTTAAAGGTTGTAATTTCTCATTTTCTTGAAAAAGTCTATCCAAAATATCTTGGAGATATTTTGAGTTACACTCATGGTTGATTAGAGATTTGATCATAAAGGTATCGTCAATCCCTGATGATTTTATATCCTCAATTTCTAGTTCTTATACAGTTAACTTACTAAGCTGAAACCGCATTAGCTAGTAAAATTATCTTCAAGTTTTCTTTGAATTTTTGAAATTGTCTTACTTGAACCTTAATGAAGTTGTTTATTGATTTTATTATCAGTAAGTTTTTAATACTTAATACTTAAGTTATATTTAAATACAGCGAAATATTATGGGACACACAAATGACCCAGCAAAACCTAAAGCCTCTTTAATCATATGTTACTTCCGACTAGCAGGGTACCCGCGCGATGCGGTGGCGGGTACCCTGTAACTATATTTTCTGACAAATAATTCATCTCGTGTTAACCGAAGCTACCACAAATAAAATCTTGATTCTTTCCTTCAGCACACTCACCCTTCATCAATTTTGGAGCCGACCGACCCAGTTCGACCCTCATGTTGCAATGGTGCCGACTCGGTCGGCGCAGCGGCGACCGAACCAGTCGACCGACCACTACGGGCAGCCTAATAGCTTTATTTCTAAATGCTTGGCTTAGTAGTTTGATTAGATTGTACATTGTGGTTAAATGGTTGTATATTTTAGTGAATGGGTAAATTAAATAGTGTATTAATTGTATGTGTTGAATAGTATTTTTTAGTTGTATTTGTGCTTCAAATAGTTTGTACATTGTGTTTTTTAAATTATACTTTTTATCAAATGAGTGTTTTAAATATGATATTAATTACAAATGTTGACCAGTCAAATATGTGTAGATGTTTATGCATAAAGTAATTGTACATATAGCTTAAGTAGTTGTATTTGCTTAAAATCTATATATAGAAATCTTAAAAAATTAAAAGAAAGAGGTAATCCCTTCATTATAAGTAGTATAGATATAGATAAGGGTAAAATCATTAAAAAATGACCTTAATGAAAAAGTTAAACCTAAACCTTATACAAAAGTGTCACAATTTGATCCTCACAAAATGTCAATTAGCTCTATCACAAAGGCTAGAAAAGTCAAAAACACGCATAAACGTATAACCCTCCAGTTTCCCCACTCACGCAATTTCAAACCTTATGTCCCACATTCATCATATATATAACACCAAATGTCACACCTTCATACCATATATTCATCAAATCAAATACCATAACATCATCAAAGATTCTTACTAATTTACATCCTTAGAAACCAATAGCATTTCACATACAACTCTACAATTTTTTTTCCCCAAAGAATGGAAGGATTAATCCCATTTCTAGTTCATGCCATGAAGAAACAAAGGCCTCACCATAGTTACCGGTCTGTGTCCGTGGGCTCTACTCGTAGCTACCATGTCCTCGTTGGAGGTGACGCGAATTCGACTGTTGAAGGGTCGTCCCACCGTAGAACTAAGTCCGAGTTTAAAGCACCAACGACAACGGATTTCTTGGAACAAAGATCAGGTTTTGGTTGTATGCCACAAGCTAAGAGCTATAAAAGAAGCTCGACAAATTCAACTCCAAATTCGTATAAAGTTTCCAAGTCCAAATATTAGTGATCTAGAATAAAAATGTAAGGTTTTGGTTAAAAGCTTCTGAAATAATAATTTATTGATTATTTGATTAATTGTAACATAAAAGTTGGGTGGTTTAATTGTATAATTATGTATCTATGTGTGTAATAGTTGATTGTTGAATTTATGAACATAATCGTTTGTTTTTTCAAGTTTTGATCTATGATCTATCAACATCTTCATCATCATCATTGATGATAACACGATTGTATGATGTTAAATCAAGTATTAGACTGCTAGTTTATATTGCTTTTATTTTTATTTTTATTATTTTTTTAAATTTAAATATGTAACCCGCTTCCATCAAATCAATTTTTCTAGTTCCATAAGTTAAAAATTTCATTCATTAAAAAGTTGTGATTAAATTAATAGAACTCTGCAAGAAATAGTCAAATCTAGTTAGGGTCTGGTTGGTCGACTGTAACATCAACAAAATTACAAAAATATCTATTTGAAAGAGTCTCAAAACAGCTTGGATCCATAACTTAATGCCATAGAGTAGTGCTTTAAGGCGCCGTTTTGTTTTGACTTAATTCTCTTAATTGGAAAAAATTCTTAATCTGCTTCCGATTAAGTCACTGATATTTACATAATTATACTCTTAAGACGCATATTCAACGTACAACACTACAACTATTTTATCACTATTTCAAGAAATTTTCGAACAAGTATTCAAACTTTTGCAGTACATATAATTTTTCAGATTAAGTATGCGCATTCTATATGGCATCAATGTACCAAGTCCCCAATTAGCTTCAAAATATATCATTTTGTTAACTATTTCAATCACCGGAAGGAGCAATCTTTAGTGAGACCCTATCTATCGATTAGTACTACACAGATGTATATTTAAAGAAGAAACATAGATTATTATCACAAACTCAACCGTCTAGCGAAGTACAATCACCAAAACAAGATGACATGCAAAACAGAGCATAAAAAGAGCTATTTGAATAACCGAGACATGTAGTTCCAATACTTAGATAGGTATAATATGTGCTACCTTGAAATAAAATACTGAGTGAATACACAGATCTCAATCATAGCAACAATTAAAGAAAAACATTATGTGTTTCAGTTAAAAATCTTTTAGCATGCCAACAACTAAAATCTCTGCTTCGACAATAAGAACGTCTTGCAACAGGAAGCCCATTTCTGCATCTTCAAGTTCACTTAACAACATGAATTTTTGATAACCCCAACCACTAGCCGGGTCGTGGAACCAGTGATTAAATGCTGCGCAAGGTAGACCAGAAATGTTAATCATCATAAAAGACTATATTTTGATGAGAGAAATCAATTTTAAAGTGATCAGATAGATCATAAGTATATGTATTTTACCTCTTTCTGCATCAGCACCACCACATTGTTGTTTAACCCGAATCTTGTATTTTGCGAAAATTCTCCACCCATCTGAAAGCGATCCAGAATCATGCACTTGCAGAAAGATAGACAGATGAGTGCCTTCTGCTTTGCATCCTTTAGGATAGAGCTTCAATTTCCTGGAGTCAACAAGAACGCATCGTATTCCAGACTTCCATTATAGAATGATACAAAGGAAATACCATCTAACTGAAATCCATATGGATGTCAATAAAGTAGATGCTAACGTACCACTTGACTTTGCCAACTTTGAAGTGATCAGATAACAGTTCATGCTCAGTTCTGGCTGAAAAGTTTTCGACTGTCCAAGTGTGAGTACTCATAACTGCCGATGGTTTTATCATAGATAAGAGCTGATCTTTTTCTGCGTACTTTGGAACCACAAAAGCCTCAGCTCCAAACACACAGGAATCATGATAGAGGCAACCATTACCAGCATCGAGAAAAGAATTAAGGGATATTAGTTTAGTAAAACCCCATTTAAGTTGCTTCTCAGAAAATCTTGTCCTCTTCCCGTCAATATCTAAAAAACATATAAACACAGACACGGGCATTAAGGGTTAGGTAGTTAAGTATAAAACAACGAGAAAACTGCATAGATGGATGATATTATACGGAAATATATACTTGAGGACATATGCTTTACTTTTGACATATGCTGTTCAAAGAAAACTCTACAAATTAACATTAACCTTTGCACTTTTCCTTATAGTTACACACACAATGCAGAATGAGCCATGTTAATCAATGCTAAGAATACTTTACCTTGGAAAATTATATAATTGTCACGTAGATGATCATAGACAAAAAATTTACAATCAGCGCACACCTCCCACCCCTTTGGGAGACTATTGGTATCACAAATTGTAAGGTATATCGAAATGTTGCTGCCAGCATTTTCCTCCTCATTTCCATATGGATACAATTCAAGCATCCTAAAAGTTTTAAAATTTGGAAATTAGCTCTCATATATAGTAGACATAAAAATCCGTACTAAAGTTAATTATATGGTTCAAACAAATTTCATTTCCACTAGACAATGATAACAGAACGCTGACCATTTGTAACCACTAGCTTCAAAAACAGCAGATTCAAATTTCTCAGTTCCAGCTTGAGAAAGAAGAGAAAAACACTCAATCTTCAACATGTAATGGGCTGGCTCGTTTTTTCCTGTTAATCTGGACATCCGAGCTGCCATTCAAAATAAGCCTACCAATCAACTTATATAAAAATAGGTATCAGCAATCTAACTTAAAGTCATGATTCTCTTACCTTCAGACGAAAAGGAAGATGCATGTGCATCAGTTGCACCGATGGTACCGTTCTTGTTAACCTTTCTGAAGATCCTAGCAATCAGTTCAGCAAAGACCTTTTCAACATTTATACCATCCTTGGCTGATGTTTTAGTAAGACTGACTGATACTCTTTCTGCGAATGACTTTCCAGCCTCGGCATAAGTAGTCACCGAGTCTTTCACTAGATCGGTTTTATTTCCAATCAGCGTGACCTCAATTTCACTGTTTGAAATCTTTAACTCCCTAAACCACCTTTCAACATCTTCAAAGGTGGAACACCTTGTAACATCATACACAATGAGAGCTCCCACCACATTTTGCATTTGAATGTCGGTACTAAAATCACGGTATTTGTGATTACCTGCAATATCCACAAATTGAGCCTTAATGATCTTGCCATCCACATATACGTCTCTAGCAACAACGTTGTTTGTAGTTGTGGGATTATGTTCGGGCCTAAACTCCCCTCTCGTGAACCTTGAGAGCAAGCTCGATTTTCCTACACATGAGTCCCCAATCAATAATAACTTGTATAGATGATCATGTCCATCTTTGACGCTGCAACCAGCCATGCCGAAATGCAAATACAGTTGAAAGCTAGAAGAACAAATGTTTGTAACTTTCTATTCAACTTCTAATGTTCACAGTATAATCATTTTTAAATGTCACTTTGATTCTGGAATTTGAAAAAACTGTGAATATAGACGGTCATTTGATAGAATAAGAATTTAATACACAATAAGAATGCATTTAAATGACGAGAATGAAACTGTATGTTGACTTGACGACTACAGAATTCAAATCGTCAGGTATAAATTTCTTCTCTTTGCTTAATTATTTTTTGGGAAATCGTTGAAAATGAAATATAATAACGTGATGTAAAAAATGATTAGAGACCAACGAACGGAAATAATCACGAGAAACAATGAAAACAAAACATTTTAAACTTGTAAAAATCCTTTATCAGCTTATAAATCCTTATACTGTAAATGTGATACATGTTCATATTAATTAATACAAGTGCAAATTAAACAGTATATAAATTGTAAGAATTGTTGAACTTAGAAGATTAATTATTCGCACTTGTAAACATGGAGAGATACTAACATATTCACTCGAAATACTAACTGCTTGCTACGTACGTAGGTTGGTTGTTTGATTAACTATAAGTCTATAATATAAGAGTTGGCTTTGATTGTATATTCTGGAACAAACTACACATCGACTGATATAACTGAAAGTGAAACTGGTCTGATACAAAGTGAAATGAAAATGAAATACGAAGATTACTGTGAATTAAAGAAAAGGGAAATTAGTGCAGACATGAGAAGAAGTATAGAGCAATCGGAGAGAGAAAACATGAGATAACTTCCACACACCCACTCCTCTCTTTCCACTTGCTTTTATTCCCTTATATTTTGTGGCAGTTTCTTCACTCTACTACTTTTCCTAACCGCTTCTTGTTCTACTTCCTCATTCGATGCCACCTGTCCTATTTGGGACATAACATTTCTACCCGCTTCGAAACAGAGCTTGTCCTCAAGGTCGAAGTTAGGATATTGTTGCTGTAAAGCATTCCACGATTCCCAAGTAGGCTTTTCAGTTCCATCCCATTGAATAAGTACTTGTATTTCCCACTCATGATGTACCCGCACTTTACGCGTCTCAAGAATTTTGGCAGCCTGCAACAATGGTCCTTCTGTAGTAGGTAATAATGGCAAGGGAACATGTGCTGCATCAGGGTCACCTACACATGGTTTGAGGAAGGAAATATGAAAAACCGGGTGAATACATGACTCGAGAGGTAAAGCCAATTTATATGCCATCGAGCCAATTTTCTGCACAACTTGGAATAGGCCAAAGTAACGCACGCCCAATTTTTGATTACGTTGAAGCTTGACTGATAATTGGTGATACTATTGTAATTTAACATATAAAAAGTCACCAACAACAAATTCCAGCTCACGCCGCTTTTTATCAGCATACTTCTTCATTTTTTCTTGAACACGAGAGATATTGATTTTGAGCTGAGCTAATACATCTCGTGCTTGTAATTGAGTTTGTACATCAGAAGGTGTATCTTCAAAAACAGAACATGGAATGATAGTGTTGGACCGATAATGTTATATGTTAATACAAATAAACCGTAAAAACGTTTATTAATATTTTGCGATCTCTTTGTGTTTTGTTGATAACAAATATAATGTTATCTTAGGGTGCGTTTGGTATACCGCCATGAATGACAATGGGTATGAGTTTGATAGTAGTGGTGGGTCCCTCATCTATGAAAGATCCATACCTAGGTCTCTTGATATATATGGAGTATAGAATATATTCATCATGCATTACCATAGTGGTGGGCCCTCTCATCTTAAACAAACACTTTTAATCACTTTCATAGTGATAGTCTCATTCCCATAGTGAGCAACCAAACGCACCCTTAAGTATAATTATAAGGATACATGTTATTTTTGTAAAGCATTTACATATAGCCATTTAAATACAAAAATGTAGTAATTAAGCATTTGTTGTAATAGTTTATTAGGATGAGTAAAAACCATAAACCATGGATCCTAACCTATACCCAAGTTGGCTAGATACAATGTATACTTAGATACATTGAATCTAAAGAAAACCCATGGACCAACCCATAACCCATGACCCATAACCAAAAAACCCATGGGCAAAGAGGAGCGTCCCACGGATCCCTAGGATTACACTAGACGGATCCCAAGTGGGAGGGATCCGTGGGATCCGTAGAACAGAGGAGAAATTTTCCTATAAATAGAGAGCCATTTCTTCATTCTAACTCACCCCTCTTCTTACTAAATCTCTCAAACACTCTCATTCTCTTCTAACATATAGATCACTTGATCTTGAGAGTTGTTCTTCTTTCTTTCTATTGTGATCCTCATATAGGTCCTTCTCTAAGGCAAGATCACGAGCATTCTACAAGTCATCCAAGCAAGGGGTCATTGATTGATTTGTCACTCCGCAAGATTTCTGTAGCAAAGATCTTGTATTTGATATTTCACATATTTGTTGTGTAATAGTCGTGTTGGTTTGGTCCACCGTGCTACGGACTCGGTATCTAGCTTTGTATCGGAAAAAGTGTAAGCAACGTTGTGAAGGCTTTTCCGCCAAGTGAAGGAGTTTGTTGACATAGTGCTTGAACTCTCGAGTAGGTGACTCGGGGAGTGGAGTAGGGCAAGGAAGGTGTCCTTGTAGCCGAACCACTATACATCGGTTGTGTCTTTTCTTTCCCTTCACTTTACTTTGTTTACTTGCTTTATCATTAGATCTATACTTTCTCTACATCCATAAGATCTCACATATTAACGAATCTAAAGTTTTTGAAACTAACTTAAAATGGGCAAAACTATTCAACCCCCCATTCTAGTTTTCCACATTATAGAAAGCAAAGTTAGGGGGTACTTTTAGTGTGTATATATATGTTATGTATTTATTGTTTCGGTATAAACCGAAACATAGTAATGGGTTGGGTCCTTTAGTAACGGTATAAAATTTGATGAAAGTCCACCCAAACCCTCTCCACCTCTTGTCGATGACGAGATTATAGAAAGTGAAGCTATAGTAATAAAGAAAAAGATAAATGAAGAAGAAGAACCTTTAAATGATGAAATAATAAACATTAAAGAGTCCAAAGATCACCCCGTAGATAAAGTCATAGGAAATCTAAACGAACGAACATTAAGGTCTCAAGTTCAAAACCAAAGTAGCTTGTTTTGTTTCGTTTCAACCTTAGAACCTAAGAATACACAAGAAGCCATAAAAGATGAGAGTTTGGTAATGGCTATGCAAGAAGAACTAAATCAATTCGTTTCTAATAATGTTTGGACACTTGTCCCTCCACCTAGTAATCAAACCATAATAGAAACCAAATGGGTTTATAAAAACAAATTACATGCAAACGGAGTAGTGTCTAGGAACAAGGCTAGACTCGTTGCCCAAGGGTATAACCAACAAGAAGGAATAGACTTTGATGAGACCTATGCCCCCGTGGCTAGATTAGAGTCTATAAGAATACTTCTTGCGTATGCTTGTGCTAATGATCTAAAGCTTTATCAAATGGATGTCAAAAGCGCTTTTCTAAATGGTTTCATTAATGAAGAAGTATATGTAGCTCAACCTCCCGGCTTCATCGATTTTGAAAAACCCAAACATGTGTATAAATTAAAGAAAGCCCTTTACGGTCTTAAACAAGCTCCAAAGCTTGGTATGATAGACTCAAGTCATTTTAATTAAACACAACTATACCATGGGGTTAGTTGACAACACACTTTTTACTAAGAAAAGAGAGTCGCATATAATCATAGTGCAAATATATGTAGATGATATTATATTCGGATCCACTTGTCAAGACATGTGTGATGATTTCTCTAAAATCATGCATGACGAGTTCGAGATGAGTATGATGGGAGAACTTAGTTTCTTTCTTGGTCTACAAATAAAACAAGTAGAAGATGGTATCTTCTTCAATCAATCTAAATACATAAAGGAGATGTTAAAGAAATTCGGTCTAGAAGAGTCGAAACCAATTAGGACTCCAATGTCATCCGACACCAAACTCACAAAAGATGAAGACGGCGAACCAGATAATACTAAATATCGTGGCATGATAGGTAGTCTACTCTACCTCACGGCAAGTAGGCCGGATATCATGTTTAGTGTTTGCTTATGTGCTAGGTTTCAAGAAGACCCTAAAACATCACACCTAGAAGCCGTAAAAAGGATATTTAGATACATTAAGGGTACAACACAATTAGGATTATGGTATCCTAAGGGCACGGGAATAGAAACAATTGTATATGAAGATTCTGACCATGCAGGTGATTACGTTGATAGAAAAAGTACAAGTGGGGTATGTACTTTCATGGGATGTTGTTTAACATCTTGGTTTTCTAAGAAACAAACGGCACTAGCAATATCAACAACCGAAGCCGAGTACGCTCCCGCAAAAGCATGCCAACAAGCACTATGGATGAAACAAGCGTTAGTCGACTACGACATTCATCTAAGTGACATAGCCATCCTATGTGACAACAAAGGTGCCATCGACTTAAGCAAGAATCCGGTATTGCATTCTCGCACAAAGCATATAGAGATTCGTCATCACTTCTTAAGAGACAATGTTCAAAAGGGGAACATCTCTATTGAAAAGGTAGCATCCGAAGACAACATAGCCGACGTCCTCACCA
The DNA here is from genome assembly GCA_910596185.1 of Chrysanthemum makinoi. Classification (NCBI taxonomy): domain Eukaryota; kingdom Viridiplantae; phylum Streptophyta; class Magnoliopsida; order Asterales; family Asteraceae; genus Chrysanthemum; species Chrysanthemum makinoi. The sequence continues at coordinate 64,863,120 of OU343222.1, read as the reverse complement.
AACCGTTGAAGCGGGAACAATTCAACCTACTTCGTCTTGGTCTTGGTCTAATGGAACAAACGTCGTAAATTATTTGACTCTAGAAGGTATGTAACACTAGCATTCTTCTTTTTGAGTCTAGGATTTCTATTTCATGCACAACTCACAAACAATACGGGAATTTTCGAAACCCAAGATAAGTTTTCCACTTATAGCTTTCTTATTTTTTTTTCAAAGCTACAAACACATAACTACATACACATTTTCAAAGAAAACCTCTTTTCAAAATGTTTTCTAAAAGGATGATACCTTCCCGTATCAATTTCACAAAAGCAATTTCTCACGTCTAGGACAAATCGCTTTTTCATTATTAATACAAAGTAAAAACCCGTTTTCATTGCATTTCATGTCTTTTGAATGCTAAAGGGGACACATAACTAATATGTGTTTTCGGGTACATTCATTTAAGCAACAATGAATTTGGAGCATTGATAACACTAAATTACGTACTTATGTACTAAATATGTGTTTTCGGGTTATCTCAATAGGATGCTTTTCTACTTCTAGTTTATTTTTCTTTTTCTTTTTAGGGGTCGAGATAACCGCAACTCCAAATAGTTTGCATATAGGCACACACTAGGAAAAAATGTTTCCAAAAGGAAAATTTTGTACTGCCTGAATCACCAGACCCACGGATCCCAACCTTCATGCTGGACGGATCCCTCAAGGGAAGGATCCGTGGGATCCGTGAGACATAAGCTGTTTTTACCTTCTATTTTCACTTTTGATGAAAAATCAACATTTGTTTTATTTTTGGGAGTATGCTCTTTAATTCTTGTGTTCTCATGATCATATGCCTTAAATTCATATCTAATCATTAGATTTTAATCCACATTTTGGGTCAAGCATTCATTACAATGCTTTGTTTTTCTATATATAGAACTCCCAAAATGCTTGCATAATCCATCTCATCCTCACAAATACAATACACCATGTCATCCACAAACCCTTTAGATGAATCACCTAGTACAAACAATCATCTCCATGAAACTCAAACCTTTGTACTTCCACCTTCCAAAATACCGAAATCAAACTCTAGGATATCCGCATGGATTAACATCCGATCTTGTTGCTTAGGAAAACCATCATATGGCTCATCACCATCAACTAACTCACCACAAGATGCTTCCATTATAGCACCCCCTTCATCACCAACGAGTACACCAACTTCATCACCAAATCATTCACCACCTAAAATCACTCTTTTAAAACTCCTTACGACTCCAACAAGATCTCCACAACCAAAGCAAAAAGAATTAGCCTTTTTGACACCTCCAACTTCTCCAAACACAATATTCAATGATCTTGAAACATCACCACCTTTAGCTCCCATTAAACTACAAGAACATCTAGGTTCTTTTACACCACCACTTCCAATCATTCCGGACTTTGATCCGTATTTTCCTATTTTTCCACCACAACTTCCGCAACTCACAAATCAAAACAAACCAGAAGATTTCCGTACTCATTACCCACATCACCTACATTGTGAACATTGCCAATCCACTAGGAAAATTGCAATAGAAGTTAGGGAAGAAATGCGATTCATACTCAACCTCATCCTTGATCGCATCAATACCATTACACATCCAAACCTCCATCCATAACCTTATGCAAGCATGGAAGGAATCACTACTACTATTTTTTATTTTTAGTACTTTTTCTTTTGAAGTCATTTTCAAGAACAAGTCTTGTTCTTATTTTTACATGCTTGTAGGTGGCATAAATACCACTACAATTTGTTGTTTTATTACAAGGCCTTGTTTACATACCTTGGCTCCCAATCTTGATTCTCGGAAATCACAAGATTATTTAAGCATGTTACTAACCCTTCTTTTTGTAGGATTTATTTTATTTTATTTTTCTTCACTTGACGCCCCAAACTAGGGGGAGCTACCGTCAAGGGGGAGTTAGCGATACGTGGACTAATTTTTCCACACTTTTATGTTTATTTCTTCCAAGGGTTAACTTTTTGTTTCCACAAAAAGGGGGAGAAGAAGTAAAACTTAGGGGCTTTCAAAACTTACATCTATTCTTAAGTTTTAATTATCATAACATTATGTTTTGTCATCAACAAAAATGGGGAGATTGTTAATACAAATAAACCGTAAAAATGTTTATTAATATTTTGCGATCTCTTTGTGTTTTGTTGATAACAAATATAATGTTATCTTAAGTATAATTATAAGGATACATGTTATTTTTGTAAAGCATTTACATATAGCCATTTAAATACAAAAATGTAGTAATTAAGCATTTGTTGTAATAGTTTATTAGGATGGGTAAAAACCATAACCCATGGATTATAACCCATACCCAAGTTGGCTAGATACAATGTATACTTAGATACATTGAATCAAAAGAAAACCCATGGACCAACCCATAACCCATGACCCATAACCAAAAAACCCATGGGCAAAGAGGAGCGTCCCACGAATCCCTAGGATTACACTAGACGGATCCCAAGTGGGAGAGATCCGTGGAACAGAGGAGAAATTTGCCTATAAATAGAGAGCCATTTCTTCATTCTAACTCACCCCTCTTCTTACTAAATCTCTCAAACACTCTCATTCCTTTCTAACATATAGATCACTTGATCTAGAGAGTTGTTCTTCTTTCTTTCTATTGTGATCCTCATATAGGTCCTTCTCTAAGGCGAGATCACGAGCATTCTACAAGTCATCCAAGCAAGGGGTCCTTGATTGATTTGTCACTCTGCAAGATTTCTGTAGCAAAGATCTTGTATTTGATATTTCACATATTTGTTGTGTAATAGTCGTGTTGGTTTGGTCCACCATGCTACGGACTCGGTATCTAGCTTTGTACCGGAAAAGTGTAAGCAACGTTGTGAAGGCTTCTCCGCCAAGTGAAGGAGTTTGTTGACATAGTGCTTGAACTCTCGAGTAGGTGACTCGGGGAGTGGAGTAGGACAAGGAAGGTGTCCTTGTAGCCGAACCACTATACATCGGTTGTGTCTTTTCTTTCCCTTCGCTTTACTTTATTTACTTGCTTTATCATTAGATCTATACTTTCTCTACGTCCATAAGATCTCACATATTAACGAATCTAAAGTTTTTGAAACTAACTTAAAATCGGCAAAACTATTCAACCCCCCCTTCTAGTTTTCCACATTATAGAAAGCAAAGTTAGGGGGTACTTTTAGTGTGTATATATATGTTATGTATTTATAGTTTCGGTATAAACCGAAACATAGTAATGGGTTGGGTCCTTTAGTAACGGTATCATAGTTTTAAAAAGCGCCCCTTGAGGCGCGCCTCGCTCAAGGCTCAAGCTCTAGGGATTTTTTCGGATCGAGGCTCACGACATGCATGAATCCCATAAAAAGCGCAGCGCCTTGGGGCTTTTTATGCTTTGCCTTGGGGCTTTTTGCCTCGGAGATGTAAATGTGTTTTGAGCTGTTTTCTAACTATTAAGATAAGATACATGGGCCTTATAAGTTATATACATGAGCCTCTTAAGTTATATCTAATAACCCTAATTTGGAAAAGAACTAAAACACACAATCAAGTGGGTAACTATAGATTCTGATCATTTTACAAATATGTAATCTCTCTCACGTCATAAGTTTATATCTTGAACTGATTTTTATTGATTGTTTATTTTATTGATTTGTAAATAACGTCATAAGTTTATTTTATCTTCAAGCATCACATCATAGGGTGAGTATTTGTATGATTTGCATTATGCCTTGAATATTAATATGTTGCTTGCTTGATATTTGGGTTAAATTGTGAACTTTGTTAGATGTAAGTCTACAAGTGTAGGACACAAGCATATTTATTCTGATATGGATTTTAATCTATATGTAGTTCATCGAGCCAAAGAGTTGATCCATTTGAGAAGTGACAACTGATCCATTTTAATCTTTATAATGGCTATATGTGTCATGTATTAAGTATTTAATGTTATTTTGTGTTATTTAAGCTACACAAATGGTCACATATATTATAAAAAAACTTAATGTATTTAGTGCGCCTCATATTCATGAATCCCGCGCCTTGGTATGCGCCTCGCCTCGAGGCTCTTTGGTCCCCTTCGCGCCTTAGTGCGCCTTGAGCCTTTCAAAACATTGAACGGTATAAACCATTTAGTAAGGTTGTAACGTTTAGAACTATTGTGTCGTTTACTGTAACACCCCCAATTTCGTGATATGCAGCGGAATTCAAACCGGGTATTACTTCATGGCACAACAGTCATAATAATAGAAAACGATCTCTAAAAGAGTCGTTTTAAAAAGGCTTTATCATTCAAATATATCAGAGTTTACAAAATAGGTCCCAGTTGGTTCCATTGATTACAAAAGACGTCAATAATAAGTTTTCGATGCTTTGTGAATGATAAATTATTTATGTATAGCCTTCTTGATCTTGCCCTTCCGTGCCAGCTTCCGACTTTATGGACTTGAAATACATGCTTAAAACTGTCAACACAAAGGTTGAGTGAAATTCATAGAGTTTGTTTGATGGTTGAACACATTATGTTGGTAGTGTGAGTTAATTTGACTCACACCTAGGTTTTGAAAACAAAACAGTTATTATTGCATTAAGCTCATGATACCGAAAACGTTAACATCTGTCATAAAATAGTAACCGATGCCCTAATAGGTAATTTTCCAATAAACCTATAGATGTTCAAATATAGTGCGTTTGTTTGCCTATCCGGTCAACACAAACGGGATTCGTCAATCCCAATAGGCCTATCCACAATATTCGCGTTCACTCGCAAGTGATTAATGGTTCATGATAGTAGGGACTTAAGATTGGAAATAGTGGTACTTAGAGCAAATAATACATTCAGATAAGCATACAGTTTGAAAGCAATGTGTTCATTTTAAAATAAAGCATGTATCTCCCCAAAGAGTTTGTAAAACAATTAAGTAATAAAAAGTGGGGCTATGAACTCACCAAGAGTTGATGATGTTAAGTACTAACAGATGCGACGGATAAGTCGGAAGACTTCTACGTGCAACCTAAAAATGAAATGTTGCGACTTAGGTTTGGAATAATGTTTAAGAAAACATAAACCATCCTATATATATTCCTATGTTGATCATGATGTAGTCAATTATCATTTGATGTTTATAGAAGATCTTTAATATGTGAAAACGTATTTAGTTTATAGATATCGTACTACCGTTCGGGCCATCATAATTCAGAGGTCATGCAGTAAACGTTCGAGGAGCTAGGACACTTTAATTCGTAAATCCAGCAACTCGTCGATACGTTTTACTCAAATGAAACCCCTCACATGAAGCTCCCTACTATTGTAGCACTTAGTAAATAAAACATATGTTTTGAGTGAAGATTGATATAACATAAAGTTTATCATGTTTTAATAACTATCTAGCTTTTACAAGTTCTCGTCGTTTCAAACAAGCCTCGAGGCTTTAGCCATGGCCTTGCCGTGACTTTGGTCTTGACTTCCATGGTCTTGAGACTTAGCTTTGGCCTTAGCCGTAGCCGTGGTCTTGGCTAATGGCCATTAGGCCTCTTGGTTTGCTTTTAGTTTTGACAAAAGTATAGTTATGAGACTATATTTATGGCAGTTTCTGTTTTTGAAAGATTTTGGCCTATTTATGCGTTTTCAAGGTCCAAGCTTCTTTGGTATTGAAGGAAAACGTCGTTCCGGACAACTTTCGTGTTTTAAATTTTTGATGATTCGGACCAGAAGTACCATTTTAAAAAGGGCAGAACTCAAAACAGAAAGTTATGGGCAGTTTCGGCGTTTAGGTTTCGCTAACTTCTTTTGCTTATAACTTTTGACTCGTTTGTCCGTTTCGGGTGATTCAAATTGCTATGTTTACCTTTTAATCTTGTCTAAAATATTATGTAAGTTATAAAGTCCTTATGTTACTGTTTTTAATGGTCTCACATGTGTAGAATATGACTAGTTTACTAGTTTGTTACTTTTATGACAATATGTGAATTAAAACAAGTGATTGAGTATATGTACATCATGAATCAACATAGTAACTATATATATAGCATGAAATAGTTAAGATTATGAATAATAAGGATAGGACTTTGATTGATCGCGAAAGATTTCGGATTGAGCTAGCTTTCCACACTTGGCACCCTTGCAAACTTGAAGAGTTGGTGATGAAGTACTAAGTGACTTGAGTGGATTTAAACTCAAGAGGATCACTTAAACTTGCTAGAGATTTGATGAAGTAGCTTGATCTTTGGAACTTCCTTGCATAAACTTGGAGTTTATAGATCAAATGATGGAAGATGTGATTGGTTTAGGGTATGAACGACCAAAATCAGTTTGTAAGGGAGTTTATGATGTATTTCACTTCCTATTTATAGGAGGGTAAGTTTGGTTAACCATATATTGGGTTAATTATTAACCATGGTTAAGTTAGGACACTTGTAATGATCAAAATGATGCATGCTTAGGATCAAGCCACATAAATGGTGACTCCCCACCCTTAGGTCGGTTTCAATGCATGACAAGGCTTAGATGATAAGCCTTGGTCTTATCTTGAGGTTAGAGTAAGTTTTGGTTTCGTTAAATGCCAACCGTAAGTCGTTAAGCCATAAACGTACAACCGGGTATTGTAAAAATACGAAACTTACAGGAATGATGAGACTCATCATTATACTCCATTTAAAAATATAAAATGAGTGATAAGTCTTATTGGGTGCAAAAACGTTGCTTAAAGCTGGAAATACGGGTAAAAAACGCGTAATTCGCAGTTTATCGGAAAAGAACAAAATTTCAGGGAAACGACCGTGAATTTATTTAGAGTAGACTAAAATTAGTGTAAAAGTGATATGAGATGTCAAAATGTGGTTTTCGTCATACGCGGGATAACTTAACAGTTATTTGTAAAGTTTAAAAGTTACGCGATTTATGCAAAAATGTAGAACGTACAATGTTAAATCCTTTATGGTCAAAGGAGGAGGGAAATATGTTTGACTTTTCCAAAAAATGTAAAAGTGTCAAAAACATATTAGAAACGCAGTGCAGGAATCGTTAAGTCTGGATGTAAGTAGTATTGTTTTAAACGTAAGTTTAGTTTTTCAACAGGCTTATTTGGTAACATAAAAATAAATCTTAAAAATTCTCAAATTAGTCATGAGTGATCTAAGAATTTATCTGATGTTAGTAAAATTATCAGACTTGATTTTTGTTATGCGCGTGATGTTTAAACGATGAATCGTCCAAAATAAAACTTTGTAACGATGTTTTCTTAATAACTTTTGCGAAGATGATCTAACGATTGTCGAATTCTCAGGATATTACTAAAATAATTTATCTTACGAGAATGTGAAATAAAATTTTTACGGATGAATAGTGAAAATGAATAGTAAATGTAAATAGTAAATTCTCAAAATGAAAAATAGCCTGAAAATGCGGGTGGTTACATTTACTTTATGGGAATCAGTATACCTCTTCATCAAAGGGACCGATTCATCTATTATATATAGGGGAAAGATTCTGTAATCAAAACATAAGTTAATCCATTATGTTCAGTTAATAATATCTTGTTTCTGTGTTTATCTATTTCGTATATTTATCCTATCATTCAAATACATATTATTATATTCATACACTCGTATTGCATCCAAAGTCAAATATAACAATGGTGAATCATAATGATCTTTTGGAATCGAATTGGTTTCACAATACACCTATGCAACAGTGGTATCAGAGCGGGTTGTAAGACTACAAGTCTTGATTCAAGTTTTTGATCAAGAAGATCAAAAGACTTAGAAGGGAAGAGACACAAAGGATTGTTGGTGCAACAATTATGAAGAAAAGAAGGATGTTTGCTGTATGTTGTTTGTTAGAAATCAAGAAGAAGCATGTTTGCTGTGATACATGGATTAACCGAAGCATATAAAGAAGATTTGAAGAATTGTTATAAAACGAATAAAATGAACCATTGACATGGTCGAGTGTTACTATAATACAACTTTGAGGCCCGGGTTCAAAGAAGAACCTGTGAAGTATGCGAAAACCAATACGGTTGAAGAAGGCTATGATGAAGCCGAGAAAGAAACCCCTCAAGAGTGTGATGGGTCGAGTAATGACAGTGGGCTAGGAGTTGTAAGAGAAAACACATGTGAAAATTGTGACAATTTTCAAGGAAATGAAACTCGCTTTGGTATAATCTTAGAAGGCAACAATAATGATACGGCTGTTGATCAAGGGGCTGTTTCCAAGAAAAAAATGGGATGAAGTGTCTTTATGCTTTGGATTCTTGGGATTTTATGGACTTAGGTTTAAAGAAATCTATGTCCACTATCTGCTAACCCCATAAACTTACTTTGAGGTAGCGAAAGTAGGGCTGACAAGTACAGATGATTATATCAGGGAAAATTTCATAGTGACTGGAAACAACGAGGTTTCAATTATGTCTGAGTAGGTCAATGAATTGGATATAGAGGGTACAAGTCACGATTGGGAACTAGAACGAGCATCAAGCATGAAAGGAAAGACTGCTTCATGTCATGAAGACAAGTGAAGAAGACTCGATTGCCGTCTATAACATTAGGGGGTGAATGTTGGACCGATAATGTTATAGAAAACAAAGTTAGGGGTACTTTAGTGTGTATATATATATATATATATATATGTTATGTATTTGTAGTTTCCATATAAACCGAAACAGATAGATGGTGGATCTCGGCCATATAACACCTTGAAAGGCGTCATTCCAATGGATGTATGAAAAGCTGAGTTGTACCAAAATTATGCCCAAGGCAGAAAGGTGACCCATGCTCGTGGGTTATAAAAAATAAAGCATCTCAAATACAATTCCAATCACTAGTTCAAGGCCTCACATTGACCATCAGTTTGCGGATGATATGCAGAAGACATATTTAACGACATACCCTGCAACTTGAATAAGTGAGACCAAAATCACAACAACAACAACAATACCCAATCCCGTCAGAGCGAGGTATGGGGGAGGTGGAAGGTAAAGGGGCTGCTTCCAGAAAGACCTCCGGCAAGTGCACGTGTGCAAGCGAATAAACATAATGCAAAAAAAATATATACATATACACATACAGGCAAAGAAACTAGGGAGCAAGCAAGCCAAAAGAACAGATACATAAATGAACAAAAGCATGCAGGCTAAAAATGAAAAAGGGACCCTACGGACACAAATAATCATATAGCACCTAGGCGACCTAGAAGAAATTAAAAAAAAAAAACGAAAACCCACCAAAAATACATAACGATAGGCATAAACAACAAAAAAGCACCTAGAAGAAATTAAAAGCAAAAACACACCAAACATATAAACGAAAGGCATAAACAACACAATAGCATACAGAAACAAACATACAAAACGAAAGGCATAAACAACCCAATAGCATACAGGATCATACATTAAATTAAAAATATTAAAGATAGTAATACTACTACTAATAATAATAACCATGCTAATAGTGATTAAAAAAATAATAATAAATAAATAGATAACGACAGAAAGGGCCTCCGGACAAGCTACTACGCAACTCTATACCTATGCGCCGAACTCATCTACCCTAATCGTAGTTCTCCATGCGTTCCTATCAGAGATCATGTCCTCGGACAATATGAGCTCCTTCATGTCAAGCTTCAGTTTGTCCTCCCACTTGAGCTTTGGTCTACCTTTTCTCCTCGAGCCATCGACAATGATGGACTCCACTCTCCTGACAGGTGCTGACTGTGGTCTCCTCTTGACATGCCCAAACCATCTCAATCTTCCTTCTCTCATCTTGTCGATAATAGTCGCAACTTGGAGTAGACTACGGAAAACTCCATTCGGGATCATGTCTAACATAGTCTTACCACAAGTCCACCTTAGCATCCTCATTTCAACCACTTCCATCCTATTTGCTAGGGTCTTCGTTAACGGCCAGCACTCTGACCCATACAACATAGCTGGTCGAACCGCCACTCTATAGAATTTTCCTTTCAGCTTTAGAGGGACGTTCTTGTCATAAAGGATTCATGTGGCTGCTCTCCACTTGAACCATCCTGCTTGTATACGGTGTGTTACATCATCCTCTATCCTTCCGGATTTTTGAATCACAGATCCAAGATATCTAAAGGATTCCTTCGGTTGTAGGATGTGTTCTCCTATGCGGATTTCTGCTTCCTCATTTTGGACTTTCACGTCCCTCTTGAAGTCGCACTGTAGGTATTTTTTCTTCAACCTGCTGACACGTAGGCCCTTGTCTTCTAGCGCTTCCCTCCATTGCTCCAATCTACCACTTACTCCCTCTGGTGTGTTTGAGACTAGCACAATGTCATCAACGAATATCAAGCACCAGGGGATGCTCTCTTGTATCCCCCGTGATAGCTCGTCGAGAATAAAGGTAAAAAGGTACAGACTAATAGCTAAGCCTTGGTGTAAACCAACATTCAACGGAAAATACTCTGTGTTTCCCACTGGGGTCCGCACATACGTCTTCGCCCCTTCGTACATATCTCGGATAACTTTTATGTACCTCACTAGGGTTCCTTTATCTCTTAGGGTCTTCCAAATCAGCTTCCGTGGGATGCTGTCATAGCCCTTCTCCAGATCTAAAAATGCCATGTGTAAGTCTTTTTGCCTCTCTTTATATTTCTCAATCAGGCTTTTAATGATGTGTATTGCCTCTGTCGAAGACCGTCCTAACATAAAGTCGAACTGGTTTTCTGACACCTCGGCCTCTCGTCTCAGCCTTCTTTCAATAACTCTCTCCTATAGCTTCATATTGTGGTTAAGTAGTTTTATACCCCTGTAGTTGTTGCATGCTTGTGCGTCTCCTTTGTTCTTGTAGATGGGGATAATCTCACCGAGTCTCCACTCCTCCGGCATCTTAGCTCTTAGAGAGATCTTTTTGAAGAGAATAGTTAGCCACTTTGTCCCATCGTCTCCGAGGCACTTCCACACTTCTATGGGGATCTCATTTGGTGCGACAGCTTTGTTTCTACCCATCTTTCGTAGTGCATCCTTAACTTCCCTTTGTCTGATCAGCGAGCAACAGAAGTTGTTTCGCGGGGCTGCGCTTGTATTGTCCCCTTCTTCGGTTCATACATGCCTGCTACCATTGAACAGGACATATAAATACTCTTCCCATCTTCTTCTAATCTCATCTTCATTGACAATAGTTCTACCCCCTTCGTCCTTGATAAATCTTACGTTCCCTAGATCCCTTCCCTTTCTCTCTCTTGCCTTTGCTATCCTGTAAATATCGTTTTGTCCTTCTTTGGAATCTAATCTCTTATAGAGGTCTTCAAACTCCTTTTCTTTCGCTTTGGATACAGCCTTTTTCGCTTCTCTTTTGGCTTCTTTATACCATTCCTTCGCTGCAATTCTATTCACGGTCTCTGTTGGAATATGTATATATTTATAAAACCGTGAATGTCCGGATTCGAACTCGTGACCACGGGATTGCACACATTAGCGAATGAGAATTAAAGTTATAATTAATGTTAATGATTACGATTAATTATTACACAAAACCCGACTAACGATCGTTAAGTATTTAACGAAAATGACTGACGACCGTTAAATGTTAAAAAGGAGATAATATATGGTGAATAACTTAAAAATGGAAAAGATTCGGGTTCCCCTTTTCTTCCTCTAAAGTGGCCGGCCATATGAGGCTTCCCCAAGCCCAAAACCTAACTTTTCCTACAAGTTATTCTACCACTATATATACAAGGTCTAGGTTAAAGGTTTATGGTTAACTTTTGTGCACCTAATTAACCCTAGATCTCTCATTCTCTCCTCTCTTGCATTGTACGGCCAAAACCCCTAAAAAGGTGTTTTGGTTTTGTTTTTCTTATAAAACCAGGGTTTGTGTTAGATCTAACAATCTCTTGATTCGTGGTTAATTCGTGTGTACAAAACTGTGGTGGTAAGACATTATTCTTACACCAATTGGTTTGAGTTGTAAAACGGTAAGGGACAACTCTTTAAACCACTTCATCTTCTTTGTTCAAGAGATCTAACCAAATTGCAAGAGGTATGTTACGCATTTATTTTAGTTACTGTTATGATTCTAAGTCTTCCGTTGTGTACTCTGTGATGTCTATATGGTTTTATTTGTTATCATGTATCTTAAACTCATCACTCTCCACCTCGCATCAAGATAAGCTCCCTGAACCGAGTTTGCTTCACCTTAACTTTGTTTCAAACCTCGTTACTAAGCCATCATGCTTCTCTCTGACCTATCTGAGATCTCGATGCCCCTACAACCACTCCTAGGGTATCCTTGGCCACTTCCCTGATGGTGTGAGGCAGACTGTTCCACAACTGCTCTGCATCCGCAACTGTTTTACCCTCCACCACTATAGAGACTCCCTCTGTTACTCTAGATCTGAAGGTCTTTGACGCTTCTCCGTGAAGGTTTTTCCACAAGATTCTAGGTTTAATTGCCCTTTCTGTCTTGTGTGGTCGTCTCTTTATATGAAAATCTAATGCCAGCAATCAGTGTTGGGAGAAGCAGACCACCCCTGGAAAGACCTTGCAATCTTTACATGCCCTGAGATCTCAATAAGTGAGACCAAAATGCACTAGTAAAAACCTTGTCCCTATCTGAAACAATGGAACGGGGAATTCCATGGAGTTTCACAACAGTTTGCACAAAAAGTTCCGCCACCTGATGTGCCGTATAATTAGCACGAAGAGATGCAAAATGTGCATATTTAGATAAGCGATCGATTTCTTCCATAATAACCGTATAACCTTTTAAATTAGGAAGACATGTGATAAAATCCATTGCCACATCTTCCCACACTTGATTAGGAATGGGTAAAGGAGACAACAAGCCAGCAGGGTGAAGTTGGCTTGATTTAGCTCGTTGACAAATTTGGCAATGACGAACAAACTCACGGATAGTAGGACGCATTCCTGGCCAGTAGAAGTATGTATCAATCCGAGCATATGTTCTTAGAAATCCAGCATGGCCGCCAATGGTGGAAGAATGAAATTCCACTAAAAGCTTTTTGAGCAACTTGTCATTTTCGGGGGGAACCACGACACGATCTTTCCAATATAACAAGCGATTCTTGCTACTGTACCATGATGCCTCTTCTACATTGTTTTGAATATCTTGAACTAATGAGGAGACAAATGGAGAAGATATTGAACTGTCACGAATAGCGTCTACAATACTAGAATGGCTAACAGAAACCGCCATATTACAACTTCTGGATAAACCATCTGCAGCAGTGTTGGAGTGGCCCATTTTGTATTCAATCGTAAAATGATAATCCAATAATTTAGGTAAGAAGGCCTCTTGTTCTAGTGTTTGAAGAGTCTGCTCTGTGAGATGTCTTAAACTTCGTTGATCTGTGCGAATAATGAAATAATGACCAAATAAATAGTGACAAAATTTGGCAACCGCTTCAATGATAACATAGAGCTCGCGTACATATGCCGAAGTCTGTTGTATTCTCTGTGATAACTTCTTGGAGAAGAAAGCGATAGGGTGACCATCTTGTGATAAAATTGCACCGATGCCATAGCCAGAAGCATCCGTTTCAACAATAAAAGGTCTACTGAAATCAGGTAGCCTTAGAATAGGAGTTGATATTAGCCTTCTTGAGGATGTCAAAAGCAAATTGAGCTTCCAATGACCATTTAAAATGATCCTTGCGCAGTAAAATAGGAAGCAGGTGGGCAATACTAGCATAATGTTGAATAAAACGACGATAAAACCGGTGAGTCCAAGGAATGCTCGAAGTTGCATAACCAACCATTCATAAAGTCCATGATGCGTGCGAAAAGCTATTTTGTAACGATCTTCAGGTTTGAGTAGTATTTGATGATAACCTGAACGCAAATCTAGTTTGGAGAAAAACTGAGACCCATGTAATTCATCAAGCAACTCATCAACTGTTGGCAATAGAAAAGAGTCTTTGATTGTCACCGCGTTCAATGCTAATCTGTACAAAAACGCCATGTGCCATCCTTTTTTTGAACAAGCAAGGTAGGAGCGAAGAATGAACTTGTGCTTGGTTGAATTAAACCTTCTGTTAATATATCAATAACCATATTCTCAATTTGTGTCTTTTGACTCACTGGATATCGATATGGACGCACTTTAACAGCATTGACACTGTCTTTTAATACAATAAAATGATCGTGAGAACGAGAAGGAGGTAAACCTGTTGGCAATGAAAATGCAGATGCAAAATCATGTAGGACATTGGCCAACTCTGGCGGTGTTGTATCTGTTAAACCAGTGGACACATCATTCACCGTGTCAAGTGTAAAACACTGAATTGTATAAGATTCTGCAATTGCGTCTATAGTTATCATTCATTTGAAATGTTGGTAGAGGGTTTGGTCGGTGTCAACGACTGGTCACCCGCCAATGTGATAAACTTATAAGCCATGTAAAATTTAATGGTGGAGGTTCTATAATCAGCAATATGAGATCCAATAGTGGCAAGCCAAGATGCCCCAAGAATAATATCAGCACCCCAAACCGGTAAAACATAGGCGGGAAATTGAACCAAATGACCTTGAATATACAGAAGGGAAGAATTAATGAAACCTTTTGCTTTTAAAAACATACCGTTACCGACGAGGACCATAAGATTAGTTGCTAGTTCAATAGGTAGTCGAGCTTGCATAGCCACACGTGGTGTGATGTAGTTGTCTGAGCTACCCCCATCAAGTTAAACCTGAATGTTGTTCCATTGATTGTCCTCGAAAAACGAATCGTAGCCACACCCGGGGATCCATGGTATGCATTAAGAGTCAAATGATGATCAAGTACCTCATCATCTCAATGATTCTCATTTGGCACTTCCAAGCTATCAATCATTTGAGACGGATTGACATCATCGTTCGAAGTAAGGAGTACCATATATTGCTTATCAGGACACTTGTGGTTCCATGTATACGTTTCATCACATGTAAAACATAACCACTTTTCTCTACGCAACTGCATTTCAGCAGGGGACAATTTCTTAATTTGAGGCAATGGCTTCACTGGTGGTTTTGGCAACAATGGAGTTAAAGATGATGGGGATGGTAATGGATTTTGGGCAACTGGAGGCAATTATAAATTAATAGGACTTTTGAAATAAGAACTAGAACCTGGAGCTTTAGGTTTGGTGACAAAACCTAAAGAATTCTTTTCATCAAACAAACGGGCTAAACTTCCAGCTTTGTACAAGGAATTTGGAGATTGTGCAATTACCTTCCGGTGGAGTGGTTCCTTTAGTCCACTTAGAAAACAATCCAGGAGAGCCGCATCTGATCAACCCTCCACACGGTTCGCTAAAATCGTGAATTAATTATAGTATTCAAGGCGTATTCCATAATGAATACGACATATTATGGATATCTTAATTGATGTTGAAGAAAGCATATTCCAAGCATATTATGCGTATCTTTTAAATACGTCGTATTGCGAGAGTTAATACGCTGTATACCTTCAAATCTTGATATACATGGACTGGAGATAAGATCTTTAATACGGCGTATGGCCAGAGTTTCATATGATGTATGCCTTCAATAGTTGACTTGCGTTTTGATCGTAGAGCTTCAAAATACGGCGTATTACCAAAGTTAAATACGCCGTATGCTTCAATATTCACCAATACTTAGTGAATTCTTCCAGATATAAATACCGTGTATGGCCAGAGTTTCTTACGATGTATGCTCTTTTACAGCTTGCATACAGAAATCATATGTTTTTCTGTGTCTTTTGTAATATTGCTCCATAATAACTGAAATTGGAAAACAAAGGCAATTAAGAATCAATTCAGACATAAAAATGCAATGTATGAGCAATAATCACGTGATAAATATTCAACAATTAAATGATATATTGGTTATAGTAAATATATCTCAGATGACATAATGACTATAGCAAGAGTCGAAATATGATAGAATTAAGTGAGTAATAGAACAGATTACGGGTATTGGTTGTGTTATAGTATAGCTAGTGTTACAAAATCATATAGATTGTTGCAACTAGTTGAATGAATTGTGAAAGTTCTAAGATGGAATGAAGCGTAATATGTGAACAAGTGTGGATATAAGTGTTAGAAAAAGAAATTTCGGGGACGAAATCTAAATAATAAATCACAGGCGATTTTACAAACCACGTGGGATTTTTTTGGGCAAAATTTTTTAAAAAATAACTTCGTCGAAAGTATATAAAAGTGCATATCTATAGAAAGATGATTTAATTCTCGTCACGATGGTATATTTTTCGTAGCTTAAAGATTTACCGTTTTGCAAAATATGTTATTTTTAAATAAAAGATGAAAAATGGGTTTTTATATCAAAAGAGTTGGAATGACAATTGTACCCTTACTGTGTAATTGGATGTTTTGATCACAACCGTTGGATCAAAATAAAATCAAAGGCTATGTTTGACTCTTTTGTTCTTTAAAGAAAATGTTCTACAAAGATCTCATCTCATGTAGTATTTCGTTAAATTTATAACCCGAATAGGCGAATACTATAACACTATAACAATTTTCAAAACATACATAATTATAGAAATAATAACTTTTTATGGTTAGAATGAAAGGACAATAACTAACAAAAGACATAGAAGACAACAAATTCAAAAAAAAAAAAAAGAAAAGAAAAAGAAAAGGTATATATTTTGATAATTTCTTCTTGTTGATAATTCAAAGAACGAAACAAATAAACAAAATCGACAAATGAAATGAAAACTTTATTTAGATTACTCAATCAAATTATCAAAGACAAATTCAAAGATACTAAACACAAAATTCTAACTAGAAAAAAAGAAAAAGGCTAATGTCATTAGCCTCTATTAATGATAAACGACCAATGACCTAAAAACAACCAAATCATAAACCAACTAAAATTAGAAAACATACCAAAATCTAATATCTATTCAAAACAAATTTTATGAAACAAACCCTATAATTTAAGACACTTTCTAACACTTCTATACGAGATTCCCAAACAAATCAGCTCTTGTAGTCATGATCATAAACTTTAGCCATGAGCTGGAGTGCATTCTTCTTATGTGTTACAGTACCAGGAGATTTTAAAGTATCAATTTCGTGTGCTCCCGCAGGTGATTCCCAATCAAACGAGTAAATAAGATTCGAAAGAGTCATTTCCATTGTTACAGCCGCCATCGATATCCCAGGACAAATTCTACGACCAGACCCGAATGGAATCAACTCAAAATCCGTCCCTTTGTAATCAATACTACTGCGCATGAACCTTTCTGGCTCGAACTCTTCAGGTCTTTCCCAGCAGTATGGGTCTCGTCCTACTGCCCATGCATTCACGTAGACTAAAGTCTTCTTGGGTATCTCATATCCATTTATAACACAGCGATCTATTGCTTCTCGTGGGACTAATAATGGTGTAACTGGATACAATCTAAGCGTCTCTTTGATTACTGCTTTTAAAAATTTGAGCCTGTCAAGATCATCTTCGTGCACTTTTCCTTTGTTCCCGATCACATTTCTCACTTCTTGTTGAAGTTTCTTTAGAGAATCGGGGTTCTTTATAAGCAACACCATCGCCCACACCACAGTCGCAGCACTTGTGTCTGTTCCCCCTAATAGAATATTCTGGGTAGCTCAAGATAGTTAAGGCATATAATAAAATAGATCTATAAAGTTCAATATATATATACTGTATTCAGAAATAGGAATTATGGATTAGTGAAATGTAAGTCACTCACCATGAGCACAGCTTTAATGTGATCAAAAGTGAGATTGACTGAAGAATCTGGATCTTGCTTGAGTTTTAGCAAAATATCAACCATGTCTTCTTTCATTATGTTCGGTCTATCTGGATTCAAATGTTCATCGATGAGTTGTTGATAAAACTCATCCATGTCTTTGACATTCTTTTCAAGCCTAGCAATGCTTCCATCGATTTTATCAAGCCATCCCATGAACGGAAACTTGTCTTTGAAATAAAAGTGGACAAGCAAAGCCTGACACTCTAACAGATTCTTTTGAAATTGTATCACTTCTTTTTGTTTGTCAGCGTATGCAGCCAGTCTCTTCCCAAAAGCCACTCTAGAGATGATATTACTTGTGAGAATCATCACGGGTTCACTCAAGTTCACTACTTGTTTAGTTAAAATTTGAGTCTTTATGGTATCAATCATGTTAAAAACTTCTTCTTCACGAACCTCACGAAACGAGTTAACATGTTTCACTGCGAAGAGATTAAGGGTGCAAATCTTTCTCATTTGTCTCCAGTACTCGCTAGCTGTAGGGTGAAAAAGCTATATCTTTGTTATCGTATGAAATCGTCCGCAGGCCTGTTAACACAGGTCTTGTGCAGAAGTTCATATCATTTGTTTTCAATACTTCTTTGGCCATTTCAGCAGAAGAAACTATGAGGGTCTGAACCCTACCAAGGCGAATGGACATTAAAGGGCCATAATGTTTTGAAAGACGCCATAAGTGGTCAGAGAGGTCAGACATATCTAGCTGATGCAGGTTTCCTATTATAGGAAGTCCAGGAGGTCCGGGTGGTAGTGGAAGGAGGGTTTTTGACATAAAGCTTCTAAGTATCGAGATAATGAAAAGGAAGAAGAGGATGAGAGCTGATAGTGTGACCATAAATGAAGCCATTGTTACAAATGAGTCCATGCTATCTTGGTGTATGTCGTGTACTCTTCTTATCTACCTGTTATATAAGGTAAGCCATCTATAGCTTCTTTATCGGCTAATATCAAGCCACAACAGCACTTAAATTTTGCCAAGCCACCTCATGACTTAAGTGTTATTGTCCTAGCCTTTTACCTCCATGTGTAAAAGACCTTCACCTGACACGTGTGCCTAAAACAAAAACCATCTTTCCAAAATACTCCACAAGTATTCTTTTCTTATCCCATTATCTTCTTTCCAGCAAGATGATTTTCTCAAGTTTGTGTGTCGGCTACTCAATCATTGTTTAAAAAATGTGTGTATATTTCTATCTTATACATGTATAATCCTCCTGATATATAAAGACGTCTCTTTTTTGCTCTTTGTCCTCCAAGCACCTGCTAGTCTGCTACCTACAAAGAGTGAAATTCAACGCTGCCTGACTTAACGTTCACGGGAGATTTAGCCTGAAACGTTTGATAGAAGATGTAATGTAACAGCTAAGGTATACTAATACGACTAAACTGCTAGGTTGGCCGGAACAAATGACTTTTGAATGTTATTTTTATCCTGAGAACGATTTCCAGCGACATGCAAGATGACTAGCCACTGTTTCAATTGGGTTCTGAAGCAAAAAAGCGCTTGTCGCCGGGTTTGAGTTTGAGATGAACATAATCTTTTAAGTTTTTAGCTATCTAAGCAGGTTTCTAACGGTGTCCGCTGGAAAAGACGGGTTGTGGTTGTCACATCTGAGATGTGCTTGAAGCGATGGATCGGTTATTTTTGTTGGAACGACCAGCAGGACTTTTGTTTTTGTAGTGTAGGACTATAATAACACCTGTATGCCATGCCATTACATGAATAAAAGGACAAAATTTGATATTTATTTTTGCAATGTTCACGTACTTGTCAACTTATTAAAAAGAATTGTGTCCGTTTTTATTAATGATAATTAAAGCTCTTTCAATCCTACTTTTATACAGGTCTTTAAGTCATTATATACAAGATAAAATTCTTAAACGTACTTTTTATATTAGAATCACATTATTACATATGTATAATTAGTCATGTACCATTCAAAGTTTTTACATATATAAGAGCAAGGGGTATGGGGCTTTTCGTTTCTCGCCGAAGCTCACGTGGCATCTCGCCACTTTTTTCTACCTCTCGTCACCACACCACTTGAGCTCGCCACATGCCCTCTCGTCGTTCAAACGACATACAAAAAGACAAACCATTTCAAATGTAAACGTTGCAAATATATCCGTTTGTGTTTGTGTTTGTGAGATGTGTTTGTGTTTGTGATGCTTCACAGCTGCAGATATGGAGAAGACAAACCAAGAAGATGAAGAGAAGACAAACCAAGATGCTGCACAGCTGTGAGATGTGTTTGTGTTTGTGTTTGTGAGAAGTGTGTATTTTTTTTTTAATGTAAAGTAGTTTTTTTCCGTAATTTTATTTAATTTTATTTTAATGAAATGAAATTTATTTTGTTTGGAAAATATGGAAAAGAAGAAAAAAAGAAGGTGGGTGGGGCCCAAATGAAAAGAAGTGAGTAAGTTGTGATTGGGGAGTATTTTTTAGTTAGTGTGTTAGAGTGATGTGGAGGTGATGTGGCACATGTGGGGCCCAAGTGAAGAGAAGTGGGGAGCTCACCATACCCCTTGCTCTAATGTGTCGGCTGGCATTTCTTGTTCTTTCTCATTCATTACACGAGGCTTTACGAACCCTTGCGATGATACACCAGTTGTGCTTTTGATTGAATATCTGTTTGTTTTGTACGTAATGTTTGTGCAAATGTTTATATAATTTTTATCAAGGTTGCATTAATGTGTGTAATATAAGTTTTATATAATTATTTATATGTAATGTATTAGGTTGTTTATTTTATTTTTTTTATTTTGTTCAATAAATTCGTAATTTGTGTTTGTTATCACGAGATGAAGATTGTTGGTGATGTTATTTCATCGCTTTAATTGAGTTCAAGTGAAACAATAAAAATGATATTTAGGTTTTATAGTCTTGAACATTAAGGGATGTATTGTAAGTTTTATCGTGATAGTACTAAATCTAGTGCATTGCACATAGTTTTGGTCGGTTCCGTTCTCGGTTAATTTGTGGTATTAATTTTGGTGTATTCAATACTTTAGTTTGGTTATACAATAATGTTAAGTTCGGGACGACGAGTAAAAGGATTGGTCATATATGTTATAGTTGAATATGTGCAAATTGTTGAATTTATATCAATGTATTATCAAGATTGCGTTGGATGTTGTTTGTTGCCTTTTGAAAGAGGCTTTCAGAACCCGTGCGATACACAAAGGTTGTATGTACGTGTTTTGTGCGTAATGTTTGTGCATATGGCTGAATATATAACAATCTAAAACCAAGATTGTGTCGGATGGACTTTATCGATTCTCCAGACCCGTGCGATGCATCTTTTGTAGGTCAATTTTCTAAGCTACATTAGATGTGGCTAACTTATTAAACCAAGTAGCTCTCTACGTATGAAAATGAAGTCGCATTGAGTATGACCCATTAACACTTCTATATGTACATTTTTATGGTTATAAACAACTAATGATACCGTCAATCATAAAATATGATTTACAAATAACATAATTTGATAAGTAAATAAGCGTATAATAGCATTTAAATATATCGGTTTAATATCACTTTAATCCTTTATATTGAACTTTTGCGCTATATCACTCTCAAGTAGTGCTCGCTCTTCATATGTACCAACAAAAAATTCGTTCATTTTATCATCTCTTGCATGCCACTTGGTCCGCTTCATGGACGACTTGAGAACATGCTCCAGGATTCGCTTCTTTCTTTTTCGACCTAAATAAAGTAATAAACTAAAAGTTTGGGGAAACATTTAGGGAGCGTTTAGTTGGAGAACAAATTCTCTTATTTTCTATCTCTAATTTTGTTAAAATTTGGAAGGAGAATTAATCTCCACAAAACACTTGAAAATATAGAAAACGCGTTTAGTTGATGTTTCTATTTTCTGTTTTGAAGAAAGGGAGGGAGGGTTGAGGTTACAAAGGAAAACAAGAAAAACAACTAAAATTTGTTTTGTAATTTTCCTTGTTAAGTTAGGAAATAGGGGATTTGTATTTTGCAAAACATTTTGTTGGAAAACGTTGATTTGAACGCGATCTCTGTTTTCCTTGTTTTCCACAAAACATTTTGTGAAAAACAAGGGTGTTTTCCCTCAACTAAACGCAACCTTAATTTTTTACTAACAAATTTTTTGTTTCCAAATTAAGTTGTAATGGTATAATTGTAATTTCGTGCCGGTGGTTGAGTTAAAATGGTTGACAAAACAAATTATGGTAGTTCAAGTAAGTGTGGCAGAAAGTGATGGTCATGTGGGTCCCACGCATCGGATACGGAAAGACAAAATGAGGCCCAAATTGATGACTTTATTTCATGTGTAATAATTTTTGTGAATCCGTGCGATGCACCGGTTGTGCTTTTGGTTGAATATCTACATGGTTTGTACGTGATTTTGTGCAGATGGTTACAAATCAAAGGCTGCATAAACAGAGGATTTATAAGCTGGATGACACTGGCTAACAACACACCACGGGAAATGCGGAAATAGTAACTTACATTGTTCTTCCGGTTGCAGGCCCATAGTAGCAGATTCTCCAATGTCCCATCTTTTGGTACGGACATGTCAACCGGCAAAGCAACCTTTTTCAATTCCATATGATGTTCATAGCGTAATGTTCGGCACTAATTTTTGTCATATTTGAAACTCTCACTTTTTGGTCATGGACGGATTTCATTGGCCAATAAGTTTTTAAGTTGTGATGTTACCACAACTTTTGTTAGCATGCCATGAAAATTATTGAGGTCGATTCAAAAAGTCAAAATCATGGTATACGCATGATTTATTCGTGACATAAAAGGTTTAGGCGTTCAGACCCGTGCGATGCACACGGATTATTCCTAATTGTTTATTGCGTAATGTTTGTGTAAATTGTTGAAGTGTAAGTAAGATGGTGTATCTAATTAAGATGTGTTGAGTAATGTTTAGCTAAATAGTTATACGACATTTATTAACGATTGGAAAATTGGTGAAGAAAAACAATAGTTACATGATTCATTCGAAGCATATGTTTATAAGTTTATATGAATCAATCTATTTGATGTAAAGGAAGCTTCCACTAAATTATTTATTTCTTTATTATGAAAAAAAATCAAGAAAAAATTGTGGATTCTAAACAGGCTTTTCGTTTCATTGACATTAAGTGACCCAACTTCTTTAGCCATCCCATATACAATTGATGAACATCAATGGTCCTATAAAAAAGAAACATCATACTACATAACTATCAACGTAAACACACGGACACTATACTACCTTAGAGAATGTCGGATTAAACACAAAATTTCATTTGTATTAATAAAACATTATTGAAACATGACATTTAGTTTGGCCGTGTTTATGTTTATGAGAATATTGAGATTAGTTTGTTGAGACTTACACATTACAACAATAAAATGGCACAAAGCTACATCCGACATAAGGCCAACTGTGATTGTTATAAGCATGTTAAAAAGAAACTGGTACACTCCTTAATTTAAAAAGTTGGTAAAAGGTTGTGTTATCATTCTATTACATAACATTTAAAAGTGGTAGAAACATTTACAACTAATCAAATTACAAAGCTTAGAACTCAAACAACAATTGAAAACAGAACATGAGAACAAATAGAAGAGGCAAAGAAGAAGTTTCAGACTGTTGCAGGTTTTAAGTTGAGCCAACAGCCTGCGACTCTTACTTCCTCAAGCACTTTATAGTCCCCACTTTGTGCGTCTGCATAAATCATGTTATGAGTGTAGCATACAACCAAAAAGAGTATATGATGGATTTATAAGAGAAATTTGATTATAAGAGCATGTAAAACTTGCCTTGTATAAACTGAAATGCAGCCTTCAACAATAAAATCGCAATCCTCATATTTTCCTAATCAATGAAAGAAAAATAAAAAATATACCCATATTGACATATTACCCAATTGGTCCCTATAACATCACGTAAATCTATAAGAAAAACCAAATCTTCTTACCGAAATGAAACACTGTTGCTGTGAAAATAACTACTCAGGTTCAAACATTACCGAAAATACCAAATGAAGACTTAATATCATTACCGATTAGTGGGCAAGGAGAACAATATCCAACACTCGAATGTCTTCTTGTGGAGCAAGTCCACACGTGACACCAGTTTGATAGCAACTTTCAAGTCGTTGTCTCTCCTGATGGAGTGATGGATTCATATTTATATGGTTCGGCTTGTTTCAGGCTATCACACAATGTCCCAATTGTAAGAAGTGCAGCCTGATCTTGTACTCGTCATAAAAAAAAAAACCTTATGCACAACAGCATATGACTTAAACACGATAAGTATAAGGGTTGATTTAATGCCATACGAAATATTTTAAGCTGTCATTTTTGAAATTATAAATATATGAATAGTAGTATTAAGTTGCAACCACATCCATTTTAGGCCCAAAACTGACCCATTTTTAACCTAAATCTAGGTTCTAAACACATCTATTCTAGTCCCATTTCATCACCCAAAGCTGCCCATTTTAGCACCGAAATGCACCCACTTCGGACCCCTTTCAGCACCCAATCCAATACCCATTTCCGTCCCCAAACTTACTATTTTGAAACCCCATTTCAGCCCCCAAACACACTCATTTGAGCCTCATTTCATGACCGAAACCCACCCATTTCAGACCCCATACGAACCCACTTCAGTCCCCATTTCAGGACCCAAAAGCACCCGTTTTAGCTCCCACTTCAGCATCCAATCCCACAATCATTTCAACCCCTAAACTGACCCATTTAAGCACCCAAACCCACCCATTTCAGCCTCTATTTCACCAATCCAATACAAAAATCTAAACATGTATAAGCCATTCTAATCACTCATTAAGAAAACAACAAAACTCATAACCAAAAAAAGTGTCTATAAGATTTTCAAGATCTAATAAAAATTAAAGAAACTAAAATATACTCTTACATATTGTTGCCGCTTCATAGTGCCCCTGGTGCTTATATGCTTTTATCACAACCCACTGTTCATGAAATGTTTTTTGTTAATTGATCAAAACATAATAATGAGAAAGTAAAACTCCATTTGATTTTTATTGGTAGCCACCAAGTCAATAAAAAAATAGCTGGAATCATGTTTATACAATCTCAGGGACTGTTTGCCTTGACCTTTTTTTGGTATGGACTGTTTCAGGTGTTTAGGCATAGGTGTCATTAATTATTCGGTTGCTTAGTCTTACTATTTTCTTCTAGTTTTTCAAGCCGATAATCTGGTATAATCACTTTAAACTTAAAACAAAAGGAAAGATGAGGGAAAAGGACATGTGTACTACCTCCTTTTAGTTCTTCACCTACTTTCAAAAGATTTCACCATTATCCTGTAAAAACAAATCAGTACAACACAAATGGGAAAAAATTGACTCGTCATGGGAAATCTTATATTCTTTAAAAGATACGACGTAGCAACATATTAGGAGATTAAATGTGCCTTCAAAGCAATAGATGTTCGATGAACTGATGATGCAGAAGCAATTTCTTTATATGAGTTCATTTCCCTACCCCGAAATGAGCAGCACCAACAATCAACTTCTTAACTTAAGAAAACTGAAAGATACTCTTACCTATTTTTGCCACTTCATAGTTCTCGTGGTGCTTATAAGCTTTTATCACAGCCCACTGTTCGTGAAATGTTTTTTGTTAATTGATCAAAACATAATAATGAGAAAGTAAAACTTTGTTTGATTTTTTTTCCGTAGCCACCAACCCAATAAAAAAATTGCTAGCCTCATGTTTCTACAATGTCAGGGACTGTTTGCCCCAAGGTTTTTTTGGGTATGGCATGTTTCGGATGTTTGGGCATGGGTGTCATTAATTATTCGGCTGCTTAGTCTTACTATTTGCTTCTAGTTTTTCAAGCGGATAATCTCGTATAATCACTTTAAACTTAAAACAAAAGGAAAGAGGAGGGAAAAGGACCTGCGTATTACCTCCTTTTAGTGCTTCACCTGCTTTCAAAAGATTTCACCATTTATCCTATAGAAACAAATCAATACAACACTAATGGGAAAAAATTGACTCGTCATGGGAAATCTTATATTCTTTAAAAGATACGACATAACGACATATTAAAAGATTGAATGTACCTTCAAAGCAACAGATGTTCGATGAAATGATGATGCGGAAAGCAATTTCTTTGTATGAGTCCATTCCCCTACCCCGAAATGAGCAACACCATCAATCAACTTCTTCACTTATCAAATGTTAGTTTTCTTTTGTTAAATAAGACAACTATGTTTTGATCATGACCCAACTTATTAGACTCAGCCAAAAACTAAAAGTATTAGTAGAATTTTCAGTCATACATTTTATTAAACATTTGGTCTACAACCAATTACTTTTACAAAAACAACATCAAATTACATAAACCTCAAAAATTTCCAATACCCTTTATCAAGAATCATATACATGGAATTTCAGCCATGCCCATTTTCAAAGACTCGTGCAAACCAAAATCATCAACAAATGTTCAACCCACCTAAACTAAAAAAAAAAAATGACGAAACTAACATCAAACCTGTGATCTATGATGTTCTTTTTTGCAATATTCATCTTTTTATTAATAATTCTTTATAGCCTTCTTGCATCAAACACACACAAACTAACCGAGACACCCACATCCAGATCATCCCAGGAAAAATGCGTTTTCGAGATTATGTGTGTGATGTTTATGTTGTAACTGCACAATTATGTGCATATTAATGGAGATGGTTGATTTGCCTGCAATTGATTCTTATGGAGATGGTTGATTTTCCTGCAATTGAATGCGTCAACTACAATCAATTCATGCCTCAATAACTACATGTTAACTTCGCATGGGTCTCAATGACTACATCGACACTTGCACATGACATTAATCTTCATATATTTTCACTTCAAAATTGAAGTCATTGTACTCAATTTCAAAATACATGTCATTAATACTCCCCAATGATTTTTTGAACTCAATCTTTCAATATATATGATTAAAAACAAATATTAAACTAATTCTAAGAGCATACAGTATGGTAACGTGAGGCCTCACGTTAAGCTGATATGGACACCCATAACGCAGCGTTAAGCTTGTGTTATCATACCCCTGTCTCGCGTTAAGGTCATGCGTTAACCCCAGCGTTACCATGGAAACGCACGTTAACACTTTTCTTTTTCTTTTCTTTTTTTTCCTTCCGGTTTAAATGCGTTTTGGTGTGTGTTTGTATAACGTGTGTGTGTAAAATGTGCAGCTTTTTAAGGTTGAAGAAAGCCAAGTTTTGGTGTTTTACATTTTCAGTCCACTTTTTTTCAAAAGTAAAAAAAAATAGTTATTGTAAGTTTTAGTTTTGTAACTTTATAGAAAATGTTTTTTTGTATTTTATAAATGGAAAAGAAGAAAAAAACTGGGCCAAAATGTGAGTCATGGTTGAGTTATGATAATGGGTGGTTTTTTTTTTTTAATTAAAGTTGAAAAGTTAAAGCTAAGGTAACACTGACGTGACACTGAGTTAAGGCTTAACTCAAGTTATGATACCATATGCTCTAATAAGTTTGTGTGGAGCATAGACTTTACTCGAACGGTAACGTAGATGACAACTCTTCATTTCAATTTGGGTTTAAGTCGATAATATATATATATATATATATATATATATATATATATATATATATATATATATATATATATATATATATATATATATATATATATATATATATATATATATATATATATATATGTGTGTGTGTGTGTGTGTGTGTGTGTGTGTGTGTGTGTGTGTGTGTGTGTGTAGATTTGTGTTCATGTGGTGAACACTTTAAGATGAAAAACAATAGGCACCAATAACATTACGACATGTGGAGCTTCAGAATATATACTACTTATAAAGCATTTAGCACCATCTCTCTTAAATTTTTTTAAGATGTCATTAATGTGTTTTTTAAGCATTACAATTTTTAATACATAATGTACACAATATATAGCTTTTACTAATTTATCTTTCACAACATTTTAATGTTTCATTTATTATTCTTTTTGAATTAATTTAGCAAAAATGCACATATAAATGAATATGATTTTAAAATGCATGCAAAACTACAAAGTTTCAAAACTATTATTATATCGTAAGAGTGTTCGAGAACCAATCTAAATAAATTTTGAATTATTTTAAATAAAATTAACCACAAAAATAAAAAATGGTTTTTTGTAAAAGTCGGGACAATTTTTTAAAAACAAATGATGCAAAGTGCCAAGTGCTAATTCAATGATTAATATATTAGTATATTAATTATCATACTTTTTATGGAAAACTCTAAATGATTGCTTAAACATGTAAGTTTTCTTTACATTATAAGCATTATTTTATTTATATCTTCTATCTATGTGGGACAAGTGTTATAAACAATATTAATGATTCAAACATTTTCATAAATATATACTTTACAAGATGTATACAGTATAAGCACTATTTTATTTATATTCTTTATCTATATGGGACAAGTGTAATAAACAATATTAATGATACAAACATGTTCAAAAATATATTTTATTTACTTATTACGAGGTGTTGATTATTACATATATATTTCATAAAAAAAAAATGTTTCTACTTACTTGTGACTACGGACCACTATCAACTAATTTGACCATAACCCCATAACATTATTGACTAACGCAATGCAAAATCACACCACTTTCAATTGTTTTTATATGAATTAGTTTGATATTATCCATCACTTTTTTTAAGGTTACTCAAACTCATTATGTTTTCGCTATTGGTAAAGTTATTGTAAGAGAAAACATAAAATTAAAAACATTTATTGCCAAAAATTTTATTTCTTAATACCCGCCGTCGCAACTCGCGGGTAACCTACTATAATATTCTAAAGAGTTGAAATATGCGACATGAAACTTTTGGCATCCGCAAATTTATCGTCACATAAAACGTTTCAGATTATAAAGCATGGTTCATTGAAATTTTTTATTTCAGGGTACCCGCCGCCGCATCGCGCGAGTACCCTGCTAGTTTAATTAAAAACATAAATATAAACTTAATAAAAGAGCATTTATGTAATTTAAGCCTCCTTAGTTTTCTCCATCTTCATGTAAACCTAAATCAAATTGCCGTCATTTATTTTTGTCATTCATATCAAAAACAAAAAACATCATTTCCATCTCTTTTAATACCATGTCCAAAACCAAACATATTTACAGATCTAGAGCAACCATTGATTCTCACTCGCCGGTGATGAGCCACAAATATTTTTCATTTTTGTTTTACGGCGACATTACCTTGATGCCATTTGTTGCCGACGTTGCTAACAACTTTTCGTGACAAGAACCGCATGTCTTCCTCCTTGTCGCCAACGTTTAGAATCTTGGTCGAGACCGACGATGCCTTGGTTGACACGGGTGATGTAACAAGAATATGTTCCATCATTGAAACCATTACAAGAATCTGTATTCTTTGTCGATGGCATATTTCTCACTAAATTCCCTCCAATCAATTTTTTAAATCAACCAATCAAATCATTAGGTTCATTTGTAGGCATGATTAGTAGGTTCAACAATCATTTTTCTTTCATCTAATATCCTTTGAAAACCAAATGCATCGTCAGATCTACATTTTTTCTTTCGTCTAGCGGTTTTGTTGGCGGTTTCGAACAAGATCTAGCCAAAAGTATGTGTATTAACGATTATTTGGTCCACTTGTGTAATTTTATGGTTTTAAAATTATATATGTATATGTTGATTGTGTATTTTTATGGTTTTAAAATTATACATTTGTTAGTGTGTCACTGGTTTATGTTTGTGTATAAAAGCAATTGTATCAAATGTTATAAAAGAGACCTCGTAGATGCTACTATGATTTTTAACATATTGAAAAGGCAGCAAAGTGTATGTAACAATGTGTCAAATGTGTGTCAATACCATATTAGAGCACAATGTATCATAGATATCAATAACACGTTATTGGTATGTCACTTCAGCGCTACATCATACACATCTCAATAACTAAAACACCCTCCCTCATAACACACCACTAACACGTTATTGGGTCCCATAAAATACCTCATTAAAAATACTCACTCACTCACAATACAAAAAAACAAAACATCACAATGGCATGAGCCATTCAAATGGCTTGGGAACATTTGGCTCACCAATGGCACAAAGTGCCGGTATGGTTGGCATGAGTTTGGCATGAAAAATTGATGCATTTGGCGTGTTAATTTCTCTCATACCCTCTGATCTTAGCTAAAAAATTCGTATGTGTCAGTAATATGTCAATTGTATGTTATTTACAAGAAGTTATGCGTAAGTGTGTCAACATATTTAAAAATTTTGTATGTGTATGCCAATACAACGTCAATTGTGTGCCATGAAACTAAGTGTGTCATAAACTTGGTGTCTCATTATAAATTTAGTGTGTCATAAATAAAGTATAAATAATTTCAATGTGTCATTACATATATATCAAAATTGTTGTCGGTATAAATTTAGTGTGTCATATAAAGTATAAAAAAAAATTGGTGTGTCACTATAAATTTAATGTGTCATAACTAAAGTATAAAAAAATTTGTGTCACTATATATGTATCAAAAACTAGTATGTCATAAATAAAGTATAAAAAAATTAATGTGTCACTATAAAAAAATTACTTATTTGTATCAACTTTTTAATAATTATGTCTCAATTTAATTAAAAAAAAAATAATTATTTCAAGAAATGGTATTAAAAACACAAACAAAAAGAAAACCTAGACATATGTTATGCGTCAATATTTGTTGACCAACTTTAAAGTTGGTATTAAATGTTGCAAACTGCCATCTAGTACATGTACCATTTTTTGTTCCACTTAATGTAATGTACTTTCCTTTTTTGTTCTAATCTACCCCACCAAACTTGTTTAACCGGCACCAATTTTTTTTTGCCCATTTTCGCACGTTTTTGTCCGTTTTGCATGTTTTTGTCCGCTTTACATCGCTCCGCTTTACATGTTTTTGCACGCTGCATCGCCATCCGTTTTTCATGTTTTGCACGCTGCTCGCTACCGTGCCTCTGCTGCATGTTTTAACGCTTTTGGCCGCTTTTGCATGTTTCATCCGTTTTGCCCGTTTCGCCCGCTTTTGCACATTTTCACACGTTTTTGCATGATTTCATCCGTTCTTGCACATTTTTTTTCTGTTTTTGCACGTTTTAACACATTTTTGCATGTTTTACACATTTTCGCCTCGCCTTTGCACGCGCGGCTATTTTTGCATATTTTCGTCCGCTTTCATCTATTTTTTGTATGTTTTCGCGACGCTGCGACGCTTTCATCCATTTTGCACGCTGGTCCGCTTTTACACGCTTTTGCTTTTTGCATGTTTTGTCGGGCTTGCCCGTTATCCGTTTTGCACATTTTCACACGTTTTTGCACAAACGGACAAGCATGTGCAAAACAGGCGAAAACATGTAAAAACAAA
The DNA here is from genome assembly GCA_910596185.1 of Chrysanthemum makinoi. Classification (NCBI taxonomy): domain Eukaryota; kingdom Viridiplantae; phylum Streptophyta; class Magnoliopsida; order Asterales; family Asteraceae; genus Chrysanthemum; species Chrysanthemum makinoi. The sequence goes on along the minus strand of OU343222.1, from coordinate 64,831,926 downwards.
TAAAAATGCGTAAAAACGAACAAAAACGTGTAAAGACGAATAAAAAAGTGTAAAAACGGGCAAAAACAGGCGAAAACATGTCAAAACGAATGAAAATGAGTAAAAACGAACAAAAACGTGTGAGAACGGATGAAAACGCAAAAACGTGAAAATGTGCAAAACGACGAAAACGCAAAAACGACGAAAACATGGGAAAATGAAAGTACGTTATATTAAGTGGGACAAAAATAGTACGCTGCATCAGATCGACATTTGAAAAAACGCTGCTATTGTACGCCAAAACCCTTAATAAAAATGTCAAGTATGATGCATAGCCGGTTTCCAAACTTTTTTCCCGATAGCCGGTCATCTTATGGGTAGAATGGAACAAAAGTTGAAAGTTCGTTACATTAAGTGGAACAAAAAATAGTACGCGTACTAGATCGATACATTTGAAAAAGTACGTTGCTATTGTGCGGCCAAAACCCTTACATAATTAACAAAAATGTCATTGAGTGTATCTTGACCATGTGACATCATCATTAATAAATCTAACGGTCCACAAGTGTGCTTAATATTTTTTTACTTTAAGATTGTACACCACAATAACGCTCCCCTATGTATGTGTGTATGTATGTAATGTATGTATGTGAGTGTGTGTCTGTGCGTGTGTCAAATAAGATCAAACTTAAAGTTGTAAAAATGAGAACCAACTAAAATTTGACAAATGACACATTTCTTAAAAAAAAATATATTTTATTAATTATAACTAAAATTATTAAAGTCCTGATGTTTTTCTTTTTAATTTTAACGAAATCTAGGTGATACACTTATATTCAACGTGTAATGTGTATCAGGTTTTGGTATGTGTATTAGTGTATTTAGTAGTTAATATTTATCAAGTGTATCCATTTATGTATAAGTTATAAGTTTTTTGAGATTTTGATGTATCAGAATAAAAATTTTAACCAGTTGGTTATTAGTTATTAAAATGTTAAGACTAAAATACACGGTTGGTCCCTAAACATGGCAAAACGCTTCGCGTTGGGACAAACATGGTCTTTTTCATCGTCGGGGGTCCCTATTTCAAGTTTTATACTCGTTACAGGTCCTTTGACCATATTGCCGTTAGTCAAGGACTTCAGATGGCGTTAGATTTGTCTTTAGTCCAAGGGCATAATTGTCAATTCCATATTTCAATTAAGCGTGCTCGATACACTTTTCTCGTGGTGCTACAGTAACTAGTGCCTAATAAAAGCAACTCATATTCACAACTCATCCCTAAAGTCTCTTCTCCAAAAAAAAATTGTTATCCTTAATATTTCCGATCAAGTTTAATAATGGTGCGCTGTGCATGTGGTAGGCTGGTGGTAATTAAAACTTGCCGAACAATGTCAACGCCGGCATGCGTTACTATGCTTGTCCTGTTCATGTTGGCTAGTCTTCTACATGATAATGCTTGTATTTTTTTAATTTAACATGTTATGTTAATAGTTTCATCTTGGAGTCAACTTTTAAGTGTGTTCAAACGTTTGATTTCTGATTTTTTAGGGATCTAGGTGTCCCATCAATGGGTGGTTGGATCCACCACGATCGACTAAAGCAAGGGAGGTGTTCCTCTACTTGCAAAGGCACATACACCGAAATGAGGCGGCATTGCAAGAATGCCAAGAAGCCCCTCATCTACGCGAGACCATTGAGGTCAGAACGCCGTCGCCAGGGCAAATGAGCTAGAGGCTACTCAAGCAGATACCCTAGTCAACTCCTTCTTGAGAAGGAGAAACTATGCCGACCGAGAAACTTCGTGTTTTCTCCCGATACTCATCATTGTCGCCTCAGATATGGTTTATCTAGTGGGTTACCAATGTCGGTGGTTTTTTGCCTTTTGAGTCGGTGGTATGTATGGTCTCTGTAAGTAGACTTGTTGTGATGGTTGACTTGTGAAAAGTCATGTTTTTATGTACTTTGGTCCTTCTACAGTATAAGTAGTTTTACTTTTATGCTTTAGTCCTTATGAGTGTTATGCCTTTAATACTTGCTCCTACCCCTTATAAATGATCAAACCCACATCAGTTGCCACACAAATATTATCCAATTCAAACCACACCTTAGTAAAATGATCAAACTCATAACACATATACAAGTATCAAAGATGGATGAATGATCAGGGATGGATGAACAGACAATACTTTTGAGTGTCAACATAAACTTGATATGGTGTTGTTCATCCATCTTTGATCCTTCATTCCTGTTTGTGATGATAGAATAACCGTATCCAACTCAAAACACAGATCCAAGTATCAAAGATGGATGAATGATCTGAGATGCATGAACAGACACCATTTTTGAGTATCAACATAAACTTGATATGGTGTTGTTCATCCATCTTTGATCCTTCATTCCTGTTTGTGATGATAGAATAACCGTATCCAACTCAAAACCCATATCCAAGTTCAACAGATCCTAGATTCATAAACATATGAAGTCTCAAAGATGGATGTATGGCACCACTTTTGAGTATCAACATAAACTTGATATGGTGTTGTTCATTTATCTTTGATCCTTCATTCCTGTTTGTGATAATAGAATAACAGTAACCAAACTCAAAACACAAATCCAAGTTCAACAGATCCAAGAATCATAGACATATGAAGTCTCAAAGATGAATGACCAGACACCACTTTTGAGTATCAACATAAACTTGATATGGTGTTGTTCATCCATCTTTGATCCTTCATTCCTGTTTGTGATGATAGAATAACAATATCCAACTCAAAACACAGATCCAAGTTCAACATATCCAAGATTCATAGACGTATGAAGTCTCAAGGATGGGTGAACCGACACCATTTATGAGTATCAACATAAACTTGATATGGTGTTGTTCATCCATCTTTGATCCTTCATTAGTGTTTGTGATAATAGAATAACAGTATCCAACTCAAAACACAGATGTATGAAGTCTCTATAAAAACAATACAATAGAAACACAATTTAACCCATACACTAACATGATATGATTTCATACATAACGTAAATGGATATATTTCCAAATGCATAAAATTTTGTAGTCTACAAAGTTCATAAACATACATTGTTTAAACACAAAGAAATAATGTTTAGGGAATACATATTCGATGGATAACATTGGCTTTCATATGCTTAACCAAAGATTTTTTGTGCCAAGAAAGCTTTGTCGCTATATTCTTGGTCTTAGTCCAAAATTGTTTTGGAGACCCACCAGAAGCAACCTCAACTTGACTTCCAGATTGAGATTGGACCACACTTGGTTGATCATTACCTTTAAAGTTGTGACCTGTAACCTTTGCCTTCTTTGTTGTAACTTTTGGCTGGGATGAACCTGTTTTTTGAGACTGATGTGTAGTGCCTTGACTTCCTGTTACACCTCCTTGCCCAAGACATGTTTTCTTGTTGTGTCCAACATTGCCACAAATACCACAAACCACACTCTTACTAGACTGTGACAAGTTACTGGTTTTGTCACTATTATCATTTTCGCTAAAGCCCCGGTTCTTTTCTTTCTTGGCCTACCTAATGGTTTATGATGTTTAGGTGGAAGAATGGTCAGTAGGCACTTCCGACTTATACCAATGCTCTTAACCATTTATTGGCTGGATGTGGTGTTTGTAAGTTTCTTCCCAAGTCTTAAGCAAGTAACATGGATGAACCCATGATTCAACAGATCCTACTTGCATTCCATTGAACCTCATACACCGGTGGGTAGCAACAACATGTTTACATGGCATACCAGTAAGCTCCCATCTTCTACATGTACAAGCCCTAGCTTCAACATTCACAATACACTTATCTCCCCATCCACTGACCTCATACTTTTCTCCTTCAACCCGTGAAAACAAGGTACTTATAAGCCTCTTTCTTGATTGCATCTAACATGAGTGTTGCCTTTGGTGTTAATGGTCCAGCACACTTGTGAATCACATTCACAACGTTCACTATTCTTTTCATACAAGATCTCTAATGTATTCCAAAGCAGTAATGATGGGTTGGTGCCTACCTCCCACTAGTTTCCCATTAAACACCTCACACATGTTATTAAGTAACACATCAGAATGAGCCCTCCCTACAACATGTTTGGTTAGTGTTGGATCGATATACTTTAATCAAACTAACTTAACTAGCTTGTTAAGGTTTAACAACCTCGGATAAATCCTAAGTTATTAACAAAGAAACACTGAGCAATCTTTATCAAGTACGCGGAATTTACTTAACAAAGCTAAGAAGAATAACTTTTATTAATTACTCTAAATCTGCTTATTATGCAGATACACTAAACAACTCTAAGATTATCGAACTTCTCTCTAAAACTCTACACAACTTGTGAATTCGTAAACTCTAAAACTCCATAAACTCGTACATCTAATGTCAATCTAGGAGTCCTTTTATAGGCTCAAGGATATCCTAGTCGGTTTACAAATTGTAACCTTGTACGACAAGTAATCTAAACATAGAATATTCTAGAGTTACAATACTTTCCATAAACGAATATAACAGTTTTTTTGTTCTTGCAAAGATTTTGACTTCATGTGCAAGACTTTGACTTTATCTTTAGCAAGATTTTTTGACTCTTTGAATTTTTCCAAGATTTCTGCAGCTTACAAGACTTTCATATCTTCAGTTCTTTCATATCTTCAGCACTTTCATATCCCAACAATCCTCCCCTAACTTGAATTCTACTTGCTTGACTTCAAGTTCCTTTGTAAATATATCTTTTAACAGCTTCATCTTTAAGAACTGATTGTTTCTTTGTCTTTGGATTGTATCTCAGAGTGTCTGTGCTTGTCAAAGTATCTCTAGAATTATTCTTTCTCCGCAAAGATCCAAAGAAGCTCCATCTTTTCAAAGAACACGAACATATGACAATTTGTACATTAATTCCGCTTAAGTTGCATACTATTCTCATCACTTCCAGGATGTATTAACTCCGTGAGAGGTGAATCATTGAAAATTTAATGGATTTAGATCTCTTTACCAAAGCGATTAACTCCGGAGTAGCCAAATGTTTTGGTGTGTAAGACCATGGTACATTGATAACCATATGATTTTTAGCAAATCATCGCCTATCAATGATTTGAGTTGTCTTTACCAAAAGTCCGTACTTTCTCGACAAGTTAGTTCTTCTATCAAATGGTGAACTAATTACCAATAATGGTTTTTCCACAGCCTTTACCACAAGCCATTTTCTTGTGGGCTAGCCAACTCTTCACATTACTCGATATGGTGCTTGATAACCATTCAACTTATTAGCAAGTTGTCAACTAAAAACGGATTTGAAATATCTTTACCAGAGCCGCTTGCTCATGGATTAGCCAATCCTTTTGTAACCATGATGAATTGATGACCTATTGATATTACTATCTCAAAAACCATTTATGTTATACAACCTTTGTTTCAAAATATTTGTTTTTTTTTAACAAAAGGTTTATACCAAAAATCACTTAACGTTTAAACCCAAGCAAGACTTTGATGAAAGTATCGTTTGATCGCAGCATTTTGAATAAAGTAACGATTTATCAAAAATAATTTATTCAATGAAATTCATACCGCTTTACTCATCTTCTTCAAAGAATGGTAGTCCAATTGATAAATAAATTGATAACCATGCAAGCAGTTTCATTATCCTCTTCTACTTCCAATCTGCGTTTCTAGCATTCTTCTCATGATCTCGACTGTGAGAGGGTATCTTCTGTTTACAAACATGTGTATCATTGTACCATTTTCCGCCTCTAAAACATGAACTCCGACTCTTCAAAGAATCTCCAAAGAAACAATTTCCCAATTTTCTTGATTCTTCCAAATATCATCAGGTTTCTTCTTCAGCTTCCCATGCATTGTAAGATCTCCTAGTAAAACTAAGCCAATCCCTTCTAATGGATTATGTTCAAAATAAGCTTTCACTACATGATATAGATAGAATAGATCCACTCTATCTATAATGTGCAATAAATCCCATAGCCTATTGAAAACTTTGAAGATTTCATCTTCTTTATGAAAAATCATATAATCTCCATCTTTAGATTTCACAACATCAAAAGCACTAATCTGAGATCTGTTCATCTTCATATGAGCATCTTCTTTGGAATATTCAAAATCAACTGTTCTGAGATAATTTCTTAATGCATCTCTAGTCTCAGATCTTAATTCAACTCTTTCTTTCTTTGAGAACTGTCCATCTCAGAATTCAGCTTTTCCTTTTTCTTTTAAACTCTTCTTCCTTTCTTCTTCACCAAGGATTCTTCTCTAAAATCTTTGATGCCTAACATCTTTCTTATAAGCCTCTGCTTCAAAGATCATATAGTCTTTTCATATCAACATAATTCAGCTTCTGCAATCTTTTATATCCTCGACCTTTCAAATAAGCCATCATAGCATTCCCGTCTTTAGCTAAATTAGGTCTTCTTGGCATATATCTTACGTGAGTAGGTGACTGTAATGGTTCATCAGCTTCAACATTTAATTGCTCTTGTAACTTCTTAGTTGCTTCTCTACTTTGAGCTTCTTCACCTTCCGAGATGCTCTATCTTTAGCATTTAACTCCTCTTGAAGCTTTCTAGCTGCAGCTTCATTCCTAGCAACTTCAATTTCTCTAAGTTCTGCCAAAGTTAGTTTCTTCTTCTTAGTTTCTACTGTAACACCTTTCACTTTATCCTTAGGATCAATTTCAGGTTGAGAAGTTCTTTGTTGTTCTTCTTCTTGCACTTCTCGAATAGTAACACCACCTCTTGGTTGTGATAAATCTTCTAAAATTGTAGCAATGAACTCATCATCACTTGCAGAATGGATGGGTTTGAGTGTAGCCTCCTCCTCTTCTTGTATAACAGTTGTAGAAGGACCAGCTTCCTCTTCAAAATTCAATACTCTTGGAGTAATTAACTCTTGTCTAAAAGAACTTTGTTGTTGAAGAGCAAGACTTTGTTGTTCAAGACCTTGATCATCGCATCTTGAACTTGAACTTGAACTTGCTCTTCAAGATCTTGAATGTTCTCGTTCTTCAGCTTTTCATGTTCTTCAAGCATCTTCAGTGTTCTTTCTCCTTCTCAACATCTTCTTTCAAATTCTCTTCTTCTAAATTCCTCCCCAATTGGACATAAGATTGTTGGTGAACCTGTTGGCTTGCTTTTCTTAGACTCGCTTTGCGCTTTCTTCTTTGATTTAACCTTGATATGAAATTCTTTAACCAATGGCCACACAAAAGTTTTAGCCTTCTAAACTTCAGCCAATTTCTTTATCTCTGGCTTGAACTTCAAGAGTCTTTTTAATTTAACCAACTCCCTTGTCAAAACATAATTATCCAATGTTAGTTCTTCAGGAGGTATGGTATATGAAGCTTCTCCTTGAATTGGTGAATGTTCTTCTGATTGAGAAGCATGAACAGATCTTTGTGGGGATGGAGATGGTGAGATCGCAACATCTTCTTGAACTTCAGTACTTGGAGAAGCAGACTTGTGGAGATGCAGGATCTTCTTTTGATGCAGTTTGTTGAGAAGCAAGATTTGCAGATGCAAGACTTGCAGTATTGCAGATGCAAAGACCTTCAAGAGCTTCATCATCTACATCATCACTCTAACAGCAAGAACAACTTCCATCATGGAAGTAGTTAAAGGAGTATCCCTGCCAGTGAAGTGATCACTCTTTTTAGCCATAAAGGTGAATATTTTAGCTTGTTGAACCACAACAGGCAAAAGATGTGTTGGCTTAGGAACATTAGAAAGTTGCTTATTGAGAAAGACTTGAACAAATCTTGGATACATAAGCCACTTTGAACCATTTGTGATGTGGAAAAGCATTCCATCAAGAATGAGTCTTGAAAATTAAAAAGACAATCAAGAGCCAAACCCACAATAGCAGATGCTATATTGGATCCAAATTGTTCCCATGAAGTACTCTTTGCACCGATACAATGAAGCAACACATGTACTGAAAACTTCCAGTGAGGGCAAAAGAGTTGTTTCCTAAATGTTTGTTCATTCAAAGAGCCTTCATAACCAATATGTCTAAAAGTATCCCAAATCAATTGCTTATCAAACCGTGATAGCCCCATCTCGCATCATTGAACAATAAATCTTCTTATGGAGGCTTCAAGAATCTTTACAGTTCGACTAGCAACTGAGTTCTAATGTAAAATTCATCATTCTCCATGTTTTCCCAAAGAAGAGCCCAAAATTCTTGAATCCAAGGTTCAATTATATCTGGTTCTACTAAAAGAGCATAACTAATTGGCGATCCAGTAAGATAATCAATGATATCATGAAAGAGTGGATTCGCTTCAGTCTTATCTAAATTAGCCACCATATTGTGCTTTGAAACGGTTGGACGATTAGCCATGGTTGAAATATGTGAGCACAGAAGAGATATAATCAAATAATATAGAGGTGATGAAATAATTATGGAAAATATTCTAATGTATCAATATGAGAGGGAAAATCGGAGAATAGTTATTTATAGGTGAGATTTTAAAAAATCACAGCCAAAAAATACCAAAGTTACCGTTAGAAGCAATTACCCCTCAATATTACCGTTGGAACAAGATTTTTTAATAAGACAAACAAGATTTCCACGTATGCAAGATTTCTTCCCAAGCAAGACTTTCATGAAAAACAAGACTTTTCCAAATTCTTCAGAACACTAAGTATACATACATATCCTCCCCTCAAGCAATACACAGGACTATACTAATACTAAATAGTCCTCCCTTAAATGTAGCTTAGTAGTTAATCATGCCAATGCTCACCACCAAGTGATTGAATCTTGAAACATCAAAGCCTTTGGTGAGTAAGTCACCTACATTATCATCTGTGTGAACTTTAACCACATTAATAAGCCTGTGCTCATAGCAATCTCTGATAAAGTGATGCCTAATCAGTATGTGTTTGGTCTTGGAATGATAAACTGGATTCTTCACAATACAAATGGTACTCTCATTATCAATGTTGATAGGAGTATTCTTGAAATTGAATCCATAGTCCAAGAGTTGATTTTGCATCCACAAAACTTGTCCACAACAGCTTGCGCAGCCTACATATTCAAATTCAAGAGGATGTTGCCGCACTTGTTTGTTTCTTACATTGCCATGAGACTAATCTTCTTCCAAGATATTGGCATCCTCCGGTGGTTGATCTTCTATCATAGTTATCACCGCATAATCACTATCCGAGAAAGCTTCCAAGTGAAAAGGTGACTCTTTTGGATACCACAACCCCAACTTTGGTTGTTGCTTCAAATAATGGAAGATTCTCTTCACTGCATTCATGTGAGAGATCTTTGGTGAGACTTGATATCTTGCACATAAACAAACTGCAAAACATAATATCGTGCCTTGATGCAAGTGAGATACATAAGAGAGCCAATCATAGATCAGATAACTTGACTTCAACAAGTTGTCCATCTTCATCTTTGCCCAATGAGTTGATAGATTTAATAGGTGTAGTAAATTTCATATCATCAAAATTGAACTTCTAAGTATGTCTCAGAACATACTTGTCTTGACTAATAAAAATACCTTCCTTTGACTGCTTAACCTGAAGTCCCAAAAAGAAACTCAACTCTCCCATTGAACTCATTTGAATCAAACTCCTTAACCATGGACTGTTTGGTAGCCCCAAAGATGATATCATCAACATACACTTGAACTAACATGATATCTTTCTTGTCTCTCTTGATAAACAAAGTCTTGTCAATAGCTCCCCTTCTGTATCCATGTTGCAATAAGAATGTAGAGAGTCTCTCATACCAAGCTCTAGGTGCTTGATGAAGACCATAAAGAGCCTTAACCACCTTGTAGACTTTGTTTGGGTGTTTAGGATCTTCAAAACCGGGAGGTTGTTTGACATAAACCTCCTCTGTAATCTTGCCATATAAAAAGGCACTCTTGACATCCATCTCGTAAACTTGAAATCCCATATAAGAAGCAAAAGCAAGAAATATTCTAATAGCTTCAATCCTTGCTACAGGAGCAAACACTTCATCATAATCTACTCCTTCTTCTTGTCTCAGTAGCCTTGTGCTACTAATCGTGCCTTATTCTTGATAACGTTACCTCTTTCATCTCTTTTGACTCTAAAACCCATCTCGTTCCAATAACTCTCTTCCCATAGATCACATAAAACCCAAACTTCTTGAAGTTTAAATTGAAGAAGTTCTTCCGCATGGCTTCAACCCGCCTTTCTTTAGTTAAGGCTTGAGCAATATTTTTGGGTTCCTCTTGAGAGATAAAACAAGTAAATAGGCAGTTTTGATGGTCCTTATGATTTAGCCTCGCTTTGTTTATACATAAAGCTAAGTAAAGCATTGTGAGGTGTAGAAAAGTCTTAGCTCGTGTCTAGTCATCACACCGTAAGAAGGACCAATGATTTGATCGTAAGGGTGATTCTTATGAATTCTTAAGCTTGGATACTGTGGAACTCCATAAGTATCCTCCAAATTAGTAACATCAGCACCTTCATTGGGATTTGGGAAAATACCTTCATCTTCAAACTCATCATCGCTTCTTCTAATCCGTGCATGGTAGGATCATCCAAGTCTTCTAAAGTATCGCTAACAGTGCAAGAAGATTTTGGTCGAAAAGTACTCGCTCAAGGTACTCGCGGAGAGTACTCTCGCAGCCTTGTTGTTCTTCTTTGCCTCTTCATAAGCTCTCCTTTGTTCATCGCTGTAAGAATGTGCTAAAACCTCGAAGAAGCATCCGATTAAGTTCCTCCTGAATAGATTGATCCTCACAGATAATGGGGATTCGGTGCAACAAGATTTTGTTGTGGAGCAACAAGATTTTGCTTTGGAACTTCAAGATTTTGTTTTGGACTAACAGGATCTTCAACAGTGACATCATCGTGTCTAATATGAACTCCATGAACAACATATTGTAAATCCTCTCCATTATGCAGAGGTTGATTTTCTTCTCTAACAGGTACATAGTTCATAGATGGAGTTAAAACCTCAAGATCAAACATCCAATCAGAACCTTTACCTTTCTCATTGTCTTGATCTTCTAAAAACTCAACATGAAGACAATCTTGAACCTTCTTAGTAACTCGGTTGTATACTCTAAAGCCTTTACAGTTAGTGCAATATCCCAATAAGTATCCTTCTTCCGACTTGCCATCAAACTTCCCTGCATTATCAATGATGTTTAAAATAGTGAGAGAGCATCCAAAAGGCTTCATAAAACGTATGTTGGGTTTATTGCCCATCGCCAATTCATAGGGTGTCTTCATCTCGTGGTTTGGTGATCTGAGACTCATATACATAGCAAGCAAGACTTTACATTTCTCGCCAAAATTGAATAGGTAGATGGGAATCGCTAGCATTGTTCTTGCTACTTCAATCAAGGTCCTATTCTTCCTCTCTGCAACACCATTTTGCTGTGGTGTTCTTGCAATACTAAACTCCCCCTTTATGCATTTGTTTGCACAAAATTCATCCATAAGCTTGTTCTTGAATTCAGTCCCATTGTCACATCTAATACCTCTAACTTTGAGTCTCAATTGGTTTTCAAGGGCTATTATGAGAGTCTGAATAGCATCAAAAGTATCATCTTTAAAACCCAAGAAAAATACCCAACTGAATCTATTGCAATCATCTGTTACAACTAAGCAAGATTTCTTTTTCTTGTTTAAACTTGCCACGTAAACAGTCCAAACAAATCCATATGTAATGTACCCAAAGGTTCTCTAATAATCCTCTCCTCAAGCTTCTTGCAAGAAGCTTTGTGTTGTTTACCCTTCTTGCATGCCAAGCATGATTGATCATTCTTGTAAGTCTTTGAAGGTAAACCTCTAACTAAATTTCCTTTGACCAGCTTGTTGATATTCTTGAAATTAACATGGCCCAATCTTCTATGCCATTGATGTGCCTCTTCAGATGTTGCTTTAGCCACCAAACATGTGGCTCTTCCATAGGAATGTAGACTCTTCATGTCTAAACTATACACATCATTTGTTCTTGGTACTCTAAGTATTACCAAGTCATCATCAAAAGGCTTAAAGTCAGAGGAAAGGATGAGACATTCTGGTCGCTGAATAACACAGATGCTTTTATCACGATTTGAGAGATCGACATTACAAGTTGAACTTAAGCTCCTTCACATATCTAACATTCTCAAAATCTATAAGCCCCGCTTGATAGTTCCTTTTTCCAGTAATCTTTCCTCCATTGGGATCATTCCCAAATGCAACTCTTCCTCCACTAATATTCCTAAAATCGACAGATCTCTTTGTCTCCAGTGATACTTCCAGAGCAACCACTATCCACAATAAGATGATCTTTAAGCTCCTCTTCCGGGTTGCCCTGCACACAAAGAAATGAGTTAGTGATTTTCGTGAACCCAAGCCATTATCGACTTGGTTCCCTTGTGGAGTTACAAACTCAAATTATTTGAGTATGTAATGTCCACTATCTTTCAAATGATGATCCAGAATTATCTTTTGATCTTTAGCATGTGGTTTTTCAAAACTTTTTGGTTTTTCAACACAAATCTCTTTTATAATTTTATTCGCTTTTTCTTGTATCACAAAAACATCTGATTCACTTTTTGTTGAAAGTACTCGCTTGTCCTCTCTCAGATACTTTTCCTCTTAACCCATTCGGTTTAACACGTGGTTCCCGTGGATCTAGATCCCCTATGTGAGTTGTAATACCTTCTAGGTTGATAGTGAGATCTTCTAGAACTCCTATTCCAAGTAGTGTGATCAAGACCTTGTTTTGGCCGAAAGACTTTGAGAAAGCATCGTCAGAATTAACAAAGACTTTGGAAAGTACTGTAAGATACTGAAGGTTTTGAAAAAGGTCTTCTCTGGTGTGGGTATCTATGATCCGATGAGAAATTTCTGTGATTGACCCTATTTGAATTATTCCAAACTAGTTTGTGCTCTCTAGGTTTCGTTATGCACTGCTTTGGAAATTTACTAAGGTATTCTGAGTGATGTTCACAATCCTTGATTAAATGAGTAGGACTAAAACACACAAAACACGCTTTTGACCCATATTTCCAAAGTGACTTCTTCTATGTCTATGCCCAAAATTATTTTGCCTTCGTGGTGAATGATTAAACCTGTTTTGACCAAAGTTATCCCAAAAAGGTTTAGCAAGATCGCTTTTGAAAACGCTTGGGGTATCTTGTGGAGCAAGACTTTGAGTTGAAGGTACCGCTGACTTTGAACATTGTTTTCAACAGCCTTCTTTGGGTTTTTCGGACCTAGATTGAGCTACAAGCTTTTTCCTAAACTCTAGACCTGCTACTCCAAAACGAGAAACATCATGCCTAGGGGTTGATGAATGCCAAATGGGATGAGGAACAACATGATAATCATTAGCTTTCTTATATTCAAGAGGTGAATCACTTATTGAACCCTCATTACTAGATGTATCTACATAATTAATGAGTTCTTCATCACTAGTAGTTATATCCTCAAAATCACCTTCATCCTGATCACTAGATTGGTTTTCTTCTAGTTTACTAAAATCCATTCCAAAACCTAATCCAGTTTTAAGGTAGGCTCTTTGTCGCTTTTGAACATAAGAAACATGTGATGCACTGGACTCTCCCAAGCACAAACTTAGCTAACAAATCATCTCTTTCCTTAGTCGGCTTATTTCGTAAATTTTACGCTTTAATTTCCATTCACTAAGTTTTAACCGATAATCTGTTGTTCATATTTTTCATCCCAAGCTACTTCATTAGTTTCATGTGCTAAAATTTTGGCTTCCATAGACTCTAAGGTTATTTGATAACCACTACCTCGACTTAGCCCTAACACAATTATCTCTTTCAATCACATAACTACTAAGTAATTTTTGATAAAAATCATAGCAGTTTGAGCATACCTCAAAGATAGGAGATGAATTTGGTGAAGTAGCCACCATTGCAAGAATAACAGGATCATCTTCACTTTCTTTGCTCCAATCAAATCCTCTAAAGCCATCATCGATTCCAAAGCAAAGGCATGTTGGTTCTTCATCAAAAACAATTGGCTCCAAATTCAATGCTTCCACCGATTCTTCAACAACTTCTTCCATCGCTACCATACAAGAAGTCACCGGTTCATCATCAAACTCTTCACTCCAAATCAACTCGATAACTTCTCTTGAGCAACTAAAGCCTTTGTTTTAGTAATTGGAATTTCTTTGAGCTCAAGTTTTGGCTTCTCGATGTCCTGCTTGCTTGATACTTAGCAAACCTCGCACTCCTTGCAAAGTGACCAGTCTTTTGACAATTGAAGCATTCAATTTTGGATTTGTCAAAAGTTATTCCCTGCTTTGGTTTGAAATCAATGCTTTTGCTCTGCTTTCTTCATGTACTTCTTAATCCTTGCAGTGATCATAGCAACTTGCCACCTGATATCAATTTCTTCAAGTGCATCTTCTTCAATATGTGCTAGATCTTCTTCATAGGTGATGTAAGCTAGCTTGTTGTGCAAAGAAGGAGCACATTACTTCATCTGAGGGCATAATGGTAGTTGGTGGGGCCTGCCGAGCATATGGGGGTGTAAACAGATACTTTGAGAAACAAGACTTTGAGGAGAAGCAAGATTTTGATGGAAGTACCGCCTTCTTTTCGAGATGATAGAAAAGCAATAATGTGAGACTTGGAATTTGTTTGACCACTCATCTCATGCTCATACACCTTCATTTGATGATAGAGATCATCAAAGTCCATGACATCCAAACCTTGTTGTCCTCGGATCATTGTAGCAATCACATGCCATGTAGATGGCTGACTCCTTAGAAACTTCAAATTAGCATCCTCAACTGATACTTCGCCTTGTATAACTCCAACATGTTGAGGAGATTTTGAAACCTATCATATGCAAAGATCAAGACTCTCTTTCACCAACTGTGAAAGTTTCAAATGCTTGCTTCAAAGAAATTTCGTGCATCTTCTTAGAGGCTTCATTCCTCCAAATCTGGTCTTGAGAGCACCCGTGAGTCGCTTAGCATCTTTAGCATCATGAAATTTGAGAAGATGTCCATCTGGAATGGCAGACAAGAGAATATTTAGTGCCTTCTCTTGATTCCTTAAGGTTGTCATTGGTAAGACGGTTTTGGTGCTTTGGGTTGTCCAGGAACATCAATGGGTTTTGGAACAACTTCATTCCCATTAACAATTACATTCCATAGAGCATGGTCTGTAATGGCAATATACTTCCTCATCTTCATGCACCGTAGATCATATTCTCCTTCTTGATGATTGGAATTCGAGTGAGGTAATTGAGGGTGGTGGAACCGCTTCACGACATCTTGAATATTGTTGAAGTAGAGTTTCTTCCTAGTCAGAGTTTCCACACAAGCTCTGATACCACTTCTTGGATCGATATACTTTAATCAAACTAACTTAACTAGCTTGTTAAGGTTTAACAACCTCGGATAAATCCTAAGTTATTAACAAAGAAACATTGAGCAATCTTTATCAAGTACGCGGAATTTACTTAACAAAGCTAAGAAGAATAACTTTTATTAATTACTCTAAATCTGCTTATTATGCAGATACACTAAACAACTCTAAGATTATCGAACTTCTCTCTAAAACTCTAAACAACTTGTGAATTCGTAAACTCTAAAACTCCATAAAATCGTACATCTAATGTCAATCTAGGAGTCCTTTTATAGGCTCAAGGATATCCTAGTCGGTTTACAAATTGTAACCTTGTACGACAAGTAATCTAAACATAGAATATTCTAGAGTTACAATACTTTCCATAAACGAATATAACAGTTCTTTGTTCTTGCAAGATTTTGACTTCGTTGCAATACTTTGACTTTATCTTTAGCAAGACTTTGACTCTTTGACTTTTTCCAAGATTTTGTACTTACAAGATTTCTTTCATATCTTCAAGACTTTCATATCTTCAAGATTTCATATCTTCAAAGACTTTCATATCCCAACAGTTAGGTACCTGAAAAATGTCGTAGAACAAAAGATGTACAGGTAGACATAGATTTGGTTAGGTACTTGAAAAATGCGACATTGACCAATGGGTTGGTGGTATCTTACTTAACCAATCATGGGCGTTTCGCTAAACCTCTTGAATGCCGATGGTCGCCTCAAATTGTTGGACGGTTGTTGCCGCCGCACATCTCCACAAATGTTCCTTGTATGCTTTAGCATTTCATTGCAATTTCATATTATCATGGATGTGCTTCAAACAATATCTGTTTTCAAAGACTAGGGAATACTTCGCTAATGCCGAATGATACCTCGCACAAATAAACATCAATTACTTACTAATAAAACTTGCATTTAACGAAAATACAAGTGAATCTAATCAACCAAATGGTAACATCACCTTTTCCCGTCACGATAAAAGTGTAGTTTGAGTTTGGTTGCAAGTCAAGATCATCTCTTAGACATTCAAGAAACTAAATCCATGAGTCTTTGCTTTCAGCTTCGCAACCGTAGGCTAAAGGGTATATTCCATTGTTGCCGCTATACCGATCACTGTAAGAAGTCGGCCAGGAAAAGGACCACTCATAAAAGCACCATCTAACCCCAACAACTCTCTTTGACAAGCTTTATATCCTTCCTTCAAAGCACCTAAGCATACATACATTCTCTTGAAAACTCGGTTGGACTTGTTGCATCATTGCTTTGTACACTTATCCTAAGCTTGTATCGGGTTAGTTTTCTCGCAACTCTTCAACATAGTCTCTTAAAAGGGTGTATTGTCGCTTATGATCACCCTAATCTCATTTTCTGCCTTTGTTTTTTGCCCTTAATGCTTTTGCATAGACACCTAAACTTCAAACTGCATCGAAATGATCTTGAACAGTCTTGATTGAAATATCTGGATTGACTTGAACTTGGTCAACTATTTGCTTCGAAAGAAACTTGTAGTCACAAGCTTTAATCTCTCTTGATTGCAAACATTTATGTTCATCCCTGAAAGTTCGAACAATCCATACATCTTTAGCTGTATTTTTGGCTACATACAACAACCATGGAAAATCTGTTTCTTGCTCCTTGCGTGTTCGCAAATATACATCCCTTCCAAGGCCTCTAGTTATCGGACCAGTTTTCCTCTTTGGGGCTTTTCCCAGCCCTGATCCTTCGGTTATTCCACAAACAGGTATTTTTCCAAGACACCTAACCTAATTCTCTGTTTGTCATTCTTAATTAGTTGCAATTTCCTCCTAGTCTTTATTGAAAGCAGGTAGATCCTATCTTTCACTTCTTTTGCAGTTACAAAACTTTGACCACAGAAAAAATATATTTTGGCCTCTGTTTGTGCTGCCTCACTTAACTTTTGTTTCTTGTATGCCCTCAATATGTTCCTCCTAATAACATACTCATCCTCATTCTCAGAACCTCTTGCAAAATCATTATCATCTTACAGATCCAACTCACTTTTCTTAAAAAAATCATGTGGTAGCTGGTTGGTGGTACCTATAGATGGTAACTTTGTAGTCTCAGTCACTTTGAACAGATTAACATCAAAATCAGGCTCCTCAAAAGTAGTAGCCTCATCGAAAACTGTGTTTCCATCACCATTGTTCTCAATATCATCATCGTCACTCATATAACTGTCTGTCTCACTCACATTGTCATCACTTAAAGCTTCATCGATTTCACTTACCTGCATTGATTTACCTTTTTGGATAAGATCCACAGGATTACATGTTTCCTCCTCATGATGACCTAACTCTTGATATTTTTGACATACCTCTTCAGGACTATCTATTTGACATCACCTACACCATCTTCAGTCTGACATACCTCTATAGATGGAAACAAGGGTTCTGTTTCTGGCATCTGACTAGATTGTACCAAAGTATTGACTTCCAAAGGTTGATGTGTAACCTGACATATATCCTCTACCACAGATTTATTAACAATGTTTTCTAAGAACAATTTGTTTGAGCAATATGGAACAATAGCAAGAGCTTCCTTTTTCTTTGTTGCATCCACATCAGCAATAACTGTCCTAATTGACTTTGGTGACATTTGATCAACATCCAATGTTGTCTTACCATTTTCAACATAAACCTCTATCATCTTATGGTCATCAACAAGATCTTTCAATATTTCTAAATTAGCACTCTCACTTAAGCTATACAAACTATCATCTAAATTACTACCAGGCTTAACAAAGTAATAGTAATTTTTTGAACCAAGTTCATAACCCAATTCATACATAAGAACATCCAACTCTTCAACTGACACACTATCAACATCAACCAAATCAACTAAAGTTTCCATACCTCCAACGTATATTCTACCGTGCCAAGATTTAAAGACACCATTTTGATGAACCCTCATGCTAAACATATTAGATCTACCACCTGAAAACATGTCAATATATGTTTAGGGCATTCTAAAAACTTAATTGGCAAACAATAAATACCCCAATTACAAATTCCAATGACTAAAAAAAAAAAAAAAAAAAAAAAAAACAGTACCGTATTTCTTCTTAGCAGAGTCGTATAGGACGGTATCATTGTTGGAATCACTCCTAAACCTTAATTCAAGTGTTAGTAATTAATATGTAATAGTTAGCTTAATATGGCCTTTATGTTAGTAATTAGCCTTAGGCTTATGTAGAAGGCCCATAAGCCTAGGCCTAGTCCAATAAGGAAAAGAAATGGACTAGGAGTGTTGCCCTAGCTCCCTCTCCTTTAAATACTATGTAATAACCCTCACTTGAGGGTTGGTTGTTCAATTTATTTCTTTCACATACTCTACGCCTAAACCGTGCTACTTATACGTGTATGTGTGTTTGTTTATTGTTCATCCGATCTCATCTCCTCTCTATTTCTTCTATTGTTACTTGTGTTGCATATTTGGGAACCTAACAATCATCAACTGGATAACATGGATGTCTTCTTACTTTCCATAGAGTAAAGTCCATGTTTCGGTTTTATGATTGATAAACAAGGGTTTTGTGACATGCAATTAGGGTTTGTGAATTCTTATAATTCTTGTAACGAAAGTTTTGGGACGAATAATAATACAGACCATGTGTTTATTGGGGCGGGGTTACATTACATGTGGCAATAATTAAGAAATTTTTAATTGAAATATAGAATTGAAAAATGTGCCCTTGGACTAAAGACAAATCTAACACCATCTGAAGTCCTTGACTAACGGCAATATGGTAAAAGGACCGGTAACGAGTATAAAACTTGAAATAGGGACCCACGACGATGAAAAGGACCAGGTTTGTCCCAACGCGAAGCGTTTTGCCAAGTTTAGGGACCAACCGTGTATTTTAGTCAAATGTTAATTTGTACTATTATTTTATTTTTTGTGTATTATTGCTAAATTTTTTATTTATAAATGTTTTTAATGGTTATTTAGACTAGTTCTTATGTTTACAACTTTAAGTTTGATCTCACATTAACCCTTTCACACACACACACTATACAGCGCCTAAAAACGGCAGCAATTTACTGAAGTCAATTCCCACTTTGCGCTTCTTTTTTAGAACTTGGACAATACTTATATATTTTGTTCCCATTTTATGCTTTTCAGCAAAGCCACATTGGTTCTTCACCCGATACCTGTACTGTGCATAAAATTTCCACCCATCCGGAGGCAATCTAGAATCATCTACTTGAAGATATATTGACAGATATGTGCCTTTCTCCATGCTTTCTGTTTTAGGATACAACACTAATTTCTTGGAATAAAAAACAAATCATGTTGTTTCATAAAAATAAACTAATATAGCATTTGCATCAAATTCATAAGGATTGTAATACAGTAGAAGCTAACATACCACTTGACTTTACCAACTTTGAAGTAATCGTAATACAATACATCTTCAGTTATGGTTGAAAAGTTTTGGATTGTCCAAGTATGAGTACTCGCGAGTTTTGAAGGTTTAATTATTGATAAGTATTGATCTTTTTCAGCATACTTTGAAACTTCAAAAACCTCAGCCCTGAACACACATGAATCATGAAAGAGGAAATCATTTCTAGCATCACTAAACGAATCAAGTGATATTAGTTTGCTAAAGCCCCATTTGATGTTCCTCTCATGAAAACTTATCCGCTTCCCTTCAACATCTATATCCACATAGATCAGGATACAAGGTTGATATTTTACTATAGAATTGCAACGTAACAAAATTGCATTGAATTGAAGGGATAATGCTATAGGCGAATGCTTACTTGAGAATTTAAGATATCGATCACACTTTTCCCTAATAACATGTAACTTAACTTGAAAAATGTTAAAGATTAATTGTTGACCTATCAAGTGGCACAAATGCAAAATTATGAAATACTTACATCTTTTAAATTTTAGGGTGAATTGCATATATATCCTTCATAAGCCTAGTAATTACATATATATCCAACATAAATTTATAATTACATATATATCCTTGTTAAACACTAAAATGATCAAATATATCCAAATAACTAATTTATGTATAATTTAAATTCAACAATTTTTAATAATTATCATTTAATTTTAAATTGTCTATAATACCCTTATCTCTTTCATATGACTAGTAATCAGTATTGCATCCATTAGTCTTGTAAAAAATAACTCACGTTCTATATCTCATGTGAACATCAAATTCACTTTATTCATAATTGTTTGTTTATTTCACTTTGCCCTTATTTGATCTCATTACTTTGCCTAAATGATGTCTTTCCTTACTATGTTTTTTTGGAAAACCCCACTGCACAAAGAAAGCAATGACTTCTAAGTTATGACCCATAATGAAATCATTATCGCTAAAATATTTCCACTGGATTTGGTACAATTAAATTTGAACCCACATAAAGCTTTTGAAAAAACCAACAACAGTTGGATTTTTGTGGGTTTGTATGGTCTTTTGTTGAAGCTTGGATTTGGAATTCTTATTTCATAATTTTTAGTTCAAGTAAAAAGCTGTAACAGTACCACATTAGTTGGTTTTTGTTTTGTTAGGGGAATTCCATGTGAAGAAGATGCTCAAGTTAAGGGTATAATGATCATTATATGGCTAAATAATTTTTTTATATATTTTTGGATTTTCATTATAAATGAATTAGTTATTTGGATATATTTGATAATTTTAGTGTTAAGGAAAGATATATATGTAATTATGAGTTTTGATTGGATATATACGTAATTATTGAGTTTAGGAGGGATATATATGCAATTCACCCTAAATTTTAGGTAAGTTACCTTTATCATCGGACATATATAAAGTGGATATAAAACCTCAAGTAAACATTGATCTATATATAGTAAATTACCTTGGTAGACAATAATTTCCCTATAATCGCATGCATATAACATAATGAGGTTTATCGTTGATTAGAATATTTTACCTTGGAAGGTTATATAACTGTCACGTATATGATCATAAACACAAAATTTACAATCAACACACACCTCCCACCCTTTTGGGAGACTTTGGGTATCACATATAGTCAAGTATATTGAAATGTGATTGCTTGCGTTTTCCTCTTTATTTCCATACGGATATAACTCCAGCCTCCTACATGTTTAAAAATTAGGCAGTTAGCTCATATATATGTAGCAACAATATGTTTCATACAAACTTTGCCCGATTAAAGGATACTAGAAGTTCTACATGGACGGACTCAGGATTTTTGAAAGGGTGTTGCACAATTTTTATTTTATCATAATTACTAAAAAATCGTGCTATAAAGAATTTTTTAGTCAAGCTAAAGTTGCACTACAAAGAAAATAGCACAAAATCAGGGGTTGCACAAACCAAAAAACGACACATTCTGAAAAAAATTACACTGCATCACCCAAAATTGTGTGTGGCCCGTGCCACACCCACCATCCATGTAGGTCCGTCCCTGAGTCTAGAAGTCTAACCAGTTGTAGCCACTAGCTTCAAAAATGACAGATTCAATTTTCTTAGCTTGTGCTTCAAATATAAGTGAAAAAGACTCAATCTTCAACATGTAATGGGTTGGCTCATGTTTTCCACTTATTCTTGACATCCGAACTGCCATGAAAAATATGCATAGCTACCAATTACCGTTCTTGGCTGATGTTAAAAGAATTTAGCAGAAAGTCAAAATACCTTCCGAAGAAATAGAAGATGCATGTGCATCCATATCCATGTTATCTTTTTTTATAACCTCTCTAAAGATCCTAGTGATCAATTCAACAAAAGCCTTTTCAACATTTATACGGTCTTTGGCAGATGTTTCAATGAAACTGATTGACACCCTTTCTGCAAAGGCCTTTCCTGCCCCACTAACATTAGTCACCAAGTCTTTCACCATATCATATTTATTCCCAATTAGTGTCACCTCAATTTCACTATTTGCAATCTTTAAATCCCTATACCACCTTTCAACATCATCAAAGGTGGAATGCCTTGTAACATCATACACAATGAGTGCTCCCACTGCATTTTTCATATGAACATCGGTACTAAAATAGCGATACTTTTGATTACCTGCAATATCCACAATCTGAGCCTTAATGATCTTGCCATCCACATATACGTCTCTAGCAACAACATTGTTTGTAGTCGTGGGAATATGGTCGGGCCTAAACTCCCCTCTCGTGAATCTTGAGAGCAAGCTCGATTTTCCTACACATGAATCCCCAATCAATAATAACTTGTATAGATGATCATGTCCATCTTTGACGCTGCAACCAGCCATGCCGAAATGCAAATACAGTTGAAAGCTAGAAGAACAAATGTTTGTAACTTTCTATTCAACTTCTAATGTTCACAGTATAATCATTTTTAAATGTCACTTTGATTCTGGAATTTGAAAAAACTGTGAATATAGACGGTCATTTGATAGAATAAGAATTTAATACAGAATAAGAATGCATTTATAAATGACTAAAATGAAACTGCATGTTTTTATAGTAAAAGGTCAAAGACTCGGTGAATATATTACTCCAAAAAACGTTTAAGTACAAAAGGATATAGGTGAATCCCATAGCTCAGCCCGTTACATAGGTGGAAAGCTTACATAACAAGTTACTTCTTATTCTCTATACAAGAAATAAACCACTACTCAAAAGATAACATTAGACTCCTATGGAGACAAAATTACTTCCTACCAAGGCCTTGGAGCTTGTTACCATACATGTCATAATAAGCATCCAAATTCCCTGGAAGATCGTAGACCTGACCAGCATAGTCATCATAATCATAGTCATCATAATCATCTTCACGATCATGACCACCACCAAATAGGTTCATTGACTCATCAAAAATGTTCACAACCTCCTCTTCATCACTATCAGAGTCAACAATCTCTCCCACCTTAGAGAATGGGTTAACCCTCTTAGTAGAAGAAGTAGACGGAAAATCCTTTTTATTACATGGATAATCAACCTTTTTAATAGGATTACCATCATCATCAACAAGAGTAGCCTTCCCATCAATAAGAATCTTTTCAAACTCTTTAATTTTCTCAACAATAGGGGTAGGACCAACCTCGTTAGCTTCCATTGAATCACTCACAAGCGGTTCTTGTAATACATTGCCGTTCTTAAGAGGCCCAACCTCTTTTGCTTCCATTGTACTACCAGAATCCACTACATCAGTAGGAGTGCCACATTCATCAGTATCAATCATATTAAGTGCAACAAAAGGATTAGATGTAGCAATCTTCGTCCCACTCGTACTAGCCACTTCAGTGGCTTTCTTCTTTGTATTATCAACCTTCTTGGGTTCAGGAGGAGACGCTTTAGATTGATACCTAAACTTAGGACCCACACCAGGTTTAGTAAAACCTCCCTTACCTGGAACACTTTGACCACCATTCCTACCCTTATTCTTGTTATTGACAGTTTGAAAACCATCATTAACACTCTGTTTAGGCTGAGTAGGAGGTGGAAAAGATTTAAGTCAATCAAGCAGCGTATGACCAAAAAGCTTACACGTATCACACCGAGGCAGTTTCCATTCGTATTCAACCCGAATATTTTCAATAGTAGAACCTGTCCCATCAAGTAATGGTATCTCAACAGGATGATTTCCTAAGAACCTGATCCGCCTTAACTTCAATCAAGCACCTAGCAAAACTACTTCGAACCCATGATTCGAAGCACATTTGACTAGTGTAAGAATCTAACATTTTTGGCGTACCAATTAATGTGGCTAGGAGGCTGAGACCATCATCGAAAAACATAGCAAGGGGCACATCATGGAATTCAACCCATATCGGAATATTAGTCAAATCCTCTTTAAGTAGATTAGTATTCACCGTCCAAGTTTTAAGAATAATTGGCACATTCCTAATCATCCACTGTCCGTTTTCAAGAACATCATCAACACTTTTACGAGTGGAAAACTTAAAGAAAAAGAACCCCTTAGCATTCATCATAAGCTTTTGAATACCATACTTGTTCCACGTATTACGAACGTAATAATCAACTACCGAAAAAGCAATACGTTTACCAAGAAAATAACCATAAAGGGTATTCTCAAATTTAGAGTTTACCTCCTCAACGACTTTCATAGGAATGGAGAGATCCACCCCATTAGACTTTTACTACATTCCAACCTATGAAAATTAGACTTATGCCCAGAGAATCAATTGACGTAGCACCGCATATGAAACCGGCTTCACACTCGGGGCACCGTTGGTTGGGACCGATTATGAACTTTGGGAGACGAATTAGAAACAACATTAGTACCATTTTCCGCATTCTCTACATTCGTAACTTCAACACCGCGCATAGCCTCTTCAAAGGTCTTACACGCTTCCAAAAGGACCGAGTCAAGACAATAATTCGGCTCAGCCTCATTCTCACTCGTATCAACCTGATCACCAGCTCCAACACTCCTATTAACGGAGGATAATGAAACCCCAACAGATTCATGTTGCGAAACACCAGCGTTCCCAACATCATTACCCTTTAACCGTTGCATTCGAGCATTCAACGCATCCATGTCAACATAGGCAGAACTCGTATATTTGGATGCACTATCGTTATTTAGAAACCCCTTGTTCATCTCTCGATAACCCTACGTACAACAATAACTAAAAAAAGAACCCTACACCACGCATACAAGCAGAACTAATAAAAAATAAAGAAAACCCTAACTAAAATTTAGGGTTTATAATCGTTAAAACTTAAACGTCACATGAAAATCCCAATTAATGCACCACAGATGGATAAATTAACACACGAACGACTGACCCACGATCTTGAATTAATAGTACGTGGTTATTTAATTGAAAGAGGTACAGTAAATAACACAAGAACCACCGACCCACAATCTTGAATCAAAGTACGATGTTAATACTATAGATGAATTCAATTATAAAAACGCACAACTCGACGACAAAAGCAAACAACAAACAATTATAAAATAGCAATCCATAACCAGCGAATAGTAATCCACAATTGAATATTGAATATTATTTAGATCAGGTCGGTTGTTTGTTTAAGACGATTGACGAAAACGATGAAAACCGAATTCGTTTTTTCTTTTATTTTTCGCCAGAGAGAGTTCCTCTTAGGGTTGTTGTTGACAAATGAAACTGTATGTTGACTTGACTACAATTTTTTTTATTTTAACAACGTTTTAACACTCCAGCAACTTCGTGTCTTATCTAAAATATTAAAATTTGTTATATTAATAAGTTAGAACATTTTTATAAGTTTCGGATTTTTATGTTAACGAGTATTAAATTCTTGTATTTTAAAAGCTTTACGTTTTCAATTATCGGGATCAAATTATACGTTATAACCCTTATACTTCATCTCAAGGTGAAAGGCTAGGTTCTATAGTTTTAATATTTAGTTTATTTTCACCAAAAATCTCATCTTTTCCATGAGTTCTTTTTAAAAGTTTCCAGGGTTTTTCAAGAGGTTTTAAAGGGATTTTCAAGGGTTGGTTTTGCTTTTGGAAGCTAGGTTATAAGATTGTTGGTGATTTCTTTTATACACTAGATTTTTTAGTGTTCTCGGGTTTATTATAGTTCTTGATCATATTTCCCCCACTAATCTTTGTAAGGAAACAAATTTCTAATCTTAATTTCTATATTTTCATACTTATTATACTCTTGCATGTTCATATTAGCTCTTATATATACTTGAGATGTTGAAAAAGTAGGTAAAACATAAGTTACAAAAAAAACAATTTCTGACCTAAAAAATCAGTTGGAAGTTTCGATTTTTAAACCTATGCTAGACATGTTTTTGGGCTTAGCCAATTTGTGGGCACTTACATATATGTTTTTAGATGTTCCTTGAATTTATTTAGAATTTTTGAAGATATTTTACTATTTTTAATAAATGCAACATGTTAACTTACGTGATTATGATCAGAAACTGAGTAACGATTTGGAACTGTAAAAATGAAATACCTAGAAGCTTGTAAGGTAAAAATGTTACGAATGAAAGTCATAAAGGACATCTCAAATTATATCTATGAAGTTGGGTGGAGCCGTGGCCATAAATAACGAGTAAACTATGGCCAAAACAAGATGAGTAAACTTTCCAGTTTTTTGTCAGCTTTGACCTCAGTACCTAAAACGATTTATTCAGAATAATTGGTGCATAGGAAAAATATAAGGCTTATATATTTGAAAACTAGACTTAGATAATTTTATAGCCAAGAAATACGTTATTTCATGGAGAAAAAAAGTATTATACGGACCTTTTAAGATGAAAAAACTTATTAGAAAACCTTAATTTCGGGTTGAGTTTTAATTGTTCAAAACTTTAATCTAAACGATTTACCAATTAAAAAGGCCTCTAATTAGGTAAAGTAAATATGTTAACTTGAGTTTAGAAGTTTGCAACACGTAAAGAGGACCATTATTGAATGAGAAACGAACCCGAGTAGCTAGACGAATTTTAATATGCTTCATGACTTAATAACTATATAATAGACCAAATAAACTTAGAAACCATGTTTTAAAAATCATTGGCCATTAAAATGTGAGGCTTAATATTATTAGCTAGGTTTAGAAAACTGTACAAATAAAATTAAACCTAGAATAAAGACGATATGATTATCTTAAACTTACACGATATATATATATATTTTATAAACTCTAAAACCTAATAAATAAAATATATAACTTTCGTTTTATTTCAAGTTGGGACATGAAAACCTCATCCAAGTATATAAGAGATATTTTTCATCATAAAATCTATTTCGAAATGGCTTATATTACTAGGTCGCGGTTAGGGTTGCATCCACTTCATACTTGTCGTATTATTTCAATCATTTCATTTGCTTAAGGTGAGTTTCATAGCCTCACTTTTACTCGTTTTAAACTACTTTTGGGGTGAGAATGCATGCTTATTTTACTTACATACTTTACTTGTTTATCTGAAACACTTTACCAGTTTACTAAAACACTTGATACGTTTTCTGAAACACTGTAATCACTTACTAAGACACTTTACTCGTTTATTGAAACACAATACTCGCTTTATTTAAATACATGGTTTCCATTTATTTACGGACACAAGTGCACTAAACTATTACAGATTGCTTAAGTTACGAATCGTTAATTACGTAGTAAACAAGAATGTTATGAATCGATCTATTGTGATTAAACTCCCCCGTCTGGGTGGTTTCCCAACTTGACTAGTATTTCAAACAGATGCATAATCATTTGAGGAACTTTGGGTGTCCTAAGTGGACATCTACCAGAAACTAGAAACCAAAAAAGTTATGACTTTGGTGTCAGGAACATAGGGCAATGGTAACAATTCTTATATATGACATTGTATTTGTTATAATGGTCATATACACTTATTTCTTGTGGTCCATACATACTATTTACATTTATCATCATAAAGTTATATGTAGACCTAAGATGTTAGAAGTCTTGTATGGTCGAGATTTGTAACAGCATTAGGTTGACATATACTTTTCATGAGGATTCACTTTAAAAGGTTTCAGCTTATTCACAATAAACCTATGAACTCACCAATATTTGTGTTGACTAGCATGTATTATCTCAGGTTTGTATGGCATAACGTTGGCTTGGAGCATTTGAGTCGCATGACATGTTTTGAAGGCTGGGATGCGTTATATTCGCCATTCAATATTATTTTTGACAAACATTTTATGTAATCTTATACTTTGGGACCTTTTGTTATAACTCTGATTTCATTTATCGAATGGTAACTTCTAAAAACGTCTCATTTAGAGTTCGTTTTCTATAACTTGTACTTTGTGCTATAATGTAACACCCCAGTGACACTAGTTTCCGCTGCAATATTTTAGGGGTGTTACACTTCTTATGAAGAGCTTCAATTTCTTTTTGCATTGCTGCCATCTAGAATGATGCATCTGAGTTATTCAGTGCTTCTTGAAGAGTTAAGGGCTCTCCTTCCTCTCTGAGAAGACAGAATGCAACGTTACCCTCCATAACATAATCTGAGTGCCACACCGGACGTTTTCTTTCATGATTAAGAGTACGGTTCATTGGTGCTTGAGACCCGGTTTCTTCATTCACCTTGTGTTGTGGTACGGCTTCAGAAGAATCATTCGACTGAAATTGATTTTCCACCTGTATTGATGTAATTTCTATTGTAGTGCTATCACCTTCTTCAATCTCTTGACGTTTGTCTTCTATAAAGACAACATCTCTTCTGACGACTACTTTATGGGCAGTGAGGTACCACAAGCGATACTCCTTTACTTCATCAGCGTATCCCAAGAACAAACATTTTTTGGATTTCGGATCCAGCTTTGTAGTTTCTTGGGAATCGTACATCACGTACACAGGACTTCCAAATATATAAAGGTCTGAGTTGTTGATTGGCTTTTTCGTCCACATCTCCACCGGTGTCTTCAACTCAATTGTAGTTAAAGGTGAATGATTTATAAGATAACATGCTGTATTGACTTCTTCTGCCCAGAACAATTTTTCCAAGCTTGCAGTTGCCAACATTGCCCTTGCACTTTCTAACAAGGTTCTGTTCATCCGCTCTGCCACTCCATTTTATTGAGGAGTGTATGCTGTAGTGAATTGCCTTTTGACGTTCTTGCCTGCAAAAAGTATAAAATTCATCACTAGTGTATTCGCCTCCATTATCTATCCTCAAACACTTGATCTTCTTTCCAGAATCAAGTTTAACCCGCACTTTGTAAACTTTGAAAACTTCAAACACATCAGAATTCGTCTTGATTGGGTACACCCAACATCTTCTGGAATAGTCATCAATGAAGGATACAAAATACTTTGCTCCTCCCAAGGGTAGAACCGGTTCCTGTCATACATCAGAGTGAACCAATTCTAGAACAGAGACACTTCTAGAATTTGATGCTTTGAATTTTAGGCGATGCTACTTGTTGATAACACAATGCTCACAGAAAGGTAAAGAAACCTTTGTGAGCCCAGGAATTAACTTCCTTTTCGTAAGAATCTTCATTCCTTGTTCTGACATATGTCCAAGCTTCTGATGCCATGTTACTGAAACTCTATGACTTAGACTCTATGAAGCAACAAATGCTTCAACAACCTCTATTATTTCTCCTATCAGTTGGTATAAGTTTGCAGCCACCTTTTCTCTTTTCATAAGTACAAGCACGCTTTTTATAACTTTCATAATTTTGTTTTGTATTTCAAACTTACAACTAAGTTCATCCAATTGTCCTAGAGAAAATAGATTCTTTTTTAGGCCCTCCACGTGTCGCACACTCCGAATAGTACGAACTGTACCATCATGCACCTTCACTATGATATTTCCAATTCCAATGATCTTTAGTTCATAATCATTGCAATTGTACATAGATCCGCCTCCAAAGATAGGTTTATATTGATGTAACCATTATACTCTTGCGATCATATGAAAAGTAGCTCCTATATTGAACAACCATATATATGAAAATCTCTTCCTGCCTTCGTCTGCAACTGCTGCTTCACAATACAGAGCGTTACCATCTTTTATTGGGTAAAAGGGGATCACCCTGAGGATTAGAGGTATTTAAACCCCGACTGTCTTTCTTAAAGTGACCCAGCTTGCCACATTTGTAGCATTCAAAATTCGTCTTCCTTCCTATTTTAGATTTACCGTGATTGTGGCTCCCACTGGAGCAAGGCTCCATTGACCTCCCTCTCGTCACCACTAAAGCCTCCACCTGTTTTGAACTACTTTTCCTGTCCTCCATGTTGTTGCACCTATTTTTTTCTTCCAGAATGGCGGCCGTAACATCATCGAAGACTAGATATTCCGAAAGAACATTACTGGTTACGTTGATGATAAGCTGGTCATATGAGTCAGGTAAACTTTGAAGTAAAATTTCAGCATGTTCTCGTGGTTTTATTTTACAACTCAATGACGTGAGCTGAGAAAATAGAGTATTCAGGTTATTAACGTGCTCAGTCACTGAAGTAGATTTCATCATGCGAAGAGCACAAGTTTCCTTTAAAGAAATTTTTTATTGTGGGGCGATATTGCCTCGTACAATCAAGCAAGATGATCCCAAATCTCCTTTACACTTTTCTTCTCCTCTATGCTTGACAAAACTCCATCTGGTAATGTCAGATGAAGATTTGCAATAGCATTTCCGTCCATCTCGTCCCATTTACTATCATCCGTGACCTCAGCTGGCCTTTCATTAATGGCCGCTAAACATTTATCCTTTCTAAGGATAGCCTTCATCTTTAATTTCAAAAACGAGAAATTATTCCTATTAAATTTTTCGATTTCAAATTTAGCCGCCATCGCTATAATCACAATCTACTTTTCGACAAAACTATTATTTGTTAATAATAGTAACAAACATCTTTTTGAGTGAGTATAATCTTACTTATTTTTTGATGCGGAGGGTCCATTTATTAGTGGCAACCACAGAGCATACGATAAATAATTATACACACACCCAACTTTAGCTTTTGATACCACTTGTTGAGAAAAGTGACACATGATTGAAATAAAACCACAACTAAAATATGAAATGCAATAAAAGATGACACATGAATTTAACGTGAAAAACCTCAATAGAGTAAGAAACTACGAGCAAGAAAAAATACGTTTCACCATGTCAAAACTAGAAATTACACTTCTCTCTAACTACAAAAATAAACACTTCTAGTTATATCTCTTGTATTAAGAGATATTTGATTAATGAGGCAAATTGGTCTAGCTTTTCGACATATTCATAGTTTGTACGAATTTATTCTTATTTAAAGGAAAAACGTCATGCACTTAACAAGAAGGCAATCATTTCCGCAAGATATAAATAAGACAAGTATTTCGATAACTAAAACGTGTTGTAAACTAGCTCAAGCAACTTTTGACTAATTGGGATTCAAAATAAAATGTATATTGTTGTTTGATAACAACTACATTCCACAATACCCACTTTGCTAGTAATATTGCTAGTGGTATCATCATGAAACTTTGAATGTTCAAACATGCATGGTCAAATTCGTCATCCTTTTTGATCCTTGAACTAGAGATTATTACCAAAATGACCTACAAATCATAGTAAATTTTGTTCTAAATCCACCTTACCCTACATAGCACCTAGCTTGCCAAACATATTAAACATGTGTATAATACATCCAAATTCGTTCAGTATTCATAAACGTCCAAATTGATTAGATTTTAGTTATTTATATTTCATTTTAAATACTTTTAACCAGACAAATGAACGAACACAAAACAGTAAACGAACAACTTTTTTTTTTGTAATATTCGTTTATTAAGAAATTGAAGCTATTCATATTTGTTTATTTTCGTTCAATAAAACATTAAACGAGTGAAAAATCACAAACTATTCAAAATAAATATAGTATTATGTCTTGTGTGTTCGTTTATTTAATTATACCTATTTTAGTTAGTGTGTATAATAAAAAAATATGAGATTCAAACATCGACACATAAATGAACATTAGCGAATGCATAATCTGACGTTCACAAATGTAAATAAACGATAGAGATGTATGTTCATGTTCGTTTATTTAACTAAATGAACATAAAATCTTGTTCATGTTCGTTCGTTTATCACATAAATAAACATGAAATATTTCAAGACAAGTATAATGTCAACCAAATTGAAGCTTACTAGTTGGATATGATCAAAATATTTCAAGATAAGTATGCGTTATAATGCAAGTAATAAGCTTGATTCGAATTCCTGGATGCTAATTAAACCACACCCTAAAGAACATTCTATTTGACCTTTTTCCGTAACAATCCAAACCAAATAGTAGTTCTATATTAAATGGTGAGATACATGCATGATATCTATCTTCCCATTTAATAACGTGACATCATTAACTAACTACATACGTTAAAGATATATAAATATATGACATCATTAACTAACTAAATACGCTAAACTAGTTTATTCCTATTGTTCTTATCGGATTAATAATAGATAAGTGAGATTTTTACTTAGTTTGTTTTGAAGAACAAGTCAAGAGGATTGTTTGCAAGGATAACATTTGATCTTTTGGGTATAATATTCAAGTGAGGCTTGGTTGATTTTAATCTTATCTTATTATTTCGACTTGAGAATCTTACGTATGTGAGTTGCAATATAGCTAAGCAAACAAAATTGGGATAATTCCATATTTACCCAATTTAAACATGAAAATGTCATACATACCCAAAATACAACTTTTAAATGCATGATGTACAATGCATTTAAAGCATGTTTTGGGTAAATATGACATTATCATGTTTAAGTTGGGTAAATATGGAATTGCCCAAACAAAGTTAAATATTGCATTTTCAGAAAGAGTTTCCTATTTGAGAAAGCAAAATCCAAAACAACATCTCGATCGTTTGACCTTTTTTGTATCTAGAGAAAACGATAGGATAATGGGTGTTAATGTTTCTATTTTTTAAGTGATTTACAATGCATTACAGCTTCCATGTATTAGTTTCGTGTTTACCCTTGTTCTAAAACGAATTGCTATCTCTTAAGCTGTTTCCGCACACAATATTTACCTTTTTTTGACGATGTTACCCTTGCTCTAACTTTAATTTACTCATTATTTTTTATGTTTCTTCCACAGGTTTTCTTTCTAACATTCATTTAAACTAGAGAGTGTGATCTTTTGATTTAGAGTTCAGACCGTACCAAATCCAAACATGTCCTTGGCCTCCCCAAAGATGTCTAGCGTGGAACTTGTAGTCAGAGGAGTTTTGGAGGGGTGTGCAATAGGTGTCGTCGCACAGACCCTCTACTTAAAGGAAACCACATTTTTATTGGTTTTGCATATAAATATGTATAATATTAAACATATATAAGTTATATAATTAAAGTTTATGTGCAATTTTTTTTTAGTTTACAAGTGTAATATGATCTATTTGTTGTTATTGCATAGGGATAGCGAAAACCACGAGACGACCCTGCTTGTAGTTCCCTAATTCATGACAGTTTTAGTTTAATCAAGATATAAACAATTTAAAAACATACACACAATATACTTTTCAGTGTGTAATTTTTTATTAGAATGGAAATAAAAGAATTACCAAATGTTTTGACGGAATAAACACTTTATTGAATAAAAATATGGTTGCTCTTTGATCATACAAAGTAAAGCAAATGTTATAGTTTGTAAGTGAACTTTTAAGTCTCTTATTGGATCAAGGACTACTACAAGTTTAGGTTGAGAGTAAATGAGCTTTTAAAATGTGAAAGAAATGACATTTACTTTGACCATCATTCTCTTTATATAAATAGATGCACGAGGATGTCGCGTGTGAGTTGTTGAGAAGTGCATGGACGGACCTAGTATTTTCGGAAGGATGTTGCACAAACTTTTTCCTTTAATAGGTTCTAAAACGCGCACCATGAAGTGTTCGTGAGCTAAAGTAAAGTTGCACTATAATGAATAGCACGAATGTCGAGGGTTGCACATACTAAAAAACAACACTTTTTTGAAAAATATTACAATGTTTTGAAAGGCGCAAAGCGCACTAAGGCGCGAAGGGGACCAAAGAGCCTCGAGGCGAGGCGCATACCAAGGCGCGGGATTCACGAATATGAGGCGCACTAAATACATTAAGTTTTTTTTATAATATATGTGACCATTTATGTAGCTTAAATAACACAAAATAACATTAAATACTTAATACATGACACATATAGCCATTATAAAGATTAAAATGGATGAGTTGTCACTTCTCAAATGGATCAACTCTTTAGCTCGATGAACTACATATAGATTAAAATCCATATCAGACTAAATATGCTTGTGTCCTACACTTGCAGACTTACATCTAACAAAGCTCACAATTTAACTTAAAAAAATATCAAGCAAGAAACATATTAATATTCAAGGCATAATGCCACATTTTCATGATAATATGTCATAAAGAAAATACTTAATGAAACAAAGTAACTTGTTAAAAAATAACAATCAATAAAATAAACATAAAATCAGTTCAATATTACAAATCATACAAATACTCACCCTATGATGTGATGCTTGAAGATAAAATAAACTTATGACGTTATTTACAAATCAATAAAATAAACAAGGGCTAATAATAAAAAAAAGTACTATACTTGCCACCCTTTCTTCTTCAGGGTAGCGAACAAAATTTTTTGCTTCTGCGGGTATTATACTTTCAAATTCATCCTCTTTAGGGTATTTTGCAAAAAAGTCGGACATTTTTGCCCCTCTTACCCACAAGAGCAAATGATGGCAAGTATAATACTTTTTTTTTTTATCATTTGCCCTAGTTTTTATTATGTTAAATTTTGAATATGTATTAAGATAATTTATTTAATGATTTATAATTGTGTTAAATCTATGATAAAAATGTTTTGTTTTAAGTTTACACTATTTACTTATTAATCGTATTTGTAATAATTTAATATATACTTAAAAAGGGAAAATTAAAATCATTCGGACAATTATAAAAAACAAACAACACTTTTCATTCAGATTCGGACATTATAGCTACCTCTTAATAGTAAGATGTGGTAGTCAGATTCAGATGCAGTAGTAAGATTCAGATGTGTAACATCTTAATCAAACAAACATACCCTTAATCTAGTCATAGTATACTCTCTAGTATATGCTTCAACAAGTGACGAACAGAAATTTATATGCAAGTACTTCAAGTTGTGATATAATTCCTCCTAATTTAGCGGAAGCGTTAAACCTAATTCGGTTTAACGCTTGAAGCGTTAAACAACTTGAAGTGAATTAGGGCAAATGATAAAACAAAACATTTTTATCATAGATTTAACACAATTATAAATCATTAAATAAATAATCTTAATACATATCCAAAATTTAACATAATAAAAACTAGGGCAAATGATAAAAAAAAAAAGTATTATACTTGCCATCATTTGCTCTTGTGTGTAAGAGGGGCAAAAATGTCCGACTTTTTTGCAAAATACCCTAAAGAGGATGAATTTGAAAGTATAATACCCGCAGAAGCAAAAAATTTTGTTCGCTACCCTGAAGAAGAAAGGGTGGCAAGTATAATACTTTTTTTTATTATTAGCCCAATAAACAATCAATAAAAATCAGTTCAAGATATAAACTTATGACGTGAGAGAGATTACATATTTGTAAAATGATCAGAATCTATAGTTACTCACTTGATTGTGTGCTTTAGTTATTTTCCAAATTAGTGTTATTAGATATAACTTAAAAAACTCATCCATATAACTTGTAAGGCCCATGTATCTTATCTTAATATTTAGAAAAAATCCCCAAAACCTGTTACATCTCCGAAGCGCAAAATGCCCCAAGGCGCTGCGCTTTTTATGGGATTCATGCATGTCGTGAGCCTCGATCCGAAAAAATCCCCAAAGCTTGAGTCTTAAGCCGAGGCACGCTTTTTTAAAACTATGGTCCTTAGAGACGTGTAAAACATTCAATGGACAAGTACATCTTTTATTTAATGCTTCTATATTTAGAAACCAATCAACCATACTTGTGAACAGTGCTGGCAACTGCATGTCTTAACTTTAAAAGGTTCTACTTTCTCATTTTCTTGAAAAAATCTCTCCAAAGTATCTTAATATTTTGAGTTACACTCATGGTTGATTAGCGAGCTGATAGAATCATTAGGGTATCATCAATCCCTGATGATCCTTAATCCTCAACTTCTGGTTCTTAAACTTAGTATGCTGAAACCATATTAGCTAGTAAAATTATCTTCAAGTTTTCTCTGATTTTTTAAAATTGTCACGGACTTGAACCTTAATGAAGTTGTCTATTGATTTTATTATCAGTAAGTTTTTAATACTTAATTTAGTTTATATTCAAATATAGCCAAAGATTATGGGACACTGAAATGACCCAGCAAAACCTAAAGCCTCTTTTATCATATGTTTCTTCCGACACGGGTAAAATCATCAAAAAGTACCTTAATGAAAAACTTAAACCTAAACCTTCTAAAATTGTCTGTATTTGATCCTTCACAAAATGTCAATTAGCTCTATCAAAAAGGCTAGAAAAGTCAAAAACACGCATGAACGTATGACCCTCCAAGTTTCCCCACTCACGCAATTTCTAACCTTATGTCCCGCATTCCTCATATATATAACACACCTAATGTCACACCAATACCATATATTCATCAAATCAAAAACCATAACATCATCAAAGATTCTTACTTTGCATCATTAGAAACCAATAGTATTTCACATACAAAAAAAAAAAAAAAAAAAAAAAAAAAATCAAAAAATGGAAGGATTGATCCCATTTCTACTTCATGCCATGAAGAAACCAAGACCTCACAATAGTTACCGGTCTGTGTCCGTGGGCTCTACTCGTAGCTACCATGTCCTCATTGGAGGTGACGCGAATTCGACGGTTGAAGGGTCGTCACACCGTAGAACTAAGTCCGAGTTTAAAGCACCAACAGCGGATTTCTTGGAACAAAGATCAGGTTTTGGTTGTATGCCACAAGCTAAGAGCTATAAGAGAAGCTCCACAAATTCAACTCCAAATTCGTATAAAGTTTCCAAGTCCAAATGTTAGTGATCTAGAATGAAAATGTAAGGTTTTGGAGATAAGCAAACTTCTGAAATAATAATTTATTGATTATTTGATTAAGTGTATGTAATATAAGATTTGGGTGGTTTATTAGTATAATTATGTATCTATGTGTTTAATAGTTGATTGTTGAATTTATGAACATAATCGTTTGTTTTTTCAAGTCTTGATCTATGATCATCCAACATCTTCATCATCATCATCATCATCATCATCATCATCATCGCCGATAACACGATTGTATGATGTTAAATCAAGTATTAGACTGCGAGTTTATATTGCTTCTACTTTTATTTTTTATGAAGTTTTAAATATGTAACCGGCCAGCTTCCATCAATTAAAATTAAACGTTCTAATTCCATATATTAAAAAGTTAAATTAATTTTTTCATTCGTTAAAAAGTTGTGATTAACGTAATAGAACTTTGCAAGAAACAGTCATATATAGGGTCTAGTTGGTCGACTGTAACATCCACAAAAATATCCATTTGAAAGGGTCTCATGACAGCTTGGATCCATAATACTTTAAATTTTAGCAGTATATATTTTTACAGATTGCGTATGTGCATACTCTATGGTATTCATAGGTTTATAGGGAGTCACGATAGGTATTTATAAGTTTTACGATATATTCTTGAAAACTTCCTAAACAAAATAAGAGTATATGAAGTATTCCAACTGACGCAGGATGGAAACAAGGGAAAAAGTTTGCGAGGGTTTATAGGGAGCCACGAGTGCACACGAAGCTAGTATTTTGATCGAAATATATCTTTTTACACTTCTCACGGATATTTGTATCAATTAATGTAGCAAGTCCCTAATTAGTTTGAAACATATTATTTTGTTAACCGTTTCAAACGCTAGAAGAAGCAAAATGCATATGGATACCTACAAATTTATATTTGAAGGAGAACAAATAGATTATTATCAAGGGTCTAGCAAGGTGCTAGACGAAGTACAATATAAACTAGCAAAAAAAATAACTGAGACATGTAATGCCAATACTTAGAGAGGTGTAATATGTGTTACCTTGAAATCAAATACTGAGTGAACACACAGATCTCAGTCTAAGCAACAATTAAAGAAAAACATTGTGTTTCAGCTAAAATCTTTTAGCATGCCAACAACTAAAATCTCTGCTTCAACAATAAGAACGTCTTGCAACAGGAAGCCCATTTCTGCATCTTCAAGTACACTTAACAACATGAACTTTTGATAACCCCAACCACTAGCCGAGTCGTGGAACCAGTGACTACCTTCTGCACAAGGTAGACCATAAATGGTAATCATCATAAAAGACTATATTTTGATGAGAGAAATCAATTTTAAAGTGATCAGATAGATCATATGTATATATATGTATTTTACCTCCTTCTGAATCAGCACCGCCACATTGTTGTTTAACCCGAATCTTGTATTTTGCAAAAATTCTCCACCCATCTGAAAGCGATCCAGAATCATGCACTTGCAGAAAGATAGACAGATGAGTGCCTTTTGTTGTTTTGCATCCTTTAGGATAGAGAGATAATTGCCTGGTGTCAATTAACGATCATTCATTAAAGAAAGGAATATTCTGATCACGATTCATTAGAAGAAAGTAAAAGTTGTCTTACCACTTGACTTTTCCAACTTTGAAGTACTCCGATAACAATTCACACTCAGTTATAGCTGAAAAGTCTTTGATAATCCAAGTGTGAGTATTCATAACTGCCGGAGGTTTTATCATAGATACGCATTGATCTATTTCAGCGTACCGGGGAACAGCGAAAACCTCAGCTCCAAACACACAAGAATCATGATATAGGCAACCATTCTCAGCATCGCTAAAATAATCTAGTGATATCAGTTTATTAAAACCCCATTTGATTTGCTTCTCATTAAATCTTGTCCTCTTCCCGTCAACATCTATACACATATAAGCACATAAACTGTCATAAAGGGCACTACCACATTTACCAGTTCCCCATCGGCGTTTTCCCCGGCGACAACTGTCGCTGGGGAATCCTCACTAAACGACAAAAACATATCCTACGTGGCACAAATTCTCGTAGAAAAGTCAGCTAAATTATTGAGAAGTTTTCCCCGGCGACATGTCGCCGGGGATTCAGCGGTTATTTTGACCGAATATTTCTTTGTAAAACGTGGCGGGAATTTTTCCCGCTTACTTTTCCCCAGCGACATGTCGCCGGGGATACATTTGTTTATTTAAAAATTCGTAATTAGTGTTAATGTCTCTTACCGTGACGTGGACAGAGTTTCCCATGACATGTCGCGGGATAACTTGTTGGGTTTTAAGTTATGCAACTGGGCTTATGTTTTGAGATAACTGTTTTTATTGGACATATTCCCCAGCGACATGTCGCCGGGGATTCTCTTTGACTTCGTTGACTTTAACAAAAACATGGCGCCAAGAATTCCCACAAAAAACATGGCGCCAAAACTTCCCACCAAAAAGCTAACAGATCTGTTTTATATATCACAAAAATCTACCAGATCTTATCCTCAAAACCACTCAACCTTGAGATCTTATCCCACCAAAATCTAATAGATCTTATCCACAAAACCACTCAACCTCACAACCTCTTATCTTCACACAAATTTCAAAACTTGAGATGAAGCAATTTAATCATTTTATGTGTTCTTGTAGAGCAGGAAATATAAAATTAAGAACATCACATAGAGAATATTCATCTGGACGACAATATTATTCATGTCCTCTGTCAAAGGTGAACAATCATACATTTCTTATTTATGTAAATATACAAATAATTGGGTTGTAAGCTCTTATAATTTTCTTATTATGTAACAACCCAGAAAAGATAATGGATGCGGATATTTTATGTGGAAGGATGTATTTGACGAGTACTTAAGAACAATCTCTGCACCAACAGAGTGCTCGAGCTGCCATGAAAAATATCTTAGGATAAGGTTGCTGAAAACACAAAAACATGTGCTAGAGACAAGAGTAAGGTCGCTGGAGGCCAAACTTGAAATGGCAACGATTCCTGACGACCATGCATGTCAGTCGGATGCATTACTTCGTGAGCTGTTAGGTGACATGGAAAATCTTCGTATGTAGTAGTAGTAGTAGTAGTAGTAGTAGTAGTAGTTGTTGTTGTTGTTGTTGCTGATCAAAGTAGTAGTTGTTCTTGTAGTTGTTGTTGTTGATGTTGTAACCATAACATACCGACTCATCCGTTGAACGTCTAATGTGTAACCATAACATATCGACTCATCCGTTGAACGTCTAATGTGTAACCATAACATACCGACTCATCCGTTGAACGTCTAATGTGTAACCATAACATACCGACTCATCCGTTGAACGTCTAATGTGTAACCATAACATACCGACTCATCCGTTGAACGTCTAATGTGTAACCATAACATACCGACTCATCTGTTGAACGTCTAATGTGTAACCATAACATACCGACTCATCCGTTGAACGTCTAATGTGTAACCATAACATACCGACTCATCCGTTGAACGTCTAGTGTGTAACCATAACATACCGACTCATCCGTTGAACGTCTAATGTGTAACCATAACATACCGACTCATCCGTTGAACGTCTAGTGTGTAACCATAACATATCGACTCATCCGTTGAACGTCTAGTGTGTAACCATAACATATCGACTCATCCGTTGAACGTCTAATGTGTAACCATAACATACGGACTCATCCGTTGAACGTCTAATGTGTAACCATAACATACGGACTCATCCGTTGAACGTCTAATGTGTAACCATAACATATCGACTCATCCGTTGAACGTCTAAAGTGTAACCATAACATACCGACTCATCCGTTGAACGTCTAATGTGTAACCATAACAGGCCCAGCCTATATATTACTGTATTTGGTTAGTTTGTCACTTGCTTGTAGCCTTGAAACCTCTAAGGCCGAACACACACAAATAATTTCTTAGCAACATATATTGCTAACGAGCTAGCCACTAAATAAAGTAAAAAACATGCACAAAAAAAACGTTTAAATGTATGAAAAAAAGAAGAAAACCATTAAAACTTACAGTAGAAGTGTGGCTGGTTTTTGTAGTGTGCAAGTTGTTATGTGCAAAGAGGAAGAGAATGGATATCTGGAGTGTGGCTGCTAGTGTGTAATGTGAAACGTGACAACCCTAATATAAAGGAGCAAAGGTTTCGTTAAACAATTTCTTAGCAACATATATTGCTTGTAGCATTGATTTTTTTTATCGCTAAACATCAAGTTTCGTTGAGTAAAAAAATATATATCTAGGTTTCCGTAACAACACATGTAATTATTTTTAACGATAAAATAAAATTAAATTCATTTTCCCCGGCGACATGTCGCCGGGGATACCCACCCACCAAAATTTTCGTTATCGCGCCAATTACGCTAAACGACAAAAAATATAGCTTTCCCCAGCGACATGTCGCCGGGGAAAAAACTTTATGATAAAGTAGATCTGGATTCCTTCTTCACTGCAGAAAACGAAAAAAAATAATCTTATCCTCCCTTGGCGATTTTTGCAGCAATTCGAGCACATCCACCATCACACGACCGCATCCACTATCACCGTGGCACTGCTTCTTTGATTGAAAATTGAGTGGGACCCACGTCGTCGCCGGGGAATGTCGCTGGGGATACATACCCTTACGAGACTTCCCCGACGATTCCCAAGCGACATGTCGCTGGGGAAAGGTTTCCCCAGCGACATGTCGCTTGAGAAAGTCCCCAAATATCGCTGGGGTAACCGGTCGATGTTGTAGTGGGGTTGGTAAATTTGCATATAAGAAAGCTTCATATATGGATAATGCTAAAGAGAAATATTTCCTTAAGGACATACACTTCACTTTTCCCAAGAATTATAACTATTTTAAAGTGTGACATGGAATTGTATAGACATCCGATGGTTTTATGACCTGATCGAACCACGGTTGGGAATCCTGACTAGCAGTGTATTTTATGGAATAAGTAGACATGGGGAAGTTAGGCCCCGACCCAGGCACAACGGGCAAGGGAGTGCGGGTTGCATAACCTTAGATCCTTGTTTTCTTTAATTAGCCTATCTATTTTTATTTTTATTTTTATTTTTATTATTATTATTTTTTTTATTTTTATCATTATTTTTTTATAATTTCATACACAAACAAGTTTGAATGAGCCAACTTAATCAGTGCTATAGAATATTTACCTTGAAAAATTATATAATTGTCACGTAAATGATCATAAACACAAAATTTACAATCAACACACACCTCCCACCCCTTTGGGAGACTTTTAGTATCAAATATTGTCAAGTATATCGAAATGTTGCCGCCGCATTTTCCTCCTCATTTCCATATGGATACAGTTCAAGCTTCCTATATGTTGATATAATTAGGTAATTAGCTCATATATGTATAGTGGGCATAAAAATACATAGTTCAAAAGATATGCCTAAAAAAGTTAAAACTTTGTTCCATCAAGAGGACGATAACAGTCTACTGACCATTTTTAGCCACTAGCTTCGAAAATAGGAGATTCAAATTTCTTAGTTCCTTGTTGCGAAAGAAGTGAAAAAGATTCTATCTTCAACATGTAATGGGCTGGTTCATTTCTTCCACTTAATCTTGACATCCGAGCTGCCATTTAAAATAAGCCGGCCTATCAATTAAGTTCAATTCTTGTGGAACTAGGTATCATGAATTTAACAATCAGTAAAGATTTCCATACCTTCTGAATGAAAGAAAGATGCTTGTGCATCCACTGCAATCATGCTATCATTCTTGATAACCTTTCTGAAAATCCTAGTGATCAATTCAGCAAAAGCCTTTTCGACATTTCTACCGTCCTTGGCTGATGTTTCAATGAAGGTAATTGATGCCTTCTTTGCAAATGCTTTTCCAACCTCACTAGAAGTAGTCATGGATCTATCCACCCGATCAGATTTATTCCCAATAAGTGTGACCTCAATATCACTATTTGCAACATGTAACTCACTATACCAGCTTTCAACATCTTCAAAAGTGGAATACCTTGTGAGATCATACACAATGAGTGCTCCAACTACGTTTTGCATTAGAATGCTGTCGTTGCTTAAAGAACCAAACTTATGATAATTATCCACAATCTGAGCCTCAATGATATTCCCATCAACGTACACATGTCTAGCAACAAAGTTGTTTGCAGTCGTGGGTTTTGGGTAAAGCCCAAACTCCCCCCTGGTGAATCTTGAAAGCAAGCTCGATTTTCCTACACATGAGTCCCCAATCAACAACAACCACTACAAGAAAAAGTGCCTATAGTGACCAAAATTTAGTGCCAACTTTTTTTTTTGTCACTATTTAGGCAAAATAGTGACCACATGGTATATGGACATTAATATTTGGTCATCCGTAAACAATTAGTGTCCAAGCTCAAAAGTGGTCACTAATTTCATCACTAAATATATACGATTTTTTTCGGTATAAAAAAATGATGAACATTACTGGTTACTAAGTTTTAAAAGGTTAATGGCGAAAAATGTTTGTTTAAGCTTATATATGACTTATTAGCTTATTTGTGTTTCGGCTTCTATTTCGTAAGCTATAAATTTTCAGCTTATTTTGAGACTTGTGGGCTTATATATATATAAGTTTATTATAATACAATATTGGGGCTCATAAAATATAAGTCGAAGTCAAATAAGCTCGTAAGCACATATATAAGCTTAAACAAAAGAGGCGATTCTCATTTTTGTTTGCAAACTCATTGTACAAGTAATTAAAGTAGGGCGTAATGCGTAATTAGAGTGTCCCAATCAATTCTCATTAAACAAATAATAATTCTTATTTTTATATAAGCCAAACAGAAATAATGATTCTTTTTATCCAATTTATTCTACACTTATTTATAAATTATTCATATCATTTTTATAAAAAGTAATCCATATCACATTTTAGTAATCCCCTTTTTAAACTATCAGTGCCAAAACACAAATAAGATCAGA
The DNA here is from genome assembly GCA_910596185.1 of Chrysanthemum makinoi. Classification (NCBI taxonomy): domain Eukaryota; kingdom Viridiplantae; phylum Streptophyta; class Magnoliopsida; order Asterales; family Asteraceae; genus Chrysanthemum; species Chrysanthemum makinoi. The sequence goes on along the minus strand of OU343222.1, from coordinate 64,788,112 downwards.
ACCATCCATCCATATCGTTCTATACCATATCCCTTTTTTAAACCAGAAATATGATAAACCCAAAACAGCCACATGTTCTGTACCATCCATATCGTTCTTCATGATTCAAAATATGATAATCCATATGGTTCTTCACATCGTTCACATTCAATTCACGATTTAATTTAATTCAGTTTAATTCCATTCAATTCAATTTAATTCCATTAAATTCACGATTTAACGTTTTGTGCCCTAATAATCTCAAAACACGTTTTGTGCCCTAATAATCTCAAAACACGTTTAGTTAGATCGATTGAGGTGTTTTGTGAAGTGTTTAGTTAGATTCGTGAAACTGAGGTAGCTTATTCGTGAAGTTGAGGTAGCTTATTTGTGAAGCTGAGGTAGCTTATTCGTGATTGAGGTGTTAAGTTGAGGGTTCAGTTGTTGCTGTTGCCGAGGTAGCTTATTCGTGAAGCTGAGGTAGCTTATTGGTGAGATCCTTGATCGATTGAGGTGTTTAGTTGAGGCGTTCAGTTGTTGCTGTTGCTGAGGTAGCTTATTCGTTCAACTCTTACTTCTTTTTCAATAAGTTGGCTTATGTTATGTGGCTTAGCATAAGTGACATGTATATGAGTGTGACCTGTATATCAGTTTCTTTTTCAATTACTCATTTGTATTTGGTATAGTTATGTGGTTAATTGAGCTTAAGTATTCATAGTATGTGATTAATTTGTTGAAGTAAGAGATTGTGTTTGTTTCTATGTGCACTTTTAGAATCGATTTTTGTTTAGGACAACTTATTTAAACTAATTAAGAGTACATAGATAGTGTTTATGAACTGTTTTTTATGGTTACATAACTAGTTGTATTTGTATATAATACTAGTTAGTCGTGTTTAATGGCTTAGTGATTGGTGCTGAAAACAATCAAGCTATATCACACAAGCTAGCCACTTGTGAATGGCTAACCGTAATAAACTTAAAACTGCTCAGAAACCAATACAATGAAGATCAGGAGAATATAATGAATTCCCGGGTCGTTAAGTCCCACGGAGACTCAATGGTGTGTAAACTTGATCGGATGATAGAATGATCACTAAGGATAGTGATCAGTAAGGATTTGGATTGGAAATTACACTACTGATTGAATGGAAAGATATTTGGACACAGAATTGGAAAGCACAACAATCGACACAACAGTAAATACGTACGCTTAAAAACTACGTAAACGTACCAAATTAAAAATGAGATCTAAGAAATAAAAGACCTAAAAATATGAAAATGACATTTTAGAATCCTAAAAATAAAAGAAAATTATTAGAAAAAGAAAATTATTTTTATAACTATTTATTTAATTATTATTAATTAAAATCTATTTCTAACTATTTAATAATAATCTAAAATAAAAGAAAATATGAAATAAAGTTAGAAAAATAAAATTATGATTCAGAAAAATCTAAAATATTATAAAACTTATTTTAAAATTGAAAATATATTTTTTACACTTTTTATATATTTATTACTAATTAATTACTATTTAAAATACACTTAAATACTAGAAAATATAAAAATAACCTGGAAAAATAAAATTTTAACTTGGAAAAATCTAAAATATTATAAAACTAATTTTAGAACTGAAAAGATATTTTTTATGCTTTTTAATTATTTATTACTAATTATTTAATACTTTTAACTATTTAAAATTATAATAAATACTAAACAGATTAGGAAAATTATGAAAATTTTTCTAAAAATAACTTAAGGTGACAGAAAACTAAGAAAAATATCAAAACAAGATTTGCTTAATAATAATATGAAAAGAAAAATCAAAAAAGCTAAAAACTATTAAATAAACGCTATCACTATATTTAAATTGATGTTTTTCTGGATTTCCTTTTTCAAAACTACTTAACTACTGATTATAAGAAACTTTAATGAACACAAAAATTTTACAAATAAAAAATAAGCTATTTGCTAAGCTTATGAGCTTAACAGATTTGCTTATGAGCTTATTTTGGAGAAATAAGCTCAAACAAGCTCACAAGCTGAAACAAAAGCTCAAATAAGATGTAAATAAGCTAGTACTACTCAAATTAAGCTAAAAGACACAAACAAGCATACTGATAAGCTACTAAAAAGATAATAAGCACTTATGATCAACACAGAAATGGGACAAGGTTGAGGCTTATTGCAGCCCTACCAAACAAGCTAGAAAATGGAAGACTAAGCTTGGGACCTCAAGTCAGCTAGGAAAGCTTTCCAAAGAACCAAGTTATACAGGATTTGACCAACAATTAAGCTCTGTGTGAGCTTTTAATTGAGCTTGTAAAACTGGTGCACAGGGCACTTTTTCAGAACAGGTACTCAAAAGAAGTTGGAAAATAAGTTATTAAAAAGCTGATTAAAGGTAAACTAGTATTTTTCTAATTAAGTTTAGCAACTAAACTTTAATACCCCAAAAGATTTTAAGCTAAAACTCAATATTAAACTCACACTAAAATTATCTATTTTATTCAAAAACGACCCAACTGAAATTTGACTTTTTATAAAAACTAGTTAAGTTGACTAAAATGAACTTTGAATCACTACTACTTACTGATTATGTTGTTTTAAGGTGAAATAAGACTGATTTGATCAATGATAACAACTTGTAAACATGAAAACAAGATCAATGATCATGAAAATCCAACAGTTAATGACAGAGATGAGATCAAATGCAATTTTGACTTTTGTCAAATGAGAACTAGTTTTCTTGACTGAGATGAGTTATTAGGCACTTATGTGACACAGAGCAAGCACAAACAACAACACAAACACTATCTATCACAGTTTAACTAACAAATCCAAACAAGACTTAATATAACTGTTTTGGAATTTTTCAAAGCAAATCACAAATTAAAACCATGGAACTGATTTCAGACCTTATAATATCATTTATAGAGACTAAATAGACATGAAACAACAGTACTAACAACATAAAACACAAGACTGATGATTATACTAATTTAACTGTCAAAATGAGATTTTTAACAACTACAAATTTAAATGAACAACCAACTGATTTTAATCTTTAACTACACTTAACTAAAGCTAATGAACATGAAAACACAGAGATTCAAGCTAATGAATAACTAAAATAGTGAAATGCAAAAATGAACAAAAGGCTTACAAAGTAGAATCCAAGCACAAACTGAGAACTGATGCACAAACACACAACCTATAGCTTTCCACAAAGCTTCTAACCCAAGGCCATCCACAATCTACCCTGCTCCAGCTGTGAATACCATTTCCAATGGATTTTTTATTTTTCAACTATTTTATTTGTATTTTTGGTGATTTTTGAGTTTAACTTCTAAACTGAATTTTAAGGTCTCTAATAGCTTTTAGAAGCTATATAGGAGCTTACATGGGCTATTTCAGTCCAAAACAACAAATAAAAATAACATTCGAATCACATGAGATTTTAACTTGAAATTGCACAAACTTGAAAATGAAGCTTAAAACTGAAATTGATGTCAACAAAAGCTCAATTATACATTAAAGACTTGAAATACAGAGTTTGAAAGATTAAAGATACACTAGAATTTGAAATTAGACTAAAACGACATGCATAAATAAAAATTACACTAGATGATTTGATACATTGCTTCTTCTTCTCTTTATAATGACTTTTGAGACTCCTTGTTGACCTCTGAAACTTTCCCACCTCAACTGAGCCATTGGATTGGACAAAATCATCATAACCATCCAAGTGTCTTTTTGGCGCCAAAAAAGTCTATTAGCAGGTTTGAGCAGGTTTTATTCAATAAATGAAGTTTGGGTGTTAGTGGAAGTGGAGGGGGACAAGGTAAGGTGGTGGTGAAGTGATAGGAGCAAGTGGAATGAAAAAGCTGGGTTTGAGGAGTCACTTGGTTTTGGCGGGGTTTTGTGAGAGAGAGGAACAAGACTGGTGTTTGACTTCTTTGACCCGTGGTATTATTAATAAGTGGGGAGTTCAAAATTGGTTATGGCAGGGGCCAAAATGGATATTGGCCTGGCTCAAGGGTCAAGAGTGTGAAAACGTAGAGGGGGGGGTGAATACGTTACCGTTTAAAAACGTTAGATCTTTAGTATCAAATCGTTTATGAAGCTTGTTATAATATGAAAGTATCAATTATTGTTTGTAACTAATATAAAGCATAGTAAACCAAGTTGTCACACAAGCATAAACATCAAACCACATCACAAGCAATTATAAAAGTAAAGAGATAAAGAAAGGAAAGTGCAAACCGAACACGAGGATTTATAGTGGTTCGGTCACGGATCTCCTTTCCGCCCTACTCCACTCCCCGAGTACCCAACTCGAGAGTTACTTCACTAAATCAACAAGCTCCCTTCTCGGCGGAGAAAACCTTACAATCGCCGCTTACACTTTTTCCGGTACAAAGCTAAATACCGGGTTCTAGTTCAAGGTAGAACCAACCTAACATCGCCTATACAATATTTCCGACACTAAGCTAGATGTCGAGTTCTTTCCAAGGGTACAACTACTCCCACTATGTTTTATGGCCCAACATAACAAACCTTGTGTTTTATGGTACAAACACATAAACCATCTAATCTAGTTTGGTGAAAGTGTTGTGATGATGCAATGATGTTTACAATGATGATCCATGACATAAATGTCTAATGGATATGAATAACTAATCTAAATGATCTTCTTAAATAAGAAGTCTTCAATCAATGAGGATATCAAGAGATCTTGAATCTTCATATGTTGATATGCTTTGGTGAATGAGGATGGCTAGATCTCCAAGCTTTCCTTGGTTGATCAAAATGTAAAGTATGCTTACAACAAAGATGAATGTTAGAAGCATTACGATCATGTGATGATATGGGTGATTAATGTATGTTACTACATGGTTATCTATAGATCTAAAAGATGAAAGAAAGATAGAAAGAATGTGTGTTGGAAGGGATGATTGAAATGAGAAGACAATGGGCTCTATTTATAGCCAAAAATGTAATCTAAAAATAATACTTTATTAGATTTGATATCTTAGAATATCTTTCAAGATCTTTCAAATCTAACCAAATATTGACTAAATCTTCTAAAGATATGATGATGCATGAAGTGATGTGAAATTGTATTTTCATTTAGATTAAAATGTTCATGAAAATAAACTTGTAAAATGTATTATGTAACTAGTTTATAAAAAGTCTAATTGCCTTTTATAAAATAAAATATCTAGTTAGGTGCTTGTCAAAATAATATATATTTTGTCAAGTGTAAGTAAACTTTAGTACTTGTATTAATATTATAGTTAGTTTACTTGTACAAATAAAAGTATATATTTGTTAGACATTTTACAAAAGAAGTATTTGTATAAAATACTTGTGAATGCAAAATGTAAAATGAGGTTCGAAATAGAATGATTAACCTATTAAAATACTTAATGACTCTAAACGTATTTTAAACATTCTAAATGATTTGTTAATGGGTTTGATCATAATGCCACATAACAAACATGTACGAACCTGTGTTGTAACATACGAGGACTTGAGACATCGAGAGGTGTTGAATGTATATTGAGACAAATGTAATTACAAGTAACTTGTACATTTTACGTTATGTATTACAAGTTACATGTTTGTCATCAATCAAAACAAACGAGACTGTATAGATTAAATATCGTAATATTTGCACTAACAATCTCCCCCTTTTTGATGATGACAAAGATATGTAAACGTAATAGAAAGTAAAATGTAAAAAGTTACTTGTATCCTTACTACCTTTACATTACCTTCTCCGTTTACACTCTTCTCCCCCTTTGTCGAAACAAAAAGGGCGTGTCCTTGGATTTTAACTTAATTTCTCCCAAAAAGGCGAGCTTGCATCATCCCTAGTGAAGTTAAACCATCCACTTCAATCCGTCCCTTGTTTGGTAGCGGATCCATGGATCAAATAAAGAGGCTTAACCTACATCAAGGTTAGTTTTATGCAACAAAAATTATGAGAAATATATGAAAAAGAAAAATGCATAGCAATGTTAGCCTATTTTCTCCACTGTTTATCGAAGCACAAATGCTTGTTTGAAAAGTGAGAATGATGCTAAATGCGTGCATGCTCCCCCTTGACGGTTGCTCCCCCTTGTTTGAGGCGTCAGGGTATGATTTAAAACCTAAAAAACAAATATTAGTGCAAAACTATATTCGTCATTGGACGAGTAAGTGTTATACAACAAAGTGTGTATAAGATGCATTCAGTAAATTCTTGACGGAAGCTCCCCTTACTCTAGGGCGTCAAGATGAACCTTCAAAATAAATATTAGTATAATAGAAGCTTTGTCTTTAGACAAATATGTCATATACAACCAAGTGTATAGACGATGCAATATGAGTGCTTAAAGGATATTCCTCCTTGTTCTAGGGTGTCAAGAAGCACCTAAAATAAGAAAAATAATTGATGCAAACTTCATCCTTAGATGAGTAAGTTATATACAATCGAGTGTATATGATGATGAACCTACAATGAAAAACATTAGTGCAATATATTTCATCTTTTTCACAAAGAAAAATAAGTTGTATATATGTGATAAATGATATAATCAAAGATCTCATGAAGTGTAGTCTCCTAATTACAATCATAAGAAAAGTGAGAATATAATATGATAAAAGCCTACAAAATAGTTCCTAAAAAGAAGATATGAAGTCTTCCACCGGGTGTGCCACTAGTGGTGCTAGTGTTGGTGTCGGTTTACTAGTAGGATTCATGTGGTGATGGTAGATGACTCGAAATTTACAAAAGCAAGTTTTCGCTAATCCATGGTGGTGATGATTAGTGAAAGTGGTGATGGAAGGTGGTGGTGATTAGGTAGGAAGCTATTAAGGAGTTAGAAACTCGTATGTATAAAAAATATGGATTTATGCAATCCTTTCGTCATGTCAAGTGACCAAAGCTAAGAGGAAAAAAATATATGAATGGACATTGCATTTCAATGATGCATAAGGGTTATGATTTGAATGATTTATTGATGCTAACAATCTATTGTTATGAGCAAGTTCTCATATGCTTCAACCCAAGAATAATCAATAATGCGTTCTATCTAAGAATATATAAAAGTGATAACATGAAGATAAATTCGTTCATTGATTTACACGAATTATAAAAATGACCTATTCTAGGTGACAATGGGAAAGGTAGTATTAGCATGGTTTTGACCGACATGGATGATTATTACTTTGAAAAGAAGTGAAGACAATATGGAAAATACTAATAATAATAATGAGTACCTATATGAGGATGAGAATGACATCATATAAGTGAGAGTTGGATGGACCAACGTGTTGGAAATGACTGTTTTGATTAATATATCGTTTGCACTGACAATGAGATGCATGATATATGTCAAGCGAGAAAAGGATAAGATCCTATGATGGTGTTCTAGATAGTGAAGTTGTAGGGTGCTAGTTTAAGGAAAATCCTAGATTCGTTGATTGTGGAGATGAAGAAGTTTGTAAAACACATGATGTGTTTTTCACTTGATGAGGTATTGGTGCAAACTTGTGATATAAGGATTAAAAAAGTTGAACTAGTTGTGGTTTCATGAACCGGTTTCAGCTAAGTGGTGTTTGCCTATGTGTTGGTATTTTAGAGTCTAAGAGACATAAAATTTGACAAAAGACAATTATGTGAATGGATTTCTCTCCCCCTTAATTGGTGGACATCCAACATAATGTGTAATGTATCAAATAAGGAATGACAACAAAGTGTTTAGGAGGTTATTCGGGTTAACGAAAGAGATGAGCTTAGTGATGTTTTTCTGGATGATGGTTAGCATACAATGAACTTCATCCTTAAAGTCACGTACCTCTTCTCGATTAATACGAGATGATCGTATGATGAGGCATGTGGTTTCCTAATAGGAAGTGAAGAGGATTAGAGTATTGTTATAACTAAATAATGATGGAGGTGATTTTTGGAGAGCGGAAGCAAAAATGAGATTTGAAAAGAGGTCGGTTGAAATACAAAAATGCAAAGCCAACCCGCTAGAACTTAATTTTATATGCTTTTAAACTATATGCAAGTGTAGGGGTCCCATAAAGCATATTACTAATCTATGTAGCAATAAAGGGGATTATGCAAAATGAGCATATAAAAGTTAAAACCAAGTGAGATAACAAATAATTTGTTATCGACCTACAAAACAAGTTTGTTAGTGACAAAAGATGTTAACATGATAGAAATCAAATGATAACATATTATATAAGCAAAAACAACACATTGTACTTAGTAGACAAGAAATCACCACATAAGATAGCATCAAAACAATCATATTATGCAAGAATACAACTTTATTCAAGACATTTCATTATGAGATTGTTTTGTCGTTAGACTTAGACACTTAAGCATACTTGGATATACAAAACTATGTGATTAATTTGTAAGATAAAAAGGCTTCTAAAAGTTTGTCATACCAAAAGCACTTTGACAGATTATATGTGCCCATGTAGCAAACAAATAGTGTGACAAGAAGCAAAAGAAACAAAATGAAAGATTCATGCAAGCCATGTTTAAGACATAACAATTTGGAGCATGTATCATTTGAATCGTACTACACATAGATATAATGAATGCCAACTAATAGCTTTCAAACACAAACTTATCATATCAGAATTATCAAGTATCAAAATGACATATTATGATTTCATAAGTAACATGTTAATCTTGCTAAAATTAATTTAAAAGTAAGTATCATGCAAATAAAGTTTTAGGTTTAAACGTTTAGTAGCATGAAACAAGAATACAAGCATTATAAAGATAAAACCGTACTAAGGTTTACACATTCGACTAGTTATCAAACACTAAGATAATGTCAAATCAACTTATTGTATCAAACAAGAACATGTAATCAACACATGTAAGTGCAATGCAAGTGGTTTTAAAAGAAAAGTCATATATACTACTTGTTTGATTAGTATTCCTAAGGCGAGGCAAACTATCAATGTTTTAACACTTACTTTAGGCAAGTATAGGAATACAAATTTTTCAAGTTGGAGAATGAATATGAGACTATTACTAGCGGTGCTCAATTAAGGCTAAACACGACCATTTTTACGGGTGATTCCACATACCCAACTTCTCTCCAGGAAGCAATTCAACCGTTAGGTCAAATTGAGTTTCTAGTGCAATAGATTCTCCAGTAATCATTCTCATGATAGAAAGATGGGAACTCCTACTTTTGCCTATTAAAGTGTATAAAAGATGATAGTTTACCAATACTTGGCTTAATGTGACACAACTAATATGCAATATAACTAAGGAGATGAAGATGTCATGTTATACACATGAATTTTAACAATGGTGTGTTTGATAAACAATGTGTTTTAATCTTGTGTTTAGAATTGAAAGTTGTTCAAATTACACAGCTAATTGTATGATCTAATGGATGACATCTTGTACTTTAAATGTGAATTGATCATCTAAGACTAGAGAATGGAATATATTATACTAAGAACGTTCTCAAGAAAGCTCTTTGGAACATTATTTAACAAGAATCTAAGTGAGGTTACCAACTTCAATAGATCTTGTGTATGCTCTAAAATTGTGTAGTTTTAACCTTGGATATGCACTCGGTTTGAGCAAGGTTAGGTTATGATGTACGCTTGAAAGGAAATAGATACAAATAGTATCTTTCAATAAATGAGATTATCCCATGGGATAAAGTTATCATTCTTATGAAAACAAGTATGACAAGATGAATTGGATATGCTAGTTCACAGAACTTGTAGATGTTTGTTTCAAGATCATTTAGCCAATGAGGTGTAATGAAATCTCTTGTAGCACAACTATTTATGTCGCAAGAGTGATGCATAGGATATACAATATCCTTTTAACAAAATGAAAGCTTAATGCATGAATCTTAGTCATAATGTTCTTCAAAACATCATGTTTTCCTAAATGAAGATATGAAGCCAAAGTGTTTGAATCGGATAGTCCCATCTAAATAAACTTGGTCTCAAGATTATATTCACTAGATGATTACAAGAGGAATTCACTCGAGTTTCTTACGAATACTCCTCAAGAGTCATTGTTGCTTGGGGTGTATGATGTTGGCTTTGAGATTGCATTTTAACATATGTTGTTAAAATGTTGATTTGAAGTTTAACGAAATTTATGCAGAAGTTTATCGACAAAGTATTACTAATACTTTGATAATTTGTGAAGGTAGTACTACTTATACCTAGTGGACATTGACAACACTTATTTGATAGTTGAGGTTCTAGCCATAATGAATTATCTAAGTCCTTATATATGGGAAAGGATGGTTGAGTTTGTTCAAACGTGCATTTGATTCAGTACAAGTGTTGGACACAAAGGCTTTTTGGGCAATACACTCAACGAATTCAATTGATGGTAAGGATGGTGGATTGGTTGATCTAGATGGTATGTCTTCTAGTGTGTCTAAATAAGGATGTGGTGATGTAGGGGTTTGTTGTGCTATGGGAGTACTTAGGTTGATTATTTGTCCATAGACGTTGAACACAAAGAAGTACGGATACTAATTCTTATGGTTCATTGGTTGCTACAACTAGTGGGTGAAGTGCTTGAAGTTTTGGTCATGTCTATGAATCTTAGGGGCTGAGGTATAGGTTCACCTTGAAAGGGGACGTTTGATTTAAAGGATGCTCTTGGAAGATCATGAGCAATACGCTTAATGGTGCCAAAAGATGGAAGAGGGATAGTAGGTGTCAAAGAGGGATAAGTGGCACAATGGGTTGTTTGTTTTGGATAAGTGTTTCAACATGTGTTGTTAAAATACTTGGGTGTTGATTTTTTCGGATATGACTTTTAATGACTACAATCGTAAGTCGCATATACTTGAATATTTCGGATGAAATACTTAAGTTGTCAATCCTAATTTGTTGAGATTATAAAGCTTAGATTGAACTCAAGGATAACAAGATTTGATAGTATGTCTTTAACATATGTGTGAGTTATGACTCTATGTAGATACTTATCGTCTTGAAGGATGACACATTATTTTCATGTTAACCAAGTGAGGCAACACATGTAGATACAAAACAATATCTATAGTCATATGTTAGACTTGTGTATGATATCTTTGCAAATAATGAGTCCAGATTTGTTAGTCTCGGTAAGTCATCTAAGTCATCCGCAAACGGGTGAGGAGATGTTGGTGGTGTTGCACAAAGTACAAGTTTTGGAGACTTTGGTTGTGAAGGTGTTTTTGATGGTTGTAAAGTAGTCATAATGATGGGTGATTTTGGTGGTGGACTTGGACTACTTAAGTTTAGAAAGTTCACATCTTGAATGGGTGATGAGATGTTGAGAGGTAATGAGTCTGAGGATGAAGAGCTCAAGCTAATGAAGAAACAAGATCGAATGCTAATCCTAGTGGTTTTCTTAAGTGGCTTATTTGAGGTTAAGGATTTAGTCATTTTGACTTTGCTTTAAGAAATGCTAAGCTTGAGGAAAAGTAACAGTGAGGGTGTGAAAATGATCATCTTGAATGTGTCAATTTATGGAACTAAGGATTCATGGATTTGATGTTAATCCATACAAAGATGGTAGTTTCTAATGAGATGGAAGTGTCTAAAATCATGTCAAACATCCTAAGTTAATCCATTGAGGATTTGTTGAGTGAGGTATGAAAGATATGTATTAACAACTATCCTAGAAACGAAGTTTGGTAAATTAGATTGCGGGATTTAGTAAAATTCAATAACTTACCTGTAGGATTCACGGCACCATTTCTTTACACAACCGGAACCCTTAAATTGGTGCCGCCTGGTCCGCCTGTACAGGTATGGCGGTACCAAAATGCATAACAGACGGTACCAACATTTTGGTGCCGTCTGATCCGTGGACACCAGAAAAGTTCACAGACCCATTTTCTAGGTGTCGGGGAGTTTTCCGAAACCTGGAATTTTGCTTAAAACATGTGACATTAATTACTTCTAGTTAGGAACAGTCGATAACACATATACAAACATAGTGGAGCACAGACTTTGACTAAGGGCTAACGATTTTCACATAAAAGTGAAAATGGGTAAAATTTGATAACACACTTGTGCTATCCACCTGCATAAACCGGTTAGCATACAACATTGTTTTAAGTCATATTATCATCCTACAAAGTAAAAACAAGTAAATTACATCATACAATATTGTTTTTGTCCTTGTACCAAACACTCTCTTAAAACCTCCATTTTTCAAAATACTTGACTAATTTACTTAGTACTCATTGCTAAGCGAGTCATGACATTTCATAAGTTATGCGAGATGTTAGTATAACCTATGCAAAGGAAGTGATCTAAGTCTATAAGTGATGGTAAAACAAATTTCCAACTAAGTGCACAAAATCTAGCAAATGGCCTATTGTGCATAAACAAGAAATCGTCAAGCAAGCGAATAAATAACATGGCAAGATTGACACTTATATTATGCAAACAAACAAGTGTAAACAACAATTTGAAAATAAGCAAGCAACATATATGCAAACAACATAAACAAGTGGTCATTTAGCATAGCATAACAAGAAAAACATTTTTCGTCATTTATCGTTTAAATGTGATGATGTTACCAAGCTTGATTAGTTTTCTTTAAACATATTACATAATTATTTAGCTTCAAAATAAATTATATCAATGTTCTAAGAATACCATCTTAAATTGTTTGACTCAAAATTTTGAGTTTTTATGTTAAAGCGAAACTTAATATCTTGGACATACTCGTAGTATTTGGTCTATTTCACTTATTTAAAATTAGAATCAGGTCATGAGAGTTGTTTTAAATGAAAGTAGACTCAATTCCCTTTAAAATGATAGGTGGCTCGACTCCTACGGACTTACGGTTAATAAGTTATGAATTTTTTAAGTTGGCTAAAAAACTGCGTACTGTGCAGACCAAGGAACCAAAATGTAACAAGGAAGGATCCCTTTATTTGGTACCGCCCAGTCCGTGGCCTTCACAGAATGTCACAGAATGTTGAAAAATGTACTTACTCATAGCGAAAAAGTGTAGGACTTACTAGATTTGATAGAAAAAATATAACACACATATTTTGTTTATTATTTTTTCTAATATGACTTATCTAAACATTTAACAATAAAATTTATAAGTATAATTAGCAAAACCTTTTTCATATTATATTTCGCTTCAATGATAATTTGATACATGGATCGTGCTCCATTTTAAAAACCATTTGTTTTGAAAATAAGAGCTACGAGGCTCTGATACCAATTGTGAAAACGTAGAGGGGGGGGTGAATACGTTACCGTTTAAAAACGTTAGATCTTTAGTATCAAATCGTTTATGAAGCTTGTTATAATATGAAAGTATCAATTATTGTTTGTAACTAATATAAAGCATAGTAAACCAAGTTGTCACACAAGCATAAACATCAAACCACATCACAAGCAATTATAAAAGTAAAGAGATAAAGAAAGGAAAGTGCAAACCGAACACGAGGATTTATAGTGGTTCGGTCACGGATCTCCTTTCGGCCCTACTCCACTCCCCGAGTACCCAACTCGAGAGTTACTTCACTAAATCAACAAGCTCCCTTCTCGGCGGAGAAAACCTTACAATCGCGCTACACTTTTTCCGGTACAAAGCTAAATACCGGGTTCTAGTTCAAGGTAGAACCAACCTAACATCGCCTATACAATATTTCCGACACTAAGCTAGATGTCGAGTTCTTTCCAAGGGTACAACTACTCCCACTATGTTTTATGGCCCAACATAACAAACCTTGTGTTTTATGGTACAAACACATAAACCATCTAATCTAGTTTGGTGAAAGTGTTGTGATGATGCAATGATGTTTACAATGATGATCCATGACATAAATGTCTAATGGATATGAATAACTAATCTAAATGATCTTCTTAAATAAGAAGTCTTCAATCAATGAGGATATCAAGAGATCTTGAATCTTCATATGTTGATATGCTTTGGTGAATGAGGATGGCTAGATCTCCAAGCTTTCCTTGGTTGATCAAAATGTAAAGTATGCTTACAACAAAGATGAATGTTAGAAGCATTACGATCATGTGATGATATGGGTGATTAATGTATGTTACTACATGGTTATCTATAGATCTAAAAGATGAAAGAAAGATAGAAAGAATGTGTGTTGGAAGGGATGATTGAAATGAGAAGACAATGGGCTCTATTTATAGCCAAAAATGTAATCTAAAAAATAATACTTTATTGGATTTGATATCTTAGAATATCTTTCAAGATCTTTCAAATCTAACCAAATATTGACTAAATCTTCTAAAGATATGATGATGCATGAAGTGATGTGAAATTGTATTTTCATTTAGATTAAAATGTTCATGAAAATAAACTTGTAAAATGTATTATGTAACTAGTTTATAAAAAGTCTAATTGCCTTTTATAAAATAAAATATCTAGTTAGGTGCTTGTCAAAATAATATATATTTTGTCAAGTGTAAGTAAACTTTAGTACTTGTATTAATATTATAGTTAGTTTACTTGTACAAATAAAAGTATATATTTGTTAGACATTTTACAAAAGAAGTATTTGTATAAAATACTTGTGAATGCAAAATGTAAAATGAGGTTCGAAATAGAATGATTAACCTATTAAAATACTTAATGACTCTAAACGTATTTTAAACATTCTAAATGATTTGTTAATGGGTTTGATCATAATGCCACATAACAAACATGTACGAACCTGTGTTGTAACATACGAGGACTTGAGACATCGAGAGGTGTTGAATGTATATTGAGACAAATGTAATTACAAGTAACTTGTACATTTTACGTTATGTATTACAAGTTACATGTTTGTCATCAATCAAAACAAACGAGACTGTATAGATTAAATATCGTAATATTTGCACTAACAAAGAGCTCAAGGGTCAAGGGTGTGTGGGTTGGGCTTGTGTTGGGCTCAGCAGTTGGGTTGGATTGGATTTGATATATTACAAAGGTGTCCGTTTGGTTTAGCAAGTATACAAGGACCAAAAATGTAATTCGGCCAAAGTTGAGGACTGAACTTGCCCATTTTCCAAAGATATCACAAGGACCAAACTTGACAAACTTTGATAGTACAAGGACCCTTTTTGCCTAAAATTCCATTTTAAAATATCCAAGGACTAATTTTGCAATTTTTCAAACTTTAGGGACCTTTTCTGCCATTTGACCAAAGAATCATTCAAGGACCATTTTTGACAATTTAGAATATTTCAGGGACCTTGAATGATAAAATTCCACATTTTGATTTACCAGGGACTATTTTTGACAACTTTTGAAACTTGGGGACTAAAACTGCCAATTTTGCAAACTTGAATCATTTTTCATCTGATTTTGATATTTTTGCATTTAAAACACATAAAACACTGATTTGTGATATTTTCATCATTTTGATGCGTTTCGAGTGTTTTCGATGATTTTGCAGTTTAGATTGTACAAAAATGATGAGTATTTAGACACTCATCAATCCCCCACACTAAGATATTGCTAGTCCCTAGCAATGTTTTAGAATTTTAATGGATTTTAAAAACTCTTTACCAAAATCCATCACTTCTGGAGTAGTCAATTGTTTTGATTCAAGTAAGAACCTTGGTACAATGATAACCAAATGATTTTGAGCAAATCATAAGCGTAAACGGATTTGATTTGTCTTTACCAGAAGCCGTTTGCTTCTGGACTAGCCAACTCTTAGATAAATTATCGATATTATCTTTGGTGAGTGATTACCAATTATGGACTTTCCACTGCCTTTACCACAAGCCATAACCTTGCGGGCTAGCCAACTCTTCACTTTTAGGATATGGTGAGTTGAATACCATACAATTTTGGGCAAATTGCAAGCCATAAACGGATTTGAGAAATCTTTACCAAGAGCCGTTTGCTCCTGGATTAGCCAATCCTTTTGTTTGTTAGACATGGCGGACTGATTACCATTTGCTGAGTAAGTGAAAAACACTTACTCCAAAAAAAATTTTTGGCCAAAAACGGGGGAATTGGGTGGAATAATTACATGATAAAATTCGTGAGAATTCCCCCCCACACTAGAAATGAATATTGCCCTCAATATTCAAAGTACCGGCGGTTATGCCGAAACTGAGAACGTAAAAGGGAAATACTACGGCCATTATTTGGAAATGATTTTTTTTTTTTAAATTGATTTTATATACAACAGCGTGGGGGAACTCCCCCACACAAGGTGGTAGAACAGAGAAAGAAGACAGAGATATGGGTGAAAACCCATATGGTGTGTGCAACTGTTTTTGCTTCCCGAGTCATTAGCTTGACTCGATCCCCGCATTCATTGGTGCATGGGGAAAGTTTGTAGATCCGGGACAACCATGGATGGAATGTCCTCTCCAAAGTAATGCTTTAATCGATGACCATTCACTTTAAAATTTGGACCATCAGGCTGAGATAACTCAATGGTACCATAAGGATAAACCTTAGCAATGGTGAATGGACCAGACCAACGGGACTTGAGCTTTCCCGAGAAAATCTTCTATCTTGAATTGAAAAGAAGGACTCGATCACCAACGTTGAAAACGCGGTTCTTGATTTTAGAGTCATGAATCTTCTTTGTCTTTTGCTTGTAGATCAAAGAGTTCTCGTATGCTTTATCACGAAGTTCATTTAATTCATTCATTTGAACTTTTCTGTGATCACCAGCTGTCTGAATATCGAAATTTGCATGCTTTAAGGCCCAGTATGCCTTGTGCTCTAACTCAATCGAAAGATGACATGCCTTTCCGTACACTAGCTTGTATGGAGTACACCCGATGGGTGTTTTGTAAGTTGTACGGAAGGCCCAGAGTGCGTCATCCAGTTTATCCGACCAGGATGCACGATTTTCGCCTCCTGTCCTTTCAAGAATTCTTTTAATACCACAGTTGGAAACTTCCACCTGCCCACTTGTTTGGGGGTGGTATGCAGGAGAGAGACGGTGGGTAACACCATACTTTTGCATGACACGATCAAATTGGTCATTGCAGAAATGCGTACCACGATCACTGATTATAGCACGTGGAGTTCCAAACCTGGCAAAAAGAGATTTTAAAAACTTCACAACCACTCGGGCATCATTGGTAGGTAAAGCTTTTGCTTCAACCAATTTTGACAAATAGTCAACAGCCACGAGTATGTATTTGTTTCCTCTAGAAGATGGAAATGGCCCCATAAAGTCAATACCCCAGATGTCAAAGATCTCACAAACTTGAATGGCATTTTGCGGCATTTCATTTCTTTGAGAGATATTTCCATGACGTTGACAAGCGTCACAGTTTTTGACAAAATCGTGGGCATCCTTATAGATTGTGGGTCAATAAAACCCGGAATCAAACACCTTTTTGGCGGTGTAATTTGGACTATGATGGCCCCCGGTGGGTCCAACATGGCAAGCTGTGAGAATGTCAATAGCTTCCTGTCCATAAACACACCTTCGGATGACTTGATCTGCACAGATTTTGAATAAGAAGGGGTCGCCCCGAAATAATGTTTAACATCCTTGAAGAATTTGTTCTTATGTTGGGTCGACATCCCTTTCACTATGAAGTTACCCGCATGGTAATTTGAGAAGTCAAGAAACCATGGGGTGGTAAAATTTCCACGAAAAGAAACCGCATTGAGTGTCTCGAGAGGAAATGTTTCGTTTATTTCCTTTTTCTCGAAAACATCTTGGTGAGGGTTTTCTAATCTGGACAAATGATCAGCAGCTAGATTCTCAGCTCCTTTTTTATCATGTATGATGATATCAAATTCTTGCAGGAGGAGAATCCAACGGAGCAATCTCGGCTTTGCATCTTGTTTTGCAAAGAGATATTTGAGAGCCGAGTGATCCGTATACACCACGCATTTGGTCAAGATTAAGTATGGCCGAAACTTCTCAAATGCATACACCACGGCTAATAGCTCTTTTTCTGTGGTAGTGTAATGAGTTTGAGCTTCAGTCATAGTCTTACTTGCGTAGTGGATAGGCTGAAAATGCTTAGCTCTACGTTGCCCTAGGACTGCACCGATAGCAAAATCACTTGCATCGCACATGAGCTCAAAAGGCAAGTCCTAGTCGGGAGCAACGAGAATGGGTGCTTCAGTAAGCTTTTTCTTCAATGTTTCAAAAGCTTCAATGCACTCGCGTGAAAAGATAAAAGGAGCATCTTTTTCAAGAAGATGGGTCATAGGCCGGGCGATTTTGGAAAAATCTTGTATGAATCTACGATAGAAACCGGCATGACCTAAAAAACTCCTAATACCTTTGACGGTAGTAGGATGAGGCAATTTAGCAATAACATCGACTTTTGCTCTATCTACCTCAATCCCGTTTTTTGAAATCTTATGGCCAAGGACTATGCCTTCTTTGACCATAAAGTGGCTCTTCTCCCAATTTAGACAAAGATTGGTGTCTTCACACCGTTTTAGCATTTTATCTAAATGGGAGAGACATGTTTGAAACGAGTCCCCAATGACCGAGAAGTCATCCATAAACACCTCCATTGTTTCCCCGATCATGTCGTGGAAAATGGCCATCATACATCGTTGGAACGTGCCAGGAGCATTACATAAGCCCAAAGGCATACGTTTGTAGGCAAAAGTTCCGTATGGGCAGGTGAATGTAGTCTTCTCTTGATCCTGTGGATCAATGGGAATCTGAAAATAACCCGAGAAACCATCAAGGAAACAATAGTATTCATTCCCTGCTAATCTCTCAAGCATTTGGTCCATGAAGGGTAGAGGAAAATGGTCTGTACGAGTGGCGTCATTCAACTTACGATAGTCAATGCAAACACGCCATCCCGTTACCAATCGAGTTGGAATTAACTCGTTTTCTTCATTTGTGACAACAGTTATGCCACCCTTTTAGGAACACAGTGAATTGGGCTAACCCAAGGACTATCTGAGATCGGGTAAATTAATCCTGCATCAAGAAGTTTGATAACCTCCTGTTTGATAACATCATGGATTTTGGATTTACTCTTCTCTGATGTTGAACTGCTGGTTTGAAGTCATCCTCCATTAAGATTTTGTGAGTACAAAATTCAGGGTTGATACCCTTAATGTCGGAGAGTTTCCAAGCAATTGCTTGCTTGTGTGACTTCAAGATCTTTATGAGAGCAGAATTTTCATCTTTACTCAAATATCGAGCAATAATGACGGGTAATTTATCATCACCCTCAAGAAATGCATACTCGAGATGAGGCGGTAAGTCCTTAAGCTCAACCTCAGGAAATTCTTCAGTTTTATCAACTGACTTGACTTCCTTGTTATGAAGCTTGACGGGAGGGAGAGGAGGAGAAGTGTCCTGATTTAACAATTTTTCAAGAAGAATATCTCCCTCTAGATTAATCTCATTTGGAATTGAATCACTAGTGTGAGGGGTTGATGATGGATCATCATTAAGCAACTTCTCAATGAGAAGTATGTCCCCCTCAATGTCAATTGGAGCGTGATCAATTTCCCATGGAACAGAATCACTAGCCAAGTATGCTTCAATCTCTTCCAAGATGAAGTCTCTTCCCTCAAAAGGAGTGATAGAAGGAGTGGAATTGGCTATGATAGGTTGAGAAGATGTGGTGGGATCCCCACTCACATAATTATGAGAATAACCAAGAACTTCTTGAGAGTACTCTTCAGAAACAACATCAATGATATCTATTCGGTTAACCGACTCGGAATCATAGTTTGCGGAGTACCTCGAAGTTTGATCAAGGTTAAAGGTGACGGCTTCATTACCAACACGTAATGTGATTTCTTGCTCAAATACATCAATGAGAGCTCGCCCGTTCTCGTGAATCCTCGACCAACAATGAGAGGAACCCGTTGATCAGATCGAAATCAACAACCACGGTCACCGGAAAATGGAACTTTCTACTTTCACAAATACGTCCTCGGCAATGCCAAGTGGACGGGATATGGAACGATCTGCAAGCTCGAGAGTCATGCATGTAGGAGTGAGTTCTGGAAGAGAAAGTTTCTTCCATACCGAATAAGGCATCAGATTGATGCTTGCACCAAGATCTGCTAAGGCAAAGCATTCAACCATTCCGGGAAATACACAAGGTAAGAGAAATTTTCCAGGATCTCCAAGCTTTTCAGAAGCTTCTTCGTGATAACTGCAGAGCGCTTCTCGTTCGAGGAGTTTTAGCCATTTTAAACAGCTTTTCCTTGTTGCTTAACATGTGTTTGAGAGTTGATGCAAACTTGGGCATCAGCATGATAGCATCCGCAAAGCTTATGTCAAAATGTAACTCTTGGAAAATTTGGAAAAATTTGTCCATTTGATGACTGGCTTTCTCGCGGAGCTTTTGCTCATTCAAACGTGATGGGTAAGGAATAGAAGATTTGGATTTCTGGTTTTCAACGGGAGCTACTGGAGGTTCAAAAACAACTCCTGGATTTGATTTGGGTTTCTGGACAACTTGAGGTTGGACTACCGAAGGTAGGACGTGTGCGGTACTTCGTGGGCTAGAATAATGCACCTTGTCCGTTGTATCCTTGGTAACTTGACTCATTTCTCCTAGTGGAGGAGGCATTGGAGTCAAAGGTCCATTGTGTGTCTTAGGTTCACTTTCCACTACCTTCGGGAGAGAAGAAGAAGAAGAGGTAGTAGGAATAGCAGGTCCATCATATGAAACACCACTTCTGGTTGTGATCACCTTAGCATCGCCCCTCGGGTTAGCGATCGTGTTGCTCGGAAGTTTTCCTGAGCCCGAGGGTTGATCATTTAAAGA
>OU343222.1:64684375-64767301 GCA_910596185.1 Chrysanthemum makinoi | reverse complement strand
AATCATTTGAGGAACTTTGGGTGTCCTAAGTGGACATCTACCAGAAACTAGAAACCAAAAAAGTTATGACTTTGGTCTCAGGAACATAGGGCAATGGTAACAATTCTTATATATGACATTGTATTTGTTATAATGGTCATATACACTTATTTCTTGTGGTCCATACATACTATTTACATTTATCATCATAAAGTTATATGTGGACCTAAGATGTTAGAAGTCTTGTATGGTCGAGATTTATAACAGCATTAGGTTGACATATACTTTTCATGAGGATTCACTTTAAATGGTTTCAGCTTATTCACAATAAACCTATGAACTCACCAATCTTTGTGTTGACTAGCATGTATTATCTCAGGTTTGTATGGCATAACGTTGGCTTGGAGCATTTGAGTCGCATGACATGTTTTGAAGGCTGGGATGCGTTATATTCGCCATTCAATATTATTTTTGACAAACATTTTATGTAATCTTATACTTTGGGACCTTTTGTTATAACTCTGATTTCATTTATCGAATGGTAACTTCTAAAAACGTCTCATTTAGAGTTCGTTTTCTATAACTTGTACTTTGTGCTATAATGTAACACCCCAGTGACACTAGTTTCCGCTGCAATATTTTAGGGGCGTTACAATTCTTATGAAGAGCTTCAATTTCTTCTTGCATTGCTGCCATCTAGAATGATGCATCTGAGTTATTCAGTGCTTCTTGAAGAGTAAAGGGCTCTCCTTCCTCTCTGAGAAGACAGAATGCAACGTTGCCCTCCATAACATAATCTGAGTGCCACACCGGACGTTTTCTTTCATGATTAAGAGTACGGTTCATTGGTGCTTGAGACCCGGTTTCTTCATTCACCTTGTGTTGTGAGTACGGCTTGGAAGAATCATTCGACGAAATTGATTTTCCACAATTGATGTAATTTCTATTGTAGTGCTATCACCTTCTTCAATCTCTTGACGTTTGTCTTCTATAAAGACAACATCTCTTCGGCGACTACTTTATGGGCAGTGAGGTACCACAAGCGATACTCCTTTACTTCATCAGCGTATCCCAAGAACAAACATTTTTTGGATTTCGGATCCAGCTTTGTAGTTTCTTGAATCGTACATCATTACCACAGGACTTCCAAATATATAAAGGTGCGAGTTGTTGATTGGCTTTTTCGTCCACATCTCCACCGGTGTCTTCAACTCAATTGTAGTTAAAGGTGAATGATTTATAAGATAACATGCGGTATTGACTTCGCGAGAACAATTTTTCCAAGCTTGCAGTTGCCAACATTGCCCTTGCACTTTCTAACAAGGTTACGTTCATCCGCTCTGCCACTCCATTTTATTGAGGAGTGTATCTTTGTAGTGAATTGCCTTTTGCGTTCTTGCTTGCAAAAAGTATCAAATTAATCACTAGTGTATTCGCCTCCACTGTCTGTCCTCGAACACTTGATCTTCTTTCGGAATCAAGTTTAACTTTTAAACTTTGAAAACTTCAAACACATCGGATTCGTCTTGATTGGGTACACCTAACATATCTTGGAATAGTCATCAATAAAGGATACAAAATACTTTGCTCCTCCCAAGGGTAGAACGGTTCTGTCATACATCGAGTGAACCAATTCTAGAAAGAGACACTTCTAGAATTTGATGTTTTGAATTTTAGGCGATGCTACTTGCTGATAACACAATGCTCACAAAAAGGTAAAGAAACCTTTGTGAGCCCAGGAATTAACTTCCTTTTCGTAAGAATCTTCATTCCTTGTTCTGACATATGTCTAAGCTTCTGATGCCATGTTACTGCAACTCTATGACTTAGACTATATGAAGCAACAAATGCTTCCACAACCTCTATTATTTCTCCTATCAGTTGGTATAAGTTTGCAGCCACCTTTTCTATTTTCATAAGTACAAGCATGCTTTTTATAACTTTCATAATTTTGTTTTGTATTTCAAACTTACAACTAAGTTCATCCAATTGTCCTAGAGAAAATAGATTCTTTTTCAGGCCCTCCACGTGTCGTACACTCCGAATAGTACGAACTGTACCATCATGCACCTTCACTATGATATTTCCAATTCCAATGATCTTTAGTTCATAATCATTGCAATTGTACATAGATCCGCCTCCAAAGATAGGTTTATATTGATGTAACCATTATACTCTTGCGATCATATGAAAAGTAGCTCCTGTATTGAACAACCATATATATGAAAATCTCTTCTTGCATTCGTCTGCAACTGCTGCTTCACAATACAGAGCGTTACCATCTTTTTTTGGGTAAAAGGGGATCACCCTGAGGATTAGAGGTATTTAAACCCCGACTTTCTTTCATAAAGTGACCCAGCTTGCCACATTTGTAGCATTCAAAATTCTTCTTCATTTCTATTTTAGATTTACCGTGATTGTGGCTCCAACTGGAGCAAGGCTCCATTGACCTCCCTCTCGTCACCACCAAAGCCTCCACCTGTTTTGAACTAGTTTTCCTGTCCTCCATGTTGTTGCACCTATTTTCTTCTTCCAGAATGGCGGCCGCAACATCATCGAAGACTAGATATTCCGAAAGAACATTACTGGTTACGTTGATGATAAGCTGGTCATATGAGTCAGGTAAACTTTGAAGTAAAATTTCAGCATGTTCTCGTGGTTTTATTTTACAACTCAATGATGTGAGCTGAGAAAATAGAGTATTCAGGTTATTAACGTGCTCAGTCACTGAAGTAGATTTCATCATGCGAAGAGCATAAGTTTCCTTTTAAGAAATTTTTTATTGTGGGGCGATATTGCCTCGTACAATCAAGCAAGATGATCCCAAATCTCCTTTACACTTTTCTTCTCCTCTACGCTTGACAAAACTCCATCTGGTAATGTCAGATGACGATTTGCAATAGCATTTCCGTCCATCTCGTCCCATTTACTATCATCCGTGACCTCAGCTGGCCTTTCATTAATGGCCACTAAACATTTATCCTTTCTAAGAATAGCCTTCATCTTTAATTTTCTCAACGAGAAATTATTCCTATTAAATTTTTCGGTTTCAAATTTAGCCGCCATCGCTATAATCACAATCTACTTTTCGACAAAACTATTATTTGTTAATAATAGTAACAAACATCTTTTTGAGTGAGTATAATCTTACTTATTTTTTGATGCGGAGGGTCCATTTATTAAGTGGCAGCGAGCATACGATAAATAATTATACACACACCCAAATTTAGCTTTTGATACCACTTGTTGAGAAAAGTGACACATGATTGAAATAAAACCACAACTAAAATATGAAATGCAATAAAAGATGACACATGAATTTAACGTGAAAAACCTCAATAGAGTAAGAAACTACGAGCAAGAAAAAATACGTTTCACCATGTCAAAACTAGAAATTACACTTCTCTCTAACTACAAAGATAAACACTTCTAGTTATATCTCTTGTATTAAGAGATATTTGATTAATGAGGCAATTGGTCTAGCTTTTCGACATATTCATAGTTTGTACGAATTTATTCTTATTTAAAGGAAAAACGTCATGCACTTAACAAGAAGGCAATCATTTCCGCAAGATATAAATAAGACAAGTATTTCGATAACTAAAACGTGTTGTAAACTAGCTCAAGCAACTTTTGACTAATTGGGATTCAAATTAAAATGTATATTGTTGTTTGATAACAACTACATTCCACAATACCCATTTTGCTAGTAATAAAGTGGTATCATCATGAAACTTTGAATGTTCAAACATGCATGGTCAAATTCGTCATCCTTTTTGATCCTTGAACTAGAGATTATTACCAAAATGACCTACAAATCATAGTAAATTTTGTTCTAAAATCCACCTTATCCTACATAGCACCTAGCTTGCCAAACATATTAAACATGTGTATTAATACATCCAAATTCGTTCATTATTCATAAACGTCCAAATAGATTAGATTTTAGTTATTTATAGAGTAAATTACATAAATGGTCCCTGTGGTTTGTCAAAAAACCTATCGTCCCTCGAACTTAAAAAGTTGCATGAATGGTCCTTTCGAGGCAAAGAATAACATGAATGGTCCTTTGACCATAATTTCTGTTAGTTGACCGTCAAATGGTGTTTGGAAGAATAGAAATGACAAAATATGCTCGTTATTAGCTTCATGAATGGTCCTTATGGTTTGTGGGTTGTCACAAATTAGTCCCAGATTTTTTATTTTTATTTTTATTTACTCATTTATTTATATAAAAACATTTTTGTGAAAATTTTATAAAAATTCCAAAATTTATAAATAATTCCAAAAATTTTATAAAATTTTATTCATAATCTGAAAATTCTATAAAAATTCCGATAAAAGTATTCAAAAAAGAAAAAAAAATTGTCGAAAATTTTTATAAAATTCGTAAAAAAGAAAAAAGTTTAAAAACAAAATTTTTCGGATTTAAAAACAATTATTTTAGAATTTTTTAAAAGAAAAAATTTTTCTTTTCTCTTTTTTTTCAAAATTTTTTCTGAATGTTTTATAAAATTTTGGGCAAAACTTTATAAAATTTTAGGGAAAAATTTGTCAAAAATTTATAAAAAGTTTAAAATTTTTATAAAAATTTATAAAAAGTTTAAAATTTTATAAAAAAATTTATAAAAATATCAAAATTTTATAAAAATTTTTATTAAAAGTTCCTAAATTTTTTTAAAAAATTCCAATAAAAATTTAAAAAAAATATTTTGTAAATTCTATGAATTTTTATCGGAATTACAAATATTTTTTAAATTTATCGAATTTTTTACAAAATTCTAACTTTTAATAAAAATTGGGTGAAAACTAAAGATGCTACGTCTTTTTCGAATTATGTCACAAATTAATATATTTTGTTAAAAGCTGGTAAAATTGCTTTCTCCAAATTTCCTTTCGATCTAGCTAATATGACCTGTTGGTAGTAGGTTCACCAGGTCAGCGTGGCGAAAAATTTCTTGTGATTATTATACAGGACTAACGACCGTTAACTAGATGATAACGGCAGATTAAAAACTTTTAAAAAATTTTTTAAAAAATTTCAAAAATTTTACATTTTTTTTTTTAAGTTAAAATTTTACGTTTTTATAAAAAATCTCGTTTTTAAAAAAATTTAATTTAAAAAAAAATTAAAATTTTTTACGTTTTTTTTTTTAAAAATTTTCGTTTTTTTTAAAAATTTTCGTTAAAAAATTTTACGTTTTTTTTTTAATTACTTTTTTAAAAAAATTACATTTTAAATTTTTTTTTGTATATTTTTATGTTTTTTTTTTTTATAAAAGTTTACGTTTTTTTTTAAAAAAATTTAGAAGTTTTTTTTTTTTTTTTTAGCGATTACGTTATCATCTAGCTAGCGATTAAGTTAGTCCTAGAAAGGACTAACTAGCATGAAATTTTTCGCAATGTGACACGGTAACTATACGCAGGTGTATTAGCTTTAGATCGAGTGAAATTTGAAAGTATGTTAGAATAGAACTTTGACGTAACAAAATATATTAGCTAGATGTGTAATTTTGAAAAAGTACGTTGCGTACCTTTAGCTTTCACCCTAAAAAATTTTATAAAATTTTCGACAATTTTTTTATAGAATTTTCATAACTTTTAATAAAAAACTTATAAAATTTTTTTTACAAATTTCGTAACTTTTAATAAAAAATTTTATAAAATTTTCGACAATTTTTTTATAAAATTTTATAAAATTTTCGACAAATTTTGTAACTTTTAATACAATTTTTTATAAAAAATTTTCGACAATTTTTTTTCTTTTTTGAATACTTTTATCAGATTTTTATAAATTTTGAGGAATTATGAATAAAATTTTTATAAAATTTTTGGAATTATTTATAAATTTTTAGGAATTTTTATAAAATTTTCGACAAAATGTTTTTTATATAAATAGTTAAGTAAATAAAAATAAAAATAAAAATAAACTAACCGTGACAATGTAATAGGGACCATTCATAATTGTATTGAAAAGGTGTCATTTTGCTTCAGCTTCCAACGGTCAACTGCTGAAAATATGAAGTCAGAACATTCATGACCACTAACTGTTGCCGAACACTTTAATACAGCTTAAAGAGAACGATGGTGAAATTTTGACAAACCACATGGACCATTTATGTAATTTACTCTTATTTATATTTCATTTTAAATACATTTAACCAGACAAATGAACGAACACAAAACATAAACAAACAACTTTTTTTTTTCATGTTTGTTTATTAAGAAATTGAAGTTATTCATATTTATTTATTTTCGTTCAATAAAACAATAAATGAGTGAAAAATCATAAACTATTCAAAATAAATATAATATTAGGTCTTGTGTGTTCATTTATTTAATTATACCTATTTTAGTTGGTGTGTATAATAAAAAAAATATGAGATTCAAACATCGGCACATAAATGAACATTAGCAAATGCATAATCTGATGTTCACAAATGTAAATAAACGATTGAGATGTATGTTCATATTCGTTCATTTAACTAAACGAACATAAAATCTTGTTCATATTCGTTCGTTTATCACATAAATAAACATAAAATATTTCAAGACAAGTATAATGTCAACCAAATTGAAGCTTACTAGTTGGATATGATCAAAATATTTCAAGATAAGTATGCGTTATAATGCAAGTAATAAGCTTGATTCGAATTCCTAGATGCTAATTAAACCACAACCAAAAGAACATTCTGTTTGACCTTTTTCCGTGACAATCCAAACCAAATAGTAGTTCTATATTAAATGGTTAGATACATGCATGATATCTATGTTCCCATTTAATAACGTGACATCATTAACTAACTACATAAGTTAAAGATATAAAAATACTAAATACGCTAAATTAGTTTATTCCTATTGCTCTTATCGGATTAATAATAGATAAGTGAGATTTTTACTTAGTTTGTTTTGAAGAACAAGTCAAGAGGATTGTTTGCAAGGATAACATTTGGTCCTTTGGGTATAATATTCAAGTGAAGCTTGGTTGATTTTAATCTTATCTTATTATTTCGACTTGAGAATCTTACGTATGTGAGTTGCATAATCAATTACTGCAATATAGCTAAGCAAACAAAGTTAAATATTGCATTTTCAGAAAGAGTTTCCTATTTGAGAAAGCAAAATCCAAAACAACATCTCGATCGTTTGACCTTTTTTGTATCTAGAGAAAACGATAGGATAATGGGTGTTAATGTTTCTATTTTTTAAGTGATTTACAATGCATTACAGCTTCCATGTATTAGTTTCGTGTTTACCCTTGTTCTAAAACGAATTGCTATCTCTTAAGCTGTTTCCGCACACAATATTTACCTTTTTTTGACGATGTTACCCTTGCTCTAACTTTAATTTACTCATTATTTTTTATGTTTCTTCCACAGGTTTTCTTTCTAACATTCATTTAAACTAGAGAGTGTGATCTTTTGATTTAGAGTTCAGACCGTACCAAATCCAAACATGTCCTTGGCCTCCCCAAAGATGTCTAGCGTGGAACTTGTAGTCAGAGGAGTTTTGGAGGGTGTGCATAGGTGTCGTCGCCAGACCCTCTCTTAAAAGAAACCACATTTTATTGGTTTTCATATAAATATGTATAATATTAAACATATATAAGTTATATAATTAAAGTTTATGTGCAATTTTTTTTTAGTTTACAAGTGTAATATGATCATTTGTTGTTGTGCATAGGGATAGCGAAAACCACGAGACGACCCTGCTTGTAGTTCCCTAATTCATGACAGTTTTAGTTTAATCAAGATATAAACAATTTAAAAACATACACACAATATACTTTTCAGTGTGTAATTTTTTATTAGAATGGAAATAAAAGAATTACCAAATGTTTTGACGGAATAAACACTTTATTGAATAAAAATATGGTTGCTCTTTGATCATACAAAGTAAAGCAAATGTTATAGTTTGTAAGTGAACTTTTAAGTCTCTTATTGGATCAAGGACTACTACAAGTTTAGGTTGAGAGTAAATGAGCTTTTAAAATGTGAAAGAAATGACATTTACTTTGACCATCATTCTCTTTATATAAATAGATGCACGAGGATGTCGCGTGTGAGTTGTTGAGAAGTGCATGGACGGACTGTATTTTCGAAGATGTTTAAACTTTTCCTTTAATAGGTTCTAAACAGCGCACCATAGCTGTTAATGAGCTAAAGTAAAGTTATACTATAATGAATAGCTTGAATGTGGGGTTGCACATACTAAAAACAACACTTTTTGAAAAATATTACAATGTTTTGAAAGCAAAGCGCCTAAAAAAGGCTTGAAGGGACCAAAAGAGCACAGTATCGCAGGATTCACGAATATGAAGCACTAAATACATTAAGTTTTTATAATATATGTGACCATTTATGTAGCTTAAATAACACAAAATAACATTAAATACTTAATACATGACACATATAGCCATTATAAAGATTAAAATGGATGAGTTGTCACTTCTCAAATGGATCAACTCTTTAGCTCGATGAACTACATATAGATAAAAATCCATATCAGACTAAATATGCTTGTGTCCTACACTTGCAGACTTACATCTAACAAAGCTCACAATTTAACTCAAAATATCAAGCAAAAACTATTAATATTCAAGGCATAATGCCACATTTTCATGATAATATGTCATAAAGAAAATACTTAATGAAACAAAGTAACTTGTTAAGAAATAACAATCAATAAAATAAACATAAAATCAGTTCATTATTACAAGTCATACAAATACTCACCTATGTCGTGATGCTTGAAGATAAAAACCTTATGACGTTATTTACAAATCAATAAAAATCAGTTCAAGATATAAACTTATGACGTGAGAGAGATTACATATTTGTAAAATGATCAGAATCTATAGTTACTCACTTGATTGTGTGCTTTAGTTATTTTCCAAATTAAGGTTATTAGATATAACTTAAAAAACTCATCCATATAACTTGTAAGGCCCATGTATCTTATCTTAATATTTAGAAAAAATCCCCAAAACACATTTACATCTCGAGAGCGCAAAAAGCCCCAAGGCGCTGCGCTTTTTATGAGATTCATGCATGTTGTGAGCCTCGATCCGAAAAAAATCCCCAAAGCTCGAGTCTTAAGCCGAGGCTTTTAAAACTATGGTCCTTAGAGACGTGTAAAACATTCAATGAACAAGTACATCTTTTATTTAATGCTTCTATTTTTAGAAACCAATCAACCATACTTGTGACATTAGCGCAGCTGCTTTCGGCAAACTTTTGCATGTCTTAACTTTAAAAGGTTCTACTTTCTCATTTTCTTGAAAAAATCTCTCCAAAGTATCTTAATATTTTGAGTTACACTCATGGTTGATTAGCGGTCTGATAGAATCATTAGGGTATCATCAATCCCCGATGATCCTTAATCCTCAACTTCGGTTCTTAAACTTAGTATCTTTGAAACCATATTAGCTAGTAAAATTATCTTCAAGTTTTCTCGATTTTTAAAATTGTCACGGACTTGAACTTTAATGAAGTTGTCTATTGATTTTATTATCAGTAAGTTTTTAATACTTAATTTAGTTTATATTCAAATATAGCCAAAGATTATGGGACACTGAAATGACCCAGCAAAACCTAAAGCCTCTTTTATCATATGTTTCTTCCGACAAGGGTAAAATCATCAAAAAGTACCTTAATGAAAAACTTAAACCTAAACCTTTTAAAATTGTCTGTATTTGATCCTTCACAAAATGTCAATTAGCTCTATCAAAAAGGCTAGAAAAGTCAAAAACACGCATGAACGTATGACCCTCCAAGTTTCCCCACTCACGCAATTTCTAACCTTATGTCCCGCATTCCTCATATATATAACACACCTAATGTCACACCAATACCATATATTCATCAAATCAAAAACCATAACATCATCAAAGATTCTTACTTTGCATCATTAGAAACCAATAGTATTTCACATACAAAAAAAAAAATCAAAAATGGAAGGATTGATCCCATTTCTACTTCATGCCATGAAGAAACCAAGACCTCACAATAGTTAGGTGTTGTGTCCGTGGGCTCTACTCGTAGCTACCATGTCCTCATTGGAGGTGACGCTAATTCGACGGGAAGGGTCGTCACACCTTAGAACTAAGTCGAGTTTAAAGCACCAACAGCGGATTTCTTGGAACAAAGATCAGGTTTTGGTTGTATGCCACAAGCTAAGAGCTATAAGAGAAGCTCCACAAATTCAACTCCAAATTCGTATAAAGTTTCCAAGTGCAAATGTTAGTGATCTAGAATGAAAATGTAAGGTTTTGGAGATAAGCAAACTTCTGAAATAATAATTTATTGATTATTTGATTAACTGTATGTAATATAAGATTTGGGTGGTTTATTAGTATAATTATGTATCTATGTGTTTAATAGTTGATTGTTGAATTTATGAACATAATCGTTTGTTTTTTCAAGTCTTGATCTATGATCATCCAACATCTTCATCATCATCATCATCATCATCATCATCATCATCATCATCGCCGATAACAGGATTGTATGATGTTAAATCAAGTATTAGACTGCGAGTTTATATTGCTTCTACTTTTATTTTTTATGAAGTTTTAAATATGTAACCGGCCAGCTTCCATCAATTAAAATTATTTCTAATTCCATATATTAAAAGTTAAATTAATTTTTTCATTAGTTAAAAGTTGTGATTAACGTAATAGAACTTTGCAAAAGATCAATATATAGGGTCTAGTTGGTCGACTGTAACATCCACAAAAATATCCATTTGAAATTGTCTCATGACAGCTTGGATCCATAATACTTTAAATTTTAGATATATATTTTTACAGATTGCGTATGTGCATACTCTATGGTATTCATAGGTTTATAGGGAGTCACGATAGGTATTTATAAGTTTTTACGATATATTCGAAAACTTCCTAAACAAAATAAGAGTATATGAAGTATTCCAACGGCCTTGGATGGAAACAAGGGAAAAAGTTCTTGAGGGTTTATAGGGAGCCACGAGGTGCACACGAAGCTAGTATTTTGATCGAAATATATCTTTTACACTTCGGATATTTGTATCAATTAATGTAGCAAGTCCCTAATTAGTTTGAAACATATTATTTTGTTAACCGTTTCAAGCGCTAGAAGAAACAAAATGCATATGGATACCTACAAATTTATATTTGAAGGAGAACAAATAGATTATTATCAAGGGTCTAGCAAGGTGCTAGACGAAGTACAATATAAACTAGCAAAAAATAACAGAGACATGTAATGCCAATACTTAGAGAGGTGTAATATGTGTTACCTTGAAATCAAATACTGAGTGAACACACAGATCTCAGTCTAAGCAACAATTAAAGAAAAACATTGTGTTTCAGCTAAAATCTTTTAGCATACCAGCAACTTCAACAATCTGCCTTCAACAAACGTCTTAATAAATCAATATTACCTGTAATCATGTGTAACGAATCTTGTATTTTGCAAAATTCTCCACCCATCAGCGATCGAGAATCATGCACTTCTTGAGAGAAAGATAGACAGAGATGAGTGCCTTTTGTTGTTTTGCATCCTTTAGGATAGAGAGATAATTGCCTGGTGTCAATGCGATCATTCATTAAAGAAAGGAATATTCTGATCACGATTCATTAGAAGAAAGTAAAAGTTGTCTTACCACTTGACTTTTCCAACTTTGAAGTACTCGATAACAATTCCACTCAGTTATAGCTGAAAAGTCTTTGATAATCCAAGTGTGAGTATTCATAACTGCCGGAGGTTTTATCATAGATACATTGATCTATTTCTCGCAGGGGAACAGCGAAAACCTCAGCTCCAAACACACAAGAATCATGATATAGGCAACCATTCTCAGCATCGCAAAAATAATCTAGTGATATCAGTTTATTAAAACCCCATTTGATTTGCTTCTCATTAAATCTTGTCCTCTTCCCGTCAACATCTATACACATATAAGCACATAAACTGTCATAAAGGGCACTTGTTCAAAATCATAATCTATGTCCAAATATGTTGTTATGTTTGTTGTTTGTGCATATGTCCAAATATGTTGTTATGTTTGTTGTTTATTATGAGGGACTCATTATGCACATCTTCCATTCTTGAATATGAAGTGTTATAAAAGATATCTTTGCACATGAAGTTTGTTGAAAGATGAGGGGAACTTTTGTATCTCTCTCCGCTATAAAAGAGTAAACCCAGCTGGGTTATACTCGCTCATTCATCTGTGATCATCTCCTTATTTGCTATATCACTCTCCACATAAACATATATGTTATGATCTGTTGATCAACGTATTAGTTCTTTGATCATTTGATCTTGTTCTTGTCTTACAACTGTTTGGTTGTTATTGTTCAAACTGTGCCGACTATTGTACCTTTGATTCTTGAATAAAGTGAACTTGTTGCTCTGATTATCTGGTTGATACCATACTTTTATGGTATCAGAGCTATAAACTCACTGATTTCTCTCGAATCCATTTCTCAAGGGATTGTTATATTGGGGGTTATTGTTTCTGATAACTCCGGTGGTTCGTATCTGGGTTCTGGAACATCTGTGGAGTGCGGAAATTAATTTTTCTGGTCCCATCAGTGCTTAATCGAAATAAATTAGGGTTTGTTGAAACCCTAATAATTTTGATTTGGGGGTTTTGTTTGTGGGAGTCTTGGGATTGTTATTTCGGTTTATCGGTTGCTCAATAAATTTACAAATTAGGGTTTATTGAAACCACAACTATTTTCGGTACTGGGGGTTTTGTTCTTGGAGTGCTCTCTGGTTCTAATTGATCATAATCATCCCTAGACTAAGTGAATCTAGGGTGGTTGTGGTCGGTCTTCAACTTCCGCTGCCGCAAGCAACGTAAGTATCTCTCCCTATCTTGTTTAAAACATCATTCAAGTGATTGGGTGCAAGCGGGTAGGTTAACTCCTTGAATGCGCACCTGAGTGGTATGAATACTGCTCGGCCTACCCCATCAATGGCTTAGTGCTTGTTTGAACCGGTGGGTGGAGTTGTTTATATTTCTGTATTTACGTTCTTCTATTGGCCAGGCTAGGACTAGTGGTTGGAAGTTGATTTGGGATTATTGTTTGTGGTTCTTTGCTTTTGTCTTTACGTTTATTTATCCAGTGCTATCACCATGACAGGTGAGGGTGAACAGCTAATAATGAATTCAGGTTTCTTTGAATCTATGACTAATGAATCATGATTAACTCTCTTAGAATTAAAAACTTGTCTTGGTGATACTCTCTACTTATCCTAGTGATACTAGTGAACCATTATAATAAATTTAAACTTCGCGGCAGAAACTATAAAATATGGACATGCCATAACTTTGCATTAAGAAACCATAATAAACTTGGCTTTGTTGATGGAACTTGAAAGATATTTCCTAATGCTAGTCTTGCTAATCAATGGGATATGTGTGACTCTGTTGTCCTTACTTGGATTCTAAACTCTTTAAGTCACGAGTTGTTTCTTTGGTGCTATATATTCTAAACGCTTATGAAATGTGGAATGACTTAAAAGAAACTTATGACAAAGTTGATGGATCTGGCGTGTTTAATATACATAAAAATATCAACTCTTTGGGTCAAAATGGGTCATCTCTTGCTGATTACTACAATAATCTTAATTCATTATGGAAACAATTTGACTCCATAATCAGTCTTCCTACATGTACTTGTGATGCTGGAAAACATTTTGAAAACATAACCATTAATCAAGTTAATCTGTTTTTATCGGTCTTGTGACACTTATGTGCCCATCAGAAAACAACATTTAACAGGGATCCTCTACCATCTGTCAAAACTTCTTTTTCAATTGTGTGGGGAAGAATCCACGAAACTTCTCCTACGGTGCTGGATCCATTAAACCAAGTGTATGCGATTTGCTTCAAAGTTCTTTGATAACAAAAAGGAAACAACATTACAAAAGCTCAAATCACATCTGGAAATAATACTTCGGTACAGCTCTAACAATAGAGGACCCAACCTTAATTTGAAGTGCTCTAACTGTAAAAACCTGGTCACACCATTGATAGATGTTATGATAGTGTTGGTTATCTGCTTTGGATATGGAAAAAGGAACTTTAACTCAATAGTAAACCTACTAGTAACAATGCTTCTTCCCCATGATGCCATCTTGAATGTAGAACTAGCAACTCTCTGTTTCCTTGTCTAATGATCGGATGGTCAGTGATGAGTCTTCTCAATGATAGCCTTGTCCATTCAACATGGGGTAAATGTTTTTCGAGAACTTTTTTAATGGTAGTGTCAAATTCAATCTAAAATTTGAAAAACACTTTAATGGAAACACAAATTTTCTAAAAGGAAAAATCAGTCTTGGTTGGATTATTGACTCTGGAGCAAACCAACACATGACTCTGTCTTCAAAACCTTTAATCAATACTATTGATGTTTCAAAACTTGGTCTTACTGTTGGACACCCAAATGGTACTCAAGCACAATGCGAAATTGAAATTTGACATGAAAATTAACAACAATATTACCTTACGTGATGTCTTAGTTGTGCCTGAGTACACTGTCAGTCTTATCGTTCCTTCAAAACTTGCTAGAGATAGCAAACTATCTATTAGTTTTGATGAATCTAAATGTTATATTCAGGACTTTGCACAAAAGGAATGTGGGGATTGGTAATCAATCTAATGGCATGTACTTGTTTGATGTTGACACTAATTGTAAGAGATATCTCTCATAATTGCATTGTCTCTAGAAACCTCTGGCATCAAAGATTTGGTCATCCCTCTGATCAAGTCTTACAAGTTCTTAAATCCAGCCTTAACCTTGATAAACAGCCGATTCTACTCATCTCTGTGACACTTGCAACAAGAAACAAACAAGGGATTTTCCCTTAAGTGAACATAAGTCTAC
Source organism: Chrysanthemum makinoi (assembly GCA_910596185.1). Classification (NCBI taxonomy): domain Eukaryota; kingdom Viridiplantae; phylum Streptophyta; class Magnoliopsida; order Asterales; family Asteraceae; genus Chrysanthemum; species Chrysanthemum makinoi. The sequence continues at coordinate 64,752,444 of OU343222.1, read as the reverse complement.
TAAAATTGGTCAACTTGTCCACTTAGATGTTTGGGGTCCTTATAAAATCACTAGCAGAGATGGCTACAAATATTTCTTAACTATAGTTGATGATTACTCAAAAGGGCATGCGGGTTTATATGCTTAGAAACAAAGGAGATGTCTATGATTCCATTGTCAATTTTCTCAAATCTTTGTCAAATCAATTTGAAAGTAATATAAAAGTCTTTAGAAGTGATAATGGTACTGAATTTGTCAACAACAGAATGCAACAATTTTTTCATAACAAAGGCATTCTACATCAAACCTCTTGTGTTTACACACCTCAACAAAATGGAATTGCTGAAAGGAAACATAGACATCTTCTCAATGTTGCTAGATCTCTTATTTTTCAGGGGGAATTACCTCTTTACTTATGGCCTGAATGTGTTCTCACCTTTGCTTACCTTATCAACAGTTACCTTCTTACGTGTTGTATGCGGCAAATCTCCTTTTTCTCTTGTGTATGGGCATGACCTACACTCTCTCTCATATCGAGGGTTTTTGGTTGTCTTTGCTATGCTACTATCTTAAATAACTCGACAAATTTTCAGCCAGTCTCGAAAAAGTGTTCTTATTGGCTACTCTAATGAAAAAAAGGGTTACAAACTTTTAAGCTTAGAAACAAAACATGTTTTCTTCTCAAGAGATGTCAACTTTTATGAAACTGTTTTCCCTTTCAAACTGAAAAACAATCTTCTAAAACAAGTCTTTGAAACTGGTGTGTCAAAAGATTTAAACCACAAAAACTTTTTTGATACCAAAGATTTAAATCACAAAATTGCTTTTGATACTAGCAACCCTAAAAGACCCAATGATGAAGGGAGAGTGTCTTCCAATGATGATGGGACTGAGTTGAATCCTTTCAATAAGAATGGTAACTCAGATGCTTCATCCAATGATGATGGGACTGAGTTGAATCCTCTCAATGAGGATGGTAACTCAGATGCTTCATCCATTGAAGAAAATACACACCACTGAGGGCCCCGTGTTAATTGATAGTGATTCAGACTCAAATGAGTCAACTCCTGAACAAGGAAACTTGCCAGCCATCACCACTAGAAGGTCAACCAGACCTACTAGATTTCCCAAAAATCTTAATGACTTTATTGTTGAAGGCAAAGTTAAATATGGTATAGAAAAAGCATTAATTATTCTAATCTTAATTACGAAAATTCTTGCTTTACTTCCAACTTAAATAAAAGTGTTGAACCTACTTGTTATGAGGAAGCCATCCTTGACCCTAACTGGGTTGATGCCATGAATGCTGAAATTGAGGCCTTAAATACTAACAAATCTTGGATCATAACCACTCTTCCTGCTAATAGAAAACCCATTGGGTACAAATGGATTTGGAAAATCAAGTACAAATCCAATGGTGAAGTGGAAAGATACAAAGCGGGCTTGTTGCCAAAGGCTTTAACCAAAGAGAAGGGATAGATTACAATGAAACTTTCTCTCCTGTTGTTAAAATGTCCACTGTTAGAATTCTTATTTCCTTAGCTGTTAAGAATAAATGGCCTCTTTTCCAACTAGATGTTAATAATGCTTTTCTCTATGGTGAACTTGATGAGGACATATATATGACTATTCCAAAAGGTTTTTCTGATGAAAACAACAAAAACATGGTCTGCAAACTCACTAAATCTTTGTATGGTCTTAAGCAAGCTCTCAGAAAATGGAATGAAAAACTTGTTGGTGTTCTCAAAGAACATGGATTTGTTCAGTCTGTTAGTGATCATTCTCTATTTACAAAAAACAAAGATAACAAGTTTATTGCTTTACTTGTTTATGTTGATGATATTGTTCTTAAACCTGTGTGTTGAGGAAATTGAACACTTCAAAGTCTTTCTTAAAACTAAATTTAACATAAAAGACTTGGGTACTCTCAAATTTTTCTTAGGTATTGAGGTGATAAAAGCTGGGAATGACATCTGTCTCGCCCGAGAGAAAATCTTGTCTTGAAGTGTTAAAAGAATTTGGTCTCCTTGGATGTAAACCTGTGTCTACACCCATGGAACCAAACTCTGTCCTTCCCTTTATACCAACCCAAGATGACCCATTGCTTAATAACATAACTGGGTACCAAAAACTGCTTGGAAAACTGATTTATCTGACTCATACCAGACCTGACATATCATATTCTGTTCATTGTCTAGCACAGCATATGCATACTCCCTTAAAGTCACATTTGGATTCTGCTTTAAATGTGCTAAGATACTTAAAAGGTGCCCCTGGTAAAGGTCTTAGATATGATCATAGCAGTCTTTATAATGTTCTTGAAGGGTACAGTGATGCTGATTGGGCAAAATGCATTAAAACCAGGAAATGCATTCTTGGAGTACTTGTGTTTTCTTTAACAATTGTTTGATATCATGGAAAGCAAAAAGCAGAACACTCTCTCAAAATCTTCTACTTGAAGCGAGAATCAGATCCATGGCTGCTGCAACCTGTGAAATCATTTGGGTTCAAAAAATCTTAAAGGATCTTAATGTTGATATTAATCTTCCTGTTAACTTATTTTGTGATAACAAATCTGCTTTACAACTTGCTGTCAACCCTGTTTTCCATGAAAGATCCAAACATTTTGAAATAGATGTCCATTTCATCAGAGAGAAAATTGCAAAAGGTGTCTTGAGTGCTATCAAAATTAGCTCCTCAAACCAAACTGCAGACATTCTAACAAAACATCTTCCTGTGTATCAACACAAGTTCCTTTGTGAAAAACTGAAGCTATTTGACATATTTGGAAAACAGATTAAGGGGGAATGTTCAAAATCATAATCTATGTCCAAATATGTTGTTATGTTTGTTGTTTGTGCAGGTTTATTATGAGGGACTCATTATGCACATCTTCCATTCTTGAATATGAAGTGTTATAAAGATATGCTGCACATGAAGTTTTGTTGAAAGATGAGGGGGGCTTCTTGTATCTCTCTCGCTATAAAAGAGTAAACCACTGGCTAGGGTTATACTCACTCATTCATCTTGATCATCTCCTTCGACTGCTATATCACTCTCCCACATAAACATATATGTTATGATCTGTTGATCACTTCTGTATTAGTTCTTTGATCATTTGATCTTGTTCTTGTCTTGCAACAGTTTGGTTGTTATTGTTCAAACTGTGCCGACTATTGTACCTTTGATTCTTGAATAAAGTGAACTTGTTGCTCTGATTATCTGGTTGATACCATCGCACAGCACTACCACATTTACCAGTTTCCCCATCGGCGTTTTCCCCGGCGACAACTGTCGCTGGGGAATCCTCACTAAACGACAAAAATATATCCTACGTGGTACAAATTCTCGTAGAAAAGTCAGCTAAATTATTGAGAAGTTTTCCCCGGCGACATGTCGCCGGGGATTCAGCGGTTATATTTTGACCGAATATTTCTTTGTAAAACGTGGCGGGAATTTTTCCCGCTTACTTTTCCCCAGCGACATGTCGCTGGGGATACATTTGTTTATTTAAAAATTCGTAATTAGTGTTAATGTCTCTTACCGTGACGTGGACAAGAGTTTCCCCGTGACATGTCGTAGCCGGGATAACTTGTTGGCTTTAAGTTATGCAACTGGGCTTATGTTTTGAGATAACTGTTTTTATTGGACATATTCCCCAGCTGACATGTCGCCGGGATTCTCTTTGACTTCGTTGACTTTAACAAAAACATGGCTCCAAGAATTCCCACAAAAACATGGCGTCAAAACTTCCCACCAAAAAGCTAACATATCTCGTTTTATATATCACAAAAATCTACGGATCTTATCCTCAAAACCAATCAACCTTGAGATCTTATCCCACCAAAATCTAATAGATCTTATCCTCAAAACCACTCAACCTCACAACCTCTTATCTTCACACAAATTTCAAAACCCGAGATGGAGCAATTTAATCCTTTTATGTGTTCTTGTGGAGCAGGAAATATAAAATTAAGAACATCACATAGAGAATATTCATCTGGACGACAATATTATTCATGTCCTCTGTCAAAGGTGAACAATCATACATTTCTAATTTATGTAAATATACAAATAATTGGGTTGTAAGCTCTTATAATTTTCTTATTATGTAACAGCCTAGAAAAGATAATGGATGCGGATATTTTATGTGGAAGGATGTATTTGACGAGTACTTAAGAACAATCTCTGCAGCAGGAGTACTCGGCTGCCATGAAAAGATCTTAGGATAAGGTTCTTGGAAACACAAAACATGTGCTAGAGACAAGAGTAAGGTTCTGGAGGCCAAACTTGAAATGGCAGCGATTCTCGGCGACCACGCATGTCGATTCGGATTCATTACGTTATTTGTTAGGTGACATGGAAAATCTTCGTATGTAGTAGTAGTAGTAGTAGTAGTAGTAGTTGTTGTTGTTGTTGTTGTTGTTGTTGTTGCTGATCAAAGTAGTAGTTGTTCTTGTAGTTGTTGTTGTTGATGTTGTAACCATAACATACCGACTCATCCGTTGAACGTCTAATGTGTAACCATAACACATCGACTCATCCGTTGAACGTCTAATGTGTAACCATAACATACCGACTCATCCGTTTTACGTCTAATGTGTAACCCAACATACCGACTCATCCGTTGAGCGTCTAATGTGTAACCATAACATACCGACTCATCCGTTGAACGTCTAATGTGTAACCATAACATACCGACTCATCCGTTGAGCGTCCAATGTGTAACCATAACATCTGACTCACGTCTAATGTGTAACCATAACATACCGACTCATCCGTTGAACGTCTAATGTGTAACCATAACATACCGACTCATCCGTTGAACGTCAAATGTGTAACCATAACATATCGACTCATCCGTTGAACGTCTAATGTGTAACCATAACATACCGACTCATCCGTTGAACGTCTAATGTGTAACCATAACATACCGACTCATCCGTTGAACGTCTAATGTGTAACCATAACATACCGACTCATCCGTTGAACGTCTAATGTGTAACCATAACATACCGACTCATCCGTTGAACGTCTAATGTGTAACCATAACATACCGACTCATCCGTTGAACGTCTAAAGTGTAACCATAACATACCGAATCATCCGTTGAACGTCTAATGTGTAACCATAACCGAGGCCCAGACCTATATATTCTGTATTTGGTTAGTTTGTCACTTGCTTGTAGCCTTGAAACCTCTAAGGCCGAACACACACAAATGATTTCTTAGCAACATATATTGCTAACGAGCTAGCCACTAAATAAAGTAAAAACCATGCACAAAAAAAACGTTTAAATGTACGAAAAAAAGAAGGAAACCATTAAAACTTACAGTAGAAGCAGGTGGCTGGTTTTTGTAGTGTGCAAGTTGTTATGTGCAAAGAGGAAGAGGATGGATATCTGCAGTGTGGCTGCTAGTGTGTAATGTGAAACGTGACAACCCTAATATAAAGGAGCAAAGGTTTCGTTAAACAATTTCGCAAGCATATATTGCTTGTAGCATTGATTTTTTTATCGCTAAACATCAAGTTTCGTTGAGTAAAAAAATATATATCTAGGTTTCCGTAACAACACATGTAATTATTTTTAACGATAAAATAAAATTAATTCATTTTCCCGACATGTCGCCGGTCTACCCCCCACCAAAATTTCGTTATCAGCGCCAATTACGCTAACGACAAAAATATAGCTTTCGTGACATGTCGTGCGGAAAAACTTTATGATAAAGTAGATCTGGATTCCTTCATTTCTGGCGAAAATAATCTTATCCTCCCTTGGCGATTTTTGCAGCAATTCGAGCACATCCACCATCACACGACCGCATCCACTATCACCGTGGCACTGCTTCTTTGATTGAAAATTGAGTGGGACCCACGTCGTCGCCGGGGAATGTCGCTGGGGATACATACCCTTACGAGACTTCCGGCGACGATTTTCCACCGCGACATGTCGCTGAGAAGTCCCTCATCATTTGGGATTCGATGTTGTAGTGGGGTTGGTAAATTTGCATATAAGAAAGCTTCATATATGGATAATGCTAAAGAGAAATATTTCCTTAAGGACATACACTTCACTTTTCCCAAGAATTATAACTATTTTAAAGTGTGACATGGAATTGTATAGACATCCGATGGTTTTATGACCTGATCGAACCACGGTTGGGAATCCTGACTAGCAGTGTATTTTATGGAATAAGTAGACATAGGGAAGTTAGGCCCGACCCAGGCACAACGGGCAAGGGAGTGCGGGTTGCATAACCTTAGATCCTTGTTTTCTTTAATTAGCCTATCTATTTTTATTTTTATTTTTATTTTTATTATTATTTTTTTTATTTTTATCATTATTTTTTTATAATTTCATACACAAACAAGTTTGAATGAGCCAACTTAATCAGTGCTATAGAATATTTACCTTGAAAAATTATATAATTGTCACGTAAATGATCATAAACACAAAATTTACAATCAACACACACCTCCCACCCCTTTGGGAGACTTTTAGTATCAAATATTGTCAAGTATATCGAAATGTTGCCGCCGCATTTTCCTCCTCATTTCCATATGGATACAGTTCAAGCTTCCTATATGTTGATATAATTAGGTAATTAGCTCATATATGTATAGTGGGCATAAAAATACATAGTTCAAAAGATATGCCTAAAAAAGTTAAAACTTTGTTCCATCAAGAGGACGATAACAGTCTACTGACCATTTTTAGCCACTAGCTTCGAAAATAGGAGATTCAAATTTCTTAGTTCCTTGTTGCGAAAAGTGAAAAGATTCTATCTTCAACATGTAATGGGCTGGTTCATTTCTTCCACTTAATCTTGACATCCGAGCTGCCATTTAAAATAAGCCGGCCTATCAATTAAGTTCAATTCTTGTGGAACTAGGTATCATGAATTTAACAATCAGTAAAGATTTCCATACCTTCTGAATGAAAGAAAGATGCTTGTGCATCCACTGCAATCATGCTATCATTCTTGATAACCTTTCTGAAAATCCTAGTGATCAATTCAGCAAAAGCCTTTTCGACATTTCTACCGTCCTTGGCTGATGTTTCAATGAAGGTAATTGATGCCTTCTTTGCAAATGCTTTTCCAACCTCACTAGAAGTAGTCATGGATCTATCCACCCGATCAGATTTATTCCCAATAAGTGTGACCTCAATATCACTATTTGCAACATGTAACTCACTATACCAGCTTTCAACATCTTCAAAAGTGGAATACCTTGTGAGATCATACACAATGAGTGCTCCAACTACGTTTTGCATTAGAATGCTGCGTTGCTTAAAAGAACCAAACTTATGATAATTATCCACAATCTGAGCCTCAATGATATTCCCATCAACGTACACATGTCTAGCAACAAAGTTGTTTGCAGTCGTGGGTTTTGGGTAAAGCCCAAACTCCCCCCTGGTGAATCTTGAAAGCAAGCTCGATTTTCCTACACATGAGTCCCCAATCAACAACAACTTGAAAACATGATCATGTCCATCTTCAGTACTGCAGGCAGCCATCTCGACGTGCAATCACTATTGCTAAAAAGAAATTTAGAACCTGATGAACAACAAATGTCTTTTTACGGTATACTAGAAAGTAGATCAAAATTGTCAACTTCAAATGCATGCAACCATTGATGTTAAACAAACAAACAGTTATTGGGATCATATTTAATTGTTCAATTAATTGAACCTGTGAATACATATGCTAGCTCGTGTGAAACATTTGAACTTAATATACAGATTATAAAATTGCACTAAACACATAGAATGAAACCGTATCTTGACTCGCGACAAGGAATTAAATTGTTGGATCACGACAAGGAACTAAATTGTTGGATAATGTACGTATGATTCAACTGAAAAGGTGAAAAGGTCTTTATGTATATTTTATGTGGGAAATACAGGAAATTTATTATGAAATAAGGAAAAATGAGGACAACTACGGAGAAAATAAAGGACAGCTTCAAATATACAATAGCAAAAACATTAAGCTAGGGGCTGTTTGATAGGGAGCTATTTACGAGCTGCAAGCTTTTCAGTTTAAAGAAAACAACTGTACTAAAAAGAAGCTTTGTTTGGGAAGGTAAACTTAATGCTTTTAACCGAAGAGAAAAGCTTAAATGTCACACTATAAAAATACGACATGAAACAGTCAAGGAGAAATCAACGTACGTCAACAGTTTAAACGAACTTATTTTTCTTTACAAATTACAATCATACATAGTATCTGTTTAAAAGGTTCAAAATAGATCATTCATTTACATACCTAGTTTATATATTTGCTACCTTCAAAGTGTGTGTTACATATCTTCCTCAAAACACTTCACGTGCACCTTACATATCTCTACTACTTATAAAGCATGCATAAATTTCCTTAAACTTGAAATTCTCAAATTTGATATTGTGTAGCGCCTATAGTACCTCTTAGAAAACAAGTTTAAATGACAAGTTTTACTAAATTGAATTCTTTTCAATTATATGACCAAGTTGAATTCCGTTTCCCTTTCAAATATGTTCAATATGACAACTTTTTAAATGATACTTTTTAAATTTTGATCAATCTCTATATTTTTTTTAATTGCTATACTGTACACTGTTTTATTTAAGTCACCATAACAAAAGAAAAGACTTTATTATTATTATTATTATTATTATTATTATTATTATTATTATTATTATTATTATTATTATTATTTTTTATTTTAACATTAGTAGTTTCGAAAAAATCATTTACATCTTTAGTATATAACACACCATAAACTTCTTTTTATTCTTATGTTAATTTTTAGTTAAATTGATGAAAATGAATGATCATAAAATTTTTTATTTTTTATTTTATTTTTACATTTTTTTTCTCCAAAGAGCTTTAGCTCAGTTGTACCTGTCTTTGAAAAACCCATGGGCCCACCGGAGAAGTTTTGTGGATAAAAATGTCAAGAGTTCGAGTCTCAGCTCTTGCTCACTCCAGTTGATGCCCCACTGGGTCAGGAGTGAACAATGGCGGGTGCCAAAAGGACCCGAGCTCTGGTGTTCCGCCAATTCACCATTTTTTTGTGGATAATGTTATTGTCCTTTATTTATCGCCATAAGTATGTTGTTTCCTTTGCTTGGTTCTTGTTCGTTTATATAATAGCTACTTGTACACTGCTTTTGTTCGTTTATATAGCAGTTTCATGTTTGTTTGTTGTTTCATTGCTTTTGTTAACATATTACATACTGTGTTTTTATAGATCGATCTCATTCTTGCTCCCATTCCTACTCCCAATCCCAATCCCTTTTTATAATCCTAATTTGTTTAACTCAAACTGGGATGATGTTATTGTCATTTCAGATGATGATGATGCTGAAGGTGTGCCAACGTCAATTGTTAAGAACTTCATGAACAATCAAATATTGGTAAATCCTTTTAATTTTTATCATTTTCACTTTCACTTTTATCAATTAAACTGTAAATCTTTTTCTGTCCAAGTACCAAAAGGAGAATCAAGTTTTGGTACTTGGATGGAAAAATATTTATAGTGTGATTAATGAAAGTGAAAGTGAAATTGATGAAAATTAAAAGGATTGATTCTTCATGAAGTTCTCAACAATTGGCGCTAGCATGTCTTCATTATCACTATCATCCGAGATGGCAATAACATCATCACAGTTTAACAAATTAGGATTGAATATTGAATTGGGATTGAGAGCGGGATTGGGAGTAAGAATGAGATCGATATATAAAAACACCATATAAATAGTAAACAAAAGCGTTGAAACAGAAACGAACATGAAACTGTTATATAAACGAATAAAACAAGAAGTTGTTATTTAAACGAACATGAACTAAAGTAGTGAAACAACATACTTATGATTATAAATAAAAGGACAATAACATTAACATTTTTTTATCATTCATTTTCATCAACTTAACTAAGAATTAACATAAGAGTGCAAAGAAGTTTATGGAGTGTAATATATTAGAGATGTGGATGCTTTTTTAGAAACTATTAATGTTAGAATTAAATAAAATTTATCTTCTCTTTTCTTAGGGTGAATTAAATAAAACTGTGTGTAGCAATTGAAGACCCAAATTTAAAAAGTTGTCTTATTGATAGAAAGGGAAATGGAATTCAACTTGATCATATTTGAAAAGAATTTAACTTAGTAAACCTTGTCATAGTTTTTCAAAAAGCAGTGTTGCAAAAAAAAAAAAGGCTCACAAGACCGATTAATCGCCGCATCTAATGCCCCACGAATCTTTTTGATTTATGTAAATCGGTCAAATAAAGCGGTCAACAACCGTCAACAATGGTCAAACTTGCCGTCCAAGCTACAAAGATCGACGGTCCGACTACCGATTCGCGAATTTTATAACCTTGCCAAAAAGTAGTATAAGCGTTACACATTACTCAATTTCAAGTGTAAAAAAAGTTGTATATGCTTTATAAGTGTGTAAAAGTTAAACACTATGTTGATGTGTATAGTATCAAGTATCAACATATTGCTGGTCATCTTCAACCAAACTAAGATGCTTCAACAGTTCAACCCAACTTAAAGTCTTAAACCCATATTTATTCATTCCACTGAAGACGCTTCAACAAATTACTTTTATATAAAAGTAACTACGCAACATATAATATAGTCTTTAAATGTGCAAATATATATATGCCGTAAGAATTTTTGGTGCAAGTTAAAAAACATAAAAACAAAAAAAACTGACCTCTCTTTTGTAGCCTTCCAAAGTCCAAACCCTAAGCAAAATATGAGATAATCGCCCCTTTATAAATGTTTGTGTATATGTGGCTTCTCAGCCCATACATATGTGTGTATCTTGGGCCCAAATACTATGGACGGAACCATGGGATTGCCACGGGTCTGGGGACCCCATAGATTTTTTTTGATATAGTGTTAAATTTTAAGAAAAACATATTTTTTTAAACGTATTTTAAAAACACCTGTATTATATCACACATAAATTTTTTGTATGCATAATATCATATTTGGTATTTGTTCCGTCCCTAACTATGACTTCATTTATATGTGTAAACTGTAAATGCTGACCCATCATATTAGTCACGAGATGGGTTTTTCTTTTTGTGTCCACAGTCCACCCGAAACCTTTGAAAAACCAAAATAGAATGACCATGGTATCTACAGAAACCAATTATATATATATTAATAGGGCGATATGAAACGGCGACCATTTGTGTCGTTTAGGGCTGCTGCGTTTCTTCTCAGCCCAACTACTCTGCCCAAATCTGTTACCTTGGCCTGCTAGCGCCTTTGATAACATACGTGTTCGCTGTGATAATACGTGTCACTTTTCTTCGTCTTCATCTGGGAAAGGCGGTCCTCTTCTTTATCATTCTTATCATTCATTCTAATAATTATCCTCAATCCTCATCATTATACCTTCTCTGTTTCGTCGTCTTCACCAGCCACCGACGTTTGTTTGCGAGATCCGTCTTAGGTAATTGTTTCTTGATTCTTAGATGTTTGATGTTGCGTTATATGTTTATGTGGTGCTTTTGTTTTAGAAAATTTAACCGGCAGTGGCTGGATCTACAGTTTTTCGTAAAGAGGCGGTGCGCGATTTCCTTAATCTATACAAATCAATACGCTGTTGAAGCAGGGTTGGATCATGTGACAAGCTAAATTTTCTGGTATGCTGGTGTGTAAATTATAATTGCTTTGTTGTAAGTTGTAAAAGCTATTAAGCACTTTCAAGTTGTTCATTTAATCCGATGTTAAATGCCTTATTTTGTTTCATACTCCATCAGATGGTTTAACTCTCGCTATTGTTGGTTGCTTTTGAGATGGAATCATGGATCAAAAAAATTGTTAGAAGTAAACAAATCGATTTCAAGTTATTTTTTTTTTTTAATAAAAAGTTTGTATTCTTATTCATGGTTTTTTGTTTAACTGCAGGTTCCAACTATTTTTAGTAGGATAGCGATATCTCTTCATCCGTAAGTCTTTTCTTCATCCTTTTCAATATCTTCATTTTTGTAAAATTTGTGGGTATTTTGATTTACTTAGGATCTAGCAAATGAGAACGATGTTGCAAGTCGAGCTTTTCCAAAGAAACTGTTGAAAAAAGGTGATGACTAGGATACACCGTACACGTTAATCAGGCCATGAAGTTGGAGGTATAATTAAATCTTAAGCTATTAATTGTTTAGCTTATTAATTTGTTAGTTTTGATGAACTTGATATTGCTAATTTTATTTCATCGTTTTAATGGTTTATTTCAGAAATTTATTGGATTATGCAGTTTTGTGCAAAGTACCCGTTAGATTAATGGTAAGTTCATATAGTCTTTCATGTTTGCTACCCAGTTATACTAGGTTTAAATATCACCGTACATGATTTATGGTTAACTTGACTGTATACTCTAATTAGATTGAGTAGTAAATAACTACAAATGATGTTTTAAGCTGACAATTACTTGAAAATCTCAAACACATTCTCGAATGCCACGATAGCTTACTTATTTACTTCCTGTAAGCAAGCTAAATGGGTGAACATGAATTTAACTCATTTTAAATGCCCACAAGTAATTGTCAGTTATGATGCGTTTAGCTAAATTAGCAACAACTGAAGTTTGTTTTTGAAGTTAGCAAGTTCGAATGAGTGTTTTGGGGTTGCTTATTAAAGTGCTTATTTGCTGCTAATTGCGTTTTGATAGGGTGGATATGCAGTTTTGAGAGCGTCGTGGTTGGTTTTGCAGGACATCTACAAATAAGCAATTTTGGGGTGTTTGTGATCACAACATTTTTTTGGCACATATGAAGGTGCGAAGGCGACAAATAGATGGTATTTGAGAGGTGATATGAACTCTTTTTATTTGGTAGGATAAAGATTTGGTTACACTCAAATAATCTTAATTAAACCACCGGGTGTTTCATGACGTGTGTAAGATATGTTGTAATGAACTTTTCAATAGTGTCTTTTACGGTTATTAAAGGGTGTTTGGATGTTTTCTGAAACTGATTATTGTCGCCTTATAGTTGCAATGGCCTATCTGAATTATTTTACTATGCAGTCGATATAGGAGTGGCCTTAATGGAAACGATTTGAAAAGTTAACAGGCGTCCCAGGTAGTAAATTTACTTTGTTGTATCAGTTTGTAAAAGATCATAGCTATATACTTATTATATGTGTAGATCTTAATGCTTTGTAAGCTATGAACCGGTATGAAACCGTGATAAAAAGTGGGCTCTTTTTAAATCATTCACATGATAAATCGTTGGCACATCATAAGTTTCTATAAAAGTTTCAATCAAAAGGAAAAAAACATGGTTTGCTTAGATGAAACATAAACGGTTACATACCGTGCAATGATCAACGGCATGAAACGACACCAGCGCAAATTGTCAAATTATTATAGAAAGCAAATAATGTGTTTCATATACTATAATATGCAATAATAGTACTAGGAAATGTACAGTGAACAAGAAAATTAGGAACATGTTTATAATTCCCTTAGATATATAAGAGCTTGCATTCGTGTTTAGGCTATATTTTGGTAGTTTGAGGCTAGAGTGATCAGTTTTCACTATTATGGTGTAATTCATTGCTCTTTTTTGGTTTTTATTATGTATGATTATTGATAACAACTTAATTTTTGGATGCAGCTATTGGAGCGTTAAGAATGCTTTAGGCCGATATGGAAAAGTAATAAAGGTTCGCCTTTTTCGGATGGGTCGGTGGGTCATAAGTTAAAAATGTGCCTCACTTGGTATGTATTTGAATTGAACCCATTATTATAAGATTAACTTCAAGTTTAAACTACATTAGAAGAGGGACAACAGTATTGTCTAATGCTATTATTTCGTGTTGGCACAGATGGATAGTGGAATCTTTATTAAAAAAACAAAACATATACTTGATATATTTTATGAGACTTTTATTGGTTTCTGTTTGTAGATGCACCATAAAAATGGTATAATTTGACTGAACCTTATGTTTCTAGAGTCTATTGTAGCTTTAGTTTATGCGATTTTGTTTATATTGATTTGTGTCTTTAACTTTTTAACGATTTTTGAGTAATTTTAATTGGGTTTTCGGTTGCAAATTGTAAATTATTGGTATAATGACTTTAGTTTTAAGGTTTAAGCTGGGTGGATTTTGGGATTACTGAATTGGGTTAGCTTCAAATCTAAAGCGGTATAAAAAAAATCAAATTTTTTTTCCTTTTGAGTAATTTCTTGCTTTTTCGGTTGCAGGACATATGTATAAAAAGGGTCATAAAGAGTTGCTCATGTTCAGGCAGACCACGTGTTGCTGCTCAGATTATTGTTGTGGCATGCTGAGAAACAGCAGGAGTAAAGGGATGCATTGGGTCGGTTTTAATGGGTCTTTTATGTTTCTATTGCTATACTTTTCTTCGTGTATAAAATGCTTAAATATTTGTTCATTCGTTTCAGAGTATATGAATTAAACAGACGAGGAATCTGAACCACTCATGAGCAGATGTTGCCACCTTTTCTAAGATTGTTTCCTGATGCTATCTTCATTTTAAGTTCTGACATGCATATCGCATCATCATATTTGTTGGTACGCTAAGAACCTAGACCATTAATAAGTTTGATGATGCTATCTCCATTTTAAGTTCTAACATGCATAAAATTTCTAATAAGTGGGATTTTCATTGAAATGTTGAACTTTAATTCTTAATATGTACGCTACTTACGTATTATGATAAAGAGGCATTACTTAGGCTAAATCATACTTTTTGTCTTATGCTTTTATCCTTCCAACTTGGTCACTTTTATAATAACGAACATTCTTATGTTTCATCAGGGCACGAGCTTGGAGAATCCTTTGGGCTGGGGTTGTGTTGAAGGTATGGGCAGAGTAAGTGTAGTGTTCATAGGTTCGACATGTTGCCGTTCGAAACTTCGTTAGGTAAGATCAACATCTCTTTCGTAATTAGCTCATTCGAATGATGTTTTTTGGTATAAAGCATGAACTAACTCTTTGTAAATATATATTTTCTGTGCAATGAAATGTCTAAATGAAAGTTTATAGTAGATGTAACATTCTATTTCATGTTGCTGTTATTTTTTTTGTAAATGCTTGCTACGCTTCTTTTTGGCCTGCTATTGTTTGCCTCCGACTCCTCTTTCCAGAATTATCTATAAGCACGCCCCAAATGTGAAGTTTCATGCTTTCAACATGTGGTTTCCATTTTTAGTCTTAAATGTATCTGCTTATGTACTTTCACGGTTTTTGGCTAATTAAAAAAGGTGTTGTCATGTCACTTTAATGAGAAGTGTCGATGTTGTGAGTTATTTCAAAATTTTATTCGTAGGTACTGAAACTTCTAACAAGTCCGATGCCAAGACTGATTCAGCCATTACTTATGTTCATACGAAGAATCTGCAAGTATTATTTCTTTTTCTAATGGATGTAATATGTTTTTGTTTGTCTCTAGATTGATTATATTGCAAATCTTTAGTTTATGGAGCCCGGGACCTAATCAATTATCTGAATCAATGTTTCAGAGGTCTGCTATTGAATTAGAACCGGCAAATCCTTTTGTTCATGCTGGAATTGGATACACCAGGTGGCTGACCCACGAAGAGGCCATTTCATGGGATAGTCATTCACAGTCATCTGTTGCTGGAAATGACTTCTTGATTATTCATAATGCGGCTATCACCAATTATAAGGTAGGCTTACACATTGCAGTTTTTTTTTCAGTTTGGATTTAGGTATTTACAAATACGGGTGTTATCGGGTTGATCCGGGTTTTTGACTAGACACGTGTGACCCGCAACCCGACCCGATAAGAAATGTTGGTTGCTGTTACGACATCCGTTGGTGGTGTTCCTCTTATGGTTAACATGGGTTTGTGTGATTGTATTTTATTGTAAGGACTCATGACTCTTAAGTTGTGTTTATATGGTATAATAATATAGTATAATTGTCGTGATCATTTTTTGTAGGCATTGTTATTGGAGGAGATGTCTTTTCCGATTCTACTTTCTGTGATCATGTCTTGCGATTCAGCAAAACTGGACAGGTATATGTTACCCCTTGCATTAACAAAAAACTACAATATATATGGTCAGGCATGCTGGGCGACGGCTAAAAATCTTATTTACTATATTTCAAACCTGAAGTTGTGACAGAGAAAAGACATATGATACAAATGCACGCGTCTAATGAAGGAACAGAGTCTGCAGCCGACACTGCAGCGACAGTGTCTTATAATACAAGACGATTTTTAAAAGACTTCGATTCACAATGAAGCCTGATGAAGCTTATGGGCTTATTTTCTCCCGGGACAATTTCATGGTAACCTGCAGTTTTTTTGTGTTTGTGATATTTGTTTGTGTTAATTGTTAAAACTTATATTGGGCAGGTTCTTTGAACGAGTCATGGTGATAAGGCTGTTAAGGTGGCCAATGGGTTTGAGCCTGTGGTGACAAGTGACCAGGGGGCGGTTGCACCTTAGGAGTATACCTGAAGGCGTTTTATGGGTTTGAAATATCGTTCTCGGGTATAAGAATTCAGTATTTTGTGTGAAATAATGATATAAGCAAAAAACAAAGCTCATAATATGTACAACCATAAGTTTAACTGATTTTTTTTATAAGAATTCAGCATTTTGTGCAAAATAATGAAGGTGTGAATTGAAAGTTTCTGCCGTGTTAGTGTACAGATATTAAAGGTAGAAATTTAAATGCCCCGCCGCAACGCGGCGGTTTCGGGGCAATCCTTGTTTATTTAACGAATGCATGTCTAACACATAGGGCAAGCATATAATACAATTACTACATGAAATTAGTTTCGATAAAACGACATTACAGCAACGAATAGTATATCATAAATCAAAAAGAATATTAATAATATCAACTGGATTTTTCAGTGTTAGACCCTGATGGGTCGTAACCCATATGAAAAACCAAAAGGTAGTCACCCATTTGGTGTTTATGGTTTTCGCTCTTTTAGCCGACTAACCGATTCAAAAGATTTAAAACTGCCATCACAAAGACTCAAATCGGGTAAAACTATCTCTTTTCAACAGGCTGACATGACCACTTCATATTATTTGCACTTCTTAGCATGGCCCATCTACATGTAAAGATTTTAGTTATATGCCAACCTATCAACAAGAGGCCCAAAAGTTGTTACATGACATCGATGAAATTACGTATCATTAAGGTAATGTTCGTACACAAATCTTTCTCATTTGTTATCATCCTCAAATAAAATTATCCGATGGTCGCTTATAAAATACTCTATAGTCAACCATAATGGATATCATCTTCCATTGTAATCGTTATGAAAAAACATAGAAAAAACATTTCAAATAAAACTACTAGTCACTTTTCCTATGCGTGCATACCGAGCTAGTAATATATAAAGAGTTTAGGCCATAAAATGGACATTATAATCTTCATACTCGAATGTGATCGAAAAACTTTTGTTCCGGCCCATTATTATCTTTTGCATCAACTTTCTATTTCTTCATTTGTTGTAAATTCTGCAACCTTTTTCCTTCAAAAATAACAGAGTATCTTTGCTCTATAAGTTGTCTAAGAACTTTTTTTTAACAGCAAAGATAATATACATACACTAGCAAGCAGCTAGAAAAAGTTACATATTACAAGCAATAGCCGGGTTTTGTAACCAAGCCCCCCATGACATCTTACAATTTTTCCGTCGATTACTAAGCCAAAAAAAAAAAAAAGATCTTGAAACAATGTCAACAAAAATATTAGACTTCCGAGGCTTCACTGAATCAAAAATAAAGGAATTGCGGAAATTCCACAAAACCCAAAACGCCGTACAAATAACCGCATCAAAACACTTTCGCTGCATAACATAATGCTTAGAGTGATCAACCCAATTAATAAGAGAGTCGACTGATACGGGAAAAGGAATAGGGACGTTCCACCACCTACTAATGTTACTCCAAATACCGCGAAGCTCAACACAATTAGTAAAGACATGCTCTACCGTCTCAAAGGAGGAAGACCACACCGGACATAGATTAGAATCTAAAATGATTCCGCGAGACACTAAATTATCTCTAGTAGGAATACGTACCAAAGCAATTCTCCAAAGCAAAATGTTCAACTTAATTGGAATAAAGTTGTTCCAGCGAGTTAACCTACCTTCACGAAACAACGATCGACCATCTAGGAAATGTCTCGCGGAGGAGAAACAGCGAAAGCCTGAATCAAGACGGAGATAGCCTCCCATTGCTCATTCTCAACACCACCTCTCGGCTCTCTTCGAAGGGAGAAGGTAATCCAACCAGTACGCAACCTATCTGCCACAGAAATGAACTGCGACTCATCAAGAGCAAAAATTCTGGAAAATCGAGTGAAAAGAGGCGTAGATCCAAGCCATGTGTCCCTCCAAAAATCTGTAAGCTACCCATTGCCAACTCGAATTTGGCAAAAATCCTATAAACCATCACCACGGTCTTTCAGTTGTTTAAAAGTTGAAATAATCCCCATCCACGGCCCAGAATTGGCTCCAACCGTGGACAGATCACGCGATCTACCATAATGACCGTGTAAAGCACGAATAACAAAGACCCACAAGGCATTAGGATTGTGGAAGAATCTCCAGAACCACTTAAACAACATAGCTCTATTAAGAGAAAAAAGACTGCCGACCCCTAAACCTCCCTCTAGCCGACTCGTCATAACCCTTGACCAACTAACATAGTGGAGTTTCTTACCACCTACATCCGCCCCCCAGAACAAACGTGCCCCATCCCTTCAAGATCTCTAAGAACAGTAACGGGGGCGGGAAACATAGACATAAAATAAGACTCTATGCTTGATAAGGATTTAAAACGTACACTTTTAAGGGGTCATTTATGTTGGGATATAAAGTATTGAAGAAAGTCAAAGTACTGAAGAAAGTCAAAGTGCTGAAGAAAGTCAAAGTACTGCTTAATGAAAGTCAAAGTACTGCTCGTGTCAAACTACTGATATGCTAAAGGACTGCTATGCAAATCGTTCAAGGATTATTATGTAATTCTAGAATATTCTTAGATTATAATTAGTATTACTTGTCGTACAAGGATTGTAATTGTAAACCGACTAGGGTATTCCTTATGCCTATAAAAGGACCCCTAGATTGACATTAGAGATACGAACGTAACTTAGAACTTACATGCAAGTACGATATTAGAGTTATTTAGCGATTAGGTTTGTTAGTGAATCTGTTTAACAAGCAGGTTCAATGTTTGGTTTTGATATAATCGTTGAAGTTTAAAGTTATTCTTCTTAGCTTTATTGAAGTAGTTTCCGCATACTTAATAGAGTTATATCAGTGTTTCATTGTTAGTAATTTAGGATTTATCCAAGGTTGCTAAACCCTTACAAGCTACATAGTTAGTTTGGTCAGAGTATATCGATCCAACAGGTGACAATTATGATAGACGATCAACCACTGGAGGATGCCAATATCTTGGAAGAAGATTAGTTTCATGGCAATGTAAGAAACAAACCATTGCAGCAACATCATCCACTGAAGCAGAATATGTTGCTGCTGTAAGCTGTTGTGGACAAGAATCTGTGGATGCAGAATCAACTCTTGGATTATGGATTCAATTTTAAGAATACTCCTATCTACATTGACAATGAGAGTACAATTTGCATTGTGAAGAATCTTGTTTATCATTCCAAGACCAAGCACATGCAGATTAGGCATCACTTTATTCGAGATTGTTATGAGCATAGGCTCATTAATGTTATCAAGGTTCATACAGATGACAATGTAGTTGATCTACTCACAAAGGGATTTGATGTTTCAAGATTCAACCATTTAGTGGTGAGTATTGGTATGATTAATTATTAAGCTACGTTTAAGGGGAGGACTTATTATTAGTTTAGTTTAGTCATATGCATTGTTTAAGGGGAGGCAACACAATGCACTTTGAGGTATTTGCTATTGTGAAGAAGAGGATGGAAAGTATTGCTTAGAGTTTATCTGAAAGTACTGCTTACGTGGAAAGCACTGCAGTCTTGTCAACGTACTGTTCCAACGGTCAAAATAAGGGGTAAAATTCAAACAACGGTAACTTTATTAATTGGGTTTGATTTTTTTAAATCTTACCTATAAATAACTACCCTACCGATTTTTACTCTCATCTTTATACTTATCCATCTATTCATCATTTTTATCAACATACACCTTCAACGCACCATTCTTTCTTATACCAACACACAATAGCTAATCGTACCACTGTTAGTAAGCACAACATGGTTGCTAACTTGGACAAGACACCGACTAATGTCACTTTTCATGATATAATTGATTTTCTAACTGGATCTTTAATTAATTATGCTCTACTGGTCGAACTTGACATCATTGAACCCTGGATTCAACAATTTTGGGCTACAGCTAGATCACGTTTGCAAGATGGTGAATCTTTTATTCAGGCTAAGGTTGATGGAATGATAGTTAGAATTACTGAAGACACAATAAGGGAAGATTTATTGTTTGATGAGGAAGAAGGAGCTATTTGTTTTGACAAACAAGTGCTTTGGGATACACTCCGAGATATAGGGTATGAAGGTTCACTCACTGAAACAACTTTTAGGAAGCCCTTGTTTAGTCCTCAATGGAAGTATCTCGTTCATGTTTTGCTTCATTGCTTAAGTTCCAAAAGTACTTTATGGGAACAATTTGGATCAAATATTGCCTCTGCATTAGTGGGATTAGCTACCAATCAACCCTTTAACTTTTCAAGAATGATTCTGGATGGTATGCTTTCTCATATCTCAAATGGTTCACCATTTTTAATGTACCCTCGATTTGTTCAAGTATTATTGAACAAACAGCTTAAGGATATCCCTAAACCTTCAAACCTTTTACCTGTTGTTGTACTTCCACCAAAAGTGTTTACTTTCATGGCTAGAAAGAATGATAAGTTTTCTGGGAGGAATCCACCTTTAACTGCTCAGATGATATAAGTAGCACAGGCTATTAGAGATGAAGCAGCTTCGAGTGACGATAATGAGCCTTCAGTTTCAAGGGAAGGAACTGCTTCTCCTACTGCACCTTCCCCAGCTCATGAAGTGCCTCAACATACTGCTTCAAGGGAAAGTACTGCATCACAACATACTGCATCTCTGCAACATACTGCACATGATGATTCAGAACAAGATGTCAACCCACCATCCTCTCCCAATGATTATACTTCCACAGATGGGTCTCAAACATCTGGAGGAGATGAGGGAGTTATCGCTTCTGAGGGATTAGTTATGGATAACTATGCTTTGACAAGGGAATTATTGAGGTTGAAAAAGGATAATGAAGCTCAGGCTGCACAACTTTTGAAGTTGAACAACAAGTTTAAAAGATTGAAGAAATTTGTCTGGCCATTAGTTCAACATCACAGGTTGTGGGTCAAGTCTCAGAAGAAGAAAGGTAAGAAATCTAAGAAGGTTTCTATGGGTCAGAAGCTTCACAAGCGGTCTTCATTCCAATTAGGGATGAATTCGGAGCAAGAGAATTTGAATGAAGATGATTCACATAAAGAAGCTGAGAAAACTGAGCCTCAAGGTACTGGTGTACAAAGTACTGGTGATCAAGGTGCGGATGGTCAAAGTGCTGGTGATCAAGGTACTGCTCTTCAAGGAACTTTTAGGCAAGAGCTTATAACACCAAGAACCTTAAATTTTGAAGAAGAAGCTGGTCCTTCAACAGTCTTACATGAAGAAGAAGCTGGTACCTCTAAAGTAGAACAAACTGCTAGTGATGATGAGACCATTGCTCAAATAATGCTCAACATGTCAAGACCAAGAGGTATTAGTATTCCTAGAGCTGAACAATCTCAAGTCTTGCAATCTTCTCAACCTACTCAACAGTTAGATCCTAAAGATAAAGGAAAAGGTAAACTGGTAGAATCAAAGAAAAATAATAAGCTTACTTTGGCAGAATTAAGAGCTATTGAAGTAACTAAAAATGAAGAAGTTGCTAGAAAGTTACAAGCTAAATTAGATGCTGAAATCGAAAAACCAGAGAAGCAAGATGTTATACCAAAAAGACCACAAAGTATTTCTAAAGAAAGGAATGCCATGATGGCTTATCTAAAGGGTAGAGGATATACTGGATTACAGAAGTTGAAGTATTTAGAGATGAAAGACTTATATGACGCTGTTAGAGAAGCTTATCAAAAGGAACTGGAAGGTATTATTCCTTTTGATGATGAAAAGCAAAATGAGGATGCAAGAAAAAGAAGTTTAAAGAGAAAGAGAACAACTGATGATGAACAACTATCAAAGAAGATACAATTGAGAACAAATACAGTTGATGAGCTGAGGAATTATCTAAGGGTTGTTGATTTTGAGCATCCTAAGTCTAAAGAAGTTGCAGAGAAGAAGTATAAGATTTCTACATTTGAAGTTATAGAATCAAAGGAAGGAGTTTATCTTATGTTTCATAGAGAAGATGAAAGTTTTAGAACATTCAATTTATTGTGGGACATACTGCATATGATAGATAGAAAAGATCTGTTTCATCTGTATCAACTAGTGCAAGATTATTTTGAGCATATTCCACCAACTGGAGTGGGTTTAGTCTTGCTGGGAGATCTTACAACTATCTGGGAGACAGAAGAAACAAGTACTGATGCGCTCTGGAACAATCAAGAAGTTTGGAAAATCACAAGCTGGAGATTCTTTGAAGAATCAGGAGTGCATGTATTAGAGTTAGAAGATGGTACCATGATTCATATGTTAGCAGAAAGAAGATATCCACTTACAAGAGATCTTATGATCAGGATGATAGATCATGGTATGGAAGTTGAACAGGAGAATGAAACAGCTCTTATGGTTATTGAGTTGTTTATCAAATGGACAACTTTAGCTGATGATGATGCATAAATACTGGTATGATTTTTATTATATAAATCTTTTGAAAAATTAGTACTTTATTCAAAGTACTGCTGAACAAACAATACTTTATCAAAGTACTGCTTGCAGCACAAAACCAGTTAAAGTCTTTTAATAAAAAATAAGCAATGTTTGTAAAGTGCAAAATACTTTTTGAAGCACAAGATAACAACAACAAATTGTTTTGAGAGTAACACCTGATGGTAATCAACTCACCATGTTTAATAAACAAGAAAGAGTTTGACTCATCATGAGGGTACAGCTCTGATGTGATTATCAAATGCGTTTTTAGTTGACAATTTACTAAAAATTGTATGGTTTTCAACTCACCATTTCTGTAATAGTGAAGAGTTGGCTAGCCCACAAGATAATGGCTTGTGGTAAAGGCTGTGGAAAAACCATTTGTATGGTAATTAGTTCACCATGGTTGTAAGAACTAACTAGTTCAAAAGCAAACAACTATTGGTAAAGACTTAACAAATCCGTTGATAGCTGATGATTTGCTAAAAATCATATGGTTATCAATGTACCATGGTTTTACACACTTAAACATTGGCTACTCCAGTGTTAATGACTTTGGTAAAGAGACATCAAAATCCATTAAATCTTCAATGATTCACCTCTCACAGGAGTTTACACACCTGGAAGTGATGAGAATAGTCTGAAACTTTATGATTTGATGTACATTTTGCCATATGTTGCTGAGTAGCTGAAAAGATGAAGGTTGCTGATAATGATTGCTGAAAAGGATTGCTTATAAAAATTACTTTGATGATGATAATACAAGCATAGAGAGTACAAGACAAATCTGAAGATAAAGACACAATCTTTCCTTAAAGACAAAGATATTAAAGTTAAAGATACAAAGAAACTTGAAATCAAGCAAGTATAATTCAAGTTAGGGGAGGATTGTTGGGATATAAAGTACTGAAGAAATTCAAAGTACTGAAGAAAGTCAAAGTGCTGAACAAAGTCAAAGTACTGCTTAATGAAAGTCAAAGTACTGCTCGTGTCAAAGTACTGATATGCTAAAGGACTGCTATGCAAATCGTTCAAGGATTATTATGTAATTCTAGAATATTCTTAGAATAGAATTAGTATTACTTGTCGTACAAGGATTGTAATTGTAAACCGACTAGGGTATTCCTTATGCCTATAAAAGGACCCCTAGATTGGCATTAGAGATACGAACGTAACTTAGAACTTACATGCAAGTACGATATTAGAGTTATTTAGCGATTAGATTTGTTAGTGAATCTGTATAACAAGCAGGTTCAAAGTTTGGTTTTAATATAATCGTTGAAGTTTAAAGTTATTCTTCTTAGCTTTATTGAAGTAGTTTCCGCATATTTAATAGAGTTATATCAGTGTTTCATTGTTAGTAATTTAGGATTTATCCAAGGTTGCTAAACCCTTACAAGCTACATAGTTAGTTTGGTCAGAGTATATCTATCCAACAATTTAAGCCCTTAATCGCCCCACTTTTATATCCGTTACTGCTTAATTTCGTTCCTTTTCACTTTTTAGGTCTCTTGGAAGCAAAATGCTGGAATGATTTATTTGGACGAAAAGGAGTGAATATATAAAGAAAATGGCTAAGTCAAGATCAAAGACACTCAAGCTGCTGGAATTGAAGCTGACGGCGTCACAATCCAAGGGCGACGTCGTCCCTCTCTACGTAATTAAATTTGTGAAGACTCAGTAGACTTTTTGCTAAATTACAACTGACGGCGTCAGGCTTTGAAGACTAAGGGCGTCACGAAGACTTTTCTTCTCAGACGGCCTAGATCCAAATTCA
The DNA here is from genome assembly GCA_910596185.1 of Chrysanthemum makinoi. Lineage (NCBI taxonomy): Eukaryota > Viridiplantae > Streptophyta > Magnoliopsida > Asterales > Asteraceae > Chrysanthemum > Chrysanthemum makinoi. The sequence continues at coordinate 64,727,804 of OU343222.1, read as the reverse complement.
GACGACGTCACTACTGAAGACTGACGGCGTCACAACCACAAAGTGACGCCGTCCTAACTATTACTTGGCCAAGACGAAACCCTAATAACGGCAATCTGACGGCGTCCCAACTATAAGGCGACGCCGTAGCAGTTGTAAAACTATATATAGAAATCGAATTTTCAGAATTTTAAGAGGTAGACTTGTGGAGTAAAAACCTAAAACGACTTTGGTCCTGTTTGGACAGTATCTTAGGGTTCTCATACCCTATTTTACATCAAGATAAGTATTTTACTTCATTGATTTCATTATGTCTTCGATTGAATGTGTGTATGCTTGCGTGTTTAACATGCCAGGCTAAATTTCTTGTGTGTTTGCTTAGATCTATGAAACCTAGTTATTAATTATTGATTGGTTGTCTCTTATCTTAATTGTAATTGGCTTAGGAGTGCATTAGGCCATCGTTGTGTTTGAATGCTTGAGTAATCTTTGTGAACCTTAGCTTATAAATCACGTAGCGGAGTTGTAGGTTAAACATCTAAAGATCACCTTAGAGTTAGTTTATGAAACCTAGAGATTTCGTAGGCAATAACCTTAAAGTAGTCTCAAAGAGTTAGGAATAAAAGCATACCCTACGAGCTTAGAAAATACAACGTGTTAAGAATAAGGACGTGACGATTCAACCACCAATAAAAAATAACTAAGGAGTAATAGTATCTAGGTAGACTTATTTTAAATCATCATACGAGCACACATCAATAGACATAAGACTACCATTAGTTTAGATAATTAGATAGTAGAAGTAATCGGTAAAAGTACCAAACCCCTAAATCCAAACCCCGAGATTTTACCCTTAGCTTTCTAAAGAAAATATAAAAAGATAAAAAATAATCTTCCTCAACCTCAACCTTAGCCTAGTACACTTCTCACTAGCATTCGTATTCCCATAGAGAACGATAACAATACCCGAGGCTTACCCAATACTACACTACAACGATTAGGTTCACTGCTTAGGGTGTTGAAAAACTTGCTTGACGAAAAGGAAGTTCCTTTGACACCGAACGCGTTATACGCGCATCAAGTTTTTGTCGCCGCTGCCGGGGAATAGAATAGCTAGTTAGATTTCTATCTCATTTAGGTTCCCTTGCTTGATTCCTATCAAGTAAGTTTTTTTTCTCATTTTTAGCTTCCTTGTAGTCTATCCCCCTTATTCTTGACTTTGTTAGTAATCCAATCACTTTTTATCATGGAAGGTGATAACCCACCACCAATCATTGACCCACCAAGAGGCCGTACTCTTGGTGAATACTCTAGACCGAGCCACCAAGGCTATAGGAACACTATTGAGCTCCCCGATCAAGCTTAAACTACGGCCCTACGATCCGACACCATCCGGTTGGTGCAAAACGGATGTGCATTCCATGGACTTCGTTCCGAAGATCCTAATCAACATCTCAAGGATTTCCTTAAAATCGTTGATTCCATCGACCTTGATGCTACCACACGGGAGACCACGCGCTTGCGTCTCTTCTAATTCTCTCTACGGGACCAAGCTAGTAATTGGCTTAAGCGACTTCCCGCCGGATCCATCTCAAGTTGGGATGATCTCACTACTCGTTTCCTTGCCCAATTTTTCCCACCGAGGAGAACTACTAAACTTAGGAATGAAATCTTGATGTTCCAACAACATCAAGGTGAATCTCTCTACGAGGCATGGACTCGATTCAAGGACTTGCTCCATAAAGTCCCTCATCATGGCATTGATCTTTGGCTTCAAGTCCAAATCTTCTACGATCATGTCAGTCCCTCCACCCGACAAACCATTGATTATGCCGCCGGTGGAAGGCTAAGTAACCTCAATGTTGAAGCATGTTGGGAAGTCATTGAAGACTTAGCACAATATGAAGAAGAAGGATGGGAAATTCCGATAATCCTTGAAAATAGTTTGGATTTCCGCGCACAACTGTTTAAGAGCTTGGAGGCACATGTGAATGAATTGATGGAAATAACCACCCATGATTATGAGCATGTGAACGCGGTCAAGGAATTTTTGCTCCCAAGAAAATCCAGGCAAGATGAATTCGAGGACATAATGTTGACATATGTCAACAAGCAAGAAAAGGAAATAAAACGCCTCGAAGCTCAAATGAGGAAAACACACGTCGCTTTCTTGGAGCTAGCCGACAACTTCATGCTAAAACTCCGTGAAGAAATCGCAAGGAATAATGTACCTAAAAAGATAGAAAAGGTATATGCGATACCGAAGCTCGTTAGAATAATTCCTGAACCCTCTCCAATTCCAATAAGCAAGGCAACCCCCCTCAAGGAATCACATCTTTGTATGAATTCTTGCCTCAACGCTCCTTGCATAAAAGGGACATTTCCTAGGGACATATTCATTGGAAGGGTGCACGTATCGCTTCCCGACTTCCCTGACATAAGGAAACGTTCTTTTGGTTTTAAACCAGGATCGAAAAGTCTTCATCCCAGACATTTTAATATTTCTAGAATCCTAGTTGAAAGACAATTTGACATGTGTGTTGCTCACCTTTGTGGAGATTACACGTGGATTGACAAAATGAATTTTAAAATAAAAACCAAAATCTTTGTCAAAAATAGTAACAAGATTTTTGATCCGGGCGGATTCAATAAAACAGCCTCTTTTGAAAAAATTTGGGCGTGACGCCGTCACCACACAAAGGGTGACGCCGTCGCTAAGCCAGATCAGAGGAATAAAAACACCAAACATCTCTTTCATTCTCTACCCTACACATTCTATCCGCCCCACACCACACTACCATGATTTCTTCACATCAAATTCACCACTTTACGTCGTCAATCTCCACAAGGTAAGTAATATTCATTGATCCTTGTCTAGTCAATTGCTCTATTCCGCGCTCAATTTTGATTTCCCCTTTCAAATCCGAAATCCCCCAATTGATTTGATTAATGCTAAATGTTGCCCATGAATCTTGTTAATTAGGCTTAAGATTAGGCGAATAATAATGTTATCATGTGGGTTTGATTTTGTGAGAAGCCTTAGACGGCTTAGGGACTAAAACCACCTAGCCAATGCACCATTGTTGCTGTAGCAGGGGTGTTCGGGTTAAGGGTTATGGTTAAAAACCTGGATTTTTCCCTCGCAAACGTCGTATTTAAATTTTTCTGGTTGGGACGGCGTCAGCCCGGTGGCGTGACGCCGTCAGAACCTTCTGATGTCGTTTTTAGCAGCTTGAGTATTACTCATTTGTTCCCAATATTTTTGATTTCCTATTTTAGAAAATGAGCAAGAGAACAAGAAGAACAAGGGGACAATCTTTTGGCACCCAGGAGAGCATCGCTGACATTGTTTCTGGATGGGGAGTGTTTATTGAGGAAGAAGCCCAGAATCGCTACAATGATTTGCTTCATCAAACCATTGACTCAGGGGCTGTTTTGGATTGAGGATTTGTAGGATCTTACATATATTGTGTTATTGATGATTCGGGTGGCCTTGGATGGTGATGAATTAAGTATGCCATCTTAGAGAGAGAAAGAGATGAGAGGGTGTTCTTGTTAGAGAGTTGTAATACAAAATGAAAATGTTAGATTAATGAGAAGCACCACCCTTCCCTTAGTGGGAAGGGTATTTATAGTTACAAACTAAACGACCTCCTGACGGCCTGTGGATCAGGTATTCAGTGGGTAAAGACCCGTCCTTCCTCCACGGTGTTACTCTAAACTAATCTACGCTACTAACTAACTAATTAACTACTAAATAACGACACGTCTACGAGCTAACATATGCTAGACATAATTGGGGTGACCGACTCTTTCACATGGAATTTCCAATTCCTAACAATCTCCCCCTAAAGGAGGTTACCCCATGAAATACATTTTGCATCCTAGCATTCTATCTTTGTCTTTAGTTCTGAGCTCGTAGACTTCAATTCTTCAATTTCCGCAATCTTTGTGCTTTTGTAGCGATTCTTCAACGTCTGATTATTTTGTACTTTCAGTGGAGGTCTTTGAACTGATCCACATCTTGATGATCTTCAAGCTTTCATTGAGATCACCAGCCACAGCAAATCTCTGGATCACCCTTTATTGTGTTGCCATCATGTGAAGTTGTGACTTTCGGACCGACATGCTCACACTTCTGGAATATGACATCTTTTCATCAGAGTAGCGGAAGCTTTACTGGCTCATGATATTTGCAGCAGCGTAGCGGAAACATAGTATAAAAATATCAGAGCCAGGTTATGTAGATATGCACAAGTAATGATTTCTTCAATTAATTGTGAATGCTGTGAGCATGCGGCTTTGGATTGACTTCTCAATTCTGATCAGCTGCAACCGTCAAAATGTACCTACAAACAACAGTTAGTAATAAAACACATGAAAGTGTCTTTGATCACTTTCGTTGAATTGAGGTACATGGCCCACGGTTCCCCGTTGATCAGTACAAGTACTGCCTGTGATCAGGTAGGATTCCTAAGAATCTCCTTGACAGGGTTTCGCAGCTGCTCTAGCCGTTCTCAAACCGGAACGTCTCAAAGAAGACAACACGGACTGAGTGAATCAGCGAATTGAGATTCACTGATTGATGAAAGATTGATTTGAAAACAATCGCGTATTGCTTAGAAGAAAGAGTTTTGCAATACGACGAAGGTTTTATGAGAAAGATCAGTTTTCAATCAAAAATACCTTTTGCATTTGAAAGAGAATACACATTCGATGTGCTAGAGAAAAGAAGAGATTTGCACATCGATGGTTTTTCCAAAAGTATTTTTTCAATCAGAGATACTTTTTGAGTTTGAAATTGAATACACATTCGATGTGCTAGAGAAAGGAATATTTGCACATCGAACGGTTTTTCCAAAAGTATTCGTCAATTCCTTTCCTGGACCAAGGTTGATTCAAGAGTGAATCGCCCCATCGTTTATGTCCAGTTGTCACAAGTTTTATCTTTAGAAAAGATCTCACATGTCACCCACCAAGAGCTTGTTTGATGTTGGCTCTAGAAGGATTTCCATCTTCATCGTGAATACTTTACATATCACTCGGATGTTCTGGCAATACCACAAAGATAATGCGTAGGACTCTTAATATATTCTTACTTTCCACATTGTGTGAAACAGCAAGTCTTCATTAATTTTTTGTCCTAATAAGATATTGTGGATGATCTCTTGGCTCTAGACTCAAAGGTGCACATTTGGTTCATATGCCGGAGACTAGGGAGAGGGTCTCCTTCTTCAATATCAACAATCTCTAAGAGAAAGTCGATAGATTATGTAGGTTCCTAGTGAGAATGAAACAAGCTCCTTTAAGAGGAACTTGAGTAGCTTGGGAAGTTAGGTGCAGTGCGTCACTGGATTCATGACGGCTTGTCTTCAATACCAGTGTTACCTAAGTAAACACCAGTAGCATATGTATTGAACCCGGTTTCTGCTCTAAGGTTGAATTATTGGAGGGCTATTTCTTTTCACCCTTTTCACATTTATTTCTTTTTCATTCTTCAACCCCTTCAGTGCTTACCGAGACTTCATAACTAGAACCTTGTTGGGTTTATTCCAGTACTAGCTCTATCTCAGTCGGCACTCTTCCCTTATTCTCACTTTTCTCCTTTTTTCCTCATACCTAAGGACTTCTACATTATCTAGTGGATTGTCCCTGGGTAGATCCCTCCGGCTCTGGCGGGATGGGAACGAATACCTAACCTAACCATCCTTATAACACCATGCATAAAGTAAATTGGTCGGTCTTTTGATATTGTTCTTTCCTTCTCGAAACCAATTGAAAAGTCATTTGGAAAATCAATCAAGGTACTTGTGATATAAAATCAAAGCATTTTGTACCTTAATTGTTTTGATCATTTAGAAATGCTCCCCCTCAACATGTGCATATGATTTTTTTAAATTGTTTAGCACATGGAGGCAAGATTTCTTTGAAATAAATTCTTGATCACAATTTCCATAGAAAAAGCCATTTGAATTTCTTTGGTAAATTTCCCCCCTCAATATGTGCGTAGAATATTTGAAATAATTTTATCACATAGAGGAAAGAGTTCTTAGAAGTACTTTCACGATCATATTGCCATGCAGAAAACCATTAGAAAATCAATCAAGGTACATTATGTTGAAACATAGAAATCTTTGTACCTTGATAGTTTATTTTCTTTTGAAATGCTCCCCCTTAATATGTGCTTCGAGATTCGAAAGCATTTAGCACATATGGGAGAGTAGCATGCACTTTTGAATTAAACGATCATCTTTTATCAGATTTCATAATTAAACCACAAATTCTCTCCCGATCAAAAATATCAAACCCTTTGAGATTTTAGATCCCAAGTGATTTAATAAGGTTTAGAAAACATGGGAGAACTTGTGGCCTTGTTTAAATACTATTCTGGTTTTTGGTTAAATGCTCCGCCTCAATCATGTGCATCATGTATTTGAAATCATTTGGCACATGAAGGAAGGAGTGCTTTTGAAACAATCACCCTTTAAAACCGATTTGAGATTTAAATCACGATCTCTCCCCCGATCAAAAATTTCAAACCTTTTGAGATTTGTGATCCCAATTGATTTAAATCATTTAGAAAAATTTGGGGAAAGATGTGGCAAGATTTAATTTTTGAAATTGATTGATGAGGACCAATTTAAAACATTAAAGATTGTTAGTGTCAGGTATGATAGTTTTAAGAGATCTTTAATTAAAATAAAACAATTTCACTATCAAACAAGAACAGAAAAAAATTTCATTTTGAAAGATCTTTGAGTTTTAAAGAAAATCATACCATGACATAACATTAAATCTTTAGAGCACCACTTATTTTTTTACAAACCGGACTTTTATGAAGAAATATCGTTTGAAAATACTTTTATTTTAAATCACTCTCCCCCTCAATCAATGAACGTAGTCAATGATTGAGTAACTTAAGTTTTGATAAAATAAAGTCCGGTAATTTCTAAAATTAAGTGCAATTTGTTTTCAAAACAATATTTCAAAATTGTTTAAAAAAAATAGTATAATTCACTACATTTCCTGCACAAGATACGTTAGGTGGAGAGAATCATAAGCTGCTTTTGTTGTTGCTGAGAGGATGAAAGAAAACCGTCTGCTGATGCAGTGAGACCTCTTACGTTGCATTCTTTCATGCCAACTCTCCATAGAGGTCAAATTAAGCTCCGTTTCTTCATTTGACGATGAAGAAAACCATCTGCTGATGCAGTGAAACCTCTGACGTTGCATATATCATGCCAACTCTGAATAGAGATCCAATTAAGCTCCGTTTCTTCTTTTGTCGACCCAAGATATAGTTACCCTTTCCATTCGGCATCCAATCATATTCATTTGTGGGATCCGGATCGGGAAGATTCTTATAAACCATCTTATCTGCATATGTTAGTCAACACAAATAGATATATGGTGGTCGACAACACCCAAACAGCAATCGACTATTAAAAGTCAATTTAACATATCAATCAGATCATACAAGGCATGAGAATTATGTGTTCATCAAACTCTAATCATCTAATCTTAACAATCATTTCCTAAATTCCTAGTCCTTCGACATAGGCAGATATCATTTTTAGTTAAGCACGTAGGATAATTGTATAAGCTCGTTTAGATGATATAAATTTGAAAACATTCTCCCCCTCAATCAATGACTCACTCTATGAAAAGTTTTAAAAGCGCTGAAGTCATTGATCGAGTTTTGCAAATTTATGAAAACACTAAATCTGATTGATTTTTTTTAACAGCTCATTTACCACCATTTAGTTAAAACAAATATTTTTCTGAAGAATTTTTAGAAGAAAAAATATTTGAGTAGGAACAGCAGTCCTTCGACATACTTTCCTCATTTGTTATTAGGATAAGTGCTCGAAATTTTTGAAAATTTGTTTAGCGCAGCACTTTCCTTTCTTGAAGAGCGGGTTGCTATCGGAAATAGTAGCAAGCCATGGTTTAAGCGCGGGTTACAGTCTGAAATAAGTGCAAGCCATTTTTGAAGCGCGGGTTACAGTCTGAAATAACTGTAAGCCATAGTTTTAGACATGTTTTGAAAAAGAATATTTACACCTTCTGCTCGAACTTCATCTATGGTCCCGTGCCATTATTGAATGACATTTCTAAGACCGTAGATGTTATCGATACCAGAAGACATGTCATGTGAAATTTTCTGATTTTTTTTAAGGGTTTTTGATGGTTTTATATTTTTCTATTTTCTTTTTGATAAATATTTACAGAGATAGAGAAGATGATATAGTTTAAGAAGATGATGATACGAGTACCGAGATAAGGATATCAAGCAGCACGTCGTAGAAGATATAATTCGTCATCTCTTAAACTTCCACCACCAAAGCTTCCGAGGCTCCAGAATAGAAGATAGAGCGTGAGCCTTTGAGAAAGAGAGACTTTGGCAGTGTAACACCCCCAAATTCAGTATACGCTGCGGAATTAAGGTTGGGGTATTACTTCATGGATCACAGTCATAATGATAGATAAACGGCTTGAAAGAGACGTTTACATAAAACAGTTATCATTCATTTATTTAAATCAGAGTTTTACAAAATAAAGGTCCCAACGGAAATACTGAAATACATAGTTTTATTCTTGTGAATGATAACAAAAATGGACGCCCTTTTTATAAGAAAGTCCATAGCCACTCCGTGCCAGATCGTGCTCTAGTTCCTTGAGATAAAACATGCTAAAACGTCAGCACAAAGGTTGAGTGAATCCATAGTGTTTGTATAATAATCAGTTGAACACAAGATAAGCAGTAGTAAAATCAGTAATATTGCAGTACAATATATTTCCCTAAGTCTCGTGACATGCAAACCTTAACACGAACGCGTCATAATAATGACGTAAGTTACAAACATCATGGTGACACCGTCAAAATCTAGCCAAGAGTTTTACCCATGGAAGGTGCATGTGATCTCAAGGAAACATGAAATGGTGTGTTAGTACCTAGGGCTTTGCATGTTGTACCTATGGTGCAAGTAACTAATTGTGGTTAGGGTAATTACATGTAGCATGTAGGAAACTAAATGGTAATTGTCTAGTTCAATTCTAACTATGGTAACAGGGGGGGGGGCGTTAGGCTCTAGAGGGTAGTACCTAGGGCTTTGCATGTTGTACCTATAGTGTAGTGGTGTAAGTACTTAGTTAGGTTTTCTAATTTATTTTAGATAGATACTAGTTTAGGTTAATTTAAATGTAATCAAATAAAAGTAAAGGTTTAAGGTTGGTGCTTTATTGTTTGTACATTGGCATTGATTTGTTGTACTTACCTAAAAAATATATATATATTTTTAGGGCTTGTGCTTGAAAGGTTTGTATAATGTGTTTAAAATTAAATACACTAATGTTTATAATGGGTTTTATGTTAAGAGAATGCTTTTATGCATCAATGACTTGTACATTGTCTTGATAAACTTGTACTTTGGTAATTGGTAAAAGTTTCATATGTATTTTTAATTTTAGTTTGTGATTTCATTTACATATAATCATATGATTTGCAAATTAGGGTTTTAACCGAAAAATACTCTAGAGTCAGGGTTTTATGCCTTGTAAACTTGTACATTAAGTTTAAAGGTTTGTACATTAGGGTTTATGACCTAATATCGAAATTGTTATAAATCAAAAGCTTTAGGAAAACCCTAATATATATATAGTAAACATTCTATTGGAAATGACGCTAATGATATAAGGATACTATATACCAGACATTCCGTATCTTGTGTGAGGACACAACTGGCATGGGTGACCATGCCGGGAAGTTTCAAGCAAGACATTGTGGTGAGACTTCCATTGTCACTTAAGAGTATACATATCAAATGCATTAACTATGCAAATGAGCAGTTTGTGAGTGCGGCTTATTATCTAGTTGTAGGAAAAAAAATGTACGTAGAAAATGAATTATTATTAGTATAAAGGTGAATTTTTACCGGTGTTTACAGTCTCCCCTCCTTAAATGGAATCTCATCCTCGAGATTCACTCGGTGTTGGTTGTGGTGTTGGAGAATAGGTGTGGGTACTTCTTACGGAATTGATCTTCCCATTCCCAAGTAAATTCTGGCCCTACCTTAGAATTCCATCTAACCTTAATGATAAGGATTCGGCTTCGTTTTAACTGCTTAACATTCCTATCCATGATCTCCACGGGTTCTTCCACAAAATTAAGCTTATTGTTGTGCTGGAGTTCTTTCATCGGAATAACAAGTGTTTCATCCGACAAACACTTCTTTAGGTTGGAAACGTGGAAGGTAGGGTGTATTTTACTGAGCTCTATAGGAAGCTCGAGTTTATAGGCTACAGGACCTATTCTTTCCAGAATATTGAATGGTCCTATGTATCTAGGATTTAATTTTCCCCGTTTTCCGAACCTAACCGTACCTTTCCATGGTGATACTTTTAGCATGACCCTGTCTCCAACTTCAAATTCCATAGGCCTTCGCCTTACGTCAGCGTAACTCTTTTGCCTATCTCGTGCAACTTGTAAATGTTGCCGAATTTGTACAATCTTATCAGTGGTTTCCTGTATGATTTCAGGTCCAGTGAGTTGAGCTTATCCTACCTCGGCCCAACACATGGTTGATCGGCACTTTCGTCCATAAAGTGCTTCGAACGGTGCTGCCTTGATGCTGGCATGGTAACTGTTGTTATATGAGAATTCTGCCAAAGGCAAGTGTCTATCCCATCCTTTTCCAAAATCTATCACGCACGCCCTGAGCATATCTTCCAACGTTTGAATGGTTCTTTCGCTTTGTCCGTCGGTCTATGGGTGGTAAGCAGTACTCATGTCTAATTTAGTACCTAAAGCCTTTTGGAGTGATTGCCAAAATCGGGATGTGAAACGAGCGTCACGATCCGAGATAATGGAAATTGGCACTCCGTGTCGTGAAACTATCTCCTTCAGATACAACTTTGCGAGGGTTTCCATCTCATCAGTCTCCTTAATTGGCAAGAAGTGCGCTGATTTCGTGAGACGATCGATGATGACCCAAATTGTATCATACCCACTTGACGTATTAGGCAACTTGGTGATAAAATCCACTGTTACTCTCTCCCACTTCCACATAGGAATCTCTAGTTGAATCAACAAGCCGGACGGCTTTTGATGTTCCCCCTTCACTTGTGAACATGTCAAACATTTACTAATATATTCAGCAATGTCAGCCTTCATGTTCGGCCACCAGTAAAACTTTTTAAGGTCCTGATACATCTTTTCAGAACCCGGGTGAATGGAGTACTTTGACTTGTGTGACTCATGCATAATCACATTTTGCAAATCACCATAATGTGGTACCCAGCTTCTGTTCTTTATGCAACGAGTTCCATCGGAACGACTTTCAAACATCTTGTCCATACCTCATAAATTCTCAGCCTGAATATTCTCTTCTTTCATTGCCTCAGACTGCGCCTGGAGAATTTGAGATGGTAAGTTCAGATAAATGGTCATGACTAAGGCTCTGACTCGAAGAGGCTTAATTCGTTCTTTCCTGCTCAAAGCATCTGCTACCACATTTGCTTTTCCAGGATGGTAACGAATTTCACAATCGTAGTCACTTAGCAACTCTAACCAATGTCGTTGCCTCATATTCAATTCTTTCTGATCAAGAATATGCTGAAGACTCTTGTGATCAGTGAACACAATACACTTTGTACCGTACAAGTAATGCCTCCAGATCTTAAGAGCAAATACTACTGCTCCCAGTTCCAGATCATGTGTTGTGTAATTCTTCTCATGCGGCTTGAGCTTTCGAGATGCATAAGCGATGACTTTCTCTCTTTGCATTAATACGGCGCCCAGACCTTGATGTGATGCGTCACAGTAAACAACAAAATCGCTACTCCCTTCAGGTAGTGCTAAGATTGGAGCTTCGCAAAGCTTTTGCTTTAGTAGCTGAAATGCTTCTTCCTGATCTTTTCCCCAGATGTACTTCTTGTTCTTTTGGGTTAATTCAGTCAAAGATTTAGCAATCTTTGAAAATCCTTCTATGAATCTCCGGTAATATCCAGCAAGTCCTAAAAATTGACGTACCTCCGTAGGTGTGGTAGGTGTTGGCCAATTTTTGACTGCTTCGATTTTGGAAAGATCTACGTGAATTCCATGCTAATCGATTACGTGCCCAAGAAACTGTACAGTGCGAATCCAAAAATCACACTTGGAGAACTTTGCGTACAGTTGCTCTTTCTTGAGTAGTTCCAAAATAGTTCTCAAATGCTCCCCATGTTCTTCTTCGTTGCGGGAGTAAATGAGAATATCGTCAATGAACACTATTACGAATTTGTCATGATAAGGTTTGCATACCCTGTTCATGAGATCCATAAACACAGCTGGTGCATTGGTCAACCCAAATGGCATCACCTGGAATTCGTAATGACCGTATCTCGTCCTGAACGCCGTTTTAGGAATATGTTCTTCCCTTACTCGTAATTGATGATAACCCGATCTCAAATCAATCTTTGAATAAACACTCTACCCTTGTAGTTGGTCGAACAAGTCATCAATCCTTGGTAATGGGTATCGGTTCTTTACCGTAAGTTTGTTCAACTCTCGGTAATCAATACACATCCGAAAAGATCCGTTCTTCTTTTTGACGAACAGGACCGGAGTTCCCAAAGGTGAAGAGCTTGGTCGAATGAAACCTCTATCTAATAACTCCTGCAGCTGGTTGGATAGCTCCTGCATTTCAGACGGAGCCAAACGGTAGGGTGCTCGTGCTACTGGTGTTGCTCCTGGAACTAAATCAATTTGGAACTCTACCTGATGAACAGGTGGCAATCCAGGCAATTCTTCCGGGAAAACTTCCGGAAAGTCCCTTACTATTGGTACATCTTCAAGCTGTTTTTCGTCCGTCTTTTTCTCCGTCACCTGAACTAAGAACGCATGACATCCCTTGTCGATATACTTTATGGTTTTGAGGCATGAGATAATGCTTAATTTAGTCCTAATTCGATCACCCCAGATGATCAACATTTTCCCCTTGTAAGGGATGTGAACCACCTTCTCGTCACATATTATTCTCGCATGATACTTAGACAGCCAATCCATACAAATAACAACATCAAAACTACCAAGTTCAATAGGCATGAGGTCTATGTTGAAAGGTTGGTTTAGTAAGGTCAGAGTGCAACCCTGGATTATAGTGTTTGTGCTTACTAATTTTCCATTAGCTAGTTCTATTTCGTAGGTGTTGTCTAGGGCAGTTGGGGTGAGTTTAAGTAAAGAAGCGAAAGTAATGGATATAAAGCTTTTATCGGAGCCAATATCAAATAATACTTTAGCTAAATGTTGAATGAGAGAAAACGTACCCGTGACCACTTTCGGGTTGTGCTGAGTGTTTCCATCTCCTAGCATGTAAGCTCTTACACGGGCCGTGTTGTTCTGGTTGCCATTCTGTTTGGGACATCGATTCTTGTAATGTCCTTTCTCACCACATCCGTGGCATATCACTTCTACAGACTGCAAAATAGCACCTGAGGCCCTACAGTCTTTGGTTTTGTGGCCGATTCTGTGGCACTTTCCGCACTTAATAAAGCATGGCCCATTGTGGTGCATCTTGCATCGGTTGCGTAGGGGTAGATTTCTAGCATAGCCACTGCCTCCAGCAGGTGCGGCTACATAAGCTTTGGCAGCTTCTTGCCTTTGGTTTTGTTGTTGGTGACGGTTGTTTCGATTCTGTTGGTAATGGTGGTTGTTGTTTTGGTTGTGGTTGTTGTTGTAGGTGTTATGGTTGGGGTAGTTGTTATGATGATGGGTTGTCCTTTTTTCATCAAGCTTTCTTTTGTGATCATTACCTCCCTGGGTGAAACCACGCTTGACTTCCTGATCCATTAACGTTTGAGCAATGGAAATTGCTTCCTCTAGTGACTGGGGTTTTGATGAGGTGACATTCCCCTCGATACTGTGGGGTAAGCCTTCAGTGTACTTTTCCAATGTCTTCTCAAGATCAGGCACTACAGTTGGGCATAGCATTGCTAGTTCCTGAAACCTCCGGTTGTAGGTCTTGAGATCAGTTCCTTTCACCACCAGCTGGTAAAACTCCTCTTCCAACTTCTTATTCTCAGTGCGGGGACAGTACTTCTTTAGCATCTTTGCCCTGAAGTCAGCCCACGTGAGTTGATAAGCTCCTCTCATACCCATAGTTTGGGCAGAAACATTCCACCAAGACAAGGCATCATCCAATAGAGTTCATGTGGCAAAAGTGACCTTACTGTCATCAGAACAACCGCTCCTCATGAATATCGTCTCTGTACGCTCAAACCAGCGAGCCAACTCAGTTGCTCCTTCTGTTCCTTTGAAAAAGGTGGGTTTACAGTTCATGAAATCTTTTTAAGTACACCTGCGAGCTATATCTGTCTCGCTTCCTCCGTTAGGCCTGCTAGTATTTCCAGAGCGGGCCATTGCTGCTGCTTGCCTCTCGAGTGCCGCAGCAACACTGTCTGCAACTAGTTGTTGGATATCAGCTTGGGACATAGCGGGTTCTGGTGTTTCGGTGGAATTTCTTGTTCGCGCCATATTTCTTATTAATGCCACAAGAAAAATATATTTAGAATGATCATGTTATGTTATAACGAATAACAAGGTAAATGTATAGAAGTCATAACAACATAACCACAACAAATAATTTTTTTTCCTAATAAACCTTTATTGATACCATAACATAGCATAATATTACAACCACATATAGCCATAAGTAACTTGTTAATTTGTTGTACAACAAAAGGGATACAAGTATCTTATTTATGCTACATACTCATGGCTAAGACATAATACAAAAGCTAATAGGTAAAGGTTTAGTCTAGTGGTTTCCAGATGTTCCTCCAAGACGGCTCTCAAGTTCTCTGATCTTGTTGTGAAGATTCTGTATATACTCCCATTGTCGGACCTGAGTATCTTCCATCATTATCTCTAGGGTAGTAATTCTGGAGTGAATCCTCATGATATCATCACTTTGAATCGTCATTATATTTGACATCATCAGATCATTTTGATATAACAAAGGGAGGTCTTGACTTATCTGTCCGTGATGTTGCTCCAGGCTATGTGCCTTTTCACGAGTCTCTTGTGACTCTGCTGTCAAGGTGTCTAACTTTTTCCCCGTGGTTGCTTGCTTAGTAATTAACTCCTCTACTTCTCCCTCAATTCCTTCTATACATTCAAGTGGTAACTCGTCAAGGTGTCCTAAAGCAGTATCAATTTGTTCCTCGTGTCTTTCCATACATGCTACAAGTGTAGGAAGGGTAGGCGGTCGGTCCATTGCAGCTTGCGAACTTTCTCCCGTCTCGAATACCTGTTGTGGAGTAGGGTAGTCAGGAGTTGGTGATCGTAAAGCATTGTACCGGGCAATTATAGCTCTTACCTCCTCTTCAAGATCATCTGGATGAGATGGAGGGGTGAAATCTGTAGCTGAGGGCGGATCAGTTTCCTCCTGTGGTGATATCTCCTGCTCAGCAATATCATCTAGATGTGGTGATGAAGGGGGTGGTGAAGATGTGGGAGGTGGTGTAGGTAACATGTACGTGTGTGGCGGAGGCACAGGAATTATCCTTTTTCGTGCCCTTTCAAAGGTTCTCCTAGGACGGTCCTGTGGTGTGTTTGACGGTGGTGCTGTGTCTGAAGGTGTTAATGATGTTGATGACATGTGAACACATGATTGAACAGGGTGTACCCTTTTTCGAGATGTGTTCATGTAGGTTGTACCATATGGATGATAACGGTATGCCTCCATGAATGGTTCTGGTTCGTAAGGTTCTAGCACTCGAAATCTCCTTTGTCTAATTGGTGAGGGTGATGCAGGCAGTGATTCAGAAGGTGAGGAATCTGGGTCAGATGGCTCAGTCTCGGAAAATGTACCTTGTTCCCTCCTGGCAACCATGTATGGATCATCCGGAAATGGAGCGATATCAGGTACCACCGGAACGTCCTCCGACTCCGTAGTGTGCCTGGATACTGGATCAATATCAGGTACTACTGCGAACTCCTCAAATGGTTCCTCGGAAGGATCAGACTCCATATCTAAGGTAGCGTGTCCAGGTGCTGAAGAGTGGATCGGTGAATCCGTAGTAGGATAGGTTTCCTCGGGTACATACTCCGGTAAGCTAGGACTAGAGGCGGTAGAGAAAGACATAACTCTTTAACAACCGGGTAATTATAAATACCTCATTATATATAAATAATCAGTATAAACATGCATAAACAATGTCTGAACGGTGTAGTGGCACAGAGGACTTTATTTAAGTGTGAAAAAGAGTTATAGTTTCGGTTTTGTATTCCGTTCTCTATAACTATGGCTCTGGTACCAATCTGTAACACCCCAAATTCGGTATACGCAGCGGAATTAAGGTTGGGGTATTACTTCATGGATCACAGTCATAATGATAGATAAACGGCTCGAAAGAGACGTTTAGATAAAACAGTTATCATTCATTTATTTAAATCAGAGTTTTACAAAATAAAGGTCCCAACGGAAATACTGAAATACATAGTTTTATTCTTTTGAATGATAACAAAAATGGACGCCCTTTTTATAAGAAAGTCTATAGCCACTCCGTGCCAGATCGTGCTCTAGTTCCCTGAGATAAAACATGCTAAAAAGTCAACACAAAGGTTGAGTGAATCCATAGTGTTTGTATAATAATCAGTTGAACACAAGATAAGCAGTAGTAAAATCAGTAATATTGCAGTACAGTATATTGCCCTAAGTCTCATGACACGCAAACCTTAACACGAACGCGTCATAATAATGACGTAAGTTACAAACATCATGGTGATGATGTGAGCAACAATGCCCTTCGTAGGAGTTTGCCATTCTCCTAGTATTCTCAAATAAAGTGCATTTGGTTACCTATCCGGCTAACACAAATGGGGCGTCAACTGCCAACAGATCTATTTACTATATTCGCGTTCACTCGCAAGTGATTAATGGTTTATGATATGAGGGACTTTTAGTGGCATCAGTAGGTACTTAGGAAATATCAATCAAGATAGCATACAGAAAAATACTTGTGTTCGGTTTTTGTAGCATGTATCTCCCCACGTGTTTTGAAAACAAATATGTAAGAGTAGGACTATGAACTCACCTTGTTGTTACCGTAGTCTGGATGGAAAACAAATTAGGTAATATGAATAAACTGCTCCGACTCTCGACCTGAGTTGGTATGTCATGTTCTTAGTATTCGAGTTCAAGTTTATGTGATAATGATGCTTTATCGATAGTTAGGTAACATGAATTCTCTTCAAAAATTAGCAATACTTATCATTCTTATTTTTTTTATGGCTCGGATGATTGTTAATAAATTTTATCGAAACCCAAGTCGTTAAGTATTTTATGTTTCCAAAATGTTATAATTTACAATTTTTAATATTTACAGTTTTTACCCTTGCACTTTCAAAAATGACACTTTAAACCCTCAACTATGGATTATTGACAAAATCAACCCTTGTATAATTAACTTTGCAGAAATTATATTTTTAGTCCAAGAAAACTTTATCTTTCAAAAATTACAATTTTTATACTTGTAGTTTTATAAGAAAGATTCACTTGTTTTTGGCCTAAATTGACAAAAGTGCGGGTAAATAAAAGCGAGGCCTTAAACGGTTTTTACTACGTTCTAGATCCCTTCAAGAGTTTTTCCGGTGGTCTTTCTAACGGTTCAAACTAGAAGTCTTAAGCTCTTACGGTTTGGTCGCAGTGATTTTCCAAAGTAGGGGGGTTAGGTGCCTTTTGTTGGTGTTGGGCGATATCAGGGCCAAATGAAGACAGATTTTACATGAGGCAAGCTAATGTTTTTTACAACGCATTTTCCCCTTTAAACACTTTTATGTAAGCTCTTCTAAATGGTATAGGTCTCATGTTCTAGTCGTCTTTGATTAGAAAGATACAAGTCCACAAACATGGCCACTTGGCCACGACGCGTTTCAAGGAAATTTCATTTTTGACTCGTTAATTTTTACGGTGTTGCCTAGGGACATTGTAATATGTTTATTAACTCTTTTTAAGTCATTATCCAACATTCTATAACTCCTACGACTCAAATTTTAAAAAGTGCACACAAGGCCTTTTTATGAAAATTTCCGCGAGTCACCTTCTTTGTGGTTGATTATAAAAGAGACTATAAGTGCTTTTAAAGACATTATGGGGGCGCTAAAATCCTTGCAGCGAGCCCTTTAAAATGTTGTAAATCTCATACTTTGCAACCCTTTAATTAGCAAGATATTAATTATAGAAAAGGGCTACTTAAGCTAATCTTGCCAAATTGAAATTCTCGTTTTTAAACCATAAAACTTTATATCTTTTGTATGCAACCTTGTGAAATGTTGTTTAACTCATTTCTAATGTTTCTAAGATAGTTCATAATCAAATTATCAAAAATCCCGAGTTTTTCCCATATACCTGTTGTAAGGGACTTTTGGTGTTTAGGACTTATGGCCATAATGAGGTGCTGTTTTTAAGCATGAAAACTAGGCTTTTCGACCAGGTTATGGGGGCGTTCTAGAGTGTCCTAGGTGGTGTTTACAACGGTACTTTGGTTGACCCTAATATCTTTAACATGATGTAAATAAATGGGGCGCAAGTAGGGGGTGCTGGGCTGTTTTTGCGTCAAGGCCAGAAGCAGAAAAGAAAAGAAAACGTTTTAAACTTTGCAAGGACTAAGACTTAGGTTTGGTTTTTACTACTGATCCTATAACATACTTAATGGTTAATCCTTATAGTTTTTACCCTAGCCAATACCTCAAAACGAACAGGTTTTTATGTAATTGTATTTTTTTTACAGAAAGTTGTACAACATCAGGTTCTTGTTTTAGTTCTATATGTTATGAGTTTTATTAACATAACTAAGTGATGTAAGATATGTAAAAATGTTTAAAGAAAGAGAGTGGGACACTTACAAATAATATGTTGCTGAAACCAGAAGAATACTCCTAATAGCTGCTAATTATTTCCAAGTACACCACTCCTTCTAAGCCTTAGATTAGCCTTTCCTTTCACTACTTAAGGTAAATTTTCAGAATATGTGTGAGTGTGGGAAGTATTGTATGGTGTGTGTGATGGATGAGACTCAAGGAAGGGGGGGGGGTGGGGCTTTATATATAGGTGTGAGAGTGCATGGATTCCCAAGGTGCTATGTCACCTTGTCTAGCTAGAGGAGGGACAAGGTGATGTTTTGCAATACACATGGAAGGTGCATGTGATCTCAAGGAAACATGAAATGGTGTGGTAAAACTCTAGCCAAGATTTTTACCCACAACCTTTGACCATGGTAAAACCTCATGGTAAATGGATGATGTGTAAATCTATGGTGCAAGTAACTAATTGTGGTTAGGGTAATTACATGTAGCATGTAGGAAACTAAATGGTAATTGTCTAGTTCAATTCTAACTATGGTAACAAGGGGGGGGGGGGCGTTAGGCTCTAGAGGGTAGTACCTAGGGCTTTGCATGTTGTACCTATAGTGTAGTGGTGTAAGTACTTAGTTAGGTTTTCTAATTTATTTTAGATAGATACTAGTTTAGGTTAATTTAAATGTAAATAAATATAAGTAAAGGTTTAAGGTTGGTGCTTTATTGTTTGTACATTGGCATTGATTTGTTGTACTTACCTAAAAAAATATATATATATTTTAGGGCTTGTGCTTGAAAGGTTTGTATAATGTGTTTAAAATTAAATACACTAAGGTTTATAATGGGTTTTATGTTAAGAGAATGCTTTTATGCATCAATGACTTGTACATTGGCTTGATAAACTTGTACTTTGGTAATTGGTAAAAGTTTCATATGTATTTTTAATTTTAGTTTGTGATTTCATTTACATAAGATCATAGGATTTGCAAATTAGGGTTTTAACCGGAAATACTCTAGAGTCAGGGTTTTATGCCTTGTAAACTTGTACATTAAGTTTAAAGGTTTGTATATTAGGGTTTATGACCTAATATCGAAATTGTTATAAATCAAAAGCTTTAGGAAAACCCTAATATATATAGTAAATATTCTATTGGAAATGACGCTAATGATATAAGGATACTATATACCAGACATTCCGTATCTTGTGTGAGGACACAACTGGCATGGGTGACCATGCCGGGAAGTTTCAAGCAAGACATTGTGGTGAGACTTCCATTGTCACCTAAGAGTATACATATCAAAGGCATTAACTATGCAAATGAGCAGTTTGTGAGTGCGGCTTATTATCTAGTTGTAGGAAAAAAAATGTACGTTGAAAATGAATTATTATTAGTATAAAGGTGGATTGTTACGGTGGTTACAGGCAGCTTCCCCCCAAACCAAAAATCCATTAGATGAGCAAATTCGAAGCTGTATTTCAAGCTTGCATTAGCCAGGTGCAGAGAGAAGCACACCATTATCATAAATCCCGCTGATCCTTTTAAGAACGATAGTGGAGATTCTTCGTTCGGGGTTATATCATCAACAAGAACAACAACGTATCATCCCACTCTTTAAATTTCTTCTCATATTTCATTACCACTGAAGTCTGAAGTGATGCATCCCCAAAAGGTGTCAAGAGACCACTTCCCCCAAGTAGATGAATTGATGCAATCAGTCTCTTAGACTAGAGCTCACGAACCCGAATACACATATACCCAAAGACAGAGAAACTTATAACATCGAAGTAGCATATTAAGTCCGATAGCCATAGAATAACCCCGATGCATACTTTTCTCTCCCTTGATGATAGTGTAAGAAGCTCAAGAACCCGAAGTACCTGAATGCCCAAAGAGAGAATAACCGATAACATTGAAGTAGCAAGCCGAATCACTTATTATCTCTGCGGATGACTATCTCTGCGGATGTCAACTCCAGAATAAGTGATTATATCTCTGAATCACTGATTAAACCCTCAAGTAAAACAGCTGAGCATCCCCAATGTACACAATCTCTCTCCCCTGATGATTTCGATAGCATCGAAATCATCACACACTTGTGTACCTCATTTATCACCAGAAACTAACTCTTCCATCTCTTCCCCCATATAGTTGGAATAAGAACACTAAACGCCATGAGTCAAACCTTGAGTGTCTCTGCGGTAATGACATTTGTCTTCCCGGGATATCTTCAATCACTTAGAAGTATTAAGCTCATCAAGTTTACTCGCATTTAGATGTGTGTCTCCTTCCTCCTTGCTGGTTTTGATACTTCAGAATCAGCAAAACATTATAAGTCCAAATACTTGAAATCTGTTGAGAAGATCATCATTGGCTCAGATGTATCTGTGAGAATCAACTTGATGAAGAATGTAAGCAAGTCTAATTGGGGATTAAATCTGACATTACACACTCCCCCAATTAGTGCTCTCCCCTAACAGACAATCTTTATGATGAATGCCTAGATTAAGAAGAAGTATTTAGATTGTTAAATGCAACTCGTCTTTAGTCTTCTAACATGTAGCAGAAAATGTAGAACAGACTATAGACTCGACCTTCTTCAAGATTGTCCAATTGGGGAATAGAAAGTCAACATCTTCAACTCACCAAATGCATTCCCGTTAACTTACAAATAGCAAATCTCCTTAACTAAGATCCCTCCCAATCAAACAAGAACAGAAAGATGTTCATCAAAGAAATCAGCCCAGCAACTAGAAGCTCTTTGTCCTAAATCAAATCAGCCCGTGTGAAGATGTCAACCAACGGCTCTTAGAAGAAACTCCATGTAACGATGACCCGATAAGAAGAAGATCGGTTCTTACATGAGTTAGGAGCCGTATGACCATATATTCTCAGATATCGATCAACCATGCAGTAAATTCACACTTTTTCTCCCCCTCAAGAATTGCATACGGAGTTGCCATTCTTGATTGAATAAGTGAAATCATCCAAATGTAGTCTATTCACACTTCTCCCCCTCAAAGGTTGCATATGATGTCGCCATCGTCATTATAATATAGCAAGTGGAATAAGAAAACAATCAACGGTAGCCCGGTTCACTTGATAATTGAAAGCGCATGGAAAAAGCATGAAGCATGTTGATGAGAATGGTCATAATTGAGAAGATTTCTCTTCTTCTGAAGATAATGCGCAATGAAGCGTACACATTTCTTGTCTTTAGAGTACGAGGCTTGAACTGTTGTGTTCAAACGTCATTAGAAGATTTCTCTTCTTCGGAAGATAATGCACACTAAAACGTACACATTTCTTTTCTTTAGAGTACGCGGCTTGAACTGTTGTGTTCAAACGTTATTATCTCTCTCTTTTCTACCTCTCTTGGCAAACTTGATATCAACCCCATTATCATTCAGTAGGCTCTTTGTCGTGACAGCTGATGGAGAAAATTCAATATGATGAATTTGACCCTGAGGTAAACTAACCCGAACTCGTGACTTAAACTTGCACAAATTTAACAAAGAGCGGTGCCGAGACTTCATCCTTCATTGAATCTCTAAGTACTCTATACTCTTCATCCAACCAACCATCAAGTATAAGACGTACATCACCTCTTGAAAATCTACAATTGAATGTGACACTGAGCACTACAACGTAACTCCTTAAAGTGATAGTTATTTTGTGGTGGTAAGAGCCCAATTCCCTCAAGTGGTAAAAGAAAAGGAAAAAGTCACCCAACAATAACTAGATTTCCAAGTCTTCGTTTTTGATAATAACTCGAACAAGGATCTTGAAGAATCTTCATCCAACCATCCCCGATACCTTCAGATACTAAGTACACTCACTCGTGATATTTCATTTCAACCTCAAATAAATAATAGTGAATTAACCATGTTGTCACATCTTCTAGTTGAAAGCTCAAATCTAGCCTCCTTTGATGTTTTAGGTGAACTATGATAATGGTTTTCATCCCGACCATGGTTAAAAGTACATAACCCCGTAAAACTTTGAAATAACCAAACAACCATGAAGAATATCCAAACAATCACCCAATTCATGAAGTACACCTTTTTATCCCTTCTTTGAAGCAGAAACCGTATCACCAGCATCAAATAAGATTCCGAAATACACTTTCCTTTCTCCAGGATGGTTCTATGATCACGGGATTTTACAATTCTATGGTTTAAACTGAGAAATAGTTTCTTTTGCGGGATTTTACAAAACCAAGAATAAACCGTAAGATAGATCCGGAAAAGGATGTTTCCATTCTCACGGGATTTTACAAGTCTATGATTTAAACCGAGAAATAGATTCTTTCGCGAGATTTTACAAAATCAAGACAAAACCGTAAACAATGTCAGCTTGAATGTGTTATGACAAATTCGGTTTTCGATGAATATTTGTTTTAAGGGGAACATGCAGCGGTTCTTCAACAGTTCATTCTCCAACATCATCAACAATCCAATAAACACTTTGGTAAACACATCATTCACGCATTCTGACGGCTATTGTAGTGACAACATGGTGAAGTAACCCCGATATGCCAAACTTGATCATGAAGTAAAATTGCCCAGATTTGTTACTTAAACTTGTATTAATCCTTGTGAAGAAGAAACGGTGTACCCAATGTACAAAACCTCTTGACGTATCCTCAACTGCGTGAGACACCGGAGTGATAGTTATGTTGTGGGTTAAGCGAGAAAGAATCACAAACGTAACTAAATAGCCAAGTCTTTATCACACTCTATAAACGCCCAAACAAGTCATCTTCGCAGAAAGGTAGAAAGAAAGAATCCTTACTTCAAATTCAAATAAGAAATATCATACAAACAACCCCGGTAGTCAACCTTGTTCCAATAACAATTCAAGCCGTTACGTAAAATTTCCCGTGAAAATGTATAGACCAAAGAATTAAACCTCATACCACAACAATTCTCATCATTATACCAATTCTCATAATAAAAACTCATTATCGAAAATCTCATCATCAACTCTCATAACATCATCAAATCACATAGTCAAAAATACAATTCTCAGCCGACAAATTATCAAGAGTCATAAATTCAAGTTCACGAGCATGAAACAATATCCAATGAAATATAACACATATCTCCACATAAAAGCTATCATATTCAATATAGCACAAAATGACCATGTCTATAATAATAAAATCAAGCCCAACTTCCACTTATCTTGAACCCATTCCATTCGATAAATCCCATGAGACCCGATTCGACATCCATAAAGCCTAGTCCAAGTCAAATCCTATATCGACAATCCAATACTCCCGCGGCCCATTTTACCACATATACACATGATATAAAAAATTCGGTCCATAATATGATGAATATTTAGCACTAATATCCACTTAAAAGTAATCTCAAACTATCATACTTAATAGATATACGATGAGGGTACATGGCATGATCAAATGCAAATAAAACACGGGCCATGCACTCACGATCCATCATAGTTAAAAATTCAAGGCCCATCATAGTTAATAATACAAGTGGTATTAAGCCGATCCACACATGTCCAATGTCAGCCCACATGAATTAATCCTCACAATAACCTAATTTTCAGGGTATAAAAAATCCCTCACACCTTAGCCCTAATTTCTCTCTCAATCCGCCCCCATCTCACCTCGTTTCACATTCTCACAGAACAGATCTCACCACATAACACGCCCCATCTTCATAAAATCCTCCTCAATTCGTTACAAACAAAACCAAATCAGAATATTCACCTAAAATCAGCCTCTAATATATCCACAATTACCAAAAGACAAAAAAAAAAACCCTAATAAATCTACCTATACGATTACAGTCAGCCCCCAACATGTAATACCATTAACCAAGATGCTCATAGATCGAATGTTCTTTCGAAGGCAAGACCTCGCCACAGGGATGGCTCAAGGTATGGTCGTAGTGATGCCATCAATATCAAGCCAAGGTAGGTTTCAACTTCCTTTTGATAATGAGATTATAATGAAAAACCGAATGGAAGGATTGAATGAAGCCTGAAGGTTTTGTTCTTTCTTTAAGATTTCGAATAGTTGACAAGTGATTTAGAGATAACAAACTGATCTATGATGAATTCCTATTGTGGTTGATAGGATCTTGAAAAAGATCAAATGATAACTCGCTTATCCACGACTCAAGGAATCTGAGATCAATCACATTGTTTTGTTAGTTTTCTTGAAACCGAATCAAAAGAGGGTAGCAAAGATATTGTTTATCCTTTTCTTGTGTTTTGATTAAATATTATGATCGATGATGTGTTTGAGGTTCAAAAACTTGGTGAATCTTTTAAAGATTTGGAACAAGGAAAACCCAACTGAGATCCATTATTTAGCCTTTTATTTTACTTGTCAACCGAATAAGAGTGGGTGATGAAATCAATCATTGTTTTGTCTTCACTTCAAAAACATTCGGATATTGTCATTAACATAGATCTGTGATGATGAGTTTTCGTGAATAAGGCTCTAGTAAGTCTCGAAATATAAATGAATGACACGAAAGTGATTATGAGATTTTGCACTTAATTGAAGCGTTGAGACTTGTTTTAGATATAGATGAGTCATTGTCTTGGATCATTTATTTTACATAGACAAGTCGCTTCTTTTCCATTTTTTCTTCACAAGTCGCTTAGATTTTTGACCTTATAAAACTTTTAAGTACAAGTCGCTTCTTCAAAACCAGTATGACAAATCGCTTGCCATTTTAGGACAAAACGCTCAAAAACGTTTCGACACAACTCGCTTTTAAAAAAAACTCAGGACAAGTCGCTTAAGCCATTTTAATCACACAAATCGCTTCACTGGTGATACATTGAATCTTGACATAGTGACAACTCGCTTTCAAGAAGATTTGAACATTTGACTTTTTTCGGCGAGTATTCCGACCAAGTTTCTGACCAATCTTCATAGCGAACCCAGAAAATGCATATGAAATCTTCATTTTGACCCATGGAACTGACCAGATGTCCACAATAGTTCACGAATTTGGTACAAAAAAAAGGAAAAATGAGTCAAATAGACCGCGCGCCCTAGTGCATATCACTTTATGGACCACGCTTTTTTGCCTTACGGAAATGGACTTGTTGCCCAGCGACTTTCTTGTAGCCAACCATATGGTGCCACGTGTCCGACAAAGGTACAACAGAAGTACATATTTTGAACGTATTTGTCATATATTGTTTTTTGGGCAACCAAAATGTATTTTCGAGCAACTATATATTATTGGGCAACTTGTATTTATACACAAGGATAATATGGTCAATTTACAATGGCTGTATTATAAAAGTAATATTAATAAGTCAGACACGTACTCACACTCCATCACGCGCGCACACACACACAATCAAACATCTTCTACTAAAATTTAACAGCTTCTACAATTAAACATCTTCTTCTAGATCACGCGCACACACTCACAAACCACATCTTATTCACAGAACCCTCTAACCCCCTAATTAATTTTACTGTATAATTACGTATGACAAAATTAAAGTTGTACAATTGTAAAATCGCAGTTCGTTCTACATTGAAGTTGCTGCCAGATATTAAACTCTGTTTGTCAAAGAATGAAAACCGCGAAAGGTTGTTCAGGCAAACAGTATGGTTGGATATAAATTCGTGCGAGAATGATTGCCTTCTGATGCATTATGTTTTGCAACACCAGGTATATGTTTCTAATATCTCCTCTGATTCCCCTCCACTAACATTCCAAATAAGGGAGCATTCGTTAAGGTTTGGTCGGAAAGAATTTTGTCTGATAACAGGGTTTCGATTTGGCAAAGTTTCAAAACCGAAAATGATCTAGCGCTTTCTGTGATCGTGTATTTCCTGAAAAAAAGAGTAACGGTGTAACAAATGTACATGCCATTGATCTTTTGGAACTTGTTAATGATTCAAAAAAGGATGGAAAAAGGTGGTTATCGCTTTCTGATGAGGATGCTGTTAGAGTGTGTCGTTGGTAGCGCAGAGCTGGTGTTTATGGGAAAAGAAGACAGAATTGCATCCATAATCACTTATTGTCCTTGGTTGATGATTTTGAGGCCTGGAATGTATTTCCTTGGGGTGAATATATGTGGCATAAATTTTATCAAAGGACTGTCAATATTGTTCATATTCACAGAAAAAATCATTTGTTAAAATTGAAAAAAAAAACCCTAAAGTTCAGTGCCACATACAATCTATACGGGTTCGCTTGGGCTTTCAAGGTTTGAATTCTCTGTAGTTTGTACTAATGTATGTATGTCTTTGTTTGATAACACGTTTGTTTTAGAAAATTGGTTATTAAAAGCTTTTGATTCTATTTTGTTCAATCGAAAATTACCTATAAATAATGATGTTTTTAATTGTTATGCAATGCTTGTCTTTGCTGTGTATACACGTAATATAAATGTTACCCGTAATTTAGATAACAGCAATGTTATAACACTTTTTAGTTTGCGATTTTTTTGTAATTTTCATCATAAACGTATTGTTTCATCGTAAACAGATTACATTTAGCTTGTTAACACTTTAAACAAATTAAAAAATGATAACTGCATAGCTAGACATTTTTAACGATGACGGGTGTGCCTATTACAGATTTGGATTTTAGAGAGTTTTCCTAGAAGCTAACTTTGGTGGGTGAAAGACAACAAGGTGATTCCACATGGTCTTGCTTGGTCAGAACTTGCAAAGTTTCGGAACGAAGACTGTTGTACTCTCTTTGGACCGGTAGGCATCACACAGTCTTATGATGCAAACTATACTAAGTTGTACCTAACTTTTTTCACAATATCAGTAATTGTAACTCTTTTTTGTTCTTAGGACTCAAGTCCCATTGTTGAAATTTCGCAACACACAAGCTGAATTGAAGCAACCATGGTGTATTTACAGTGCCCAATATATAGATGGTTTGTCTGTGCAGACCGCAGACGGGTTGTAGAAGACGCACATCACTCTAATCAATTCGTGGACGCTTTCAATTTACACACTGTCATGGAAAGTCAACTACAGGGGTTACCTGAAAACGCATTGCAACTCAACATTGAGCAACAATATTCTTTAAATGGTGCACAAACGGGGACCACTCTTTCAACAGGGGCTGTAATTCGTGAGTAAGTGCATTCGGATCAAAAACTTTTGATGATAGAAAATGGCATTCATTCGGTCAGAAACACACCGGTCGTACTTGATGTGTTTACGGATGTCAAAAGTAGAGTTTCAAAAGTATAGCAACTTTTGGGTCTTAAAAATGATGCGGCCTTCGCTCCTGAAAAATCTAAAAGTTGTGCCAATACAAATGACTCTGACGTTAATCCTGATTATCCGAAGGTTTGTATTTACTTTTAAGGTTGCCTCCAATGTTATACCAAACCCAAATAATCCTTCGTGTGTACACTTATATCAAACCTTAGGCTCTACAGGCCACGTCGTGTCATACTCTAGGCCCTAACGAGGATAAGGTCGTCGATGCGGAAGATGCAACGGACAATGACAATGATGATGGGCTTAAAGAAACGCAACCATGTAACCTTGGGATTCTTGTACAAGCTTGTGCCATGACCCAAAAATGTCCTGCTATGGAATATGGAGGTGATCGTACTACTCAACTTCAACCACTTGCACCAAACGATAAAAAAAAACACGGTGACCCCATTATTGTATGTTATCTTTTATTTAGACTTTACATATCAAGTATAACATATGTCCATACTTATGTATATATAATTAAAATTCATCAGGAACCGGATTGTGGTATCGATTGGTCGTCGTACATAAACGACGATAAACTTTAGTGTGATAATTCTGTAGATGCAATGGATTCGATAATCAACACCAAGATGTGGTTCAGAAACAATTGCACTGGGAACTGAACCCGTTAACAATATTGTTGGTGTGCAGACGGAAGAAGGAACACCAACCAACAAAGCTTTTGAGGTATCTACATTATCAGTAAAACAACGCCGATAAATAAAAGATTTTAATGTGCTTGTTTTAACATACTATATTTTGAAATCGCAGTTCAAAGACAATAACCTGTCAAATGTAAATGTGGTTGGCGAAAATGACACACCTATGTTGGGACGTGTTTCCTCCGGAGATAATTTCAACAAAGGCCTCGATAAAACATTGTTTGTTCCATATTTAGATTTAATGGATTTTGATGAGCAAGAATTGAATGTGGTTGAGGAAAACTCGTTTGTTGGCCTCCGTGCCGGTAACAATGATGTCGCTGCTGTTACCTAAGAAGAAACACCAACAAAGAAAGACCTTGAAGCCCCTAAATCTCAGGTTAAATCCAACAAATTGTCATTTGCAAATGTGGTAGGTCCTAATGACAAACCTCCATTGGAAGAACTTTTCTCCCATAATAATACAAACAAAAGAAAGAGAGTCAAATTGAACGACAACCTCAGTAAAAAATACAGCATTGTAAAACATTATAAGAGGATGGTGACTCTGTCAACTCGCCAACGGCCTATCAAAACATCACTACTCCTTGCCACCGTCTTACAAGATCGCAAGGTGTCATTAACGAGGCTTTTATCCCGGCTGCCGGTTCCGATGTAAAGCACCATATTAAATTCAAACGGAAATGAATATTTTATGTTTGTCTGCTTATTTTTCAAGTGTGTTTTCTGGAAAATTCAGGAAACCCCAAAACGCGTCGCGTTAGTCACTTGTATTCGCCCAGAATTGAACCGTTTGTAGAGGTATATTCTGTTTGTTAATCCATTAACATCATTATCATATGGTTAATGTTATTCAAAATATAATTTTTTTTCTTTTTTTTAGGAACTTTTACGACACCCGAAATGCAACAAGGAGAAGGTTACTGTGCCTGATTACCTTCACACCTATTTCAAGCTTAAAAAACCATTACTTTATACGTTCCCTTGGGGCTCCAGTGCCGTTGTTGTTTACAGGGGTTTTTGGGTAGCCTTGGCATGTGTTGAGGATTGCACCCACGGGTGGCTTACTGACTTAGTGAGTAAAGCTGATTTTTATCTTGTCTCCTACACATGTTTATTATTTCGTTTTGTTAAATTGGAACCGAATGTTAACAGTTTTGATTTGCTTTATATGTCCGCAGCACTTGGATGTATGGCTTGATTTGATGTGGTTGTTTAGACCAGTCGATGCAGATTGGGCTTTGGCAGGGTGTAATTTCTGCAGTCAAATCCTAGATGGAAAACTACCTACCACTTTCGGATGGCACAACATACCCTGCGCTTGGTGAGATGTTGAAAAGGTCAGTTGGCTGACCTCTTACGTACATCTAGCACTACCGTTATAAGCGACTTATAATATTCTTCAATTGGTTTATATATCGGTGTATTTTCTGTGAATGAACGAAAACCACTGGGTACTCGGTGTGCTCCATATCCGCCTTTGGATTTGTTTACGTTTATGACTCTCTTGTGTCAGTCGGAAGGAGTTCACGGTGGTGGCGAGGTTTGAAGAGAGATTTACAAACACAGCTTCAACTTTACCTAACAAATGCTGGGGTACTGCATAGTAAGGGCATCTCACCCGAGCATTATAAAATCACATACAAGTTTCCAAAAGTCCCACAACAATCAGACTTGTATGGCGATTGCGGAGTATGGGTGTGCATTATATTATACAGATTGCTCCGTAACCAGCCTCTCGAAGTAGACGACCCTCTTCAAACAATAGTAGCTTACCGTGAACGGATGCTGAATATACGGAAGCACAAGGTTGAATACAAAAATTGTCAGCGGTTTTCAAGGTACCATCCTTAATGTCCTTTTGACCCATAATTATTGTCACATGTTGACTTGTGCATGATTTTTCTATCACTAGCAGTAGTTAGCATAGCTAGCAGTTCTTATTTTACTACTAGCAGTTGTAACAATACAACCAACTCGGTTTGACTACCTACCAGTTGTAAAAGTAACTACCAGTTGTAAGTATATAAGCAATTCATTTTATGTTTTGAGATTCCTAATCTAAGTAATCGAGCATAAAAGCAGTGCAGCTTTTTTTTACGTTTACAAATATCGCATATAGCTCAAAATAATCATCTCAAATGAATTTAGCTGTACACATCTTTTCGTTGAGGTCTTCTATCAGTGGCACTAGTAAAATTAACAAGTACATGATACTATACTACTACC
Source organism: Chrysanthemum makinoi (assembly GCA_910596185.1). Lineage (NCBI taxonomy): Eukaryota > Viridiplantae > Streptophyta > Magnoliopsida > Asterales > Asteraceae > Chrysanthemum > Chrysanthemum makinoi. The sequence goes on along the minus strand of OU343222.1, from coordinate 64,696,856 downwards.
ATGCGGTACTAGCGATTTTCTATCCTTTTTGGTATTTGGATAACGCTTATCCACAATTATAAACACTTTGAATTTAACTACTCGACATTTTAATTCGCAAATAAGGGACTCTTTGAATATCTTTTTATAAGCTCAACTGCATTTCCTTTTGGTTTTTTTTATACCAGTGCACATACACAAAAGGCATATGGTTTGTAAACCAATTCTATATTGGTTATGTATATGTTATTAATATTTGGTATACACCTGAATTAAATATTATTTGGTTGCCCTAAAGTACATCATGCTACATGTCCTTTAATGCCTCTGTTCCCAATCTCTTTCTTCAATAAAAATCTTTCTAATTTTCTTTAACAAAATTTTTCTTTCTTCTTTTGGTCACTTCACATCTTTATCTCAATCTTTATGGTTTTATTTTGACAAAATGTCTGACAATATCCCACTGGATGTTTGGTATGTGCTAAAACACATACCTTTTCATTATCAAAACTGACCCAAAACAACCAAGAAAGAGCCGTTTATTGCTAATATTTGTGGTTTTCTTGAGTTTGTGCTTGTGCAGGTACGGATATGTAAAAACACACAAAAAGGAACCAAATCAGACGAAAATCCGAGCACGAGAGATCAAGAGAGCTTAAGCTGAGCCGGAAGGTCGGGATTGTGCATTTTGGAAGATTTTATTCTCTGAGGATGATTTTTGGAAGTTACAATCAAGTTGGTAGAAATGTCAAGATTAGTCCCTGAACTTTGAGCTTTTGGCAAGAGTGACCCTCAAGTTTGAAGTTGCAAATTTCACCCTTGGATTATTTGTTAATGACAAGATTGGCCCTTTATAGAGATTTTCAGAAAGTACAGTTTTGGTCCTTGAAGTTCAGATTATACACTTTTGGCCCTTGATATGTTAAATTGTTTCAAGTTAAATCCAAAGTCCAAATATCCAAACCCACGGCCCAAAATACCTATACCCGGTCCATTAAGCTAAACCCATCCAACCCGTTATCCATTATCCCAACCCGTATCCCACAATTCGGACCCAGGTCAAAACCTCCTATACCCGGTCAAAACAAAGTTGAAATATATTAAATAAACCAAATAAACCTCGCGCCTATTTTTACCCCAATTCTGGAAATACAAGAACCCTAATTACCCACTCAGTCAATTGGTCAAAATTACCGTAATTAAGGGCATTCTTGTACTTTCATCTGACACCACTGACACATAGGGAATGACAGGTCAGCTATCCGTGTGCAACATCTCAATCCTTGCTCTCTCATTGGTCGAAATAGCGTGGATGATCTAATCCAAGGGTGCAAAATTGATGGGATACGTGGAAGGTGATCTAAGGGTTGTAAACGACTCAAAGAAGCACACAATTGCGATTTCTAGATGTTTCCAAGGCCTCAAGACTCGGTTATAAATACCTCCTCATTTCGCTTGTAATAGTAAGTAGAATATTGAGTAGAATTAGTAGCTTTTTAATGTTTTCTTTCTAAATTTCATTTCGTATTTTGATTTTCGATTTCTATTGTACTCACAAGTTTATTAATACAAGTAAATTTCAGTTTTCATTTCCAATTAATCTCAATCACTGTTACATTAATTTCAGTGGCTTATTAGTGTTTCAGTTATTCATATTAGCTTATATAAATTTAGTTTCAGCTTATTTACTCTATCAAATAAAAAAATCAAAAAAAATAAGAAAAATTATTGAAAAATAAAAAATGTCTTGAATCTGTACTTAAGAGCAAATCAGTTTAGTATAAGCTTTTATAAGCTCATCATTAGCTTATTAATTACTTATCAAGGTCTCTACTCAAGTTCTACTCTCAAAATAGTTTTCAATCAAATTAAGTCAATGGTACTGTTTGGTTCTGAATTGCTGATTTGATCATGGAAATGGAATGGATTGCTGATATGGAGCTTGGATTGGGTTTAATGTATTGTTTTGGGGCTGAGATTTTAGGATAGTGGTTACTTTGGTCTCATTGGCAAGCCATTGTGGCTAGGACTTCTTGTAAGTGATAGCTTATTTCAATTCTGTCAAATTGCAATTACTGTTTTAGTTTATATTTTAGTTGTAATATCTGCATGATTTAGCTGAAAATTACTGTTGGATCTGTTTTTAATGATAATCTGTGATTAGGTTAGAACTTTCTTTGTAGATTGCATAATTGAGTTATATAAACTACTGTTTGGATCAGTGGTTAATACTGTGCTAGAGGGTAGTACATTGGAATGGTTTTGTTGCTTTAGGCTTGCTTAGGTTTATTGCATTTATAACTGTCTCTATTTTGCATCTATTTTCATTCTAAGTAAAAATCTTATGTCAACTGATCATGAAGTCACATCTGTTTGAATTAGTAAGTGAAATCTAGTATATAGGTGTAGTACTAGTTAAGTTAGCTTGCATTGGCTTCATTTCACTATATAACATCAAAATCAGTTCATCACTTTGAATCAAATCTCACTAAAGTCAAACTTTTAAACTGTTTCAAAAGTCAAAATAATGTCAAAATCAGTTTTCTTCAAATCTTGCAGCCTTTGCACAAGGTTCTATATAGCTTATTAGAAGCTAAAAATTGGTTTAGTCATAGTTTGCTTGGTGGTCTTGAGGACTGCATAATTGGTTTTTCCTTTGAGCTTATAAATAAGCTGGTACAACAGCTCAAACATAGGGTCAGAAGCTGTTTGGATAGAGTTAATCATTTAGCTTAATACTTGGTAGATCACTGATTAGAGGTTAGGAGTAGCTGGATTTAGTTGGAATTAGCTTATTTTAGTATTACTTAGCTTCAGTTACTGTTTGGTAGCTTAATTCACTTATTAGCTTATTTTAATTAGCTTATTTCATATCAGTTTACACATCAGCTTCTTATTCTTATGCATAAGCCTTAATTTTTATAATTTTCTTAGATTTAGAATAATATTTTAGATTTTTACTGAATTGTTCATAATTTTTCATCACTGTTTAGTATTTTTCATTATTTAAATCAGTTTTTAGTCACTTTTAAATAGCTTTTATTGCAAATAATTAAGAAAAAGTTCCAAAAAATAATTTTTCAATTTTCCCAGTTTAATAAAAATATAAAAATCATAAAAAATATTTTTCCCTATTTTTCCCCTTTTATTTGGTATTTTTCACAAATTAAATTAGGTTTAAATAGTTTTAAATTTGTAGAAAATAGAAAAATAATCAGAAAAATAAAAAAATAGTTTTGAAAAGATTCTTAGGATATTTTAGATTTTATAAAAATAGTTTCACATTTTTTCCTTTGATTTTCATAATTTTTAGTATTTTAACTTAGTTTTAAAAGTTGAAAATTAGTTTTTAGTTCTAATAAAATCCAGAAAAATCCAAAAAAATAGTTTTAATTCATAAATAGTTTTCACATTACATTTCTAGAGTAAAAGTAATTTTAGGCATTTTTAGGATATAATATAAACGTAGTTGCATTTTAATTACGTTTAGTTAATTACGTTTCAGTTAAATTCGCACTTAGGATTTCCCGTAGAATAGATTCCCTTAATTACTTTCCCTATTCCCGTAGTTTAAATCAAAATTTCACAAATCAAAACATCGAGCATTAAATTCCAAACCAAAAACGACGTTGGCAATTCACGCCTCGTTGGGAAACGATTCGGGTTGACTAATCCGTATCAACGATCACACACGGGATTTGGTTTAATATTCTTTTTCCTAAAGGAATTTTGAATCTATCTTTGTGATTATTTTTGATATCGATATTGAGGTTTTATCCGTACACACATACCCTTAAGCCTTCATTATCAGCGAATCAGTGTCTGAACTGTTTTAAGTTTCTTACGGTTAGTTATTCACAAGTGGCTAGCTTGTGTGAGATAACTTGACGGGTTTTTTTTTCACCGAATCAAATTTTGGAGCCGCTGCCGGGGAGGTTGTGTCACGACAATATCGTTTGAGGTTTGACCATTAGTGACTCGAGATCCTTCATTCGTGAAGTTACTATTTTTCTATAAAAAAGTAAAAAATATTTTCCTTTTTCTTTTGTATATATATATATCAGATTAAAAATACAAAAAGATTTTCTCTTTTGTTTTTGAGCTAAATAGAATACATCAATTATATAACATTCTCAACGGAGGTGTTATCATTAGTAAGTTCCCGAACTAAAGATCAAAAACTTGCCTTTGTGTCGCTTGTGAGTCGATTTATTTCTATTTGATAAACAAAGTGTGTGGTGGGTATAAGGACGGCCTGACATTAAATTGCGGCTGAAAAGAAGCGGATTTCTAATAAGCTTGTGACCTAAATAAGCTTCTCCGCTCGCTTATGCGTTTGTCTTATAGAAGTGATTTATTCACTTGGGATTATTGGTTAAGTTCACTGTGTTTTCGAATACCGTATCATTTTAATTGCCTTGGTTTTAAGTGCATGCGCACTCGATCTCGATCTAGACGGCTTGAAGCAGAATCGAACGTACACCCGAGTTACGTAATATGTGCTGCTCCAACGGACCACCAAACCCGGTCCTAATCCTCCTCCCGATAATCAAAATGTAGCTCGATCTCGAACGAAGGAGGAGTTATGTCAACCTACAATGTACGGGAGGGGAGGACCCATTGCACCGACTAATTTTCAAGCTACCGATTTTAGCTTGAAACACCATATGATAGAACAAGTAAAAACAGTTGTCAATTTCATGGTTTAACAGATGACGATGCAAACAAACATCTTGATAAATTTTTGACCGTCACTCAGAGTATGAAACAGAATGGGGTCTCCGATGACGCCCTTCGTCTATATCTTTTCCCATACTCTTTGACTCATCATGCCACGTCTTGGTTTGATCGACTCCTGAAGAATTCGATTCATACCTTCGAGGAAATGGTTTGAAGTTTTACGGCAAAGTACTTTCCACCGTCGATGGTGACGAAATTGAGGAACGATATCAGTAATTTCCTGCAATATCCCGACGAATCTTTGTTTGAAGCTTGGGAACGATATAAGCTTGCAATTGATCGATGTCCGAATCATAACATGTTGCTTGTCACTCAAATTGATACGTTTTATAATGGCTTAACGTTGAGACACCGTGAAACAATCAATGCTGCTGCCGGTGGAACTTTCATGAAAAGACGTCCCGAGGAATGTTCCGATCTTATTGAGAACATGACCGCTCATTACAACTATTGGGATTCTATCGCCGAAAGGGGTGCATCATCTCGATCAAATACGTCTTCTTCTCTCGAAATAACCGCCATGAACAAAAGATCGACGATATCTTACGGATTACTCAGATGAATAATCAGAATCAGAACCAACAAGTGAAAGCGGTACACCCGATTTGTGAGACTTGTGGAGGTCCACATTCTTATTCCGAGTGCCCAGCCGTCGGTGGTTACACACATGAGAATGTTTATGCTGCTACGGGAAACTACAATCAACCGCAAGGAGATCGAAATCTTCTTAGCTACCGTTCAAACAATTATCTCGGACCTCCTGGTTTCAACCAACCTCAAAAACAAAACCATAATCAAAACCGTTTCAATGGTAACAAAAATCAGAACCGAGGAGCTAATGCTAATCATGGTAATCAACACTACCAAGCTCCTCCACCTCAAGTTTACCAACAACCACCTCCTCCTCAATAATCTTATCAAGCACCTCCTCAAGTCGCCCCGAACAACGATTTTCTAACTTACATGAAGAACTCTGATTACACCATTAAAAGTTTGCAAAATCAAATTAACGGCATGAGGACGGACTTCAAAAAGGAGATGGACGCTACAAGCAACAAACAAATGACTGAAATAAGGAATATGATGGCTAGTTTCTTTCAAGCCAATCAGCCGTCTACATCTTATTCTCAACCCTCGGGTTCCGGTTCTTTCCCAAGTAACACAATTCCAAACCCGGAGGGAGAAATGAAATCCATTTCCATTCGAGATGATGGGCCCTCGATGACTACTTCCTCTTCGGTGAGGAGTGTAGCACGAGAGACCGAGGTGACAAAGGACCCGGTAATTCCTCTTGATAATGGAAAAGCCAAATACGTCCAACCTCTGGTTGCCCAAGTTCCTTCTATATCTGTCATAATGCCGAGTTCTAACCTTACACCATGCAAATATGTTCAATCACGATTCGACAAAATGAAAGTTGTTTCGGAGACGAAGTTCAAACTTACGACTGATATGATCAAAGCTGCTGAAAAGATTTATGAAGAGAAATTGGAACAAATTTCAAAGATTTCACTTGAGCCTACACCGTCTAATTCTTCCTCGAACCAAGCTCCCGAGAAGCTTGGTGATTCCGGGAAATTTCTCCTTCCTTGCTCCTTAAATGATATTAAGGAATGTAATGCCCTAACCGATTCAGGTGCAAGCATAAGTCTCATGCCTCTTGCGATATATCATGAGCTTGGATTGAATACTCTTATACCGACTCGTATGACTATTGAATTAGCTAATCGAACAATTGCTCACACGGTTGGTGTAGTCAACGATGTTATGGTACGAGTGGATAAATTCTATTTTCCTGTGGATTTCGCCGTAGTTGATATAGAGGTCGACGGCCGAGTCCCTCTCACTTTAGGAAGACCATTCTTGAGAACCGCGAAAGTCATTGTGGATCATTACCAAGGAACGTTAACGATCAGAAAAGGAAATGAAAAAATAGTGTTCTATGCCGAAAAAACGTCAAAACCTCCACCCGATGATCATTTGATTCATAGCATCGGTGTGATTGATTTTTCTCAAGAAAGTGGTGATCCCATTTTACCATCTGATCCGAATGAAGTTGAACCCAAAACGTCTCGAATTGATCTTTCAAGGTTTATGATCAAGAGTATGTCGACAATACAAGCTGAACGGAAAAAGAAACAAGAAAAGGAGTCTACAACCGTAGTGGTGGAAATTGCTAGCTCTAAGAGCACACCACTTGTCCCACATTCGATTTCTAAAATCATGGAACCTTCTTTTGAGACATCTTTCGATCCAGAATCTTTCAAAACGTCATTCACGAATCCCTTGTTCGAATTCGATTCTGAACATACTCAAAATTTTGAAAATCAACTCTTTGACGAAGAAAGTGAGAAGTTCACCGATGAACTTGCTCCTACCGACTCGATTTTCTCTGAGGATAAAGAAGAATACGATGATCCGTTTTTTCCAAAGAAAGATAAGAAAGTGAAGTTTTCGACAGATGAACTTATTGATCCCGAGGTCCAATATTATTTTTTACCCGAGAGTGAATCCTCTCCTCGTGAGGATTTTCACATAGATGACACTTTGATCTCCTTCCTCTCCGAGGACAAGATTTTCAACCCCGGGATACGTGTTGAGGAGTTTAATGCTAAAAATGTTATTCGAGATAAGGATCCTCTCTTGGATGCCTTCGTTGATGAGCCTTTGAGTAACACCTTTCTATACCATGAGCTCCCGATTTATTTGGAGTATTCTCTTACCGATCCTTCATCCCTTCGTCCGCCCGCAAAAACGCCGGATGATGGATCGTTCTTTCATATGCCTTATGTGAGTTTGGGAGGAGTTATTCCGTATGTGCTGGAGCCCGACATTTTCTTTCCCTCCCAACCCACCCAGTCTCATTCCTTCGGGAATGAGGACACTGTTTTTGACCCTGGTATCTCTACCATTTTCTTCCCTAAGGACAAATGAATTGGGGACGAGTCGGGCTAGCGACTCGTTTAAGAAAAACAGTAGCGCTTCGTGGGAGACACCCCATGCTTATCCATCTATCTTCTTTATATTTTCTAATAAGTGGCCGAAGGGGTCGCCTCTTCGATTTTCGTTTTGGTTGTTTGTGATGTTGTGTTTAGGATTTTCCCGATATGAAGACTCTCGTGCTCGAAGTTTGTCTTTTCTCCACTCGTGTTTCATGATCGATGCATGGAAATCGATATCCTAATCTTATCGACTAACGTTTATCTTTGAGCATACTTAATAAACGGCTTTTAGATTTTCGTGTTACCCTTGCTTTAAACATTGAGGACAATGTTTCATTCTAGTCTGGGGTAGGGTAATCTTCGATTTGATTTGACCGCACTTGCTGTATTTTTGTCGTGAACTCTCGCAACCCCGTTTTTCCTTAGAAAATAAAAAATTGTGCAAAAATGAGCAAAATTTAAAATTTTTTCAAGCTTTTGTTAAGTCTTTTTGATTGAAAAGTTTGCTAGTCTCTTAGATAAGAAGCTATAAAATGCGAATTCTAGCTCACAAGGCCAAGATTTTGCAAGTTTCCCTGAGTGACTTTAAATATGCATAACTTGATTTCATTTAGACGAAGCATTTGCTAAGTTAATATATGTTTTGACACCTTGGTGACTTTCAGTGAGAGTAGGAATGGAAATGACTTGAGCGCGTGTTGAGCCCTAGCTTGTTCCCTTAACCATAGGTAATCTAAAAAATTATCGGCTAAGCATCCGCGGATCTCATTATTTGGGATTTTAAATTTGCCGAGATCGAGAAATGATAGAGTTACTTATGAGTTTAGATGCTAAGCGTGGAGTAGTTGGTTCTCTTTAGAGCCCATCGAAGGTACTTATGGCTTTTGTTCCCACAAAATTGTTTCACCCCATATCTGTCTATGAATAATTAGAGATGTTGAGTTTTTGGCGATAGTTAGTTCTTTATCTTCTTAAAAGAATCTTTGTTTTAAAAATTGGGTACACATCAAGGATCCGTAATAAATAAGCAATAAGCAATAAGTGATAAGTGAAATGTAATAAGAAAAGTTATGAGCTGCGATGTCGAGATCGGACCCTTGGATCTTTAGCCGGGATTGAGTGAGGTCTTAGCCTAGCCAGCCGGGATCCTCATTTCATGAAGCCTATAGTCTTGGAATTACCCCGTGAAGCTCCGTAGTTCATAGCTCATACAAGTAAAAGTTCGTTCAAGTTAAAAAAAAAAATTGAAGAAAAAAAAAAATCAAGTATAAGTGAATAAAAATTCCTTGATGTGGACCTCATTTTTGGGACAATGGTTCTTGAGAGAAGGCGGAAAACTAATTATCGACTTAGCTTTGTATCTTTATCGGAATAATTCTTATCGAAACGAGAAATTTGAAGAAATTCAATTCTCACAAAAATAAAAAAATCTAGAGGAAAATAGGAAAATGGGAACAAAAAGTAATTACATAAGTAACTTCCATGGGTAGTGTTAGCATCTAGAATCATATTTAACAATGATTTCGATTTTACGCTTAGTTTGGGGACTTGTGAAAAATCAGGGACGATGTATTCTATCCGTATGGTCACTTCACGCTGTGTTGTGTTTTCTACTCCGTGATCCTAACGTGTCGTTTGAAAAATGTTGGAGTTATTGATCGACATGAAAGTTCAACAAACCGTCATTCATAACTGGAATGTGCTTAATCGTAATATCTATACATGTGAATTAAAAGGTAAACGGGGCGTTTTTAGAATTAAGGGTTCTTAATCTCTTTTGAGGAATCTTTGCTACTTCTTCATAGGTTTAGTAGAAAGAGATTGAAACCCTTGGTTTTAAAAGCGTGAGTTGATTGCATTGCGTGAGGACACGACAATGGTCTCGTCTGGGGTATTTTGGTATGTGCTAAAACACATACCTTTTCATTATCAAAAATGACCCAAAACAACCAAGAAAGAGCCGTTTATTGCTAATATTTGTGGTTTTCTTGAGTTTGTGCTTGTGCATGTACGGATATGTAAAAACACACAAAAAGGAACCAAATCAGACGAAAATCCGAGCACGAGAGATCAAGAGAGCTTAAGCTGAGCCGGAAGGTCGGGATTGTGCATTTTGGAAGATTTTATTCTCTGAGGATGATTTTTGGAAGTTACAATCAAGTTGGTAGAAATGTCAAGATTAGTCCCTGAACTTTGAGCTTTTGGCAAGAGTGACCCCTCAAGTTTCAGAAGTTGCAAATTTCACCCTTGGATTATTTGTTAATGACAAGATTGGCCCTTTATAGAGATTTTCAGAAAGTACAGTTTTGGTCCTTGAAGTTCAGATTATACACTTTTGGCCCTTGATATGTTAAATTGTTTCAAGTTAAATCCAAAGTCCAAATATCCAAACCCACGGCCCAAAATACCTATACCCGGTCCATTAAGCTAAACCCATCCAACCCGTTATCCATTATCCCAACCCGTATCCCACAATTCGGACCCAGGTCAAAACCTCCTATACCCGGTCAAAACAAAGTTGAAATATATTAAATAAACCAAATAAACCTCGCGCCTATTTTTTACCCCAATTCTGGAAATACAAGAACCCTAATTACCCACTCAGTCAATTGGTCAAAATTACCGTAATTAAGGGCATTCTTGTACTTTCATCTGACACCACTGACACATAGGGAATGACAGGTCAGCTATCCGTGTGCAACATCTCAATCCTTGCTCTCTCATTGGTCGAAATAGCGTGGATGATCTAATCCAAGGGTGCAAATTGATGGGATCGTGGAAGGTGATCTAAGGGTTGTAAACGACTCAAAGAAGCACACAATTGCGATTTCTAGATGTTTCCAAGGCCTCAAGACTCGGTTATAAATACCTCCTCATTTCGCTTGTAATAGTAAGTAGAATATTGAGTAGAATTAGTAGCTTTTTAATGTTTTCTTTCTAAATTTCATTTCTGTATTTTCAGTTTTTCAGATTTCTATTGTACTCACAAGTTTATTAATACAAGTAAATTTCAGTTTTCATTTCCAATTAATCTCAATCGCTGATACATTAATTTCACTGGCTTATTAGTGTTTCAGTTATTCATATTAGCTTATATAAATTTAGTTTCAGCTTATTTACTCTATCAAATAAAAAATCACAAAAAATAAGAAAAAATTATTGAAAAATAAAAAATGTCTTGAATCTGTACTTAAGAGCAAATCAGTTTAGTATAAGCTTTTATAAGCTCATCATTAGCTTATTAATTACTTATCAAGGTCTCTACTCAAGTTCTACTCTCAAAATAGTTTTCAATCAAATTAAGTCAATGGTACTATTTGGTTCGAATGCTGATTTGATCATGGAAATGGAATGGATTGCTGATATGGAGCTTGGATTGGGTTTAATGTATTGTTTTGGGGCTGAGATTTTAGGATAGTGGTTACTTTGGTCTCATTGGCAAGCCATTGTGGCTAGGACTTCTTGTAAGTGATAGCTTATTTCAATTCTGTCAAATTGCAATTACTGTTTTAGTTTATATTTTAGTTGTAATATGCATGATTTAGCAAATGAAATTACGTTGGATCTGTTTTTAATGATAATCTGTGATTAGGTTAGAACTTTCTTTGTAGATTGCATAATTGAGTTATATAAACTACTGTTTGGATCAGTGGTTAATACTGTGCTAGAGGGTAGTACATTGGAATGGTTTTGTTGCTTTAGGCTTGCTTAGGTTTATTGCATTTATAACTGTCTCTATTTTGCATCTATTTTCATTCTAAGTAAAAATCTTATGTCAACTGATCATGAAGTCACATCTGTTTGAATTAGTAAGTGAAATCTAGTATATAGGTGTAGTACTAGTTAAGTTAGCTTGCATTGGCTTCATTTCACTATATAACATCAAAATCAGTTCATCACTTTGAATCAAATCTCACTAAAGTCAAACTTTTAAACTGTTTCAAAAGTCAAAATAATGTCAAAATCAGTTTTCTTCAAATCTTGCAGCCTTTGCACAAGGTTCTATATAGCTTATTAGAAGCTCAAAATTGGTTTAGTCATAGTTTGCTTGGTGGTCTTGAGGACTGCATAATTGGTTTTTCCTTTGAGCTTATAAATAAGTGGTACACAACTCAAACATAGGGTCAAGCTGGTTTGGATAGAGTTAATCATTTAGCTTAATACTTGGTAGATCACTGATTAGAGGTTAGGAGTAGCTGGATTTAGTTGGAATTAGCTTATTTTAGTATTACTTAGCTTCAGTTACTGTTTGGTAGCTTAATTCACTTATTAGCTTATTTTAATTAGCTTATTTCATATCAGTTTACACATCAGCTTCTTATTCTTATACATAAGCCTTAGTTTTTATAATGTTCTTAGATTTAGAATAATATTTTAGATTTTTACTGAATTTAATTTTCATCACTGTTTAGTATTTTTCATTATTTAAATGGTTTTTAGTCACTTTTAAATAGCTTTTATTGCAAATAATTAAGAAAAAGTTCCAAAAATAATTTTTCAATTTTCCCAGTTTAAGAAAAATATAAAAAGCATAAAAAATATTTTTCCCTATTTTTCCCCTTTTATTTGGTATTTTTCACAAATTAAATTAGGTTTAAATAGTTTTAAATTTGTAGAAAATAGAAAAATAATCAGAAAAATAAAAAAATAGTTTTGAAAAGATTCTTAGGATATTTTAGATTTTATAAAAATAGTTTCACATTAGTTTTTAGTTCTAATAAAATCCAGAAAAATCCAAAAAAATAGTTTTAATTCATAAATAGTTTTCACATTACATTTCTAGAGTAAAAGTAATTTTAGGCATTTTTAGGATATAATAT
>OU343222.1:64558134-64684275 GCA_910596185.1 Chrysanthemum makinoi | reverse complement strand
ACATATATAGTATACTTTGATACAGCTAAGGCGGTATTGACGTAGAAAGCAATCTAAAAGAAACGTTATAAAGATTCTGCAAATTTTACAAAATTGCCGTAACTCTTCAATTCTGAAAAAACAATGTATTTGTTCAGATCCAAGGTTACTCCTTATCTGTAACCTTAACTGTTCAGGGCTGTTTATTTAATTCCATAATGTGAATACCTTTTTTGGAACGAATTGTCGTCTAAAAAATCAGTTCAAAGATCATTATTTGTCAAAACAATAAACCGTTTTATTAATATCGGAAGGTTTTATTAAATTAATTACGGATGTTCAAACTTTGCGAAACTAATTTTTTCTGCACATAATTAGCCAAATCCACTCATCTTTTATTACCCATATTTATGTTCTTTAGTCTTCATTACCTTTGGACGAAAACGCATTAACTGAAACTTACATTTAATACACGAACTTCCAAAACCATCGTTCGTTCTCTAACTGTTTCACCATACACATTTTGATTTTATTTTCCATACCATTGTTGTTAAATTCATGAATATTACGATTACACATTGTTTTTTACGACGTAAATTACGAAATTACTAGAGATATTTCACAAACCAAGCACTCAACCATATTCGACGACATATCAAAACTGAGGTTTACATTAACATGATTACTTACAGTACTTTTAAACCTAATACTGTTTATAAGGTGGGTATTTTATTGTGTTTAGGCACATGACTACTAGCTCATTAAAACCGGTATTGTGCGTGTTATATATCTATTCCTTAATTATGGTTTGGTTCGTTAAACTATGGTTCGCCCCTATTAACTCGGACATAGCATAACCAACCAAATTACATATTACGCATATAACTCTGACAACTTGTTTAATCAATTTGTGGTTTCTGTTTTGGTTTCCATTCGTTCGGTCACAAACAAAACAAATAACCGGGAAAACATAACATATAACAATATACTAAACGCAAGGTACATCAAACAAAAGAGGTGTTATACTTGGTTGAGAAATAATCTCCCCGGGTGTTTGATAATCGGAAAGCAAGAGCAAAAAGAAAGAAAAGAGAGGCAATAATAAAACTAGGGTTCCAATCTTGTGATTATGTGTTGTATATATAGTAGTTGTATTTGATTTAGGCTTGGAGAGTTTGGTTGTTTCGCATGGCCCACACACAACACCCAAACACGCAAGATATGGGCTTCGCCTAAGGTCCATCGAGCAAAACAAACACGACCCAAATCATTTACTTAAACGTTAAATCTTCGTCGTACCAAAATCAATCACATAATATATTTTAGTTAGGTTTTTAATTATTCACAAGTTAACTTTTAATTTCATTAAATGTTATAAATGTATTTAACTTATTTTTTCTAAATTTCATTTCAAGGGTATTTTAGTCTTTAATCAGCATTTTAGATTTCCGTGTTTTACAATTCTTCTAAGAAAATTTCTGTCCCTAAAATTGAAATGAAACGAAATGAAAATGAAAACGAAAACTAAAACGAAACATACCAAACTATTCAAAGAAATGAGGATAACTAGTTCGTGATCGACTCCGCGTTCCCAGTAGCCTCACGTTCTGATGATTTTTTTCCAAAGAATCTTAACGAACGAATGACTTTTTTTTCTCATGACTCTTTCTTGCCTTTCTAAAATAGCTTCTGGTTCTTCAGATAGAGACATATCGGATTGAATTTGATCAAACGGATAAGAAGCAACGGGTAACGGATGATAGTTGTATCCCCTTAGGAGTGATACATGGAAAACGTCATGAACATGCGATAATTGAGGCGGAAGTGCTAAGCCATACGAACTTCTCCTATCCGTTCTAGAATCTCAAACGGTCCAATAAATCGAGGACTGAGCTTGCCCTTGATTCCAAAAACGTCACACCTCTAAACGGCTAAATTTCAAAATACACGACTCCAACTCGAAATTCTAAATTACGACGATGCTTGTCGGCATAACTTTTCTGACGAGACCTAGCTTCCTTCAGCCTTTCTCTAGCAACAGCTACCTTCTCATTAGTGATCTCGATCATTTCCGGACCTTCAATCAAGCGTTCACCTACTTCATCCCAAAGAAATAGGTGATCTACATTTCCTTCCATAAAGAAGTTCAAACGTATGTTAATGCTAGCATGCCAACCGTTGTTGTATGCAAACTCTACTAAACATAAATATTCATCCCAACCTGCCACCCATTCTAAAGCACAAGCCCGAGCATATCCTCTAAGGTCAGATAGTCCTCTCCGACCGACCATCCGCTTGAGGATGAAATGCCGTACTAAAATTAAGTCGAGTACCCCAAGCTTTTGCAAACCCTTCCGTAAATGAGAAGTAAAACGCGGATCTCTCTCGGGACACAATAGATGCCGGAGTACCATGAAGTCTAACGATCTCTTGCCGGTAAATCTCCACCAATTTACCAATACCAAAATCCTTTCTGATTATAAGAATGAGCGCATTTGGTTAGTCGATCAACAACTACCCAAATCGCATCATGCTTCTTCCTAGTAAGAGGTAGTCCAGTCACAAAATCCATAGATATCTTATCCCACTTCCATGTCGGATATCCAATGGTCGTGAATAATCCATTAGCCCTTTGATGTTCGATCTTAACCGGCTGACAAATCATACACTTCGACACAAACGTCGCCACATCTTGCTTCATGCCATTCCACCAAAAGTATCTGCTCAAATCCCTATACATCTTGGTAGAACCAGGATGGATAGTGAAAGGAGAACTATGAGCTTCAGCCATAACTTTCTCTCATGAAGTATCTCGATCATTGGGACCACAAAGCCTATCTCCATACCATACAATACCGTCATTATCAACCTTAAACTCCGTCGCTTACCTACTTCAACATTTTGCCACCCGCCCACAAATCGCCGTCATCTTTCTCGAGCTTCTTTATTTGCGTATAAGGTTCGAGTCCACCTTCACACTAGCCCAAGATCCATCAAAACCTCATACACACAACTCAACATCCAAACTCTCTAAGTCACGCAAAATCCTAGGCTCAATCTTGATACTCGCAAGAATGCCTGATTCCCGGCTAAGTGCGTCAGAACTACTTAGCCTTACCCGGATGGTACTGAATGTTGGTGTCATAATCCTTAAGAAGTTCTAACCATCTTCTTTGTCTCATGTTAAGTTCCTTCGTGAGTGAAATATACTTGAGACTCTTATGATCAGTGAAAATATCACACGCCTCTCCATACAAGTAATGTCTCCAAATCTTCAACGCGCAACACCAATCGCAACTAATTCAAGGTCATGAGTTGGGTAATTTCTCCTCATAAGGTTTTAGGCAGCCTCAAGCATAAGCTATTACCTTTCCATGTTGCATCAAAACAGCCTTAATCCTTTCTTAGATGCATCAATCACAGATTTGAAATCCTCCGAACCAGTTGAAGGAGTCAAAATAGAGCTGACACCAATCTCCGTTCAACTCTTCAAACTCTCTTTCTCGCTCATCCGTCCCATACAAACTTTCACCTTTCCTCATCGGTTTGTTAGGGTAGAGCTAAGCGAGAGAAACCTTCAACAAAACGTCGTAGGTAACCGCAAGTCCTAGAAACCCTGACCTCAGCCAATGTCGTAGGTCTTGGCCATTTAGTGATAGCCTCCACCTTTAGACGGATCCATGGTGATACCATCACCGATACAATATGACCAAGGAAAGTTTACTTTTCTTAACCAAAATTTCCGCACTTCGAAAATTTGCATAACTTCTTCTTTCTCAAAAATCTCTAAAACTAGCCGAAGATGTTCTTCATGCTCTTCTTCAGACTTGGAGTAAACTAAAATGTCGCCGATGAAAACAATAACGAACTTGTCGAGAAACTCATGGAAAACACGATTCATCAGTCCATAAACACAAGAGCGCGTTTGGCAAACCAAAAGGCATAACGAGGAATTCGTAATGACCATATCTGGTAACGAACGCTGTCTTAGGAACATCTTGTCCTTCACACGTAATCGATGATAACCGCACTCAGTCAATCTTCAAAAGAACTTAGCTCCTTGCAGTTGATCAAACAAATCATCTATACGTGGCAAAGGATAACAATTACGAATGGTAATAATGCATTGAGTTCACGGTAGTCGATACATGGCGCATGCTTCCATCCTTCTTCTTCACAACACAAGACAGTGCACCCCATGGAGAAACTGGGTGAATAAATCCATTTTCTATCATCTCTTGCCTGTTCCTTCAACTCCTTCAGTTCTACGTGTCATGCGATACTGAGCCTTCAAATCGGTTCAAAGACTGTGAATTAACTCAATGCTAACTCAACTTCTAGCGGGGGAAGACCGTGGAGTTCATCGGGAAAACATCGTAAATTCGCAAACAACCGAAGATTTTCAATGTTAGGACTCTCCAAAGATGTGTCCTTAACAGATGCTAGAAAACCTTGGCACCCATGAGCAATCATGGTCCGTGCCTTCATAGCGGAAATGATCTTAACATATTTAAGAGGTTGAGAACCATGATAAACGAATTCGGATGTTTTACGTCTCCAAAGATCACCGTTCTAGCATAGCAGTCAATTGAAGCTCTATGGTAAGCCAACCAATCCATGCCTAGAATGATATCAAAGTCGACCATATCGGAGGGATACAAATTTGCAAAGCTTAATACGATCATCAAAACGAAGAGGACACTTAACGTATCTATGATCAATGATCATGTGGTTCTTCATAGGCGTAGAAATCGATAAGTGATTTGTTAAAGCTTGGGCTTCATATTATGTTTCTTAGCAAATGTGATAGATATAATGGAGTGTGTGGCACCGGTATCATAAAACTAAACAAAGATAATCATCAATGAAAAGAGTGCCCGTATGGTACCCGCGTGCGCCCGCCGGTTACGCGTAGTAGCATAGACACGCCCAAGAGTAGTCGGCGGCTTGATGTAGTTTCCAGAATCGTCGGGTTCTTCTTAGGACAATCTTTAAATCTTGAAAGCCGTGGAGCCAAGCAAAACATCCACCATGGCCTTGAAACACCGCCCGGATGAGCCTTTCACAAGTAGTACAAATAGGTGGGGAGGCAAAACCTCACCGCTGTCCTCTTGTTGACTAGAAGATCCCGAGCACGACCACGATTTGATCCTCTCCGACCGATCCTTGTTGTAAGCTGTTATTGTTACCTTGGTTATGACGATCACTTCCATTCTTACCAAGATTTCTATTATCTTGACCCCTCGTCTCGTGGCGCCCAGTGTCAACATTTCTTCCTCGACCTTCCGACCGACTCACTGATCATAACTCCTATCCACTTGACTCCTCGAATCATAAATCCTACTAGTTTCCCTTATAGTCATTGCCTTTGAGTCCTACCTTGAATCCGGATCACCATGCGCTATTACGCTTGTTGGAACCCTAAACCTCATGATTAAAGATCTCAATGTTACGAGCTGCGCCATTGCAGGCCGACACATTCTCATACTCAATATTAAGCATGGGTCCAACACCCACTTCTTCAGTCCCCACTTGAAGTGCTTAGCTTGACGCCTACCGCCTCCACAATCGCCGTCCCCTCACAAAACTCCCAGCCTCATAACCTACTCATGTACTCATTGGAATTCTCATAATCAAACTGGTAGATTGCCTGATAATCCCTCTTATACCTTGCCGCCAAATCGGGAAGTAAGTTATAGAAGATAGTCCGAAATTCAGTCCGGTACAAGTAACAGAAAAGCATCTCCTCCTCTTGCTTGATTGAGTGCCTTCCACCAATTTAAAGCATCACCTTCCAATTTGAATGCAGCCAAACGATCTTAAACTCTCCACAACCCAAGACTTCAAACAAATTCCATATGATGATCCAAACCTCTCGCCCTCAGTGGAGTAGCAGCATGTTAAACGAAAAGGCTTGAGCTTACCAAACGCCGAGCCAAGTGTGAATACCGACGGTTGATTTCCTCCACCCTACCTGAAGCACCATTCCGACACAATGTTGCCGGGACCTGCTCCATCATCTCGGTGTGTAAGACCAGGGAAAGAGAATGAGAGAATTAGCAATCGCAGTATCCATGTTAGTAGCATGATCGCCTCCATCCACGCTATCGGTGCGACGAAGCTTGAACCCTGAACGATATTCAAACGATTAGCAAAATGAACAATGGTGAGATATGAAATGGAAGTTCGCTGTAGGAATCCTAATCTACCCAAATCCTCACAGGTCAAATCCTAAGCTCTAAGGTCTCAAAACCTAGGCTTCATATGTCACAGTGTCCCGACTACAAGTCGTAACCTGGCTCGATGCCATAAATTGAAAGCCCCACCACAAGGGTAAAGGAATAACAAGTAATGGTGTCATATCAAAGCAAACATAAATATCCAAAAGAAATCTCAACATAAATATTGAAATAATCCAAGTCAAAATGACTTCAATACATAGGTCCCAACGGAAAAATAAACTCCAAATGAAATATCTAAAAATAAAGTCTAAATGGCATCATAAGATCAAAGCTAAAATCTCTAAGGTAAGTCCACACAAAGACTCATCCCAAAGCAATACCAGCCAATGCTTAGATACCTGCCGCGGAAAAGAAAGTGCTGGTGAGCTTCAAAAAGCCCAAAGAAATATATACAAGCAAAACGAATACTAACGAGAACGAATAACAATAAAGTGAAAGAAAGATAGCAAAATCATAATCATCTCAAAAGATAAATCGTCAGATGTAAATAAGTTTTATAGCTTAACTACCTCGAGCCCAAATACATATGCCATATCATAAACATAATCATATTCACATAAGGCAACCTTTGTAGGGGAGACCTACCAGAGTTAGAAGGAACGTGCACGCACAGCTCAATCATCATCGATAACATATAGCATATAACATATAATATATATAACATATAACAGATCTAGGATGCACCCATACGCCCCACAAACATACATTGATAATATAATATAACATGAGCTCATAACAAATAACAGATAAGGGACGTGGCAGAACTTCACTCTATTGCCCTCTAGAGTCATGTCAAGTGCATTAATTACACGGACATGAAACCCCCATGACTAGTTAATAATTGGCTCGGGTGTCAAACTAACTTAGGTCAAATAGAATGTCATAATCGACATAGATCACATTTTATCAAATGTTTAATCATGTTTTCAAAATCAAAGTCTTCATATCATATATTTCAAAATCAATGTTTTATGATTCAAAAATCAAAGTTCAGATAAGCAACAGCTCAAATAGACACATTAGGGTTCATAGCAAAGGCTTAGGAAATCCTAATGTAAAATTCTAACTAAAAGAAAACGTTATAAGAAACCTTTACTGAAAAGGTCAAATATGTACCTTTATTCCAAAGCAAATGATCTAAAAGAAGAAATGTGGAAAGCAAAGGATTATTCCTTCTTCACATAACCTATACACATTAACGGTCGTCCATGTTATTTATGATTCCATAATCGTCTAAATGATCTTTTAATATTTGGCGTTCATACTTAGTATATTTAATGATCTTAATACTTTAGGGTTTTAATAATTAATGAGACTTAAGTGTTTTTATAATTAATATCAGATTAGGTTCATTATGTCATTAATTAAAGTTTAGGGTAAATGTGTGAAAATAGTTTAAACGTAATAACTCACACATAAAATAACGAATTAATATACTCAGCTTCAAACCCTAATCGACTCTCATTTATGTTCTAGGGTTTTCTTCATTCTTAATATCTCATTAATATGCATTTACTTACATGTTACGTCTTTTAATGACTCGTTACTTAACCTAACACGTTATAAAACAATCTTTCCTTTTATGTTTCACCATACACATTTATGATTTTATGTGACATACATGTTACTTATTACTCGGATTAATTACATGTTTACACATTTACAAGTTTACTTGACGTATAATTACGCGACGCATATGAGACACACGATATCACAAACCATTAGGGTTTGGCATACCATATTCGATTAACATATCAAAACTAGGGTTTACATTAACATGACCTTTACTTACTTAATGCACTTTTAAACCTTATACATGGTTCGCTTCAAATTAGGGTTTCGCTATTAGGTTTTACGCAAGTCCTAGCTCATTTACAAACTTAACTCATTCAAGTTATCATGTTTTATACCTTATTCGAATGTTATGCATGGTTCGGTTATAGTTACATATGGTTCGCCCTTATTAACCTCGACATAGCCATGACCAGATTCAATATTACATATTACGTACATAACTCTTAAATACTTGTAAGGTTTAATCATTAGGGTTTCCTTGTTTTGGTTTCCATTCGGTTCGGTCACAAACAAAACAACAAACTCGACAAAAACATAACATATAACAATATACAAACGCAAGGTACATCAAACAAATACGAGAATAGGTTATACCTTGACTTGGTTGAGCAAAAATCTCGACACCAAGGGTGTTTGATAATCGGCCGAGCAAGAGCAAAAGAAAGAAAAAGAGGCAATAATGAAACTAGGGTTCCAATCTTGTGATTATGTGTTGTATATATAGTAGTTGTATTTGATTTAGGCTTGGGAGATCTTTGGGTTTTCGGTTTGGCCCAACCTAACACACCACCACACACACACATACATATGGGCTTTCGCCTAAGGTCCATCGAAGCAAAACA
Source organism: Chrysanthemum makinoi (assembly GCA_910596185.1). Lineage (NCBI taxonomy): Eukaryota > Viridiplantae > Streptophyta > Magnoliopsida > Asterales > Asteraceae > Chrysanthemum > Chrysanthemum makinoi. Next base: position 64,675,637 of record OU343222.1, on the reverse strand, counting down.
AACACGACCCCCAATCATTTACTAAACGTTAAATCTTCGTCGTACCAAAATCAATCACATAATATATTTTAGTTAGGTTTTTAATTATTCACAAGTTAACTTTTAATTTCATTAAATGTTATAAATGTATTTTACGTATTTTCTAAATTTCGATTCCAAGGGTATTTTAGTCTTTAATCAGATTTTAGATTTCCAGGTTTTACATAAACGGTAAATAATAATATGTAAGTATAAGGTTTGATGAATCATATGGTATGTTGTATGTTTGAGAGACACATGTACCATTGTTCTTTTGCTTATGAATGTACATGAGAGACACGTAAATAGGGAGAGAAAAGGAAGAAAAGCTTTATAATAAATTTATTACAAAGCTACATCTACATATAAAATCGGCCATGCATCCATAAGAAGCACACAACATCAAACATTTTATGTGAAAAAATGGTTAGATGTTCAGAAGTATAAAAATTGGATCAATTATTGTTGGCCAACTTAGAACCTTTTGTATCCAGGACACACATCTGTGTCATTAAGCGATAATTCAAAAGTGTGGCTAATGTTAGTAGTGAGAATTTAAAGTAAAATGCATGAAATGTTTATTTAGACAACTCGGCATATGTTTGGAACCTAATTTTAACACTTATCTAATGTGAATAATGCAAGAGATTATAGGTGAGCATGCTGAAATAAAAATAGACATTTACGATGCAGTGTCTGTTGCATACAAAAACCAAACCAAACAACAATTAAAAAGCATTAAATAAAATGCAGGTTTCTTATCTGTTTTCGATATCGATTGACTTCCATTGACCTAGATGGGAGATTCTGACAACGTATTTACCAAACGACGTGGTTAAAAGCGTTAAATTACATATAAACTCATATTCGTGCATAGAACAAAAAGTGTACATACTGTTGTAAGGTTAAGTTAATAAAAGTTAATTACAATGTTTAGACATAAAGTACTTCCTTGTTATGCTACCATAAAATCTACATAACGGTAGCCATATATGCACAAACTTTACAACCATCATTCAGTCACAAAATACATCTTGCTATTCTAATCATGTTAGCCAAAAGACACAAAGTCTTACATACATAGGTACATGGGTATTAGTTTTGTATTTCCTAGATTGATTGGTCTTCTTGTTTAAGCTTTTTGGTGATGGGATGGCCTTTATCCTAGACAAATTGTTTAGAGCGCTTTTTGTTAACTCGGTTTTGCTTGCTCAATGTGCTACTTTTTTCTTGCGAGATGTAGTTCTAGCACATGGGTGACGGGAAATCTCGCCATCTTTTCTATTGTGGTGGTCATGACCCGGATGATTCTTCAGACGCGTTAGGCATTATCGCCAACGGTTTATCGAGGTGGAATTATGGCACCAGTGTGTTTGGTTTTGTATGTTGTAAAAATGAAGTTAACCCGATTGCTTTGTTGAAGGACTGATATGGAACGGAAGATATATTGCTTTCCTTCAAGTGATGTGATTACGCTGAAAAATGATAAGCAAAGATCTTTGGTCCTCAAGTTGTTGTAACAAGTCCTAAAGCATTCCCTGCCAGTTATGGCCTTATCCTCCGGATCAGAAGATAAAGAAATGGTTGCCTAACCATTTGTGGGATGAAACCTTCAAAGCAAGACTTGAAAGTTAGAAAAACGTCATTTAGAAATGAACAATACAACAAAAGTTGACCAAGAGGTTTCACATACCATCGCTAACAAAAAGAAAAATAATGATTTTTTCCCAAGATATGTGTTTATACAGTGAAAGTTAATACTCAAGATTCACTTGTGATGGTGTTTGTTATGTCCATGATCTCAACACATCAATAATGAACCATCACTTGTAACTTTCCTGATGCACTCAGAGCAAGTCATGTAGTACCATGGCTTGTTGTATTGATCCTTGTTAGCAAGTCATGTGAACGTCCAATTATCATAAAAAAAACATGGTTAACATTTAGCAAATCTGATTAAACAACCCTGTTAGCCTTAATAGTTTTTATTAGAAGTGATGGTCATTCACATTTAGGAACTTTGTAATGTATGTTAGATATCGTGATAGAATAGTCAACGGGCTCGTGGATTGGACTAAGCTAAATGGGTATTAGTTTAGTTAAGCTAGCCTTATATCAATCCATGTCCAATCCAATCCCACGGCTCATACAAGGCCCATGGCCAAGCCTTAGGCATCTTCTACTTGTACTATAAATACCCTCAAGTATGTCATTTGAGAGGTGTGTTTCGAGTGTGTGTGTGTGTGTGTGTGTTTTCCTTTGAAGCAATATAACAACTTATTGTTTTCATCTTTCTTTTCTACCTCTAAACATATATACACGAATTCATATTCAAGTCACCATCTCTTTGCTTAATCTTTTCTTCTTTCACGATAACCTGCTTAGAACGGTTCTTGTTGTGTGGTAAAGATAAGGTATATGTGATAAAGGGGTATAACAATTGGTATCAATCGCCTAACAATGGTTTAGGAGTGTTTGTGTTTGTTTTGAAGGGTTACGCCAGAAAGGCTCTCAGATATCGCTTTTTGTCAAGCTTAACGCTTTAATTTTTGCACTTTAAAATTCAAGATTCTTGTGGTTTAAGGTTTATTTGGTGCTAAAGTTTCAGCTTTTGCAAAAGTTCAGAAATTTACGTGTTTTTCTTCATTTTTAAGTCAGATTGGTTATTGGTCATTTCTACTCGTAACTTTTCTAAGCACTTTGGGTGAAAAAGGTTAACATTTTTGTGTTATTGGAGTGTTTTAAGGATATCCGGTAATAAATCATTTGAATCGTTGGAAATTTCTACAGTAGAAGTCAAAAGTCAAAACCCTAGTTTTCTACTCAGAACTTTTCTAAGCACTTGGGTGAAAAGGTTAACATTTTTGTGTTATTCGAAAGTGTTTTAAGGATATCCGTGCAAGCCGAGTTGTTTGAATCGCTGGAAATTTTTACGAGTAAGTCAAAACCCTAGTTCTCACAGAAGAAAGTCAACTACTCATAAGTTTTCTACCGTAACTTTTGGTGAAGAATCTTCGAGCTATATCCGCTACTCGCTTCCCTCACTTGGATAAGTGTGTGGAACACTTCGACTTGTGGATATCCCTTACTGACAAAGTAAAGGATTTTGGTTTTAACCTAAGTTTACGTGATGAGCATAAAGCCTACGAGTAGAACTCTACGCGATAAGATCACACTTACGCTGTAAGGTTTTACGACTAAGTTTTTGTTCACGCGATAAGCCTAAGGTTACGCTAGAAGATACTTTCACGCCTAAGGAATCCCTACTTAAGCTCCTACGCATAAGATCCACGCGATAAGGAATCCTAATGCCTAAGCTTCCTACGATAAGATCCTATCAGACTACATCCTACTCGAACCATATCCTACTCAGAACTTCTTTGGTCTACGCCAAGGTTTAAAAAAAAAAGAGTTTTTTAAGGAAAACTTGAGTAAAATTTAAATTTTGAGGAGACTAAACGCTCAATTTTACGAGATTCAAATTTTGGTTTAACTGTGAAAAATTTTGGTCAAAAATTCAAATTTTTGGGCCTAAATTCAAAATTTTCTCAAATTAAGGCCAAAATTGTCATAACTCAAATTTTTCATAACGACCTAGAATTGATTTTTAAAGTGAATTTCAAATTTTGGCTAAAATTTTTTTCGACTAAGAACCAAGGTTACGAAGTACGACTTTCTAAACACCTCAACCGAAGATCGTCATCAACCACAATTCCTTTATCGTTGAATCGATCCTACATCAACTTTATCATCACATACCTTCATCAATGGCAACTCGCAAGATCGCCTCATAATCGCTTAAAAGGATTCTTCAATGAATAAAACATTAGTCCCACTACACCAAATAACAACAACCAATGGATTTCATCAGATAATCCGCAGCTTGCTCAACCGAGTATGCATATGGGTCGTTAAGGACAAATGGTTGATGTTATTGGAATCGAATGGATTTGCTACGGGTATACAAATGGGGAATCGATGCAATATGCAGGCCGTTGTTGGACATCGTGGGGTCGATTGGAATCGTAATATGGGATATCAACATGGGAATAATCGTTATATGACTGCTCGTAATGCTACCTCCAACCTCAAAGCCAAAATTCGTGTTATTTTAGTTCGTAATCTTGTGTCAAACGATCGACGGCTTGAAAGGCTCCAAAGACATGTTGACGTTAGCACAAAAAGAAGAGTCGGAATTGAATTGACCGATGCATATACGCGATTCATGAATCCAAAACGCGATAAAGCAAAAATATGCAACCTCCAAATATAGAATCAATCCAGCAGACACAACATCAAGTGGTACTTTTGATACACCTCCACCTATGACACGATCCACTCAATGAGGTACCAAATTATAGTAATGTTGCTAGTCACATTTGATGATGAATAAAGATTTCTGTGACATCGACACCTACTTATGATACATACCGACAATCCGAAGTAGCAATACGAACTCAAACTCCGTGATGTGGATCCTAATGGAGGCCGTGTGGCACAAAATACTGAGACTGATGAGGAAACCCGTGCTTATTTTGAATCATTAATCAATAATTGTGGTATTGAGATTGAGAAAGTGAGTAAGGTCAATCGCGACGTTAAGGCCGCGAATGCTAAATTGACCGCTGAGCTTGAGAGTTACAAGGAGAACGCAAAGCCTTTGAATTTCAGAAAAACAAAGAATCGAAATTAGAAATTGGTTATCGAAATTTGGTTTCTAAAGAAAAAGAATTGCAAATCAAGTATAACACACTTGATGTGAATTCAAACTTGAAAATTAAATCTTTAAACAAGGAAATTTCTGATTTAAATAACCAACTTTCCAAACAAAAGGACATGTTTTCTAATCTTGAAAAAGAGAAGAAGCAGTTGATTACTGATTTTTCAAAACGAAAAGATTCTCTTCTTGATGAAATTCTTGATAAAATGAAAAATCCAAACTTTGGAAAATTTGCTTTTTAAACGGGTCATTCGCCAAACAATCAAGATGCTTTCTAATCAAGTAAACCGCCATACTAACAATAGAATGGCTCTTGGTAACAACCCTTCTTCGCTCCTCAAGAAAGCCTTAAATCTCAATGTGTTAAACGATAGACAACCTTTGCATGAACCCATAATTGTTCGTGATTCTCTTGAAACGTTGGAACTATCTGAGGAGTGTATCAAAATGAAACAAAAGCATCCAGATCTTAAACCGATTGATTATAACAAATGGAACAAAATTAATGGAATTACTTTTGTCAATCAAAAGAACAATCAACGCTTCCACCACACCAAGTGTTTCAAACAAAGTGTCAACACCGCCAAAACCAGTAACTCCGTAGTTATCTCAAAATCCTTTTCGAAAATCGAGCAAATGTCTTCAAACAATCCTTTTAACACAAGTGATGCAAGAAGCATTTTAGATGACGTTAAAACTAGAATTGGGTACCTTCAAGAGATCACAAATCTAAAACCAATATTACTACTAACATCCGGTTTACTCGCCGATGATCGAAACGAAAAGTTTTTGAAACTCAAATTGCCCTCACTGACCGCATCGCGAGGGTAATTCATTTCAACAAGCGCTTTTGAAAGAAACACTGACTTTGTCAAGGACCATAAATCCCCGTAAAGCAAGCTATGAAAGTGTTGAACACATCAAAGTTTTGGAAAATTTGAATGATTCTCTTCGAAGATGTTCTCGACTACGATATTATGTCCATCATTTTGCAAACATATTCTGTTGAAGATCATGAAAGACTCCAGTCCGAGACCTCCGCAATTGTTTCAAAATATGAAAAGCTCTTGAAAAACTTGAAAAAGAAAACGTGTCCTATTTTAAACAACTTGATCGAAAATCCGAGGAATGCAAGTATGACAAACCGTCATGAGCGAGCTTACAAGGACATGAAAGAGCAAAATGATCTTTTGAGTGCTCAACCTGAAGTCTAAAAGGAAAGGCTATGGATACTAAGTTTGCAAAACCATTGATTGAGGAGAAAACAAATGTTCCCAAACCGGTTTTCAAACCAAAATGTCTATTTCTCATTCTCCTCCAATAGTCAATGAGAAAAATGATTTGTCAAAATACCACCACAGCCCCTCGCCTTTAAAAGAGAATTTTAAAAGTTTTTGAAAAGAAAATGCTTTTTGAAAAACCAAAAGTGATTACACCTGGCATCTCTAGGATTAGTACACGAAATGTGACCAAAAATCCAGTTAAAGAATCTGTTTGTTCTAACAACATGGTCAACAATCACTATCTAGAAGAAGCTAGGAAAAAGGCACGCACTCTAAAAAGACGGAATTTTAGGTGCAACATCTAGGGTGATTAATTCTACAAGATTTCAAGGCATCTAGTAGTAGTAAACCAATACCTAGGAATACTCTACAAAGACTAGGGACCTGCTTACATCTAAGAATAGTTGCGCAAAAGAAAATGCTATGCCCTTAGAAAACATCACTAGGAATTCTAAGTCTTTTTCGAACAAGAATCAATTTCCAAAAGACTCAGAGGACAAAGTTAAAGTCGGCTGTTTTAAACAAGAACATTGAATTTGTCTGTACTACATGTAAAAAATGTGTCTTTTCAACTAATCATGATGCATGTGCCTTACAATATCTCAAGAAAGATAATTCTCGCGCCGAGGCACAATCCACTAAGACACCAAATAGAAACAAACCAAAGGACAAGATGAACATCAAAAGGAAACCTAATAGGTGGATCTCTTCAGACGAAGTTTTCTAAAAAAGAGTCTTCCGTGCATCCTGATAAGAAAACAACTCCTAGATCTTACCTTAGGTGGAAACCCACGGGAAAATTTTTCAAAGACAATAGGTCTTAGATGGATTCCCACAGGAAAGATTTTGATACTTGCTCCAACACAGATAATAGTGAAACTCATCAAGATAAGGAAGTCAAAACCACTACAACCGTTGATAGTGATCACCCTCACCGTGAGAAATCTTGTACTTCTAACACTGTTATTTGTGAAAACTTCTTCGTGCATGAATCAAATATCTCGTAACCCACCATCGAGGGTTCCAATTCAGAACTCTTTCATTCTCTCTATCTTTTATTTTTGATTTTCCATTTCTTTTATAAAACCAACAAAAACAAAATACAAAAATAGAAAATTTTTTCAAAAAATACAAAAACAATATAAAATCAAAAATTCAAAAATATTCTTCTACGACATGTCTCTCGTGATAATCGATATTCAGACGCTTCTAAATGTCATTCAACAATGATACTGGGTATGTGATGCTTGAGCGAGAGTTCTTTAAATGTTTTCTAAAATATGTCGCTTTAAAAATTTCTTAAACATAATGGCTTTCAGATACTTCAAGACGAAACCCGGACTTCAAATTAATGGCTTCAACACATCACCAGACGCTCAAAGAAAGGAAAGTGCTTCTCAAAATCAAAGGTTTTAAATATTTTTTCAAGCACTATTCCTTAAAACATAATGGCTTGTAAGTATTTCAGCTTGCAACCCGATCTTTAAAGAAAGGAAAAGTTACGAAATCGATTTTCATAAATATCGAGCACTTATCCTAAAAACAAATGAAGATAATTCTTCTTCAATATCTTCAAAAGATTTTTCAAAATCTTCATCATCTTGCGTACCATTGATTCGAAATTTTTCAAAAAGATTTTTCAAAAATCTCAAATTTGGTACCAAGATAACTCCCTCTAAACCCTTAATTGATTCTAAATTTTCTCAGATGAAAATATGCTTTCTTTAAGGGGGAGTATTAAACCAAAATTGTTCCAAAATTCATGCTAAATCGCTTTCTCCCAATGTTTTTCGAAAAACATATCTTTTAATCATTTTGTTTCAAAAACATCATGGATATGCTATTTTTGAGGGGGAGAAACGTGATTAAAATTTGATCAAAAAGTTTAATGATCGTTGTTTGAATCTCAAAATGAGCTCGACTCAGACGGAACCAACGAATTGACGGGAATCAATGTCAGTAAATGTACCATTTCGAGAAACTTTCTATGGACTTGACCAGGACGGGTAATAATTTCAAGCTAATTCTCTAGTGATGTAAACGTGTCTCGAATCGGTCTAGTTCATTTAAAGTCGATCAATTCAAAAGCTAACTCTACCCTCTATGTGCGCGATTTCTATTAAAACAATATAAACACATGTGAAGGGGGGAGTGTTTCAAAATATAAAACTCTGAGTGTCTCAAACATGTTTTCTATCATAAACACTAGAGATTTCATGAAAAATGGTTTTATGGCAACATGGGACAGTCATGGAGTTATAAGGTGACTAAGGATAGGAAAATTCGTCCTATGATCCGCCAGAGCCGGAGGGATCTACCCAAGGACATCACCAATAGTTTAGAATTAGAAGTCCTTAGGTATGATTGGAAAAAGGAGTAATGTGAGAAAGGAGAAAGAAGGGGTTGAAGAATTAAAAAGAAATGTAAAAGAAAAGGTGAAAAGAAATAGCCCTCCATATTCAACCTTAGGGCAGAAACCGGGTTCAATTCATCTACTACTGCTTGTCACTAAGTTGACACTGGTATTGAAGACAAAGACGTCATGGACCCAGTGACGCACCGCACTAAACCTTCTAGCCACTCAATTCCTCTCAAAAGGGATTTGTTTCATTCTCACTGGGAACCCTACATAATCTATCGACTTTCTCTTAGAGAGTGTTGATATTGAAGAAGGAGACCCTCTCCCTAGTCTCCGCTCAGGAAAACCAAAAATGCACTAATTGAGTCTAGAGCCACGAGATTCATCAAAAGATCTCATAGGAACACTTGACATGACATCGCTTGTTGTTCATCAATAAAGACACAAGTGATATATTCTAGAGTCCTACGCAGGTCTTAGCAATCTGCCAGAACATTTATGAGAAGTTTCACATCTGTGATCTTCGATGATGAATGGAAACTCCCGCCAGGGTCAACATCAAGCAGCCTCGGACAGGTCACTTCGGTAACTCCTAATGGATTACGCTTAGTGTGTCTCAAACGGTCTACAGTCGTGAGGTGATGCTTCGGTGTACCTCAGCGACTCATCTGAACTGTAGATGTACTTTGGTATATCGTGTTATCTCACTTGTGGGACTCCAGCCGAACGGCCCTTGTGAGAATTAGAGACGCTTTTTTCACACTATGCTATTAACACCCTCGAAATTCAAACTTGTAAGTGCCGGAATCCGCTTATTACTAACCTGCTTTATGTTTTCTTCTTATGGAAGCTCTGAGCGGATTGATCGTGCGACTCGCCACATGCTCATACCTAAAACACATGAAAGTTCTCATCATAATCAAAGGCTACACAAAGTTAAAGATGATTCTTCGTCAATGAATCTAAAGACTCGAGAACTACATCATTGGTAACCAAAAGACAAATAGAAGTGTGAGCATGGTGGAGAAAGACGAGGAGACACCTAACCAACGAAGTTGACAACGGCAGACAACCACATTAACTGATCACAAAGCATGAAGGAACAATGAAACAAGTCTATTCTATATCTACACACAAAGTTCGAGCTCAAGAAAAGTAAAGACCTAATCAAGTGGAGCATCATTTGAATGACCACCCCTTAGGGGGAGATTGTTAGCCTTAATAGTTTTTATTAGAAGTGATGGTCATTCACATTTAGGAACTTTGTAACGTATGTTAGATATCGTGATAGAATAGTCAACGGGCTCGTGGATTGGACTAAGCTAAATGGGTATTAGTTTAGTTAAGCTAGCCTTATATCAATCCATGTCCAATCCAATCCCACGAAGCCCATACAAGGCCCATGGCCAAGCCTTAGGGCATCTTCTACTTGTACTATAAATACCCCTCAAGTATGTCATTTGAGGGGTGTGCTTGAGTGTGTGTATGTGTGTTTTCCTTTGAAGCAATATAACAACTTATTGTTTTCATCTTTCTTTTCTCTACCTCTCTAAACATATACACGAATTCATATTCAAGTCACCATCTCTTTGCTTAATCTTTTCTCTTCTTTCTACGCATAACTGTTTGTAGAACGTGTTCTTGTTGTGTGGTAAAGATAAGGTATATGTGATAAAGGGGTTTAACAAACCCAATCGTAGCATAATAGATGCTAAGTACACTAAAAATCTATATTTGATCTTAGGGAAATAGTTCAATGTGTTACTTAAGTATTACTCTTGGAGACCAAAATTGGAATTAACAAACTCTTGTCGGTTACAAGGTAGATATGAGGATTCTACTGCTGCAGCTCCACTAGAAGGAACTGGTTTCTTACTTGCTTGTTTCCTTATCATCACATCGTTCTTTTTTTATTTTTAGTGGTAGATTTATCTCAAACATTTTCTTGTGCTTATTTAGTGTTTCTACATTATTAGTCCAGTAGTGTAACGACAAACTTCTTGCCAATTTTTTTTTTTTACTTTCTCGAAAATTGCTTCCTTAATTCCTGAAATGTTTGGATTTAAATAGTAGTGAGTTGGTGGAGAGGCTGTCAAATGGAGTCCTATAATCAACAAGACATAAAGGTTATGTATCTAGTAAATATTGTTGACGCATATGTATGAAATGCGTTTTTTAAAACTACCTCCAAATGACGATACTCGACATGAGCTAACAAAATTATGACGGTTTTGCCATCGCTTCAAATGATTGCATGTCAAAATTCATTGTCATTTCATTCCACATCACAAGTTCAATGATGTTTCTACTGTGCATGCAATGAAACTATTAGTGGGAAAATATAATTGGTATCTAAAAATAATAATACGAATCAATTAACTTACTCAAAATTCAGAATGTCTATGGCTCTTCCTATGACCTTGTTTTTGTTAGGAATTGCTGATGTTTTCGGTTGTCCGACTCTTTGGACACCCAATGTAGTTTGTTAATACAACATATGGCAATTATACTTTTACATTTGGCATTTAGTTAAACTAAAATTTACTTGTAAAGACAATATTCTTCATTCTAGTTTTTACTTCAAGCTCAATGTATGCTGCAAATTCAAAATGGTGTTCTAGAGGGCCGTCAATCAATATATTTTCAAAGTTTGTAAACCTTCCCAAAATTAGGGACATAGAATTTTTCAAAATTTGTTGATATTTTTTACTCTCTACGTAGTTGAATTTTGATATTCAGTATATTGCATCCTGCTACAACAATTGGTCAAAGTGTTGCCTATCACGGATGTCTATATTCGTATGAATAGCATTTCCCTGTATAATGAAACACTTGTTTTATGTCATAATTTTCATAAAACCACTGAAAAGCAGTGTAAAATTTTTAATGACATTTGGTTGCCTATACCTCTTTGTCAAGCAGCATACAACAAAATCATGTTGGTATTAGCTCTGACACAGTTTTGGCTATCCATTTTCGGTACACTCTCGCTTCTATGATTTTTTTGATATCATTTACTTTTAAATTGCCAATGCAAGTAACTACCACACTGCTAACAATCGCCATCCTGCAACAAGACATATAATCATAAAGAAACGGTTAATGATTAATAATGCAATCACCACAAAAGTTGTTGATATACTTAATGTTTACAGCTACCACATAGTACCAACATTATTAACAATACTTGTATGCATCCTTCCAACGCAAAGATAACAATATTTGTAATTTCCAAAAAAAATTAGTTCACACATTGCAATCTAATATTTGCATCAGATAGGAATGCTGATATTGTAAGAAGCTAACATTTTGATCCAAATTCCGGTAACTGTTCAGTTCTTTGTTAGATATTTGAGCTAATTTTATTTTGAATTTAATAACATCAAATAGTCCTGAATATTAAGTGTCAATTTTCCCCGATAATGCTTGTAATTTATATCATTTATATGGATTTACGCTTGTTTTTCATTGTTTTTCACTTTCAGGTAAATTACGAGCATTGGAGCTAAAAAAACGCGGAATTGGAGAAATATCAAAGATTCACCATAGTATGTTGATTTTGAAAAAGTTACGGCGTAACTCATCTCTAACATTACGCCGTAACTAAAGCGTGACTCAGAAAACCAACTCATCAGAAGGTTACGGCGTAACTCTCCCCAAAGACTACGACGTAACTATATTAGGTCAAATGAGGTTCCACGCCGCTGATAACTACGCCGTAACTATTTCACCAATTACGGCGTAACCCAGTTATATTGAAGATACGGCGTAACCACTCATAAGGTTACGCCGTAACCAACATATATAGTGCAAATAATGAAGGAATTGAAGATTATGGCGTAACTCTTATTTTAGTTACGCCGCAACCCTGATCTGGCCTATAAATACCCCACGATTTCCAGCATTTCAAAGCATCCCATTCCACACACCACAACCAAAGAACGTGGGAAGAAGCCAAAAGCAGGTCTAGAGGAGCATACGGAGCTGTCTCCAAGGGAGAAATCACTCCCCTACGATAAGCATTAGCATTTTATCTTTTCTTTACTTTCGATTCATGTATTTCGTAACTTTGAATATTGAATTGATTTGTATGGTTAATATGAGGCTAAGCACCTCTTGTGCCGCCTAGTTATGATTCCTTAATTGTTTTGTTTGCGTTTATATTACTTCTGTATAATTATTTCTAAGTGTATGCATGCATAGTTTATCGGTAGCTACCCTTGTTTCGGTAGTTTTGAATGGCGGTAGAGACCAATTACCTAGGAGATATGACCAACTGACCCTAGGTGAGCGGACTGAGATGGGAAGGGTAAGATATGACCAACTGACGACCCTTTCTACTTATGCGATTTGGCCAACTGATCACCTATCGTTTGGATGAACTTAAGAATTAGGGGGTGAGTATTTAAGTTGCTAATGCCCGGGCACTCACTATTATAAATCTAGCATGTAGCGGTACTTAATGACTTGGCTTAGGGGACCAGGAACAACAGGACTTATGAGGGGACACCTGATTTCTCCTGTGGAGGCATCTTTGCTGATAGGTTAGGGCGAATTGACCAAATGCTGTCCTCTCGACTTTGACCCCACCTGAAGTAATTAGAAGTAAGTAGACGTAGACATTACTAGCTAGGAGGAATAACTAGGTTATCACCACTCTCCTCTATTGATTAAACCTTTGCCTTTATTTGCTTTTATCTGCTTTAGTAGTTAATTAATTAATTCCTTATCGAAATCATTATTAAAATCTGTGACACTTAGACTTAGTAATAATCCAACACACATAGCTCTTGGGACGACCTCGGTTTTACCAAATACTACACTACACGCGATCGGGTACACTGCCCGTTAGTGCATTAGGGTAGACCATAGGTATAACGAGACTTTATAAATATTAAAACCTGGTCAGTAAAACCTGCATCAAGTTTTTGGCGCTGCTGCCGGGGAGCTATTTTAGGATTTCACATTAAGCCTATTTTTAATTTTCTTTCTTCTCTTAAATGTCAGGATACAAGACTCGTAGTTCGAGGCCTTTTTTTGCCACCCCATTCGATAATCCGGATAAGCAATTTCGGACAAGGAAATTTTACTCTCCGGTTCCTATTCACAACATCTTCTCATTTTATGAATCGGACCAGTCTGACGAGGAACCGGAAGTCATCGACGAAAGTAATCTAGATGACTTAACTATGGAGCAGTATTTGGAGCTACCAAATGAGAACTGCCAACGAACCTTCGCATAGGATTCTAGTACTAAAAAATACTCTATTCCAGATCAATTTGTTCGAGAATTACACAAACTTAAGTTTTCTGGAGATGATGATGACGGTCAGAATCACGTAGAAGAAGTACTCTACTTATCCTCTCTTTTCAACGTCAGAGGTACCCCGAGCTATTCGGTCACCGCAAGGATTTTTCCTATAACTCTTACTGGAACTGCGAAAAGATGGTATAACAAACTCCCTAACGAATGTAAAGGAGTATGGGATAAACTGAGAAAAGAGTTCGTCCAGCAATTTTGCCCTCCTTAAAAAATGGCCAAACTTCTTGGTAAAATCTATCAGTTCGTTCAAGTTGGAGAAGAAACGCTTTACCAGGCATGGGAAAGATTTAATGAGCTACTTTATCGATGTCCCACCCTTGATTTGAACAAACATCAGATCGTCTACGTCTTCTACCGGGGAATTAATGCGCTTACACAAGAACTACTCGATTCCCCGAGACCTATTCCTAGCATGACTCCTGACCAAACCTTGGAATGTATTCAGCGGATTTCTGAACATTGCTACAAATGGCATATGGATACAGGGTACGGACCAAGAGACAATTTTGATCATAAGGTAATGAAGACGATAACAAAGCAAGAATACAATTATGGGGAAATTTTCGAAAAACGAAGTTTAGAAAGAGAAGCTGAAGCATGTAGGATTGAGAAGGTTAAGAGTGTGTTTGGGACCAAAACCGGGATTAATCTTGAAAAAAAGATTCTTGACCACATCAAGGAATCAAGGGAACGAGACGATAGAATTGAAAAAATGATGAAGACATTCGTGGATAATACAGTCTCTTCTCTCAAAATCCACGAAGATAGGATTAAGGGATTGGAAAAAAGTGTTAGCTCATGTTCGCAAGCCATCACTGATTACCTAGCAGCTCGGGAAGAGGAAGTTGTCAACACGGTGGAAACTATCCTTGAAGAACCAACGACCTTTTCGGAGAAAGTTAAGCGACGAATCAGCATGGAAAGACAATCACTTCTGGACCAAGCTTTACCGGTAAACTCCCCTATTAATGATTCCATTGAAACTAATCATGATATTCCGCAGGAATTAAGCTATGACGAGACAGTTCAGCTCAATGAAAGATGTTCAGCAGTTTTGAGAAACGAGCTACCACAAAAGGAAAAAGATCCAGGATGTTTCACTCTCCCTTGCTTGATCGAGAGTCTCAATATATGTAATGCCCTAGCTGATCTTGGAGCAAGTATTAGCATTATGCCTCGTTCGATGTTCCTACGTTTGGGGATTAGTAATTTGAAGCCAACCAAGATGAAAATTGAAATGGCCGATTGATCTATGCAGTCACCATTGGGCATCGTTGAAAATGTGTTAGTGAAGATTAAGAAATTCCTTTTCCCAGTAGATTTTGTGATTCTTGACATTCCGAAAGACAACAGAATACCTGTCATTTTAGGTAGACCTATGCTTGCCACTGCCCATACTAAGGTGGATGTCTTTGCTGGAAAACTAACTCTTGAAGCTAATGGAGAAATTGCAACGTTTGGACCTAATGAACTCCTGGCTACTCCTCAAAAGGTATGTGCGGTTGACCCAGTAGGCAGTTTTGGTGACGCTCTAGAAGAATTTCTTAGTGACCCCCCAGATCCTGGCGAGATTGATTCGGGGAGAGATTTTGATGTTTTCGTCAACTTCGAGGAAGAGGACAATTTAGGAATCAGTACTGACGACTTCTCAAGTGACGTCGAAATGGCCCATTGGCAAGACAACTCGGTGAAGGCTTTTTCGCAAACCAATCAACCTAGATTTTATGAGGTAGGAACCCGCATACATCATAGAAACCCTTATTATCTGAAGATCTCATGCAAAATCGGGTTCATCGATTTCCACCCATTTATTGACACAACTTCTCCAGTCAACATCATGTCAAAAGAGTGCTACAACCGAGTTATGAAGAAAGAATTATAATATAAGGGGAATAACTTTCTTGGGTTTGCAACTAACATCCATGTCTTCGTCGGGACTCATTCGTTTTTGGTGGACTTTATGGTTTTTGACGACGTAAGCGAATTTGTGGAGGATGGACTTACGGGAGTAATTTTAGGAAAACCTTTTCAGGAAATGTCAGGATTAGATAAAAATGAAAAAGAAGGGTTAGTATGGTTAAAGATAAACGATGATAAGCCCATCTTCAAAATGCCGAGAACGATTAAGAATTTTTAAAATTGGACCAAGAGGCAGTTAAGCCAAGCCCAACCACTGCTCGATATCAGTGAGGAAAACAAAGAAAAAGGTATTGACCACCCTTACCAGAAAATCAAGAATTTCTACTCAAGCTGTTTAGAATTAGGGGATGACTACAAACGAGATGAAAATTTGGTAAGTTGGATCCGACGTGGAGATTGCCATGTCCACGAAATGACCAACAAGCACTGGTAACCGTGCGGCTCTAAGTATAACTTAAAGGCTCGTAAATAAAGAAAAGTGCTCTTTCGGGAGACAACCCTAATTATCCCTTTCTTTTATTTTGTTTCCATTTCTGTAGGGTTTTGTGTTTTCTAACCATTTTTGTAGGAAACAAGGAAATGATTGCTGCTGCAGTTTGCTGATCTGATCATAGTTACGGCGTA
The DNA here is from genome assembly GCA_910596185.1 of Chrysanthemum makinoi. NCBI lineage: Eukaryota > Viridiplantae > Streptophyta > Magnoliopsida > Asterales > Asteraceae > Chrysanthemum > Chrysanthemum makinoi. The sequence continues at coordinate 64,659,390 of OU343222.1, read as the reverse complement.
ACTCACCTCAGTGATTACGCCGTAACCAACCTTTTGCAGCAGTATTCTACTATTCTAGATGCATTACTGATTACGGCGTAATACCATCTCAGTGGTTACGCCGCAACCACTCGCTTTGCAGCTTGTGTCAGGTTTTGCCAGTTACGGCGTAACTCCCTCAAAGAGTTACGACGTAACCTTCATCTGCTTTAATTCTTTCATTTTAAAATACAATAACCTTGTATTAGTATTTTAAATCAACTTTGTGGGTGTGTTCCCTGTAAACCCTCACGAGACTTCACTCGTCCACTTAGGACACCAAGTGGTTTAAAAGGCTTGTTGCATATGCTAAATGCAACCGTGATTTCTACGAAAGTGAGTTAGGTTTGTTTTTCATTTTTCTTTTTAGAATTATGCTTGTCGATAGTGTGATTTCAGGGATTGAAGTTTGCTCATGGATGCTTATACAAAGGCACGTCTCTTTTTCGTGGGCCTTCTTTCTTTTTGGAGCAAATTTCAGGGAAGTTCTCGCTCTAATTCTACTTTTCTCTTCACCTTTATTTAAACACTTAGTACAAAAGGGACTTTGTACAATTCAAGTGGGGGGACGGGAGTAGAATTATCTCTTGAACATTATTTTGCCCTCGTTTTTCTAGTTTATTTTGTAAAATTATGCCATTTTTAAAACTTTGACATGTTTTTCTTAACCTAACTAGATTAGACCTTAGCCGAGCACATACAACCCTTGATATTATATGGTGAGATTAGCCTTATCCGTTTCCAATATTTTACCCCAAATCCACCAAATTATGAGTGTGCCGGTAGCTTGTAAACTTTAGAACTTGGCCTTTGCATTATTTCGAGACCATAGACGAGGTGTGTTGAGTTAGCTCGATGTATTTGGACTTTTCAGTTTTAGAAGGCAATATTATAGGATTATCACCCAAATAGCCTACCATTGTGTACCTATCGATTAGTCACCTCGACTTCTCGACCCCCATGTGAAACCCTTTTGTTGCACTCACCTTTAGTGCAAGATACCCCTAGATACACCCATTTGAACCATTCCTTTCATTTTGTTAACCCAATATATTGTTTCGATACACCTTAGCCTTCCCTGTAGTCTTTATTTGTGATTGGGAAGTCATCATTTGCCTAAGTTCAAGGTTCAAGTGGAAAGGTTCAGAAATCACGCTTTCATCGACGACATTTTCCTGAAGATCATTGAAGACCCCCCAAATTCCCATTATTCATCTCAAGTGGGGGGATATTATGTTTAGTTATTATTGTTATGTTGGAAAAAAAATAATAAATAAATAAATAGTTGTTATGTTATTTAGTTATTGTAAAGTGCGATGTTATAAGCACTACACTATGAGCTTTATAGATATAGTATCGAGGAGGCCACCTCGGTCACATTCGAAGATTGGAGTTAGTAATTATGCCAACAGTTAGAGAAAAGGTAGTGTGCCCATCATGACGTCCTCTAATGACACATCTACCTAATATTTCATGATCCGGTTTCTTGACTTCAAAGCTTAAACTTTGGGCGGACGGTAAGTGGTGATGACTTGGTTATAGATTTAGAATACCTGCTTGATTTTTATTTTACACCATTTATATATCCCATGTCTTATCCTACCCTTTAGTCATGAAGCGTGTCTAGGTGATGCAGCGAGCAATCTTTGGTGTCTTGGCCATGGATTTGGTCATGTATCATTGATTTTGTCCACTTCGCCGTGACATGTTAGTAATGACGAGTCACCCCTTAACCTTTGTCGTGTCTACCCATATTGCCTTCGAGAATTGTTTAGCCCTTAACTCTAGTGGTGGAGATTTGTGTAACCGCCAAGCTTATGATAGAATACATGCTATGACTGTGCAATTGAGTGATCACCCCAAAATTGGCACTTAGAATAGTTGAGAGATTTGAGTATTTCGTTCCCTTTTCGTGAGGTGTTCGGCTTTGTTTTATTCTAGCATAAAGGATTTGTAAACTTATATTTTCCAGGTTTTGGGAGATATCTTTTTAGGAATCTTTCTAATAAGGTCTACTTGAGGGCAAGTAGAGTTCAAGTGGGGGGATATTTGATAACATCAAATAGTCCTGAATATTAAGTGTCAATTTCCCCCGATAATGCTTGTAATTTATATCATTTATATGGATTTACGCTTGTTTTCCATTGTTTTCCACTTTCAGGTAAATTACGAGCATTGGAGCTAAAGAGACGCGGAATTGGAGAAATATCAAAGATTCACCATAGTATGCTGATTTTGAAGAAGTTACGGCGTAACTCATCTCTCACATTACGCCGTAACTAAAGCGTGACTCAGAAAACCAACTCATTAGAAGGTTACGGCGTAACTCTCCCCAAAGACTACGACGTAACTATATTAGGTCAAATGAGGTTCCACGCCGCTGATAACTACGCCGTAACTATTTCACCAACTACGGCGTAACCCAGTTATATTGAAGATACGGCATAACCACTCATAAGGTTACGCCGTAACCAGCAGATCTAGTGCAAATAACGAAGGAATTGAAGATTACGGCGTAACTCTTATTTTAGTTACGCCGTAACCCTGATCTGGCCTATAAATACCCCACGATTTCCAGCATTTCAAAGCATCTCATTCCACACACCACAACCAAAGAATGTGGGAAGAAGCCAAAGGCAGGTCTAGAGGAGCATACGGAGCTGTCTCCAAGGGAGAAATCACTCCCCTACGATAAGCATTAGCATTTTATCTTTTCTTTACTTTCGATTCATGTATTTCATAACTTTGAATATTGAATTGATTTGTATGGTTAATATGAGCGGCTAAGCACCTCTTGGTGCTGGCCTAGTTATGATTCCTTAATTGTTTTGTTTGCGTTTATATTACTTCCGTATAATTATTTCTAAGTGTATGCATGCATAGTTTATTGGTAGCTACCCTTGTTTCGGTAGTTTTGATTGGCGGTAGAGGCCAATTGCCTAGGAGATATGACCAACTGACCCTAGGTGAGCGGACTGAGACGGGAAGGGTAAGATATGACCAACTGATCACCTACCGTTTGGATGAACTTAAGAATTAGGGGTTGAGTGTTTAAGTTGCTAACGCTCGGGCACTCACTATTATAAATCTAGCATGTAGCGGTACTTAATGACTTGGCTTAGGGTACCAGGAACAACAGGATTTATGAGGGGACACCTGACTTCTCCTGTGGTGGCATCTTTGCTGATAGGTTAGGGCGAATTGACCAAATGTTGTCCTCTCGACTTTGACCCCACCTGAAGTAATTGGAAGTAAATAGACGTAGACATTACAAGCTAGGAGGAATAACTAGGTTAACACCACTCTCCTCTATTGATTAAACTTTTGCCTTTATTTGCTTTTATCTGCTTTAGTAGTTAATTAATTAATTCCTTATCGAAATCATTATTAAAATCTGTGACACTTAGACTTAGTAATAATCCAACACACATACCTCTTGGGACGACCTCGGTTTTACCAAATACTACACTACACGCGACCGGGTACACTGCCCGTTAGTGCATTAGGGTAGACCATAGGTATAACGAGACTTTATAAATATTAAAACCTGGTCAGTAAAACCTGCATCAAAATTCAATATTTTAATACAACACTAATAAGCAAATTATAAAAGAAATTTGAACACCTGTCAGTGATGAACAATAGTTATCCATAAATGAGGTATACCTTAAAGGGAAAATGAGAAACACTGGCGACTCTTATAAGATAATGAAAATCGCAAAATGACTAAATATCAAAGAGCTTATTTTAACCGTTGAGACGATCCTAAAAGCCCAAAAACAGCTTTAAAAAAAATACTTATTAGATCTAGATAACCAATAAAATTGTTACGCAACCGCCAAAGGCATATACCATGTGCGACTCTCATTAACTCTCCTCGTCAGTAACTAAAACTCATGAAATGTCTATTTCAAGTGTTAAAGCGCCACACACTACCTATCTTATGCCAAAACATGCAAATGCAACAATGGTATAGGTTTATAATCACATCCATAAGCATGCAACAACAAATATATATTTTTCCAACAGTTTAGAAGTTTCACAGCAAATGAAATGCCGCATGTTCAGAACCCTAATAGCTAACATTGAAGGAAACAATTTTAAAACAAAAAACCGAGAAAAACCTTACATACACACACATCAATAGCCATGCAACAACAATCCTAAAAAAGTTCTAACAACGTGAGGTTTGACCAAACACATGCACATTATCGTCTCTCTAAAACAACCTAAAATAAGCAAGACTACTTCGACGAATAAAAGAAACCGCAAAACGCAAACGAATGTTAAAAAAGTCAGTCAAAAAGTGATTTAAAACCGTTCATAACAATGAAATACTAACCTGAAATCCGACTATCAACTAACAACAATTATAAAATTTAGTTGAAAATTGTTTAAAAAGCTACACTTACCAAGAGAGATATAAAACTATGGATGATCGTGCATGAATGTTGGTGAAAAAAAATCTAGAGACACTATTTAAATAAGAGGGAAAAGAAAAGTGGGTAGAAAATAATCGGACTATAATCTAATGGCCCAGTAGGCTAACAATATTTAATGGCCCAACTAACAATCATATTAACCAAACGACACATGCAGACTAACAAAACGCCATCATTAACCATAAAACGATGTCGTTTCATGTTTTTTTTTAATCGAAAACGGCGTCGTTCACACGCCTAATGTATAATAGAGTAATAGTTAAAGTGCATTTTATACAACTTTTAAAGTTTGCGTATTATTACAATGAATTAAACAACACATTAACACAATATATTGAACTAGGTAAACACTTAATAAATAACAAAATCTTATGAGTCTTCAAGTGAAGTTTCATGCTACGTACGTAGTATTTGACTTAGAGGCTTTGGTCTGCTCTCCTTATATTTGGAGGTTTGAGATTAATAATATATTGCTTTCTAAAAAAGTTGTCGGTTGCTAGGAACAATTATTGGTATTTAGGTATAAACACTTCCATCTGTGACTATTTTGAAGGGCAAATGATAAAAAAATGCATCGAACTTGACATTTTTTATAATTGTGTGTAGCCAACTATTTTTTTTCTTATTGTGTGTACTGAACTTTCAAAATTCGATTATTGTGTGTATTTTGTGACCATTTTACCCTTAATTTTTTTGAATTTCGAAGGGTAAAATGGTCATTTTACATGATAGAATAGTCACAAAATACACATAATGATCGAAATTTGAAAGTTCAGTACATACAATAAGAAAAAAAATAGTTAGCTACACACAATCATATAAAGTGTCAAGTTTGATGCATTTTTTTGTCATTTGCCCTATTTTGAATGTATCTATTTGTTCGTTATAAAAACAACTCAATAATTTACATTGGCATTTGGCAATTGCCATGCATGATACGAACTTGCATTTTGTTCTAAATCAAATTTAATAAAGTTTTTGAGCAGTTTCTAAACAAAGCAATGATTATGGGTGTTAGCTAGCCTTAGCCAAACCGAGTTTGTGTAGTTGGATGTAAAGGTAACTCAGTAAACATTACCACTCAATGTCACCTCAACGCCCTAATATTCAATTTCTCTCGCTCACTCATCGCTCACCCCTTTTTGTAACCATCAATCACTATTTACTTATACTAAACATCTATTTGAATATATTAATGTTTTTTTTTTAATTTTAATTATGTCAACACCGTGATTGAATTAACCCAAAAACTCACCCCTCACGAGTGAAGAGAGAAGGGGGGGGGATCATTCGAAGCAGCACAGTCAAAGAGACAGACAAAGTGCTCTATCTATAACTAGGATGAGCGACGACCGTATTCGGAATACCTTCACCTGGATCAAACCCAGACACTGGGCGTTGACCAGAACGGAGTCCTATTCCCATACTAAAGATAGCAGTCATATTAGATACCCAATAATCAGACCTTCAAAGAATGACAAACCTACGCGTGAATATCAAATGCATTATGTCTAACCTGATAGGACATTGGGATTTGTTGGACATGACCTTTAATAATTCTATTTTCATATATTTGTTTGACTTCAAGCTCACATATATTATCAGTGATAAATCTTGAGCTTCATACTCTTTCAAGATCGGATATTGTGTTTTTTTTTCCTTCACTCGAGTTCCATTGTATCATTTTCTATGGTATTAGACATATGAGACGTAGCTAAAAAGACATTGTTTGACACTCACCAATCACACAAAATCTCATTCATATTTGTCGATTACACATTACAATTACCACTTTATATTGACGTAGCACTGTTAAGATTAAATCTTTGCTTCGGACATACACATCACATGATATGAAAATTGGAGACGACTTTTCATGGGTCGACCATAAGTACTATCATATCGTTTCACTGTGGTTAACCTAATTTTGAGATGGTTAGGAGATCAAGTCCATCGAACTAAAAATTGGTGATTTGTGTATATAAGTGTGTTGTGATGTATGATTGTGTTTAAGTGAGATGTATTTTACAATTAGTTTGACGCCAATAACTATCGAGATTTGATAGTTGTTAGATAATAAAAGTAAAAGTTGATGTGCCACTAATATCTATACGAGTTAGGTGGTAGGCTAATGCTAATGGGTGAGTCCCCCAACCAACCGAATCAACAACTGCACTCCCTCTAGCTCGACCTCACCCAATCGAGTCGTCCCCAACCAAGTAAATGTTGTGGTCGGCTGCCCAACCGAATTTTCAATTTGGTTTGTGTGTGCGGTTTTTTGTTTTTTGATTTTGTGAGGGTATGTTTTTGGTTGAGGTTGCGATCGCCTTACTACTTATTTATAATTGGTTTTTAGTCTTGAAGAAAGAAGCCTGAGATAACGCTGATGTGGGAGAGGTGATCACAGAAAATTATGATTGCCGTTAACATTAGTCATTTAGAGGGGAGGGAGTGGGCATCGGGTAGGCAAATCGGGTACCGAACCCGATCGGTAACACCGTCCCCAGTTCATTGGGTAGGCGAAATCGGGTATTAAATCGGGTTGGGAAGCCGATCGGCTTGTGAGGAGGAAGCAAGGATATGGTTTTGAGTTGGAGGGTTTGGGTAGATTGGGTACCACTCCCTCCAAATCGGGTAGTTTTTGGGTAGAATCGAGTAGTTTTGAGTTGGAGGGTTTTTATTGGATAGAGGTGATGTGACAATTTAGGTAGTATTGGGTACTAGGTGACCACTCCCTTCCCCCTTAGTCTTTCCAAATTTATAGTTATGATGAAAGAAATCTGATATTCTGATCTATGATTTGCATATTATCACACTGAATAATAAAATTAGACTGCAAATAGTCAATTTGAGAATATTAGGCTTGACTAACAATAGTCAACAAATAAGACTACTTAATTCTTAAGAATTCAAGCCTAAACAACTACCCCCAAAATCAAATCTAATCAACACACATCAATCAACAATCTACCACAATAAAAAACAGTCACACTATTCCAACCCCAAACTCACTCACACGTTCATCATTTCATCAAAAAAAAACCCCCAATTTTTATAGGGCTAATAATCACACACACAAAACACACAGTGACCCTCGAACACATCGATGGCAGTTAAATCAGTTAAAACCCTTTTTGGGTTTTTCTTATTAAGCTGTTTATACAATACCCTTTTAGTATCTTGTAGATTTGTGGTTGAAAAAAACAGTTTAAAAGTATCATCACCTGATAGTATAAAGGGTAATCATGATACTGCAATTGGGAACTTTGGGATTCCTCAATATGGTGGTAGTATGGCTGGTACTGTTACTTATCCTAAAGAGAATCGAAAAGGGTGTCGAAGATTCGATGAGTTCGGGGTTTCGTTTAAGGCGAAACCTGGGACTTTGCCTATGTTTGTGCTAGTTGATCGTGGAGGTATAAAGATTGTATCTTTAGTATAATAGTTGTGGTCTTTATGTGTTTTTGGATGGTTTTGTGATTGTTTGTTGCGGTTTTACGTTATGTTTGTTGCTGTCGTAGTTTATAGTTGAGGCTAAAGTTTGTTTTGGTTGAATGTGGAGGCATAAAAGTTAAATGTTTAATATGAAAGTTGTAATCTTTATTTCTGTTTATAGCTAGTTTTTAAGGAGTAATCAGTTTATCGGTTTGTTTGTAGTTGATAAATGGCTTTTAGGATAATTGTTGGAGTTTAAGGTATCTTCGTTAATATTGTTGTTTTTGGAAAGTTTTTTGTTTGTCTTTAAGGTTGTTAAGTTTGTTTGTTGTTGTCTTAGGGCTATGTTTATGGCTAAAGTTTTTGTTTTGCATAATGAATTTGGAGTTTCCTATTTGGATTATTGTTTTTATGTTTCATGTTTTTGACGGTTTTATGGACAGTTTCGTTTTTGGATGATGGGTGTAAATGGATATTCTTTTAGATGTTTTTCTAGTTTTGTAGGTTTATTGTCAGTTTGGTGTTTTTGGGTTCTTTTCTTAATTTGGCAATACTAGATAGTGTTTATTGTTGACCAAGAATATATGTATTTGAGATCAAGATTATTCTATTTGATTAATTAGCCGCCCTGCTATTTTGTTTTATGATTCGTTTTTGGTGTTCCTGATAAAAGAGTGTTGTGTTTGGTAATTCATGGCAGAAATATTTGATATCTGTGGACTGCTAAATGTTGCATATTGCTCTTATTGTTATATAGGAACTTGCTTGCATGCTCGATCTCCATGCAATTTTGTTTTTGTTTCCTGAACATCCTTTCAGAGCTCTGTTAGTTCAGTATGTTTTCAATTATCTGGGTGGCGTGTTTTGACAAGAAAAATGTACCGCCTAAGTACATTGATATATTAGAATATGCCAGTCACTTTAACGAAAGCATATGATGTCATGACCATAAAGTATAAGCCTTTAACTGTCATCTAGTTCTCTTTTAGTTCAAAATGTGCACGAAAAGTATATAGGACTTATATAGTACTGATGATGCAGATGTAAGATAATTCATATATACTACTCTCGAATGTTCAGGTTGAGATTTTGTTTTCAGTACATAAAATCATCATTCTTAGTTTGACTCATTCTTTGCAATTATATTTTCCACGATGAGATTTATTTTGTTCAAAGTTAGCTTTAATCTCAGATTCTCAGTTCAAAGAGCTTGAGATAGTGGTCGAGTCTTTTTAAGCCAAGTTCTCCTGTTATAATATTTGTTCTGTTGTGATCCAGATTGCTTTTTCGCATTGAAGGTTTGGAATGCCCAAAATGCTGGTGCTTCTGCAGTTCTTGTAGCAGATGACATTGATGAGGCACTAATAACCATGGATACACCTGAAGAGGATGCTGCTTCTGCAAAGTACATCGAGAACATAACTATCCCATCCGCGCTAATCTCCAAAAGTTTCGGTGAAAAGTTGAAGAAAGCAATCAGTGACGGTGAGATGGTAAACGTGAATCTGGATTGGAGAGAATCTGTTCCGCATCCAGATGATCGTGTAGAATATGAGCTTTGGACAAACAGCAACGACGAATGTGGAGTTAAGTGTGATATGTTAATGGACTTTGTGAAAAATTTCAAGGGTGCAGCACAGATTCTTGAAAAAGGTGGTTACACGTTATTCACTCCTCATTACATAACATGGTATTGCCCACAAGCATTTACAGTAAGCAAGCAATGCAAATCGCAATGTATTAACCATGGGAGGTATTAGCACCTGATCCCGAACAAGATTTTAGCAAAGGATATGAAGGGAAAGATGTGGTTATTGAAAATTTAAGGCAGCTGTGTGTGTTTAAAGTGGCGAATGAGACTAAAAAGCCATGGGTTTGGTGGGACTATGTCACTGATTTTCAAATAAGATGCCCAATGAAAGAAAAGAAGTACAACAAGGATTGTGCTGAGGGTGTCATTAGTTCTTTAGGGCTTGATTTGAAGAAAATTGAGAAGTGTATGGGTGACCCTAATGCTGATTCTGATAATATTCTTCTTAAAGAAGAACAAGATGCCCAGGTATGATGCTCTTGTTTTTAATTCTTCTTTCGAAAAGTAGCAAATAGTCGAATACTTCTTGTAACGAAATCTTTGAATTTTGATCGTCTTATAGTCATCTCATATGCTTTTTTTTTTTTTTTTTTTTTTCCAGATTGGTAAAGGATCAAGAGGTGATGTGACCATATTGCCTACACTAGTGGTCAATAATCGACAATACCGAGGTCAGTTCTGCACGGATATTTTATATTAATGGTGGAAATTTGGATCCCGTCACTTAAGAATGGGTCATTTTGGGTTGTACTTTAGGTTAAAATAAAATAAAAAATTAGCTAGAAAGGAAACACCTCGGTTTCTCTCAAACTATATTTCGGGTCAAACCTGACCCCTTTTGACATGTACTAAAAGGTATCTTTTGACCCATTCCCAACATGCATGGCTTGCCCATATTGCCACCTCTAGTTTAAACTGAGGGGAAATTCAGTTATTATGTGTAATGCATATGTTGTGTGGTACTGTGGTCGCAGGAAAGTTGGAGAAAGGTGCTGTTCTGAAAGCCATCTGTGCTGGTTTTGAAGAAACAACCGAGCCAGCTGCTTGTCTTAGTGATGGTAAGCCATTAATGCTGGTTTGTAGTTAATTACTTGACACTTGAGAATGGATTGCTTAGTCTGTTTTCTTGATTTTGTTATCAGATGTGGAAACTAATGAGTGTTTGGAGAACAACCACGGTGGTTGTTGGCATGACACAATCGCCAATGTCACTGCATGCAAGGTACATCTTGTAAATCCCAAAATCATGAGTTTGCTTACTATAATCCTAATCATTGCATTTGTAAATGTAGGATACTTTCCGTGGGAGAGTTTGTGAATGCCCATTGGTTGATGGAGTACAGTTTAAAGGAGATGGTTATACCTCGTGTGAAGGTATATTATTCAGTTTCTTTGGCAAATGCAAAGGTGGATGAACGATCCATCATGATTTTCCATTTGATGATTAAAAATAATGGCATGGTTTTTAATTCTTTTTGCAGCAAGCGGGCCAGGACGATGCAAGATTAATAATGGAGGATGTTGGCATGAGACCAGAGATGGACATTCATTCTCTGCTTGCTCGGTTCATACTCCTTTGCAACTATATATACCGAGACTTCTTTATAAGGCAAATCATATATAGTTTATCTAACCTTGTATCCTATTTTTATGACCAGGATAGCGGGAATGGTAAATGTGCATGCCCTCCTGGGTTTAAAGGTGATGGTGTCAAAAGCTGCGAAGGTAACTAATTTTCATATGCCTAGAATTGATATATATGCAAAAACAATTTAAAACATTTGAACCTTGTGTGGAGAACAATAAAAAATACAATATTGCATGATCCTGCGGATTAAGCACTTGAGCCTAAAAATTCTAATTACGCATTTGCGTAATGAATCACTAGGATATAAAGTTACCTCTTGAAACTCAGTTTTGGGGGGGGTGTTTAGATGTGTTTGAAAAAGATTACGCGATACTGAATTATCAGGATTAGATAATGAGCTGCAAACCTGTAAAAATGTGGGTCATAGGAGATCGTGTTTGGATGTGTTTTTGTTGCGGGAATAAGATAATCTTATGTTTGGCTGTTTGGCAGATTCTGACTATTTAGGAAATTAATAAAAATGACCAAAAAGGATGTTCCTGTGATAAAACGAGACATATTGCAAAACTCCAGTTAACATCTATCTGATTAGGTTAAAAGAAGAGGTAAATTGGTAATTCTATATGAATGGTGCGCAACTGATTATTTGAATCTTATATAATGTGAAAATTAGAAGCAAGATCTGTTTATCCAAACTTTAAGAACTGATCTGTGCGACTTCAAATTGTGATATTGAGTTCCAAAACCTAAATCCAAACGGCCCGTTGATGTCAAAGCATAGACACGTAATGGTTTCAACCATCTAGTTAATTACTGTACTAACTTAACCCTGTTCATTAATTTTATTCACCTCAGATATTGATGAATGCAAAGAGAAGAAAGCATGTCAGTGCCCTGAATGCAGTTGCAAGAATACATGGGGAAGCTATGACTGCACCTGTAGCAGTGATCTTTTGTATATGAGAGACCATGATACTTGCATAAGTACTGTCTTCAACTAAACTCATATATGCTAGCCCATATGGGCCTCTTTTACTGCCTTCTAATCGTGATGTTTGGTGCAGGTAAGAGGGTTGCCGAATCAAGATCCGCCTGGACAGCTGTTTGGATAATTATATTGGGCTTATCCATTGCTGCAGCCGGTGCATATATTGTCTACAAGTATAGGATAAGGGTAATAACCATATGTTTGAAATGTCACATCATTCCGTTCATTTTTTACGTGGATCATTTTTTAACATATCTTTTACTTGTGACCTCTACTCTCAGACCTACATGGACTCGGAGATCAGAGCCATCATGGCACAGTACATGCCGTTGGACAACCAAAATGAAGTTCCGAATCATGTAAGTGAAGATCGAGCTTAAAAAACAAGAGTTATGTATGATGATTTATCGAGACTGTGGTGATGTGTATGGGTTATATCCCGTATGGCCTTCTACATCCAGCCGATGAATTCAAACGATGTTTATGCACATTTGTGTACCATGATAGAGTGTAGAGAACTTGTGAACATGGAAATTTGATATAATTATCTCAGTTTAAGCTTGTACCTTGTAGTTGTAAGTGTGATAGTGTTAAACGACGCGAATGTAGTTTATTGTTGTCTACTGTTACAAGTTGGGGAAAATAGAAAATAAAATAAATATTTCGAATCTACTGTTTCAAGTTCGGCTCTTATTCAGGACTATAAAGCTTGATGACAGATTTTTTGTAGTATCAAATGGCTTGGTGATTGTTCTGTGCAGTTAATGTTGCTTTTTCTTTCTTCAAAAACAACTGCAATGTATTTATGTACTGTTGGTTGCTCTCCATCATACTGAGTTATTTTCTGTAAAAAGAGCTAGGAATAGAGAATGCGCCAAACCCATTGGCGCGTAATGATGAGCATATGTTTACAAAATAGTACATAATACATACAGGATGCAAGACGCTTGTGACACTAATCGTGTCTTGTCAAACGTTTATATCGCTGTATGTTGCTATTAATCAAACAAACACTTCATCCAAGTTACATCACTTCCAAACAAGAATAACAACCAAATATAAGCAGGAACTTGATTGCAACTTTTTGAGCAAAGGTAATGTTCAAAAGCTGATATTCAAACAGCCTGTGTCAATAACTCGATAAGAACATATAAGGAAAACTGTGAAGTTTGGAAAGCAAAACTGTGAACTTCAAAAGCTGATATTAGTCAGCTTTTTTGCCACCATTTTCTACCAAATTTAGGGGTGAATTTGCATTCCATCCCTTTGTAGTTGTACCACATTGGAAAGAAAGCAACAATTACGCTCAGTTGGTATAGAAATGGATGGACTAATAAAAACATTACTCACTTTTTGGATACTGTTCTTAGGTAAATTATTTGTTTCGATTTACTTTCATGGTTAGATATATAGTCACGTAGCTTGTCCCCTTTAGGCTTTTTAGGCGTTTAGTTGCCCTTCATGTTCCTTTTGCTTTGCCCTTAGCTATAGGCCTAATAGTGTTGCCTTGCTTAGATCTTAGCCGCTCACTTTTTTTGCTTGTACGTTTTGCTCGTGCGCCTCTGTCTCTTTTGCGCTTTATCTATTCTATTTTCGATTTTCTCTTGCGGCGTCTGCTTTTATTTGTGTATGTCCTTTTTGTCTTCTTTGTTCTTTTGATGGTATCATGCCTATTTGCTTTGTATGCTTGTATGTTCTTTTGTATGCTTTGTTTCTTCTGTGACATACGCTTTTTGTTTGTTTGTTTGTCTTTTCTCTAAGTTTTTATGATGGTTTGTGTTTATGGCTTGTTTGCATGTTTGCTTGCATCCCGTCGTATGTTTTATTTCTTCCCTGTACTTGTTTTTACACTTTCACACCCTTTTTTCTTGAACTTTTCTCAACCGCACAATTACAATGGCCGGAGGTCCTCCCTGAAGCAGACTCTTTATTATCGGGTTTATCCTGGTGGTGGGTAGGATTTGTCTACATTTCACCTTCCCCTTACCTTGCTCCGACAGGATTGAGTTTGTTTGTTGTTTGTTGCTGTTGTTTTTAACAACATATAGAGCATATGGAGTAAATAAAAAACTTTTTTATGAACTAACTTTTTTATGAACTAACAACACTTAAAAACTTTGTTGGGTTAGTTTTATACATAAGATCATATCCAGCCTTATATCAAATTCTGACCATTTTAGCCAGCAACGCAGTTTGACTTTATTAAGAAGTCAACTGTGTAAGAACTGAACTCCATAAATTAACATATCTAACTTCAATTTAAGATATAAAGTAATACTCAAGTCATAACAGAAAATTAAGAAATGTACAATTGTGAGGACTTTTTAGGTATAAATCATACTTTGCAATTGTACCCAAGAATCGTACATTGAGCTGCATATTCATGACCAAATATCCTACAAAGCACATGAAAAAAAGCTTCCAAAGTCCAAGCTTTTACATAATGAGCAATAATCTTTCAGTAACCTGAGACGTGATGTGGACTAAGTATCTTTACACCACACTGAAGCTTGACCCATAAGATGATGCAACAACGAAGTTGGTCTTGAAGTCCTATAATAAATACAATTATGCACCCAACATCTGACGAAACGTTTCAGAGATGGAAAAACCCATTATGGTATGTGAAGAGATTCTTTTGATCCTTCGGCTCAATAATGTGCTGAGATATAGAGCATGGGCACATGAAAACAATAAGCAATGCGAAGAAAACATAGCATATATTAATTTTCAAGTAAAAAAATTGTCGTATCAATTTCAAAAGTCAGCATTAAGTACAAAAACAGAGAAGGTACCTGCTAAAGTAGCTTTTTAAGTATTGGCTCCTTTGGTCCTGTGTTATATACATGGCTAATTGGCTATATGTAGCAGAACGTTTCACCATTGCCATCAGCGGTTCTACGTATCTTGGGTGTCAAACCAAATGACTCGAGAAGCCATCTATCCCCAATAATACGCAGACCTTTCAATCGAAAAATGCTCTCTGGAAGATGACTTATGTATGTACCTGTTATATCTAACTCTTTCAAACATTCTAGACGACCAATTTCTTCAGGGAATATCTCAACTACTTTGCTATTCAGGAGATGGAAATATTCTAGATGCTTCATCTCAGAGATGCTGTTTGGAATATCTCGTAATTCCACCAAATCATTACAATCTTCAAGAATTAGCGTCTTAAGATTCGGAGTAATGGCGAGATGAAGGATCCTTAACTTTAAGCCAATGAGGTGTAGAGATACGAGCTTTGGACATTCAGTAGGCATGTGAAGCTCTACTAAGTCAGTACATCCTTCGAGAGTTAACTCCTCAAGATTCGGAGTAATCCCGAGGTGAAGGGTCTTTAACTTTGAATAAAACACGTTGAGAGAAATGAGCTTTAGACTTTCAGCGGGCATCTGAACTTCTACCAAATCATAACATGCGAAAATGGTTAACTTCTCAATATTTGGAGCAAACCTAATATCAACGGTCTTCAACTTTAAATTGCTGAGCTTAAGAAACCTGAGCTTATATAGAACCTATCATAAGCCAAAAGATTTGAATTGGTGTAATGACAAACCAATAGATATATAGCATCATAATGAAATATGCAAAACAACCAATCAAACATTATACTACCTTTTCTTCTCCATCTTCCCAAAGATGAACGATATCGCTGGAAAACATGTCAAGTCCAACAAGATTATTTGCATGAAATGTTTGAGGTAAACTCCAAAAAGGATAGCCTTGCCATCTCAGAAATCGTAAGGCATTAGGAAGGCATCGGCGAACTTCATTATACTTACCATTACTTCCGGAATACACATGACGTTTGCAATACACGTCAAGAAGTCTAAGATCCTTCATATTTGCTAGACCTTTCATTAAAATGTCAGCATTGTATTCCTCAGTCCTCAGTGTTATACATTTTGTTGCTTGGGTACCCTGTAATCCAAAGACGACGACTATAAAATTATTATCATAACAAAAAAAAAACTTTTAAGTTTCATAACATGATTCTTACCCATTCATTAGCCAGAATGTCTTCAATTTCCTTGCAATTCCACAATCGGCTATGTCTATTAGGTTCATCAGGGTGCAAACGACGAACAATATCCCTACCCATTTCTTCTATATGGTCATGCATGCCTAAGAACCCATGATTAGAAATAGTTATCAAAGATTTCTGCTCAAGAACTCTTAAACCATTTCTGGCATGAAATCCACGGCTTTCTAGGGCTCTAATTGCGTCTTCTTCATTCCAACCTTTTAGTATGCATGCAACATCTAAGAATATATCCTTATAATCCGCCTCAAGACCATCATAGCTTAATTCCAATTTTTCCATAGTTGCCTTCAAAGGAACTGTTTTTAGTCTTTGTAGGGCATCTATCCACTGAGGCTCGTTTTGACCACAAAGAAAAGAACCTAAAACTTTGATTGTTAAGGGAAGACCATCGGCATATTGTACAACTTGTTCTGATAGCTCTTTGTACCCTTGAATCGGAATCTCTCTTCTAAATGCATACCTACTAAAGAGGCCAATTGCTTCCGTGTGTGATAACAGATTGATGTTATGAATGACGTGCACACTATGAGCAACCAGCACTTGTTCATCTCGTGTGGTAATGATAATTCTGCTTCCTGATTTAAACCAGTTAGGCTCACCGGCTAAAACCTCAAGTTGATCTATATTATCAACATCATCTAGGACAATGAGAACCTTTCTACCACTCATCATCTTTTTCATCATGTTTGTCCCATCATGAACACTATCTATGGTGATGTCTTGTTTATTTAGCACATTTGAGACTATTTGCTTTTGCAGATTCTTCAAACCTGACAAAGAGGCTTTTGAAACTTCCCTTACATTTTCAACAAAGCTTTTACCTTCGAAGTGAATGGATATTTGATCATAAACTGCTCTGGCTAGAGTTGTCTTCCCACCACCTCCCATCCCCTTGATTCCAATCATGCGAACATCATTTGTACCCATTTCTAAAGATGAAAGAATAGCTTTTATTCGGGCCTCCATGCCTACTAACTTTCTATCAACACTCGAATTAATGGAACATAACTTTTTGAAAATATTGTCAACAATTACTTTTGTCAATCTAGATTCATCCCTGTGACATTAAACAGAAGATCTGATTAGCTAGCATTAATAACTTATTTCAGATCTATAACATATAGCAGGATTAAGATTAATATCAACATAGATTTGAAATAAACAAACTAAAAGAATATGACAGATATATTACCCGTTAGCTGTCGCCTTTAAGTCCCATCCAGCCAGCTTCGATGCTTGTTTCATAGCCTCTATCCATTTCCCAGTAGCCTCTTTCTTTTCATTATTCGCAAAGGCGTATTTAACTGCCCCACTTTGTTTTCGGACTTCCGTGGGTTCCACATCATAGAAGATGGGATAAGCAGTCTGTTCGGCCGTCCTCTGACACTCCATAATCTTTACAAGCTCATCTAAGCACCAAGATGAAGAAGCATAGTTCTTAGAGAAAACAATGATGAATAATCTCGAGTCTTCAATGGATTTGATGAGCTGGTCATTGATCGTTTTCCCTTTCTCTATTTTCTCAGCATCTTTGTAAGTTTCAATGCCTTTTTGCGCAAGAGCATCATAAAGATGGCCAACAAAGTTGTTACGTGTGTCTTGACCTCTAAAACTCAAGAACACATCATACTTAAGCTTTTTCGAATGGATGAATTAGTTGAGGAAGATGCCATTGAAATATATGCTTCAATGATCCTGTTAACTTAAATCTTTGTTACAAAATAAGAAAGTTGGGTTAGAAGAATGCCTATCTAGATGGTATCAATAATGTGAACATGGTTGTAAACCTTTTAATAAAACAGAAATAGATGATAAGATTGCTTGCACATTACTAGTAGCCTTTTTTTTTTTTTTTTTAATTTCTGTCCAATCTTTTTTGTCAAATGTCTATTGAACCAATAGGATTACCATGATAGGACCACTTTGAAAATTCTATACATGCAATAACTATATCTATAATTATTGTAGTGGTTTCCAACATTTTATTTTTATTTTCATTTTTCACATCTCTACTGGTTCTTGACATTATAGTGTGTATGTTTAAATTTACTTGTGATTTACATTTATGATATGAAATATGCAAACAATAACAATATTGGATCTTTGAATAACTAAATCGTCTCATTACCTGTAAATGATTTATTACATGTCCTATATATACTAAACAAATGTAACTGCATATGGTGTTAATTAACTGCATTTGGCGTTAAATAATGCTTCTATAAACTACCTATCATAACCGCTGTTGTTGATAAAAACTAACTCTAACCTGCTAATCGTTAGATACTTTGAGATGAGCAAGTTTGGTCCTTCGAGGTTGAAGCAATGGCGAGATTATGTCTTCAATCTCCTCCTTAATCTGATCGCTGCTTTCGTCCTGTCTTGACTCCGAGCATTTGTCGCATAGTCACGAACTTGAGTCTTGGTAAAGCTTTTGTTAAGATGTCTGCTCTTTGTAGTTCTCCACTTACGTGTTCTATTTCGAAATGACCATTCTCATTCTCTACGATTCACGAATGAAATGATAGCGAATGTCTATGTTCTTGCTCCTTCCATGAAAACCTGGTTCTTTACGAGTTGTATAGCTGATATATTGTCAACTCTAAGCGTTATTTTCTTTTCTTCTAATCCAGTTAATTCACCGAGTAATCGCTTTTAGCCATAAGGATTGACATGTCTGCAGCCAGTAAAACTGCCATTAAACAATTACGATATCACATGAATGAAGTTCACTGTTAGTTGAAGAAAAGTCGAGTACACCAAGTAATGGGTGACTCTCCAAAGTAAAATACTATGCCAGTAGTGCTTTTCCTTGATCTGCATTGATTCCATAACTACTGTCGCTGTATCCTGTAATCTTGTAGCCTCCTTCTTTCTTGTATATTATTCCATGGTCTTTCGTGCCTTTGATGTATCGGATTACTTGTTTCACTGCCTTTCAGTGATGATCCTTCGGGTCTTGCATAAATCACGAGTAGTCCGACTGGGTAACTAAGATTCGGTCAGTTGTATGTAGTAAATATCTGAGACTCCCAATTAGGCTTCGTAATAAGTTGCGTCAGGCCACTGGGTCTCCATCTTCCGCCTTGACCACCTTAGTGTCGGTTCCATAGGTGTCTTCGTGTCATTACTATCCATCATGCTTGTCTCTTTTAAGATCTTGTTAATGTATCCTGTTTGCTTGATCGTAATTTCTCCTCCCGTCGGTGTAACTTCTATCCCAAGGTAATATGCTAGCAAACCTAAGTCGCCATTTCAATTTGTCTTCCATTTGGGACTGAACAAGTCTACTTCCTTCTTTGGAGTGCCCGTGATTATTAAATCATCTACATATACTCCAACGATAATTGTAGAAGTCTTGCTTCTCTTTGTGTAGATTGCTTGTTCGAGATTACATTTTCTTAAAGTCTAGGACTTCAAGGTCTTGTCAAGCTTCAACGTTCCAAGCTCTGGGTGCATGTCTTAAGCCATACAAAGCTTTAGTTAGCTTGTAGACTTTTCCAAGGTTTCCTTTGTTGTATGAAACCTTCAAGTGTTGTGTAACATAGAATTCTTCCTTCAATTCTCCATGTAAAAATGCTGATTTTACATCTAAGTGGCGTACTTGCCATCCATGATATGCTGCTAGTGCTAATATTAATCGAATCGTTCTCTATCCTAGCAACTGTGCAAACACTTCATCAAGTCTATTCCTTGTTCTTAGTACATAACCTTTGCTACTAATCTTGCTTTATACTTTATGATCCTTCCTTGTGCATCTCTCTTGGTTTTATAAACCCACTTAAGTCCTATTGCCTTCGATTTTCGGCATGTGGTGAGGTCCATGTGTTGTTTTTGTTAATTGAATCTAATTCAATTTGCATGGCCTCAATCCACTTCTCATCTTTTGATGCTTCCTTGTAATACGGGTTCTTCTTCTCTGTGAAAATAACTAGGTGCTTTCTACTTACGTGCAGTTTTGGTAAATTTCCGTAATATCCTTTAAACCTAGTATAGGTCTATGATCAAATCTAGGATCCGAGCTTCGAATGAACTATAGTAGCTCTTTCTCATCTTCTGTTGAAAGGCTGAAGTGTATGATGTGTGTGATTGGTGAGGTGTGATCTGGGTATAGGTTCTTGTTCTTGATACGTGTTATCATTGTTTTCTAAGTTGACTGGTGTAGGATTATCATAGTCAACTCCATCTACTATAAAGCTAGTCCAAAACGTATCGTCTGTTTCTGATCCTCATCATTGTTGTTCATTCCAAACGGTTCTTTTCCATAAACTTCACATCCCTACTAACATGTTTTTTCTTTTCTACTGGATCATATAGTCTACATGCTTTTGATCCTTCTTCAACTCCTAAGTAAATCATTGAATCTTTATCGCCAGCTTCCTTCAAGTGAGGTATTGTTACCTTAGCATATCTGTGCATCCGAATATTCTTAGGTATTCTAAGTTTGGTTTCCTATTGTAGAGGGCTTCATATGGTGTTTTATCTATCGGGCTTCGTAGGTACCCTGGTGAGTATAAATGGCGTGCCCTGACTGCTTCCGCCAATAAGTTAAGGGTACTTCATCGCTTTCATCATACCCTAGTCGTTGAAAAACTATCCTATTCTCCTCTCTACTACCCATTCTCTGCGGTGAGTATGGTGCTGTCAATGTCTTTCTATTCATTCTCCTTACATATTTGGTGAATTCTTGTGATTAAATTCACCTCCTCTATCCGTTCTTAGCATCTTAATTTTCAACTTCAACTTTGATTCAACCTGCTGCCTAAATTCCTTGAATGTGTTGAATGCTTGATCTTTCGAGTTTAGAAGTAAGCCCACATAAAACTTGTGCAGTCATCTACTAATAAAAGATGAGCTTTCTTCCCGAGTTGTGTTGTGGACTTAGGGACCACAAAGATCTCCATATACTAAGTCCAACGGGTTCTTTGATCTGAATTTAGCTTTTTTGGAAAAGGTGTTCTGATGTGTTTTCCTAATAAACATGCATCATAGATTTGTCCTGCATGGTTTATTCTGGTATTCGTTACTAACCCTTTTCTGTCATCTTATCTATTTCTTCAAAGTTCAGGTGAACTAATCTAGCATGCCATAACCATGCTTGGTCATCTACGTTTGCTAAAAGACATATAGGTGCTACTATATGTAATCTAATACAGTAATTCGATTCTTAGATCGTTCTACTTTCATCAACAACTTATTATTCTTATCATACAAAGTCAAGAAATTCCATCCATGATGATCTTGCAACCTATTTCATAAGTTGTCCTAGACTAAGTATGTTGTCTTGAGGTTTGGATGTAGTAAACATCCGAAATCATCTTCTTTGTAAGTTCTACATCCTAATAGTATCAAACCTCTACCCTTTATCTCTACATACGATCCATCTCCAAAACGAACGCGTCCATTGATGCTCTCGTCAATATCCTTAAAATGGCCTTTGGTGCCCGTCTATGATTACTTGCACATTATCTAAATACCATATGCTAGCATCTGTTTAGCATATTTTCTGGGGTGTACTTGTTCTTCATTTAACAAGACTTCTTTAGTTTCTTGTATCGCCATTAATAATGATGGTTCATCGTCTTCTAAGATAAGGTTTGATTGTTCCTGAGTTGTTGGTGGACTTTTACAATTTCTTATGAAATGTCCCGGTTTCCCGCATTGTAACATTTCAAACTCTTTCTATCCCACTCACCTTTATTCTTATTGTAGGTGAAGTTTCCTCCATTCGAAGTATCTCTTTTTCCCTTATTCCTTCCAATTACCTGTGAATTGTTTGACTACCCCTAAATTTGGTAAATCGTTTCTTATTTCTAGAGTGTTCGCCTTGTGCGAATAATAGGTTATCTTGGCTTTCTACTTGTCCTCCCTTTCGGAGTTTTATTCTCTCCTCTAATGCCTTAAGTTTTCCTGCGATCTCATCTAATGTTATGTCATCGAGATCACTCGTTTGTTCTATGGATGCTACCATTTGAATGAATCTACGGTGTGGAATCTAATAGTTTTCGAACTAAAAGTGATTCATCCAAAGGTTTTCTAATTCTTTTGCCTTTGTGCATAGCCGTTTAGTTTGGCTGTAAATGCATCCACCGCTTCATCTTCCTTCATTTGAAGGGTCCTGAAATCCATCATCAATGATTGAACCGTGCTTGTTGCATTTCTCTTCTCCAACGGCTTTTTCCTTAATGAATCCCACAATTCCTTTGCTGTTTTGCAACTTGCTACTTGTAAGATCACATCTTCGGTCAATGCTTGATATAGGAAGGCAGTTGTTGCCTTATCCTTTTTAGCATCTACTGTGTATCTACCTTAGGTTCTATTGCTTCCCATAAACCTTGGCTTCTAGTATCACCTTAATTGTATTGTCCAAATGTATAGTTTTGTGGCTTTGAGTTTTGGGCATTGATACTGTGTCATAGGGGTTACGGTTTTGTTGCGTGTTACTGCCACTTGCATCATCACCAGGCATATTGATGGTTCTAATGATCTTCACTTTCTATGGGAATTCTAACTAAGTATGATATATACTTAATACTACGGGAACAGAAATAGTTTCCGGGAATCTACTAGTACGGGATCAGTATATAGTTCTCGGGATTTTCTAGTAATGTAAAATAACGATCTATACTATTTAAAGTATAAGAGAAATCCAAAGTTTGAATTTGTGACCTCTTTGTTGTGTATTAAACACAGACGTATTCCCACTTGTGTCGGTACTTGAGTATAATACCAACCACGTTCTTTCTTTCCCCACGTTGTCTTTTCTCCTTTCTTGTGTATCGATGTAATAATGATTTGCCTTCGAACTCTTGGTCTTGGCTATTTTCCGAACACAATTCCTTCCAAAATACCTTTCGGTATTTTCAACAAAACAAGTTAAATTACTTGTTCCTTTCTCTTTACCAACAAATGGTAATCTTCTACGGTGCTTGCCGCGTCTCACAACCTTTCTCTTTACCTTTGTTCCACACCGAATGTGCTTCACCCCAAAATACCTTTCGGTATTTTCAACAAAAACCCACAAGTGATCAAATTGTGTCCTTTGTTAATATTCTTATGTCGCTAGCGTCTCTTCTCTCAAAAACAATACTTGATTGTTTTCTAAAAACCGTTTGTGTTTCTTCTAATTCCAAGCAACGTCTTTTCTCTTCTCTTCTGGTATATGCCGTCCTACTATACAAGGTATGTCTTTTTCTCTTCTTGTATATGCCGTCTACTATACAAGGTATCTCTAACGCGTCTTTCTTCTTGGTTACTAACTCCTTCCTTTTCTTCTTGTTGCCTGCTGCTTGATGCTTCACAACAGAAAAAACCGCACCACAATGGAATGGGTGTCCTCTCCGTTTTGCAATTTCGAAACAAAGACGAGTTGTATACGACTTGTCTTATGTCCTAGTTATTCAAGTGACAACGTTTCCTTCTGAAAAAACGTCTCTTTTCTTCTCCTGAAACAAAGTTTTCAGCGAGTATTTCTTCTTTCCAAACAAGGTTTCTGTTTCTTTTCTTCCTAACCAAAAGACTAGTGATTTGTTTTCCGGTTCGGTTCTCTTCTTCTTCCAACGTAGGTTTTCTCGCTTTTGTATATGTATCTCGTTAACAGGTTTATGGGTTTAATTCTGTCTCGCTAAACAAGGCTGGTAAGTGTTGCCTTGTTAACAAGAAATCTGGATGATGAATATTGTGTCTGTAACGAGATGTAAGAAGGCTCTTGATGCC
Source organism: Chrysanthemum makinoi (assembly GCA_910596185.1). Classification (NCBI taxonomy): domain Eukaryota; kingdom Viridiplantae; phylum Streptophyta; class Magnoliopsida; order Asterales; family Asteraceae; genus Chrysanthemum; species Chrysanthemum makinoi. The sequence goes on along the minus strand of OU343222.1, from coordinate 64,635,561 downwards.
AAATGTTGGTCCCTACGCTGTGAATGAGTGATATGAAATATGCAAACAATAACAATATTGGATCTTTGAATAACTAAATCGTCTCATTACCTGTAAATGATTCATTACATGTCCTATATATACTAAACAAATGTAATCGCTTTTGGCGGTTAATTAACTGCATTTGCGGTAAATAACTCTTCTATAACTACCTATCATAACCGCTTTTCGATTATAAAACTAACTCTAACTGCTAATCGGTTAGATACTTTGAGATGAGCAAGTTTGGTCCTTCGAGGTTGAAGCAATGGCGAGATTACTGTCTTCAGTGTACAGGTTTAAGAATTTCACTTTGATTAACATTTATTGTATGTAAACATTCACATAACTTCTCCACTAAAAATACTAACACAAAAAAATAAGCATGTTTAACACTCTTGTAACTTGATCATTCTGAGTTAGAGATTTTTTCTTCTATGTACACTTCTGATATACATTTTTGCATAAAATGGTTTATATTCATGAACATTCGATGTACAAGGCTATAAACAAATTATATGCTGATATAGTAGTGTTGTTGATATATAACATTCACCCCTGTTCCTAGTAGTTAAATTCAGCTCCGAGTTTGAATTTTCCATAATAATTACTCCTCCGTCCCAATAAAGTCCATTTTGACTTTTCCAAAGTCATTTTATTTTAACTTTGACTTTGATTATTTCTTTAGCGTTATATAACTGCTTAAATATATAAATGGATAAAGGATATGTGATTTAATGCATTTTTTGTGATATACTTTTCATCAAGTATTAATAACCGAAAGAAATAATTAAGGTTAAAGTCGAAGAAAAGACTGAAAAATCAAATGGATAATTTGGGACGGAGGTAGTATATGTTTTTAGTATGTACAAATAAAAAACGCCATTAAGTTGTTAAAGTCAATAATCTGACATTCAAGTCAACTCTTTTGATGCTTAACCATTTCATTTTAGTTTAGGTCATATTTATATAAATCAAAACTTTTTATGAGAATTACATCACTTATGAAAACTTTCTAGTTCTATTTATAACATGTAAATATCCAAATTCATGTCAAAGTCTACTTTAATCAAGAACAGCTTACGTTTCTGAGATGTCAACCCTGCTAGCTGAACTCCATAAAAGTCAACAATGAGGTAGAGATTAGAGTCCGAAAATGATGGAGCACAATGTCGACTAAAGGTTATTGATATCTATGTTGGGTCAAAATTTGACCCAATTGTCTCTGAAAAGTATTTGAACATAAAGTAGCCTAATTCACTCCTGAAGAAACAACGCTTGTGTTACCACTTGAAGAAACAATGAGTGGTTACTCATGATAAAGAAATCAATAATTGTTGTATAAAGCTCAATCAACAAGAAGCTTCTAAGCGTCGAGACCAATAAGAAACACTTCACCTCACCACGATGTGTGTCAATTGATAAAGTACGTGAGCTACAAACAACATGAGAACTAAGATCCTGACAAAGTCTTTGTGACTCAATGCTCTATCTCTGAAGACAGACTTGAAATATGGGCGTGAACTTCCCAAAATAAAAAAGCTAAAAGAAAGTCAAACAAGTACAAGAGTGGTTGAAAAAAATGTGAATAGTTGAATTAACTATTTACTAAGCTACATATAAAAGATCATATGAACAGATGTACTCTTCCTCTAGATGTTTGACACATAACCTAGTGCACACATGTGACTTCACCTTTACCTATATATATAAAAAACAAGTCTGTATAGAGATAGTTAGAGATTTTAAACAAACGCAAAATGATACAAATGTATTATAGTTGATATTTCCTCCTCCTAAGACACATCAAGCTAACTTAGCATGCTTGTTTTGTTCATATTAGGAGAGTTTCATTTATCATTCAATGAGGATAGTTTTTCCGAACTATCGCATGTAATTTTTGATTCATTTCTAAGAAATTATAAGCATTGAAAAATACAAATCGTGTTATTAGTTGTCAAATGAGTATTGCGTGAAACTTGTTCTTATCTTTATAACATATTCATGTTTTACTCAAATCTTTGGACCAACACTCTAACATCAAGTTAACTATGGCATGTGATGAGAACATGATCCCACCAAACATTGCTTGACATGCTGAAGTGGTAAACTGTGTAATAACAAAACTCCATGACTTCATATCTAACTTTAATCTTAAATGACTTAAAGTAATAGTCTTTAAAGAAATAAATAAATCCTAATATTAACAGCTTCATGTTGATACAACTATCATATTGATGAATGATAGACCATTGATCCTATAAAACTGTTGGAAAGTAATTTGACTGTTTGATAAAGTCAAAAGCTGTTCCTGTTGAAAATGCTGAGACTATATAAAAGTTTGGAGATGAATCATGTAGGTTTGGGTTGAGATATTTGAACCCGCCAACCTTTTTTTTGTGAAAATGTGAAGTATATATTAACACAAACTCGAATAAGTGCTTACAAAATTCAGACAATAGGATCAAACGGACATGCCCATGATCCAAACTACTAAACTGACATACAAACTGAATTTTTTCTAGTCTTTTTAAAGAATCTATCCATTCAAGCTCATTTTTAACACATAAGAATGAACTCAAAACTCTTATTGTTAAGGGAAGACCACAAGCAAAATTTACTACTTTTCATGATAGCTCATCGTACCCTTGAATTGGAATCTCGCTCCCAAATGCATATCTACTGAAAACGAAAATTGCTTCTTCAAGCGACAACAGATTGACATCCCGAATCAAGTTCACTCCATGAGTTATGAGCACTTGCTCATCTCTAGTTGTAATTATAATTCTACTTCCTGACTTGTACCAATTAGGTTGACCCACTAATGCCTCAAGCTGATCTGATCCACATCATCTAGAACAACAAGAACCTTTCTACCACACAACATCCGTTTCATCATGTTTTTCCCGTCATAGACATGGCTTAAAATGATGTCTGGATCATTTAAGACATCTGAAAGTACTTGTTTTTGCAGTGATTTCAAACCGTATAAAGAGCCTTTTGAGATTTCCGTAACATTTTCAACAAAGCTTTTACCTTCGAATTGAATGGATATTTGATCAAAAACAGCTCTGGCTAAAGTTGTCTTCCCACCACCTCCGATCCCCTTGATCCCTATCATGCGAACATCATCGACACTGGTTTCTAAAGATGAAACAACACCTTTTACACGGGTCTCCATGCCTACTAATTTTTCATCACCACTGAAATTTATCATACGTAAATCTAGTGAAATCTTTTCAACAATTTTCTGGATGAACTTAGCTTCATGCCTGTATAGTAAAGATTATTTTATTAGTTTATCACCTCCACATGAATAAGTAATTTGAGATCTAGATAGCCAACAGATGTATATGAAGTAATTGCATATCTAATGTTTAATCATTCAATAAGACTAGGATTTAATATGATAAAGAAATTACCCGTTGGTACTGTTCTTCAACTCCCACCCAGCGAGATCGGATGCTTGGTCAAGGGTTCTCCAACTGCCCCACTTTGTTTTCGGACTTCCGTGGGTTCCACATCATAGAATACGGGATAAGCAGCCTTTTCGGCCGTCTTCTGACACTCCATAATCTTTGCAAGCTCATCTAAGCACCAACATGAAGATGCATAATTCTTGGAGAAAACAATGATGTAGAATCTCGAGTTCTCGATTTTCTCATCATCCTTGTAAGTTACAATGCTTTTCTGCTGAAAAGCAGAATATAGATGGTCAACAAAGTTGTATCGAGTGTCTTCACCTCTAAAACTCAAGAACACATCATACTTGAAGCTCTTTCTTTTTTCTTTTTTTTTCTTCTTTTCTTTTTTTGGTAACCATGATTTCCGATCTTTTGTCCGACTAATCTACAGATTTTGTACCCAAATTGATTAGTTGACGAAGATGCCATTGAAATATATGCTTCAATCATCCTATTAACTTAAAACCTTGTTGCAAAATAAGAAAGTTGGATTAGAAGAATGACTATGATCATGAGGGTACCGACAATGTGAACATGGTTGTAATATTTTAGAAAAAACTATGAAATGAGATGGCCGACACAGAAGACTTTTATTCGCAAATTAATAAAACAGAAAAGATAAAAAAGATGATAAGATTCCTTGCACATGGCCTCATATTAGTGGTTGAGTATTGATATTGTGTCGTCTAATAATTGTTTTTCAATGTGGACCACTTTAAAAAGTTTATGCACTAAACCATTCATAATTTTTAATGCAAAAGTTAGCCGTGGTGTCACGTGTCTCGTGCTACGGATAAAAGTGTTGTCATTTCAACACTTTTAGTCTATAATTCCAAAACTTATAACTCAGCACACGACATCTTTTTAATTCTTGTGGTGTTATTTATAGGACACCACCTGATGGCTTAGCCCAAAAAAAAAAGACGTAGGCTGGTATACGGTGCCTGATTCTATGGCACGAGGTATGGTGTCATGGTGGCTTTATAAGTTGGGCCGGTGCGTTGTCACCATGGCAGAGGTGGAACTTCTTTGGGGCAGGGAGAGGTGGTGGGCCTCAAAAAATCTAACTCACAGTTATTATTTTACTTCATGCATTTGATCTTTTGATCCTTCAATAAGTGAACCGCTATAATCTTATATGTGTCCCAACATCTCACCGTTAATTAATTCTTTACCTTAAAATAAAATTATTTTTGTATTTGCCTTTTTGCGACTTATGCGTCATATGCGACTTATGCAACTTGTACCTTTTGCCCAAAATTTAAGTACATGTGTAAAAGTCAAGTACAAGTTGTAAGAGTACAAAGTCGCATAAAAAAAGTACAAGTCACATAAAAGGTACACCGTTTGTCGCATAAGAGGACACTCTAAAGAAGTCATCTTTGTTAGCCAAACTAGTTAATGACCAATGATCCTTCATATATATTGAAAAAGAAACCTTCTAACTTTTAAAACTTCTGAAACCTGAGACCTTGATGTCGAAACCAAACTAGAGCTTGACCAGTAATATGATACAAGAATGAAGCTGAGATTAAAGTGCCAAATAAACACAAAATTCAGAGATGACAGAACAGATTGAGGAAAAACTGAAACATTGAGCTCCAACCGTTCAGCCCGGAGATTGAGCAGCGAGTTCATTAATCATTATGGCATGTGAAGAGAGCACAGTCCTTATGCCCAAAAGTGTTCTGAGATCCAGAGCCTATGCAGACAAGAGGAACCATGCGGACAAGAAAACATGTTAAGACAGGTATAACAAGTTGTAAGAAAAAGAAATACATAATATGTATCTTAATTTAAGTTAATATATAAGAACATATTCCTGTGCAGTTACACAGAAAGCAGCCCAATGTGAACCAAAGTACTCACCTTTTGGCCCTGGCATACTTGATCATCAGTGGACTGGTGTATGTGCTGTGGACCCTATCATTGGTAATGAAAAGAGTGATAAGATGCAAGCTAAGAAGAAGCTGATTAGAGGTAAGATTCAAGGTGTAACTAGAAACTTTGTTAAATTTATTTTGTTAACATGATCATCTCAAATATCGAGTCAACATTTCATCAAGAGCACAATTTGACTTTTTAAAGAAGTCAACTGTGCTCAACTCTATGATCTAAATTATTTAAATTCAAAAATTTAAAATGATCTTTACTTGGTACACCTTTAACCACGTCAAATTCAAGTACCTGTAACAATACTTCAAGTCTATATATAGCAGAAGGCTAACTCTGTTGAGCCTTCTATCACAGACGTCCTAAAGCCATACGAACGGAGCCGCCATGTGGACCCAATAATACACAAACCTTCCAACAGGAAAATGGTAAACGGAAGACGGTGTATGCTTGTCCCTTGTATATTTAACTCTTTTAAACATTCTAAAAGTCCAAGTTCCTGAGGTAATTTCTCCACTCGAACACATCCGGGGTGATAAAAATATCTTAGACATTCTATGTTACATATGCTGCTTGGAATATCTCGTAAAAGCTTACAATTTGTTATGATTAGCGTCTCTAAAGATATTAATTGGCCATGATCTTTGGGAAACTTCTCAAGAAGCAAACAAGATTTAAGTTCGAGAGATTTGAGATGTTTCAGCATACAAATGCTATCCGGGAGATATTTAATAGAGTATAAGTAAGAAACAAAGTTACCTCATCTAGACATGCTAACTGTTCAAGGTCTTTGGGTGCCTCTGGAATACTGCCTTCGAGTTTAAGCTTTCTTAAAAACCGTAAACTACAATGCTAATTTGAAAAAGCTCCTAGGTTTGTGCAAGTACAAAGACCTATGGAAATCAGCTTCTTAAGATTTCCAGTCTCCGAAGGTAGATATTCACTATATACACATCTAAATCTGAACTTTGGCAAATTATTGTCTCGGTGCAATGGGCATACATCAATGGACTCCACAATCAGATCTATATCAGGTAACGAAACAAACTTAGGTTGTTTTAGATTGTCAAACAAAAAAGATTTAAACCTGCAACAACCACTTAAGTCCAAGTAGACAAGCTTTTTTAGACATCCACTAGGAACAAGAAGTTCTACCAAACTAGAACATTCTTTAAGATCTAACCTCTCGAGATCCAGAGTTAGCCCCATGTCAGGGGTGCTCAACTTCGAGCCACTGAGGTAAAGGAATCTTCGGACATTCTTCGGGCATGTGAAGTTGATGTAGCCTAAAGCGTGGTAAACACAAATCGGGCCTGTTGATTCACACGAATACCAGGAACAATTCTTACAATTATGTTGATTCAACGAATAACATAATTAGGGGATTTCCTACTCAAAATTGAGTAATGAGAGAAAACTGAAATTTCATATAATTTGGAACTCATCGGCCAGGATCACAATACAATTATTAAATAGACCTTAGAAACTTGAAATGAGCCTAAAAGACAAACGGGCTTAGCACTAGCCCACAAACAAAGCCCGAAAAACTAGAAAAAAACATAAAAATGCAAATAACTCATAAAATAGAGTGTTTTGGGAGCCAAAAGTTCCATAAACAACCATATGCTATTTACCACGATGTTTCCTCGTTGCAAGCTTCGATTTGACTGGTCATGGGCTTGAAATGGAGCCCCGTAGCCCAAGTTATGCTAATTCTAGTGAGGCCCTTTTTCTCACACGATCTTGGGCCTCTAGATACAAAATGGCCCATTCCTCAACGCTTGGGCCCGCATCAGAAGTTCACATAAATCATAACAATATCGAAGACTTAACGATATTCGGAACTTGCCCAAGTTTAAGGCTCCTCAATTTAGAATTACTGAGGTTCACCTGTGTGAGCTTTAGAGGCAGCTGGCATGTGATTTTCTACCAATTCATTACAGTCTTCAAGATTCAAATTTTCAAGATTGGGAGTTAAGCTAAGGTCAAGTGACCTCCATTTTGTATTATTAAGGTCAAGGGCTACAAGCTTTAGACATTCAACGCGTATGGAAACTTCTATCAGATCATAACATCTTTTAAGACATAATGACTCAAGATTTGGAGTAAGTCCAAGGTCTAGTCCTCAATCTTGAATGGTGGAGGTCAAGGATAGCGAGCTTATTGAAAACCTATAATAAGCACCAACAAAATAATAGATGAATTTCAGTTATAGCAAGCTAATAGAAATGTAAAGTTATATTAAATCAGGAAAACTGAAAATCAACAATTAATATACCTTTGATTCTCCCCCTTCCCATAGCTGTGCTATTCTGCTGTTAGGCATTCAGAGAGATATAAGATTATTTATTTGAAATGTTTTGGGTAAAGACCATAAAGGGTAACCAAACCAATTCACATATTATAAAGCATTTGGAAAGTACTGACTAGCTTCATCAAAATTTCATTTTCTATGAGAACAATGCACATCCTCCGAAGAAGACATGTAAAGATATCTAAGTTTCTTCATTTTTTGGAGACCTTTCATTATAATTTCCCATTTTTGGACCACCGTCCGTAGATTTATACATTTTGTTGCTTTAGTACCCTGTTATGCAAAACAATGAAATACGTGTCATTACAAATGAAAATATATATATTTCTTTACCCAGATATATAAATATAAACTTGACCCTTACCAAGTTATTAGCCAATATATCTTCGATTTCCTCGTCGATCCACAATCTGTTATGCTTGTTGGGATCATCCGAGTGCAAGCGGCGATTAATATTCTTGCCCATTTCTTCTATATGGTGATGCATGTCCAAGTACCCTAATTTAGAAATGGTTATCAAAGATCTTTGCTCAAGAACTCTTAAACCATTTCTAGAATGAAATTTGCAGCTTTCAAGTGCTCTGACAGCCTTTTCTTTCTTCCAACCTTTCAATATGCATGCAATATCTAGAAATTAATTCCAACTTTTCCAAAGTTTTCTTCAATGGAATTTTTTTAGTCTTTTTAAAGAATATATTCATTCAAGCTCTTTTTTACCACATAAGAACGAACCCAAAACTCTTACTGTTAATTAAGGGAAGACCAGAAACATAATCTACTACTTTTCGTGATAGCTCTTCGTACCCTTGAATTGGAATCTCTCTCCCAAATGCATACCTACTGAAAAGGCAAATTGCTTCTTCAAGTGACAAGAGATTGACATCCCGAATCAAGTTCACTCCATGAGTTATCAGCACTTGCTCATCTCTAGTTGTAATAATAATTCTACTTCCTAACGTGTACCAATTAATTAGGTTTACCCACTAATGCCTAAAGCTGATCAATCTGATCCACATCATCTAGAACAACAAGAACCTTTCTACCACACAACATCCGTTGCATCATGTTTTTCCCGTCATAGACAGTGCTTACAATGAATTCTGGATCCTTTAAGACATCCGAAAGTACTTGTTTTTGCAGTGACTTCAAACCGTATAAAGAGCCTTTTGAGATTTCCCTAACATTCTTGACAAAGATTTTACCTTCGGATTGAATGGATATTTGATCAAAAACAGCTCCGGCTAAAGTTGTCTTCCCACCACCTCCGATCCCCTTGATCCCTATTATGCGAACATCATCAACACTGGTTTCTAAAGATGAAACAACACCCTTTACACGGGTCTCCATGCCTACTAATTTTTCATCGCTGCTAAAATTGATTGAACGTTAATATAGTGAAATCTTTTCAACAATTTTCTGGATGAACTTAGCTTCATGCCTGTATATTAAAGATTATTTCATTAGTTTATCAACTTCCCACATGAATAAGTAATTTGAGATCTATATAGCCTACACATGTATATGAAGTAATTGCGTATCTAATGTTTAATCATTCAATAAGACTAGGATTTAATATGATAAAGAAATTACCCATTGGTACTGTTCTTTAACTCCCACCCACCGAGATCGGCTGCTTCTTTCAGAGTCTCTCTCCATTTCTAAGCGGCTTCTGCGTCATCGTGCTTGGCCAAGGGATCTCCAACTGCCCCACTTTGTTTTCGGACTTCCGTGGGTTCCACATCATAGAATACTGGATAAGCAGCCTTTTCAGCCGTCTTCTGACACTCCATAATCTTTGCAAGCTCATCTAAGTACCAACATGAAGATGCATAGTTCTTGGAGAAAACAATGATGTAGAATCTCGAGTTCTTGATTTTCTCATCATCCTTGTAAGTTTCAATGCTTTTCTGCTGAAGAGTAGAATATAGATGATCAACAAAGTTGTATCGAGTGTCTTCACCTCTAAAACTCAAGAACACATCATACTTGAAGCTCTCTTCTTTTTTTTTTCTTCTTCTTTTGGTTTCTGACCTTTTGACTGACTAATCCACGGATTTTGAACCCAAATTGATTAGTTGAGGAAGATGCCATTGAAATATATGCTTCAATCATCCTATTAACTTAAAACCTTGTTGCAAAATAAGAAAGTTTGATTAGAATAATGACTATCAAGAGGGTATCAACAATGTGAACATGGTTATTATTTTTTTGGAAAAAAACTTTGGAATGTAATGGCCGACACAGTAGACTTTTCTTTGCTAATTAATACTACCTCCGTCCCATATTTATAGTCCATCTTTCCTTTTTCGGTCGTCCCAAAATAATTGTCCACTTCCATAAAAAGATAGATAATATATATCAAGTTTACTATATTACCCTTAGTTGAGGTTATTATTACAAACTTTAAAGAAGTTAGAAATTAATTGGTTAAGGGTAAAACTGGATTTGTGCAAAAAGTAAGAAATAGAAAGTTGTAATGATGATGTTTTTCTTAAACTGTGTGTTTTTTGTCTGTGAAAAATAATTTTGGGACGGAGGTAGTAAAACAGAAAAGAAAAAAAAGATGATAAGATTCCTTGCACAGTTGCACATGGCCTCATATTAGTGGTTTAGTATTGATATTGTGTCGTCTAATATCTTTTTTCAGTGTCGACCACTTTAAAATGTTTATGCCTGCACCAACCATATATTCATCATTTTAAAAGCAAAAGTTACCCATGGTGTCGTCTGTGTGGTTCGATGGATAAAAATGTTGTCACTTCAAGATTTTAGTCAATAATATCAAAACTTATAACTCACCACAAGACACCTTCTAAATTCATTTGATGTTATAGGACATCCGTGAAGGCCTGGCCAACAAATAAATAAAAAACTAGCGTGGGCCGATGGATACGACGCGAGACTCTATGACACGAGGTCTGGTGTCATGGTGGCATTATAAGTTGGGTTGGTGGGTTGACGTCAATGGCGGAGCTAGAAAAATTTTCGTGGGAGGGCCAAAACAAATTTTTTTCGAGAAATACATTAAATGGGAGGGCCGAAATAATTTTTTTTCCTAAAATACACATGAAATCGCGAAAAAATACAGTAACGAGCTTAGGCCTAAGGGCCCTTCCCGGTCCCTTAATAGCTCCGCCCATGGTTGACGTCATGGCTACCAGCCATGGGCAGAGGCGGAACTTCTTTGGGGCAGGGAGGGGTGGTGGGCCCCCAAAAATCTGACTCGCAATTATTATTTTACTTCATGCGAATAAAAAGTATATGTGCTTAATTTGGTCTTTTGGTCCTTTAATAAGTGAATTGCTATTAAAACGAGACATTCAGACCCGTGCGATGCACGTATTATGTTGTTGAGTAAATGACTAAATCCGCATGTGATTCATACAACTTTTTGTATCTTGTTGGTGAGTAAATTATCATGTCATTGACACAACTTTTTGTACCATGGCATGATAGTTGCTCGCTGCATTTTTTTTTCACCTAGGACTTGGACGCAAAAAATGTTAAAATTAAAATGTCGAGTAATAACGGCACTATGATGTTATATACATGATATATTTGTGATATAAAAAGTATCCTAGTTCTAAGATTCACATGAGGTCAATAACTGCATTTTAAGTTGTTTTTAATTTATTTTCCTTTATTTTTATGTTTTTATATATTTATTTACTTTAAGTTAATTGCTTTTGCTAAATATATAGTTTCGGGCATAAGTATGTGACAATATTTGTTAACTAACTTTTGTTACAAACAAAAAAACAACAAATATAAAGATACATAATAATTGGTTATGCGACCTGAAATATTTGTGAGGTTACTCACAAATAAACATCATCCACTAGTCTTTCAAATGTTACTGTATTAATTATTGAAATTAAACTTATAATAGAACCAATAGTTGTCACTTCATCATAATTTTCAAACATCAAGTCACATGATATATTGTTAGAAAGTATCATTATAATCTGCGGTAAACATATCAATCTATCAATTGCTAATGGCTCTTAAGTTGTATCTATTGCATGCTTAATTACAGGGGTCATTCTTGGTCAAAACATAAGTTGGTTCATGGCTAAGGAAGTCTATTGCTGGTGATGCTTATTTCATAAGAGTTGAGGGTGCCTTTTGTGTATTTTATATCCCTACTTAATCCACCCTCTAATCTAGGGTTATAACACAACTGTGTGTGCAGTCATTGTCTAACACTCTTTCATTTCTGATCATTGTACTGATCTTCTTTATTCTTTGTAACTGTCTGGTTATTGTCTCATTGATAGTAACCTGACCTTATAAACTTTGGGTATTATTATTTAGCTCAATCTATGCCAACTATTGAGGCTTTGGTTTGAATAAAAGTATTGTTGTGAATCTGTTGTTGCTGATACACTCTCACATATATACTTGTCATTATAGTGGTTAAACTTGACCATCTCCCTTTGAATCGTATCGGATACCCATCTCGAAAAAAAGAGAGAATAATATTCTAACTACTTCATTTCTCATCCAGAATTAAAGACGATAAGCTTGATGACGATAAGTTTGACGAGTAATTAACCTATTATCATTATCACAAACATTCATTAGTTCAATACATTCTAAAAGAACACCATATATTACAAATAAATAATTAAAAAGGCTCACAAACATGATGAAATTACGCTACACAAACATCAACAAATGTAATTTTGTACATTTTCATTTACGCCCGTATCTTATTTTTCTTTTTACTCTAGTTGTTTGGTCCTAGTAAATACTATGTGATATCAAGTTCAATCAACCAACCATTCCTAATGTTACGGTATTTCAACTAACGCTAAACACACCAGTGACGGAGCTAGGATTTTAGTTTTGGGTGGGCCAAATAATAAATTAATACTTAACAAAATGCATCAATATTAAAGAGTAACTTAATTCTAATGGCTGCAACTAGATAACTCCAAAAACACTTAAGAGGTATACATCTTTTATAATGGGCCAAATATAGAAATGTAACTAAGTTTTACTAGTAAGTTGTTGCCTTATTGGTGGGCCAAACACATCAAAATAGATTAAGTTGTTCACTTGTGCATATATCACCTAACATTGCGGGATCGTTTGGGTTGGCTTTGGCCCTCTCTACCATATACGTAGCTCCATCCCCGAAATACACACTCAATACCTAATATTTCTCTCTCAAACATCACGCCTCCATCTCTTTCTCACCAAACCGATCAAAACAATCTTCTAATCCTTTCCAACTCAAAATGCAATGATCATCTCTTATCTTTGTTCATAACCATAATGCCTTTTTGTCTTTTTTAAATTCATTCGAACCATTCAAGAATAAACTCGGCTTCAAGATCTTTTATAAAGGACTCGGGTAAGATGATGCTTCTGTTTATGTTCGAGTCTTTCATTTAAGACCTGTGATGGGTTTGTGTTCAACTAGAAAAAAAATCTTCAAAAGATTTGTGAAAAAGTTGAACACATCTGAGATCTTGGCTTTGCCTTTTTATTTTCGAAAGTTGTTTGTGTTTTCGAAAGTTGTTTGTGTTTTTGCAGAGATGATAATGGGATTAGGCTAGTGGTTTTGGTTGTTTGTTGTTGTGATTTCTTCTGTTCATTATTTTCCTTTGACTTTTGTTGAAATATAACTCAAAATGAAACACTTATTCACAGGGACTAACTTTGTATGTTTTATATTCTCAGTTATAGTTCTAAATGAGAAAAGATGGATAGAAGCAAGTTGGTGAAAGATCAAGGGGTATTTCTGCCATAGTGGAGAAGTGGAGTCAAAGTTTGTCAAAGGGCTATGTAAGGATCATAACCCGTTTAGGGTTTCATTATCTCTCATACCATTCTCTCTGAAAGATAGACTGCATCCAGTCTTCTCTCAACCAAAACTTGTGTTTCCTGTTGTTGATTCTGTGATTACTTAAGAGTGATTGTGAGGAGTTGGTATTGTAAGAACTATTGATAATTAGTCAATAGCCTTCCACCTGAGTAGCAGTGGGAAGGATTGTGGATTGTTGTTATAGTTTTGTGATTATTGTGGTTGTACTGATTGAGATCAGTTTCTGATTGATCTGGGAAGATTTGGTTGTTAATAGAAGTTATTCTTGAATTAAGATTCAATAGTTGTTACTGGTTAATTTGTGTTTTCCTACATGGTATCAGCGCAAGGCTGTTGAATCTTGCTCTAATCTTGGTTTCGAAAAAATTAGGGTTTCTAAAAATTTGGGGGTTTTTTAAAATTAACTTGATTCAACTCAATTAACCGTGGTTAATTGGGTTCTTTTGATTCTAATTGGCTATTTCTTAAAAGATTTACAAAACGCCTAATTTTTTGAAAAATTAGGGTTTGGGTACTTTTGGGGATTTTGATCTCTGGCTTCGATAGGTGGTTGGTTAAGTGTTCTTGGTTGATTTACTGGTGATTCTGGTAAATCTTGGTGGTTCTTTGGTGGTTTTCCTAATTCTTGAAAATTAGGGTTTAAAGATTCATTGATTCTGGGTTATTGAGATCGTGTGGGTTGTGATTCTTGACTAAGTGAATCAAGATCATAACCTGGGTTCTTGTTCCGCTGCTTATTGGATCTTCGCGTGCTCTGTAACACCTCTCACGCTTTCTTTTAAATTCTGTTTTTTATTTTCTTGCATTAGATTGCTGGAGGATAAGATTTAGGATTTTGAAAGTTGAGATTGGTTGATTGTAGTGTTAGGGCTTTTGTTGTTTTTTATTTCTTATTTGTGTGCTTGTGTGCGCCCTTGACCTACCACCTTGAGTGGCAAGGAAAGCCTGGGAACTACTTTCTTGACCTTTTTTGAGTGTTTGTGTGATTCTTGGTTTCTTCATTATGTCTGTGCATAATTCTGATAATTCTGTCCATGATTCTGTTCATAATTCTGATGATGATGAGGATGATGTCCTGTTACTCTTATTAGTAAACTTGATCTTAGTCACCCTCTTCATTTACATCCTAATGATTCTGCTACCTTGACTGTTGTGTCTATTAAACTAAAAGGGACTGAAAATTATAATGTGTGGTCTTGTGCTATGTTATTGGCTCTTGAGGGCAGAAATAAAACTGGGTTTATAGATGGTACTTGCATAAGATCACATGTTGATGAAGTTTTAGGAATACAATGGGACAGGGTTAATGTTGTTGTGTTGGGATGGATTTTAAACTCCAAATCAGAAGAATTGATCTTGGGTCAATTTTTTTCTAAAAAGGCTTCTGATGTGTGGACTGAGTTAAAGGAAACTTTTGATAGAGTTGATGGTTCAGTTACTTTTAATCTGCATCATAAAATCAATTCTCTGTCTCAAAATGGTTGTTCTATTGTTGAATACTTTAATAAACTGAGCACTTTGTGGAAACAATTTGATGCTTTAATACAGTTGCCTAGGTGCCCTTGTCATACTGCTGATGATTTTAAAAAGCATAACCAGTTAATGAAACTTATGCAATTTTTAATGGGTTTGGATGATTCTTATATGCAAATAAGGAGTAATGTGTTATCTAGAGATCCTATACCTGATGTGAAAGGGGCATTTGCCATTATTTCTAGTAAGGAATCTCACAGATCTGTGGTTATTGGTTCAGTTGGTGGGACTTCTAACAGGTCTCAGTCAACTGTGTTCAATTCCAGTGTGCCCAATAGAGGTAATTCTCAGAGGCCCCAATCCTCAGGTAATTACACAAGGCCAAATAATACCATTAGGTCTAATGATAATAGAAGGGCTACTGGTGGTCCTGTCTTTGTTTGTGAACACTGTGGCTTTAATGGACATACTGCTGATAGATGCTTTAAACTCATTGGGTATCCTGCTGATTTTGGAAAAAATAAGAGGAATAATAACAGTAATAATAATCAGGGTGCTCAAAATTTCAACAAAAGGTTTATAAATAATAACAACTCTGTTGGCTCTAGTTCCACTTCTACTTTTTTAGATGACCAGATTTCTAAACTGATTTCTTTGATTAAAGAAAACTCTAATAATGTTGATGGAAATGGGAAAGGAGTACATGTCAATATGGCAGGTATTGTTTTAAACAATAGCAAGTTCTTTAATCAAAATTTTAAAAAGGTTTTTCTGTAATAATAGTAAGTTTAGATCTGCACTTGTTGCAGCTGGACTTATTGTTGATTCTGGTGCTAACCAGCATCTTACATATACTGATAAATATTTAGTTAATGTGATTGATATTTCCAAACTTGGAATTAAAGTTTCCCATCCCAATGGGACTGAAGCTTTAATCACCAAGGTTGGCAATATGGTTCTAACTAAACATTTAACATTATATGATGTGTTAGTTGTACCAGAATATTGTGTTAGTCTAATGTCTGTTCATAAAGTGGCTAGAGACAACAAGTTTGTTATTGCATTTGATGAGTCACAGTGTTATGTTTTACCCCAGGATTTGAGGGGAGTGAATGTGCTAGGGATTGGTAAACAAAAGAATGGTTTATATTACTTTGATGGAAATCAAGGTACTGACCTAGGGTTTGAGAATTCTAGTCCTACCTGTAATTTGACCAAAGACTTATGGCACTGAAGGCTTGGTCATCCTTCTGATCAAGTCTTGTCAGTTTTAAAAGGTGAAATCTTTTATAAAAATAAGAATAACATTGAACCTTGTGAAGTTTGTCAAAAGGCTAAACAAACCAGAAAATTTTTTCCTTTAAGTGACCATAAAACCAAAGATCTAGGTGATATTGTTCATCTTGATCTTTGGGGTCCTTATAGAATTAAAAGTAAAGAAGGTCACAGATTTTTTCTAACTGTTGTGGATGATTTCACCAAGGCTGTTTGGGTTTATTTGCTTAAAAATAAGCATGAGGTGTTTGATTGTATTCAATTTTTTTATAATCTGATTAAAACACAGTTTGAGAAATGTGTTAAGATTTTTAGAAGTGATAATGGAACTGAGTTTGTTAATAATCAGTTTAATAAATTTTGTGAAGATAAAGGCATTGTGCATCAAACATCTTGTGCTTATACTCCTCAACAAAATGGGGTTGTAGAGAGGAAACATAGGCATCTTTTAAATGTGGCTAGATCCCTTATGTTTCAGGGGGGATTACCTCTATTTTTGTGGTCTGAATGTGTTCTAACTGCCACCTATTTGATTAACAGATTGCCTTCCTTAGTGCTGAATGGAGAGTCTCCCTTTAATCTTGTTTTTAAAAGAAAACCTGACCTAAGTCACTTAAGAATGTTTGGTTGTTTATGTTTTGCTACTATTCTTACCAGTCATGATAAGTTTAGTAGTAGAGCAGAGAAATGTGTTTTGGTTGGGTATTCTAATTTTCAAAAGGGCTATAAACTTTATAGTCTTGAAAGGAAACAGTTTATCTTTTCTAGAGATGTAAGATTTTTTGAAAAAGTTTTTCCTTTCAAGATTAAAAATTCTTCTGCTGCTCCTGACCCTCTCAGTCAGAGTCTAAACCATGTTAATTTCTTTGATGAAGTTGCTGGTGAAGACTCTGACACACCCAATGATGACAATAAGCTAAAAGGTACCCCTTTGGGTAATATTAATCAAAATGATCATCATTTGGGTGATGGCAGCAACTCCCAAAATTTGGATGGTCCAACTATTGACCAATTGGAGAATGAATTGGGGCATTCTCCTGGTTTTAATGAGACTACCAATGCTGGTGAGAAGGCTGCAACACCAAGTGGTGTGAGTGCTTCTGAAGGTGATTTTAGTCCCTATTCTGAACAAGCAGCAGAAGTTGGTTTGCATAATAATGGTCAACCTTCTTTAAGAAGAATTGATAGAACATCAAACTTTTCTAATAAATATAATGATTACATTGTTGATTCTTAAGTAAAATTTGGTCTTGAAAAGTTTGTGACTTATGCAAAACTCAGAAATGATGCTCTATGTTTTGTTATTGAACTGAATAAAAGTTTTGAGCCTAAAAATTATTGGGAGGCTTGCATGTATCAGCACTGGGTTGATGCAATGAATAATGAGATGGAAGCTTTATATAGAAATGATACTTTTGAGCTTGTTGTTTTACCTGAAGGCAGAAAGGCTATAGGTTGTAAATGGGTGTTTAAAATAAAATACAAGTCTAATGGTGAGGTAGATAGATATAAAGCTAGACTTGTAGCTAAGGGCTTTAACCAAAAAGAAGGGGTTGATTTTGATGAAACCTTTTCACCTGTTGTGAAAATTGTTATAGTTAGGTGTCTTATTAATCTAGTTGTTCAACAAAATTGGCCTATATTTCAGCTTGATATCAATAATGCCTTTCTGTATGGTGATTTACATGAGACTGTCTATATGTCTTTGCCTGATGGTTTCTTTAATGCTAATGATAAAAGAGTTTGTAGATTGAAAAAGTCTTTATATGGTTTAAAACAAGCACCCAGACAGTGGAATGCTAAGTTAACTAGTGCATTGCTTGAGAATGGATTCATACAAAGTAAAAGTGATTATTCCTTGTTTATCAAGAATGATTCAGGTAATATTGTTGCTTTGCTTGTGTATGTTGATGATATAATTATCACTGGTAATAACTTAGTTGAGATTGAAAGTTTTAAAGTGTTTCTTAAGTCTAAATTCCAGATTAAGGATCTGGGTAAACTTAAGTATTTCTTGGGAATTGAAGTGATTGAAACTGATAAGGGTTTATGTTTAACTCAGAGAAAGTATTGTTTAGATTTACTTTCTGAATTTGGTTTACTAGCTTGTAAGCCATCTGCTTTTCCTTTAGAACAAAGTGTGTCTATTTCTAATGAGCCTACTGTTTCTGATCCTGTTCTAGTCAACATAACTGAATATCAAAAACTGATTGAAAAATTGATATACTTAACACACACTAGGCCTGATATATCATATGTTGTACATTGTTTGAGTCAGTTCATGCATAAACCACTTAAGTCTCATCTTAAGATTGCACTTAAAGTTTTAAGATATTTGAAGGGTTCTCCTGGTAGGGGAATTCATATTGTTAAAAGTTCTTTTGAAAACCTTGAGACTTATGTGGATGCAGACTGGGCCAAGTGTGTTGTTACTAGAAGGTCTGTTACAGGATTTTGTATTTTTCTAAATGGTTCACTGGTTTCATGGAAAAGTAAAAAGCAAAACACCCTTTCTAAGTCTAGTGCAGAGGCTGAGTATAGAGCAATGGCCTCTGCTACTTCAGAAATTGTTTGGGTCTTGAAAATTTTAAAAGACTTAAACTGGTAAATAACAAGTGACAGTGTCACCTTGTATGCACTCATTTTTAGTGTATTATTTTTATTTGTTAAACCCTTAGTTAATTACATGGTCGAGTCATATCTTGTGTATACAATTTTGGGATGATTGGAACTCATGGGTTTAGTACTAGTTGTTATGGAGTAATGAGGACGAATTCAAAATTACAATTCTCATATCTTTTATCTTTTGTTTAAGTCAAGATAGTGCCAATAAAAATACAAAAAAAGTTGATAGTTAGTGAGTCGAGTCTTGGTTTAACTTACATAATTGACTTGACACCAGTAAAAATTCCCTGTATCCAAAAAAATCGTGTTTTTCATACCCTTACACCTAACGTTACAACCCTTTAAAAGCCCTCTTTGATAGTTTATCGTAGGTGCTTACGCCAAAGCGGCGGAGGTTTGATCTTTTCTCAAGCCTATGGTAATCTACGTGCTGTAACAGGTGAGAGTGTTTACTCTTTCAGTTCCATACATGTTATACATACACCCAAGAGATGAGAGAATCCAAACACTTTATGTGAGGTGCTAGTATATAATTTACGTGCTTGTTTTGACTATTGTAGAGCTTGTACGTGTTGTAAACTATTTTAAACCAATGCTAAATGACCTCTAACTTGTAGATTGATTAGAATAAAAGCACATTTGCTTGAGGACAAGAAAATCCCAAGTGTAGGGATATTTGATAAGGATTTAAAATATGTGTTTTTATTGGGTCATTTAGTCTCTAAACTAGTGCATTTTTTTATCAATTATTATCCTAAATCGCTTCTTTTCACATTTTAGGTACTTGGGAAGAAAATGACGGAAATCACGACATTTTGGGCTTGATTGGACGAGAAAATGAAGAAAACGCCAAAGTCACAAAAATACATGTTGAAAAGGGCAGCTGGCGGCGTCACTATCATCACCCGACGTCGTCACTTGTTAAATCTGGAAGACCAAAGACACATGAGTTCCAAATAGCTCAGTTTTTGGGGATGGCCTTGATCTAACGGTGTCACCTACAAGATATTGAAGGGTGACAGCGTCACAACTTACAATCTGACGCCATCACTATTAAGTCGCTGCGATCAAGAAACCCTAATGACGGTGAGCTGACGGCGTCACAATTTATAAAGTGACGCCGTCACACTTGTAATTCTATATATAGTTTCGTATGTTTTTCTTAATTTGGGTGACACATTAAGGCTACCGCTTTGGACGATTTTCTACAGCTTTTTAAGGGTTTTTACAGCCCCCAACTCCATGTTTAATTGAAGTTAAGCTATTCCTCTTTAATCATTCAATATGTCTATGTGTTGTTTGATTATACGTGTTTCTTCTCTTTCAATTAACATGTTCGGCTAGAATTATTAGTGTTTGCTTGGATTGAATGAAACCTAGTTATTGATTATTAATTTTCGTCTCTTGCTTGATTGGTTGTCTTACGTTAGGAGTAGGAAAACTAGCTTCTTCATCCATTTATTAGCTTGAAAGTCCTACTCAACGTGTTCTATACCCTAGAGTGCACTGGTGGTTTTATTCGTTATATTTATTGCTTGAATTGCGGCTTGTAGATCTTAAGAGATTCTAAGAAGATGACTTAATTGTCGCTTGTAGATCTAGGGTTTTCTAAGGGAGACTTATGCATTCATAGAGTTAGGGAATTTGACACCACCCTACGACAATAAAAGAATACAGCGTGCCAATTAAACAAGGACGTGACAATTCGACTAATTAATAAGAGATAACTAGGGGTACGTATATCTAAGTAAACATTTTCTTCACATTATACGAGTCACCAAATTTACTTTTCTTGCATAGTAGTTTAATTTAGTTTTTATTAATTTAATTAGTAGTAAAACAAACCACTCTTCAACCCCGAGATTTTACTTGCTTTCATAAAATATAAAAACACAAAAAGAATCATCATACACCTCTAGACCTATTTCGTCATACATTTCAACCTTCACAACACTATTCCCCTAGAAAATGATCAATCCCCCGTATCTTACCTATACTACATCATAATGGCTAAGTACACTGTGTAGGAGGATTGTAAAACTTTATTTGAGTTTGCAAAAATCCGCATCAATTTGTTTGTGTTTGGAGGGATTTAATCAAGAGGGACGCTTGGCAACACTCAGTAAAGTTTTTGAAAGTCAATACTCTGACTCAAAAGTCAACCGTTTTATGCTTACCATTTCATCCCAATTTAGAACATATTTTTATGGGTGAATTTCATATATCCCCTAAAAAACACAATTAATTTCATATATACCCAATTGAACTTGTAAATATCATATATACCCAAAGAAACATTTTAAATTTCATATTTCCCCAATTTTACTTATTTCATTAAAAACAAATTATATTGTGACAATTCTACCCTTCACTCCATCAAATGGATCATATCTCTGTAACGAGTTGTTTTATCATCAAACTAAACATGATATGAAGTGAAGTGACGTGACAATTTTCTCAACACTATGTTAACACTAAGTTAATCAAATGAAACAAATTTATTTTCAAAACAATAAAATGAATATATGAGAATAAACAAAAAAAAAAAAAAAAAAAAAACTACAGGTGTCATAAACAAAGTTAATGATTCAAGTAAACCTCACTAATTTAGTACATGAATGCATTTGATCTATTGTTAAACATTAAGTTCGTTAATTTGTACGTATAAGGTTGAAAGATTGAATTACATATTTTAGCCTAAATGTCATCATGAAGGCCTACAAATGGAGTAATTCGTACCGGCATGGAATTCACGAGAAGATTTATTTAACAATGGCTGCAATGCTGCATAAGGGTTTTTATAAAATGGGCACCACTTTAATCCTTTACGTGAATTGGAGGCTTGGAGCAATGGGTTGCCACTCAAAAAACAAGGGTAGTATGGTCTTAAATTCAATATTTGATAAGATTGGGTATTTATGATATTTAAATAATGGATTGGGTATATATGAAATTAAGAGGATATTTAGGGTGATATATGAAATTCTTCCTATTTTTATTAACAGAAAATTTTTAATAAAAATTACATAACTTATAAGCTTACAATTTACATTTTTAACATGATAATATCCAAAATAATATCAAAATTTCACCATTTTAATAAGGAATACAGTTTGACTTTCTAAAGAAGTCAACTCTGTTAGCCAAACTAGTTAATGACCAATGATCCTTCATATATATAGAAAAAGAAGCCTTCTAGCTTTTAAAACTTCTGAAACCTGAGACAGTGATGTCGGAACCAAACTAAAACTTGACCTGTAAGATGATACAACATTGTAGCTGAGATTGAAGTGCCAAAATAAACACATTTTTCGGAGATGACAAAACAGATTGAGGCAGAATTGAAACATTGAGCTCCAACTGTTCAACCTGGATATCGAGCAGCGAGTTCATTATGGCATGTGAAGAGACCACGATCCTTATGCTCAAAAGTGTTCTGAGATCCAGAGCCTAAGCAGACAAGATCAACCATGCGAACAAAATAAAAATGTCAAGACGGTATAACAATTTGTAAGAAAAAGAAATACATAATATGTATCTTAATTTTAAGTTATATATAAGAACACATTCCGGTTCAGTTACACAGAAAGCAGCCCAGATAAGAGCCATTGGACTCTGTGAACCAAAGTACTCACATTTTGGCCCGGGGCAGACTTGATCGTCAGTGGACTGGTGTATGTGCTTCTGCCGCGGACCCTATCATTGGTAATGAAAAGAGTGAGAAGATGCAAGCTAAGAAGAAGCTGATTAGAGGCAAGATTCAAGGTGTAACTTGAAACTTTGTTGAATTTATTTTTAACAAGATCATCTCCAATACCGAGTCAATATTTCATCAAGAGCACAATTTGACTTTTTAAAGAAGTCAACTGTGCTCTACTCTATGATATAAATTATTTAAGTTCAAAAATTTAAAATGATATTTACTTGGTACCCCTTTAACCGTGTCAAATTCAAGTACCTGTAACGTCACTTCACGTCTATATATAGCAGAAGGCTAACTCTGTTGAGCCTTCTATCACAGACGTCCTAAAGCCATACGAACGAAGCCGCCACGTGGACCCAATAATACACAAACCTTCCAACAGGAAAATGCTAAACGGAAGACGGTGTATGCTTGTCCCTTGTATGTTTAACTCTTTTAAACATTCTAGAAGTCCAAGTTAATTTCTCAGGTAATGTTTCCACTCGAACACATCCGGGAAGATAAAAATATCTTAGACATTCTGTGTTACATATGCTGCTTGGAATATCTCGTAAAAGCTTACAACTTGTTTTGATTAGCATCTCTAAAGATATTAATTGGCCATGATCTTTGGGCAACTTCTCAAGAAGCTAACAAGATTTAAGTTCGAGAGATTTAATATATGTAAGAAACAAAGTTACCTCATCTAGACATGCTAACTGTTCAAGGTCTTTGGGTGCCTCTGGAATACTGCCTTCGAGTTTAAGCTTTCTTAAAAACCGTAAACTACAAATGCTGTTTGAAAAAACTCCTAGGTTTGTGCAAGCACAAAGACCTACGGAAATCAGCTTCTTTAGATTTCCAGTCTCCACAGGTAGATATTCACTATATACACATCTAAATCTCAACTTTGGAAAATTATTGTCTCAGTGCAATTACATGAGTGGACTCCGCAATCAGATCTAATTCAGGTAACGAAACAAACTTAGGTTGTTTTAGATTGTCAAACAAAAAAGATTTAAACCTGCAACAACCACTTAAGTCCAAGTAGACAAGCTTTTTTAGACATCCACTAGGAACAAGTAGTTCTACCAAACTAGAACATTCTTAAAGATCTAACCTCTCGAGATCCAGAGTTAGCCCCATGTCAGGGGTGCTCAACTTCGAGCCACTGAGGTAAAGGAATCTGAGCTTCGGACATCCTTCGGGATTTGAAGTTGATGTAGCCTAAAGCGTGGTAAACACAAATCGGGCCTGTTGATTCACACGAATACCAAGAATAATTCTTCCAATTATCGTTGATTCAACGAATAACGATAATTAGGGGATTTCCTACTCAAAATTGAGTAATGAGAGAAAACTGAAATTTCATATAATTTGGAACTCATCGGCCAGGATCACAATACAATTATTAAATAGACCTTAGAAACTCAAAACGTGCCTAAAAGAAAAACGGGCTGAGCACTAGCCCACAAACAAAGCCCAAAAAACTAGAAAAAAAAAACATAAAAATACAAATAACTCATAAAATAGAGCTTTTTGGGGGCCGAAAGTTCCATAAACCACCGTTTGCTATTTACCACGCCATTCTCCTCGTTGCAAGCTTCGATTTGACTGGTCATGGGCTTGAAACGGAGCCACGTAGCCCAAGTTATGCTAATTCTAGTGAGGCCTTTTTACTCACACGATCATAGGCCTCTAGATACAAAATGGCCCATTCCTCAACGCTTGGGCCCGCATCAGAAGTTCACATAAATCATAACAATATCGAAGACTTGACGATATTCGGAACTTGCCCAAGTTTAAGGCTCCTCAATTTAGAATTACTGAGGTTCACCTGTGTGAGCTTTAGAGGCAGCTAGCATGTGATTTTCTACCAATTCATTAGTCTTAAAGATTCAAGTTTTCACGATTCGGAGTTAAGCTAAGGTCAAGTGACCTCCATTTTGTATTATTAAGGTCAAGGGATACAAGCTTTAGACATTCAACGCGTATGGAAACTTCTATCAGATCATAACATCTTTTAAGACATAATGACTCAAGATTTGGAGTAAGTCCAAGGTCTAGTCCTCAACCTTGAATGGTGGAGGTCAAGGATAGCGAGCTTATTGAAAACCTATAATAAGCACCAACATAATAGATGAATTTCAGTTTAATAGCAAACTAATAGAAATGTAAAGTTATATTAAATCAGGAAAACTGAAAATCAACAATTAATATACCTTTGTTTCTCCCCCTTCCCATAGCTGTACTATTCTGCTGTTAGGCATTCGGAGAGATTTAAGATTATTTTTTTGAAATGTTTTGGGTAAAGACTGTAAAGGGTAACCAAACCAATTCACATATTATAAAGCATTTGGAAAGTACTGACTAGCTTCATCAAAATTCCATTTTCTATGAGAAAAATGCACATCCTCCGAAGAAGACACTCGAAGATATCTAAGTTTCTTCGTTTTTGGGAGACCTTTCATAATAATTTCCCATTTTTGGACCACCGTCCGTAGTTTTATACATTTTGTTGCTTTAGTACCCTGTTATGCAAAACAATGAAATACGTGTCATTACAAATGAAAATATATATATTTCTTTACCCAGATATATAAATATAAACTTGACCCTTACCAAGTTATTAGCCAATATATCTTCGATTTCCTCGTCGATCCACAATCTGTTATGCTTGTTGGGATCATCCGAGTGCAAGCGGCGATTAATATTCTTGCCCATTTCTTCTATATGGTGATGCATGTCCAAGTACCCTAATTTAGAAATGGTTATCAAAGATCTTTGCTCAAGAACTCTTAAACCATTTCTAGCATGAAATTTGCAGCTTTCAAGTGCTCTGACAGCCTTTTCTTTCTTCCAACCTTTCAATATGCATGCAATATCTAGAAATATTTCCTTGTAATCCTCCTCTAGGCATAGCTTAATTCCAACTTTTCCAAAGTTTTCTTCAATGGAATTTTTTTAGTCTTTTTAAAGAATCTATTCATTCAAGCTCTTTTTTACCACGAACCCAAAACTCTTACTGTTAATTAAGGGAAGACCAGAAGCATAATCTACTACTTTTCGTGATAGCTCTTCGTACCCTTGAATTGGAATCTCTCTCCCAAATGCATACCTACTGAAAAGGCAAATTGCTTCTTCAAGTGACAAGAGATTGACATCCCGAATCAAGGTCACTCCATGAGTTATCAGCACTTGCTCATCTCTAGTTGTAATAATAATTCTACTTCATAACTTGTACCAATTAGGTTGACCCACTAACTCCTAAAGCTGATCAATCTGATCCAAATCATCTAGAACAACAAGAACGTTTCTACCACATAACATCCGTTTCATCATGTTTTTCCCGTCATAGACAGTGCTTACGATGACGTCTGGATCCTTTAAGACATCCGAAAGTACTTGTTTTTGCATTGACTTCAAACCGTATAAAGAGCCTTTTGAGATTTCCCTAACATTCTCAACAAAGCTTTTACCTTCGAATTGAGAGGATATTTGATCAAAAACAGCCCTGGCTAAAGTTGTCTTCCCACCACCTCCGATCCCCTTGATCCCTATCATGCGAACATCATCGACACTGGTTTCTAAAGATGAAACAACACCCTTTACACGGGTCTCCATGCCTACTAATTTTTCATCACTGCTGAAATTGATCAAACGTAAATCTAGTTAAATCTTTTAAACAATTTTTTGGATAAACTTAGCTTCATGCCTGTATATTAAAGATTATTTCATAGTTTATCAACTTCCCACATGAATAAGTAAATTTGAGATCTATATAGCCTACACATGCATGTATATGAAGTAATTGCATATCTAATGTTCAATCATTCAACAAGACTATGATTTAAGTTTATGTTGTACAACATTAGTTGCTACTAATGAACCTTCTCTAAATATGATAAAGAAATTAAATTACCCATCGGTACTGTTCTTCAACTCCCACCCAGCGAGATCGGCTGCTTCTTTCAGAGCCTCTCTCCATTTCTGAGCGGCTTCTGCGTCATCGTGCTTGGCCAAGGATTCTCCAACTGCCCCACTTTGTTTTCGGACTTCCGTGGGTTCCACGTCATAGAATACGGGATAAGCAGCCTTTTCGGCCGTCTTCTGACACTCCATAATCTTTGCAAGCTCATCTAAGCCCCAACATGAAGATGCATAGTTCTTGGAGAAAACAATGATGTAGAATCTCGAGTTCTCGATTTTCTCATCATCCTTGTAAGTTTCAATGCTATTCTGCTGAAGAGCAGAATATAGATGGCCAACAAAGTTGTATCGAGTGTCTTCACCTCTAAAACTCAAGAACACATCATACTCTTTCTTCTTCTTTTTTTTCTTCCTTTTTGGATAAGCATGGTTTCTGACCTTTTGGCCTACTGATTCACGGGTTTTAAACCCAAATTGATTAGTTGAGGAAGATGCCATTGAAATATATGCTTCAATCATCCTATTAACTTAAAACTTTGTTGCAAAATAAGAAAGTTGGATTAGAAGAATGACTATCAAGAGGGTTTCAACAATCTGAACATGGTTATTATTGTTTAGAAAAAAACTTTGGAATGTGATGGCCGACACAGAAGACTTTTCTTTGCTAATTAATACTCCCTCAGTCCCTAAATAAATGTCCACGTTTGACTTTCAAAGTCTTACTTATTCAACTTTGATCTTAAATATTTGTGTTTATCTTATGTAATACTTGATACAAAATATATGAGCGAAATGTGTTTTAAATGTACTTTAAGTTGGTATAATTTTTATCAAGTATTATATAACACAAACAAAACTATTTAAGGTCAAAGTTGTTAAAAAAAAACTTTAAAAGTCAAAAGTGGACATTTATTTAAGGACGGAGGTAGTATAACAGAAAAGAAAAAAAAGATGATAAGATTCCTTGCACATGGCCTCATATTAGTGGTTGAGTATTGATATTGTGTCGTCTAATTGTTGTTTTTCAATGTGGACCACTTTAAAAAGTTTATGCACCAACCACGCATAATTTTAAATGCAAAAGTTAGCCATGGTGTCACGTTTCTCGTGCTACGGATAATAATATTGTCATTTCTAACATTTTAGTCTCTCATACCAAAACTTATAACTTAGTACAAGACACCCTTTTAATTCTTTTCGTGTTATAAGACACCCTCTGACAGCCTAGCCCAAAAAAAATGGCGTGGGCTAATAGATACGGCGTCTGACTCTATGGCACGAGGTATGTTGTTATGGTGGCGTTATAAGTTGGTCTAGTGCGTTGACGCCATGGCTACCAACCATGGGCAGAGGTGAAACTTCTTTGGGGCAAGGAGGGGTAGTGGGCCTCAAAAAATCTATCTCACAGTTATTATTTTACTTTATACGAATAAAAAGTATACGTGCTTAATTTGGTTTTTTGGTCCTCCGATAAGTGAACCGTTATAATCTTATGTGTGCCCCAACATCCCACCTTTAATTATTTCTTTACCCTAAAATAAAATTATTTTTGCATTTGCCTTTTTGCGACTTATGCGTCATATGCGACTTATGCGTCATATGCGACTTATGCAACTTATACCTTTTGACCCAAATGTAAGTACAAGTGTGTAAGAGTACAAAGTCACATAAAAAAAGTACAAGTCATATAAAAAGTACACCATTTGTCGCATAAGAGGACAATTACACACATGTACTTTCGACTTACACACATGTACTTTCAAATTGAACATTTGTCAAACTTAGATGAAATTGCATAAGTTGCATAAGTTGCATAAGAAGCAAATGCAAAAGCTAAATTTCTTTGAGCCTAACAAGGGCAACAAGTGTGTTGAAAATGTCACAGTTTAAGAAACCTTCTGTATACCCATTCTCCTAATTTTGTAGCAGGTCTCAAATTGAATCTTCTCTGGTCCTCTACTAATCCATGAATAGTTAGATTACTTATATGATTGTGTCGCTTGTTATTTTTTGTCGATACTTTTTAAATTTTTTAGGTTCGATTCTCAATTCTTGCCACCTTGAGTGTCTAGGGACCTTTTAATTTGTCGTCGAGCTTTATTACATCTCTTGATCATTTTGGCACTAAGTTCTCCTCTTTCTCTGTATTTACC
This sequence comes from Chrysanthemum makinoi, assembly GCA_910596185.1. NCBI lineage: Eukaryota > Viridiplantae > Streptophyta > Magnoliopsida > Asterales > Asteraceae > Chrysanthemum > Chrysanthemum makinoi. The sequence goes on along the minus strand of OU343222.1, from coordinate 64,606,901 downwards.
CACATGGGCGCTTTTTATGGATACCCCCCACCACCACACCCACGAAACGGTTCAAGTTCCACCACCGGCCATGGGTACCTCCTACTCTATTGTTTTCAAAATTTTCATATTTATTTTTCAAATGTAAGTACTTATCAGAAATTTTCATATCCCAGTTGGTTCAATTCTTGACATTATATGTGTGTAGGTTTAATAATTTCACTTTGATAAACATCTATTTTACATCAACATTCCCATAAGTAATCCACTACAGAAAGCTAATACAAAAAAATAAGCATATTTAACTGTTGTAACTTAATCATTCTGGACTTGTTTTACATCATCTTTTAACGCGTTATAGATTTTTCTTCTATATTCATAAACATTGTAATTACATATGCTATGAACAAATTATATTATGACTAGGCGAGTACCCGCGCCTAGCGGCAGCGGTTTCTAGCGTCAGATAATTAGTGATTTGTGATATTATGGTGAGTGTTTTGTGTAGCGTTTAAAATAGAACGTGAATCGATGAAAATGCAATTGCAAATGGTTGTACTATACGATAACTAAAGTCTAGACAAAATTCTTAACATCTATCTAACAACATTTAAAAACATTTAATGAAAATGAAAGTAAACATTACATCATTTATGAGATAAAAACTAACAACACACGTTACTTGTCGCGTAAAAACTAACAAGAATGAGATTAATGGTTGCGTGTTAAGAAGAACGCAAGTACCAAAATTAGCATGAATGTGATTAGCCTAAAAAAAAAGCTAATTTTGGCTATTTTGTATGAGATTTGGGCACATTTAGCCTCATTTTTTTAAATGGGCGTATTTAGCCTATTGAAAAGTTAAATGTGAATTAACGGGCACATATTTTCTCTTAATTGTAAAACATTATAATCGTTTTTGAAGAAAAACTTATATATATATATATATATATATATATATATATATATATATATATATATATATATAGAGTAAGGATCCAGTGAGAAGTAAATTAAAATAAGAAGTGGTGAGAAGTGACCAAAACCACGCATTTGAGATGCAACGACTTGCATTAGATGCATTTCTATTCATATAGATGCAACATCTTGAGTTTCGAAAGTTAATTTGATGTATAGATGGTGCAAATTGATTTTCATGATTTCGGCACGTGCAGAGGAACAAAAAACAAGAAAAATCATGAAATGCATCTAATATACGTATATGCATCTGATTAAAAGCTAAAAAACACATTATTGTGCGTTATTATGCATCTAAGATTATAGGGATGCATCTAATTTAGCTTGGTGCATCTCGGATTTGCGGTTATAGTTCTTCTTATTACTTCTTATTTTAAGTAATCTTCTCATTTGATCCTAACTCTATATATATATATATATATATATAAAATATTCTAGCTTCATAACCCGCCCGATGGGCGGGCTAGCTTCATGATATTTCTTGATAAGAATATAAACTGTGTAACAAAGGAAATCGTAACTTTATAACAATGTGGAATAATATGTACTAACCAAACGTGCCGTTGAATAAACGAACCCAAAATCAAACCATTTGCATCATAAAAAAGTCAAGTATTCATAACATACCACATTGTTAAAAACTTTAAAAAAAAATCAAAGCGTATGAAGCCCTTCTTTATAAATAGTATTGGTTGTGCATTTCATAGTTTCCCTCGTTATGACAACAAAAAATGTAACCAAATATCAAATAAGAAACCTAAAACTACCAAATGATCACCATTTCATCCAATGTAGCAAACTTCTTCATATAGCTCCAATGATACGTCTGTTACTAAACAAAAATAAAGTGTATAAATTAATATCAATGATGAAGGCAACAAAGATCACAGATGTTAGTAGTAAGTCTCGTTATTTTCAGCCATAAGCTAAAGACCCGACAACAATTCGAATATCATTTGACATATTGTGCGAGAAAGCTATGTGTGAATAACAATTAAAAGTCTCGCAGAAAGTTTAAAACTTACTTAAGTCAAGTAATGGTTAAAGACGAACAATAAATGCATAAGAGATAGACAACACTCTGTGACTACAATTACTTGCCATGCCAACTAATTTATCAAAAACTATTGTCGAGAGATTTTTTAACCGCAGAGGTTAATCAGTCATCTTGCTTCCTGTCCGTCAAGGCATGAGGATGTGGTCACCTGACAGTGTAACACCAGTTACCAATCATGATAACATTTCACTACCCACCCTAATGTCTCAAGAATGATCAACTTTTGTAACTTAAAGAGTGTATATATTTCCTTTTAGGATTTATATTTCATTTTGTTGATGTTTTAATAGATAAATAGTCATAATGTGGGTTGCTTTTAGGTTCATCCAAGTAAGAAAATTGAACTTGAACAGCAACTACAGAGAATTGATCAAATGTTCATTGTAGTAAAATGACTTACGATAAATAATGAAAAAGAAATGATAATAATAGATCTAAAAGCAGACAATAAGTTTATTACTCAGATCCGTTGTGAATAGTCTAGATGCTAACTGCTGATAAGTGATAATTGTGTCAATCTTTTGTCAGTCTTAAGGTGAGACTATTGACTTGTAGATTTGAATTCAAGGCAAAAGAAAACTTAAATTAGCTGGAGGGAGTTCTGCAACACGAATGTCCGACTGGCTGTAAAAGTTATTGGATTCAGTGCACTCAGAATGCCTATTATTCCCGAGCTCACGGTTTGCCCACTGGCTATCATCAATTCTAAGGAATAGGCTCTTCACCTCTTCATACTGATACAACTTAAGAACTTTGCAGTAGTCTCACAAGTAAGATTTCCTCAAAGAAGTAGTAACAATGTCTTCCCGAGATCCCTTTGGAATAACAGGTAGAACCTGCCTAAAGTCGCCGCCAAAAACCATGGTCATGTTTCCAAAATTAATTGTCTTGAATAGCAAATGATGTGTGTGAGCGCTAATCGATTTAATACCCAATGTCCATGCCATGCATACCTAATAGTCCATAGAAGATGTAAGTGAAAGCATGTTGTGTTTGATAATATAATAAAATTTAGAATATGGAAAAAAGAAGTGATGTGTGTATTTTAATTGCTTACATCCTCCTAATCTATTTTAGTCACATTAAAAGATTACCATTTACGCAACATAGATTTGTAATGATATGCTATAATGCAACAATTTGTGGATTTGTCTCATAACATTTAATTAATACTCATATTTTGTCTTATAACACTAATGATATACTACAATGACTCACTGATCGAACTCACTGAATGAACTCACACTAAACAACTTCACACTATACTACTCAACCAACATACTCAACGAACATGCTGAACTTAATACTCATATTTTGTCTCATACATTAAAGTAAGATACGATTGAAAATTTACAAATATGAAATTCAACTCAAATAAAACATCCCACATTAAACAATTATTAATAGTTTCAATCAACAATGGCTAAATAACTTGTACTTATCACAATAACCAAATTAACTACAAATGAACATTCCTTGACTTTACTCTTTTTAAAATAAACACATGCTTCATAAAATTCAAATTGTATTGGTCAATTACCAAGTTATATCATGAGTTTATAATTACTAAACACAATCATAATGTATGCACATATCTATCTCATCTGACCATTCAGTCATAACAAATGAATCTTGACTCGTGCATTGGGACTTCAAGAAAGCTTCTTTCTCAGAAGCAATATCCATTCTTTCGTCATTATCTCATTCAAAGTTTTGCTGAATGATGACAACCAACTCTAAACCTTCCATGCTATCAACTGAGACTCTTTTATCATGTCCTTATGTATATGTGTATTGGGGTAGATGGTCATCATCACGCAGAATATTAGCATCTGCACCATCTTCAATGATTTGGTTTCTACCATGTCCTTCTAGAGGACGTTCTAAACACACTTCACTATTTTCAAGTCCGGCATACTCAATAGTTCCTCCACCGAACTTCTCTTCTTGATCAGCCCCTTGCGACACCTGGAATGTATTAAACAAACAGTATGCGGGTCAAATGGGTTGGAACTCATCAACCCAGTGCATAAAGACCCTTCAAGGTCATTTCAAAACAATACTTCCAATCTATTGTAGTCGTAATATGAACCATGTAATGCTAAATGCAAGAAGTGTATACAAAACTCACTTTGGTTTTATAAAATCTTCCAAGAACCACAAGTGCTAATAACAACCTCCATGAAGAATGAAGAGAGCCAACGTACGATATCAATATTGTAGAAAACTAGAAGGGGGGTTGAATAGTTTACCAATTAAAAACTTAGTTTTGAAACTTATTGAAAGATCAATTGATATTGATCTTAGATATGTTAATGAAATATGCAAGCAATATGTAAGGAGTAAATAAGGAAAGAAAAGATCAAACCACAACAAGTTGTTTATAGTGGTTCGGTCTACAAGGACTCTTTTTCCTTGCCCTACTACACTCCCCGAGTCTCACACTCGAGAGTTCAACTTCACTAGTCAACAAGCTCCTTTCACCGACGGAGAAAACCTTTACACTTCGCTTACACTATTTCCGACACTAAGCTAGATGTCGAGTTCTTTCCAAGGGTACAACCACTCCCACACACAATGTATTTTGAGGACTAAAATACTAACCACTCACACTCACAAGATTATGATGGTTTAATACAACAATGAAGTATGAATCAGCACAAGATCATACAACACTAAACAAACAAGACTTCCAACTTCTCGTTTGAAGCTTGAATGTGACTTGATCTTCTTTGCTACAAAAGAGATCACTAATATGATATGAAACTGAGTTAGAAAGGTTAGAGAGAAGATATGTAAGAGAGTATGATAGAAAGGGATGAAAAACTACTTGGTTTGGCTTTGCTATTTATAGCCAAAACCATCAGCAGCATCCACGGACCGCGGACCCCTTAAAGGGTTCCGCCCGTTGTGGATTTTGGTGCCGCCAGGTCTGACAGCAAGATATCAAGATCTTTGCCAAAGTCAACCATATCTATGTAAGATTGTGTAAGATATGAAGAGTACAATTCCACACAAAATATCTAATGTGTAAGATATGAAGAGTACAACCATATCTATGTATGATGTCATATGTTGAATTTCTATTTTTAGAAATATGCAAGTACTTAAGTAGTGTTTGGTTTTAAGAACCTAACACATTCTAAAACTACTATCATACATAATAATTAGAGTCATGTTAAGATATGACTAATCACAAATGTAAATGCTTGAATGATGAAGATATTGTTTGAGAAAGCTTGTTTTAATATCTATTAAACTTGACAAGCTTTAAGCTTTTATACAAATTAAATTTACTTTTGTCGTTAACAAAACTTAGGTAAAGATCAAAAATATAAATAACGTTTAATGACGATATTTGTATTAACAAATATGTCATGACCATAAATGATACCCATTAACTTGATACTTATAAGGCATATTTGATTGATCCCCTCACAACTAATAGAAGCATAAACACTATCAAAGTTGTCACCATGTGCTTCAACATAGGATTTCAGATAAAGATAGGTTGTTATAATAGGATCAATAGCTACTTTAATAGTAAAAAAAGAATTCTCAAAATTGAAGTGATACTAATATTTTAGATCGTCTTTGTGACCAATTCCAGGCCAGACGTATGTAGTATACATATATACTTTCATCATTTTTATATATAATATATCTGATATCACTTGTATCCAGATTAGCACAGGTTTTCATATGGGCCTATAAGAATAAAGGATTTGAATATAAAATAATTAGGACTAATATTACAAAAGTTGAAGTCATGCGTGCACAAGCACCTGAAGCTAATCTTCCAATAATATAATGTTCACTATCAGTTCCTTATAGGTGACGTAAGTAAAAAGCTCAACAATGCTATAGGGAAGGACACATACTATCTGCAATAGTTTGTGAGCCAACATCAAAAAGTATTTACATGAAAAATATGTAATGAAATATTCGAATGACGAAAGATATGAAGTAAGTGGAGTAAGCACCTAAGCAAAGCTACCCTTCCAAATAGCCTTTAAGGCCTTCTTGCTTCCTCACAGATACAAAGGCCTGCAATTCATTTCCATATGTCAAAGCCAAAGCATTCTTAACCCTTGCAACCTGAACACCAAACAACCCGCATAAGCAATTTCAATTGCATATTCAAAGCAACCTCTATAAGCATTTTTCAGTAAGTAATCCAAACAACCCTTATATAATGGTCTTTTTGAATCCAAAAATGTAAAAAAAACAACATAAAACAAAATAAAGAGAAGTTGATAAGTGCATATGTAGAATTAATAAACGGTATAAAATATATCATTTATATAGTCGTACATACCTATTGAACATTGCTTAGTTATTTCAAAAATGGAGCCTAGGTATAATCCTATGATATCAAACTTCTTGAAGTTTTGCAATCATTAATGGAAAAGTAAGCATTGACTCTTGCACTCGAGTATTGAACATACAAATAAATTTACTATTTCGTACCTCATGATAATTGGTTGTTGAAAAGCCTTGAATAAAGTATTACCGGCCATTAAGAGCTGCAAGCATTGTTGTCATCAATCCTTTTGTGCTTGTTCCAGCTATTACATCAAATTAATCCGCTATCCGCGCAATTGGTCCATCTATTTCCTACCACAAAATACAAAAAAGTTCAAAGTAAAGTTAAAATGTCAGATATATAATGCGCTTTCAAAATACATGTACCTGATGTTTGCTCCAAACTATCACTAATAGAAAGTGTAATTAATCATATCATGGAAAGTGTCCAAAGGTCAAAATGTTTGACTTTTTTTCAGAGGGAGTTTGCATTAAACATACAGATGCTTGAATCATTAGTCTACACATAGAATTGTAAGTAGGGGTTAACCCGACCTGAACCCGAACCCGATAATTACTTTTGCCTATATTTTTTTATAAAAGATAGTCCATTAGCTAATTGTATATTGTTTTACTCCATCATTTTATCTAAAGGAAAGCAAAAGATGAAATTATATAGCTCATATAGTCATGTTTCAATGGTTATGTTAACTTTTAAGATGTCATTTTGTTCGGTATAAAACTTGCAGTGTGGAAAAGTTGTAAGTAATAAAAATTTAGAAGCTCACCATTATTTGCATGGAACAATTAAAAGTTTAGATTGATTTAGTTTGGTTTTTTCCGTTGTTACTGACGTTAAGTTGGTACATGGTTAGAGTTTTAGGCTACTGGTGGGTTTGATTGTTTAATTAGCATACTGATACAATTATCCTATATACTATAGAGCAAGAGGGATGAGTATTGCTCCGGTACTGTACAACTACAGTAGATGCATTAATTGTCTACAGTGGACGCTTTAATTAACCACAACCGCCTCTCCATCTCTAGAAATTTCTCTCCCTCTTTCCCCTTCTTCTTCTTCCCCACACACACACAAATAACTTTCACAAACTGATTATCTAGAGTCTCCCCAACTCTTTACCCATCATTCTTTTCCTTGAAGCTTCTCCTCAGATCCTTCTCCTCAGATCCTCACCTTTAAGATACTAAAATACCCAAATCAAGATCATCAAAACGACAAACCTATAAAAGAGGGGGAAACCGCGTTTGATGACGGCCGTAATATTTTTATATGAAGAAGCCGAAATCAAGGGAGAGTCAAATTTTAGAGCTCATCTCAGGCTCAATCTTATGAGGTATACTTTAATTAGTTTTCTATCGGGTTTTTTCCTTAATTCATACTCACAAAAAACTCACACTAAATCATCATCAAAATCCAAAAACGCATGTACATCAACACAAATCGAAAAATTAATTGAAATCTTGAACGGCGGAATAAGGAGCCGGATCATCAACAGCTTCGCAGCAGGCATATAAAGCTTCAATAAATGTAAGTATTGAACGGCGGAATATATTGTACATTTTTTTCGATCTAAATTTTAATTATTTTTTTCTTTTTGTGATTCAAGGGTGTTTGAAGTAAATTTGATTGAAGATGGTTGCTTTGTTGATGAGGTTACCTTTTTTAGCGCATTTAGTTGATGTGCTGGCGTGGTATGGTGTACCGAGAGATGTGGCTGTGGCATTTAAGGATGTGGTCAGAGTTCATGGCGAGACTAATCCTATTGGTGAGTTACAAAATTATCCCCTGATTATTTATTGTTGCTGAATATATGATACTCCGTATGTTTTATATCAATATAGGATTTAAGCTCAAGTATTCTTTCTATATGAATTCAGAACATTGTTTTTTATTTGTTATTCCGGGTATGTGAGAGGAATATCAGTGTAGCACCCGATTCGAGTACCGCTTCGTATCTTTCTGTTATTTTGTTTACCGTAGACACAATAACCACAGAACACTTATGAGGGATGTTATAAAGATTGGCTTTTGATTGATTAGCTGTTACTTGGTTTCTCTTTCAGGTCTTTTGGATTAACAACTGAGGTTGTTGGTGCTGCGGATATTGTAAGGCTGAATACGTTGATGTAGATTCCATTGAGGTTTAACAGGTAATCCTTAATTTGTGTTTGTTTGTCTTTCTGTCCAATTAAATAATCTATGGGGTTTGCTTAGATTTGACAAGTTTAACAATTTTGTGTCCCTTTGTTGCAAAGATTGTAAATTTTGGGTTGGGTTCTTTGTTTAATCAAATTGGTTTTGATTATTGGCTTTTTCAGATATGTTGGAAATGAGTTATAGATCATGATTATGTGTAAAAATAGGTTTTTGGTGTGCTTTGAGGGTGCTTACTGATATAGTTGTGAGTGGTTTCGTTGCATTTTGGTAGTTCAATATTTGTTCCATACGGTTTGTATTTATGGAAGGGTAATACGTATCTATGCATGTGAACATAGTGAATCCAGATCCTCTAAATAAAAATGAGTTAGTTGATGGTTTATGATTTCCAGATTATGATTCTTTCACGTTAATGAACCAAAGAATGGAGCACTGTAGCTGCGTTATTTTTGCTACCTAATCTGGACTCTTCTTCAACACTCTTTTTTCCAAAAACCTCATAAATATGATATCCCACCGTCTCACGAAATTCCCACTATAATTTTCCACCGCCTTTTTATCATTTAATCCTCACCTCATATCTCAAAAAAAAAAATCCACCACTTTCATTTATCTTCTCTATCTCAGACTATCATAATCTATAGTCCGTTTATATTACCAACTTCGGTGACCCAAATATTAAACACTGGCCGGATGGTGATACAAATCCTTTGCGGGTATGTGGTTTTGTAAGATTCAGATTTTCTTTTCATCTTAACAGAAAAAATTGATTTCCATTATACTATAAAAAAAATATACAGAGATTATAATTGGTCAAACTTCTGGGTTTGATTTATTATTTGTGGCTATGAATTACAGATGCATTTATGGTATTAGAACAGATAAAACACAAGCAGAAGAAGAAGGTACATACTCAGAGCCAACTGAAGATGAGGTACGAGAAAGTTCTTTTATAAATATATATCCCGTATCTAATTTTATATAAAAATTAGGGTTGTGATAAAATGTTTGGTTTTTTAGGTGATATATAATAGGGTTACTGAATAAAGTAGAGGGTTTCGTATGTAAATTTTGTGAAAAACTAGAAGGGGGGGTTGAATAGTTTTGCCAATTAAAACTTCCTTTTAATCTATTTAGATCGACTTATGTCAATCTATTTGGATGTGTGTGTTGGATGTTGATAAACAGGCATATAAAGGTAACTAATGAAAAGATAAGAGTAAGAAGCACAAAACCACAACACGAGTATTTATAGTGGTTCGGCTACAAGGACACCTTCCTTGCCCTACTCCACTCCCCGAGTCACCTACTCGAGAGTTCGTAATCACTACACCAGTCTCTTTATGGCGGAGAAGCCTTCACAACGTCGCCTACCCTTTTTCTGGTGCTAGGCTAACCACCGGGTTCTTTCACTCTAAGGTGAACCACACCTACACAACGTCGCCTACCCTTTATAAGGTACTAGGCTAAGTACCTAGTTCTTTCACTCCAAAGTGAACTACACCTTCACAACGTCGCCTACCCTTTATTAGGTACTAGGCTAAGCACCTAGTTCCATTGCAATGGAGGAACTACTACCACACTACACCAACGACTAATCCCAAAAGAGATCTACTCCTTTACAACATCATCAAGGATATCAATATCCTTGGATCTAATACTAGTCTATTTTGTACATCGAAACGCACCATATCGAATGTACATCTAAGGCGCCTTTCACTAATGCCTTTGACTAGATCTACAAGACACCTTCACTAATGTCTTGTGTCTTCACTTCTAAGCACCTTTCACTAATGCTTCTTTGTCTTGACTTCTAAGCACCTACCACAAGTGATTATCCTATAGATGATAGATACCCTTCACTAATATCTTCGTCTTGACACTTGAGACATCTTTCACTAATGTCTTCAACATTACACTTCTTTGAAGAAAGAAAGGAATCATCAACAAGAAGACTTCAGTAGCCTTGATGATGAGGAAGCATGGCAACTCATGAACTTGAGCTTGCTCGACTTCAAAGGTGGTGATCTTTCCTTTAAGAGGAACCTAAAAGATCACACAAAAACAAAACTACAAACATAGATCTCTTAGATCTAAGGTTAGAGAGTTTTTAACTCAGGGAGAAAGTATGTTAGAAAGGGGTTAGAAATAATGAAGAAAGGGCTCGCTATTTATAGAGGAAAAATCCTACTGTTCTCCGGATCCCACGGATCCCTACCACAAGGGATCCGGCTAGCACAAAGCTAGAGATCCGTGGAACGCTCCTCTTTGCCCATGGGTATTTTGGTTATGGGTCATGGGTTGAACCATGGATCTTTGGCTAGATACAATGTATCTTTGAGTGCAATGCACTTAGTCACTTGGGTATGGGTTGATCCATGGGTTATGGATATTATCCATGTATGATATAAGTATGATGTCATGCAATGGGTTATGGGTCAAGATCCATGGGTTATGGGCTTTGGGTTATACCCAACTACATTTAATGTATTTGCCCAATGGGTTGTGATACTTAAGTTTCTACCCATTTATATTACCCAATATACTACATACTAGTTATGTGTATATTTTACCCAAATATGTAAACACTAGTTGTTGTACATATGTTTTACTAAATCATAAAATCACTTATACTTGTTTTAGTGTTTTATGTGAAAATGTGAATATGTTAGAAACTATTAGTTCAAACCATTTACGTATTTTATTTGTTTCGTTAATATGATTTTACGTTTGTTATCGACAAAACATTAGAAGATCGTAAAATATAAATAAACGTTTTTACGGCTTATTTGTATTAACAATCTCCCCCTTTTTGTTGATGACAAAACATACAATTATTTTAAGGAAAAGCTAAAATTCGTAAAAGTTTGAATTTATAGTTTTTACTTTCTTCTCCCCCTTTTGTCGAAACAAAAAGTGTTTGAAGGAAAGCAACACATCGTTTTAAGAAAAACATGTGAAAGAAATAAAAGTAAAAAGAAATAGAGAGCAAGTAACGGGAAAGGATCTCATCTTTACTCCCCCTTGACGAGTCCATCCCTATGTAAGGGCGTCAAGTAAGTGATACTAATCTAGTTTTTTTGCAAATAAGTTTGCAAAAGATTTCGTCTAAGAGACGAATGTGCTCCCCCTTGATGATTGCAATTTTGCAAGGGGATGTCACGAAATGTAAACCTATTATTGCAAGTAATTTGCAATGTATTGCTTTGACCTAAAGCTCCCCTAGCTTTAGGATGTCAAAGTCTTCATGTGTAAATTGAATAACTACAAAACAAACGTTAGAAAGCAAGTATAATTCACAATTTCCTGCAAATGTGGTTCAAGTTAGTAGAAAGAAAGCTTTCTGTCTCACGGATCCCACGGTTCCCTCCTAGTAGGGATCCATCTAGGCAATTCTGAGGGATCCGTTTTAGCTGTTTAATTACAGCCAAGGTGATATAACAAGTAATGTTATCACAAAAATAAGATATGAATACAAAGTAATCATATGCTCAACAAAATAACAAGTAGCATGTAATTCCATTTAATAAAACTAGAGTTATGATATACATGACTCTAAAAACTAAGAAAATAAGAAAATACATGACTAGGAATTTCTAAACCAACTATCGCTTGATGCTAGGGCACCACTAAAATCTTCTAGCTCGAGTTTTGTTTTAGGTTTAATCTCGTCGAAACGTTCGAGGAGATGATAGAACATGAAACGTTGGTCTTCTCGTACTTCATGTATCAAACTTTCAACATGTTGACAATGATAGCAATCTTTGTCATGGCTAGGTAGTGGTGGTGGAAGAAATGAAATGGCTTGATGCGAAGGATCAAGTGAAGCGGCTTGTGGAGCTTCAAACGATGGAGGGATTGGTGGAGGTGCATTTGAGAATGACTCAACCAAGAATGATGGTGGTGGTAGAGAAGTGTCAACTTCCATATGGTCGGGTGGTTGACTTTGATGATTTCTCATAATCCAAATGGGATTATATGATGGAAACGGCGAAAAGTAAGCCGGAGCAAGTGTTGACTCAACACCTTGATTTTGAACCATTATTCCTCCTAATGAGGAGAATGTTGTCGGCGAAAGCGGATGAGACGGCCTAGGAGGCAAGTACTCTAAATTGTAGAGGTGTGGTGATGATAGTGGGGATGTAAATGAAATAGCTCTAGGAACTAATGGTGATGGTTTAGTGGAGATGATATTGTTTGGCCAAGGAGGTATGGTGGTGTTTGGCATTGGTAGTTTTGTAGGTACTATCCTTTTAGGAATTGGTTTGATTGGATGTGGAAGGATCCTATCATTTTTTAACTTGACCGGAGATGATTCGGTTGAAGAGATTTCGTGTATAACACGTGCCTTTTTCATGGGTGGTTCTTTGGTTGATAAGTTACTACTTGGGGTTTTCCTCACGATGAGATGATTTCAAGAGGTTGCAAGAGCTGAAAGTTAGGATGAGAGTGATGACTATGGAGGTCCAAACAAAGTGGTTTATAAACCAAGAGATTTGGCAAGTGCATTTAAGCCTTAAGCCACTAGGATTCATTGGAATGTGATGATTAACATGCACAAAAGTCAACTTCAGAGTTTGCACTGATCTAGGAACTCATTAAAGATGAGATGGAGTGTTTGAGTTAGGAAGATGAGTTGAAATGATTGTTTTAGCAAGATTTGACATAAGCTGTCATCCGGATCCCACGGTTCCCTCCTCTGAGGGATCCGTCTAGGCTAATCCTAGGGATCCGGCTCTCAGCAGCTATGAAAGAGTGGAAATGATGTTTCTAAGATCTAAGACCTATAACATCTTGAGTGTTTCAGTCCTCCTAAGTGTTTTAAATGAAGGGGTGCTTAAGTACTTGAAGGTAATGAGTGATGTAGCTAATGATTGTCTTTTATGGAAGGATTTGGAACTTTCAAGAGTACCAATGGATGAGCAAGGATGACACTAAAGATGAGAGTGTCAATTGAAGCTAAATGATCCTAGAGATCATGTTGTGACTTAGGATAGTGTTTTGGAAAACATCCTAGAAGTTTTGAGATGGGAAAAATTAGAGTTTGATCAACTTTGATCAATTTTGAGGTAAGGATGATTTATGATCAATTATGCCATAATCGAAAGATTTCTAAGACTAAATGTGAGGGATTAAGTAAAAAATGAAGTGTGAGTTTGAGAGCGGAAGAGTAATGGATTAAAAATGAAATGGTAGATCTACAAGCGTCTTAGAGTGTGATCTAGGTGAGTTATCTATGAGTAGGAAAGATCAACCTATCTTGATAAGGACTTAATTTGCCTTAAGACACTATGTTTAGCTTAGTGTGAGGTGTTCTAAGGATATGTTTGAAATATAATGCTTGTAATTGCATTTTCTGTTTGCCGGATCCCACGGTTCCCTAAGTGTAGGGATCCGTCTAGCGCAATCTTTGGGATCCGCCTATCTGCTCAGCAGGGCCTTTACTAAAGGTATGCAATGATCTTGACAATGCATTATATCTCAAGGATAGTCTAAAAAGAGTTCTAATACTAAGATATCAAATGTAAGATGTTTTATTTCATGAAAGAAATTGGATTACATTGATAAAGCACGAGTACAAGAGAATTGATCCTATTTTGGAATACTACTAGGTTCCTTGAGTGTTTTCGCTAGGAGGATCATTATGTGATTGATGAGTGTTGGTGGAATCAAGAAAGAAGAAAGTCTTCATGAGAGATATGTTTAGCGGTTCCATCATCTTGTTCACAAGCACGTACAACGGACTTTGAAATTGAGGATGGAAGTGCATAAGATTATGATAGAGGCGTGTCAAGAACATTCCATAAGGGATGAGTTTATTCTTGGAGCCTTGAAGATTTGTAATTCGCCTTGCGAAGAAGTAGGCGAGATTGTATGGTTGTTGTGTTAGCAAACAGTACAACATGTGAGCACAACAAGCGGGAAGAATTTCTCGATTTCCCCTAAGACTCCAAACATTTTCACGTAGGATGAGTGCAAGAGGCTTGTACTCTTCTCGGATATCCCTTGTAAAGATAATGTTTGGATCGGAGTAATATGGTCGAGGTTTGCATATTATGCGATTTAAATCTTCCGAAGAAGGTATGTGTGAACAATATGGACTATTTTCTTCACGAAAATTGAAGAGATAATCAAGAGACCAATCTTCGGTGAAGGCACATTGTCCATGATTTAGAATCCAGAGGATGTAAGCAAAATGCCCAAGGGTTAGAGTGAACTTTTGGTTTTTGATATAAAACCAAAGAGATAGAGAGCGATCCTCGTTACGAACGAGTTCAACTTGACGGAAGAATTCCATTATGAACCTTGGACATATCTTCTCGTTGATTTCAAGAAGACATTCTAGTCCTATGGCTCGGAAGGAGGTATTGATACCTTCTTCGAATTGTAGAGAGGTGTCTACAATACGTCCTTCGTGGAAGTGACGGTTTTCGAGATTATTGAACCCACGGACATGATTGCCAGGTGTGTTGGGTTCGAGAGAGATGTTCGGAGTGTAGACGCTAGTGAGTGAAAAATCAAACTCATATTCATGCGTCATAGTTGAACCTATAGAAATGATAAGTTAATAAAGAGAGATGTTTGTGGTCAACCTATGATTATCTAATGTTTTTACTAGATTTTTATTAACAATGGTATTTAACACTTTAACTCACTCAAGGTTTTGACTTTCTAGTGGATTATTACATTTAGAAAGATAGTGGTCTTTAATTTGCATGAAAAACTGTTTTCCAGTAGGACGGATCCCACGGTTCTTTTATAAAAGGGATCCGGCTAGTATATCTTCCGGGATCCGTGGATCTGTAGTAACAGAAACAGATTTGATAAAAACATAGGTTTTACAGTTTTTATACCACGAAATATGTTTTATCCTACATTTTCTTTTAGCATGCATACATGACTTCTAATGTATCACGAAAGAATATAAAACATATAAATCAAAATAAGTGACAAACACATTATGATAAAAATAACCTAGATAAACTAGATTATTAATAATATTGCATTTCAATACTAAGGATGATACAAAAGATTGGGTATATGATCCCAATATAGATTAACAACACAAAGTAAATGTCTCCGTATGTGAACTTCATCATAGGGAACACAAGTGCGATGAGTGTTAGGACGATGAGCACGAGTGCGATGTAAACCATGTTGATGACGGATCTTCTTGGTTTCGGTTGAGATGAAATGAGGAGGAAGATGAAGTTTTTGAATAAGAGGAAATTTTTGAAATTGGAGGATTTGCAAAAGTGGGGGTTTGGTAAAGTGGTCGACGATGGGTTTATTTATAGGGAAGGAGGAATTTTTGAAATTCGTGTTTTGTTTTATTATTGGATTTAAAAGAAACAAAACATAAGTTTTATATACCACGACTTTAGACGAGAAATAAAACACGTATGTGAGAAAAATGCTTCCTAATGAAGCTTCATGTAAAACATGTATAAGCACAAAAGATAATCATATAAATACCTAAATAGGTATACTTAATTATCAAGCAAAGTGAAAAAAAAAAGCATACCTCTAGCGTACTTAGGAATGTCTTTACAAATGACACAACAAATGTCACTTAGACGATTCCCGCTCCTTTGCGTTTAAGATACCTTCTTAAGGAAGGTATTCTTGTTACCAAGCGACTCCTAAAGCTTGGTGGGTATGAGCTTTGACTAATCAACATGACAAAGAAAATTAGTGCAAAAAAAAAAAAAAAAAAAAATGTTGTTATCAAATCAACATCCAAACATATAGTTTTAAAAGACATGGTGTTTGTTTTTATGAAAGTTCTTCTTTGTAGTTTTCAATTAACCATGGATCGTATCAAGTTTTTAAAGAACAATATACTTCAACAAACTTGGTAACGAAGCTCTGATGCCAATTGTGAAAAACTAGAAGGGAGGGTTGAATAGTTTTGCCAATTAAAACTTCCTTTTAATCTATTTAGATCGACTTATGTCAATCTATTTGGATGTGTGTGTTGGATGTTGATAAACAGGCATATAAAGGTAACTAATGAAAAGATAAGAGTAAGAAGCACAAAACCACAACACGAGTATTTATAGTGGTTCGGCTACAAGGACACCTTCCTTGCCCTACTCCACTCCCCGAGTCACCTACTCGAGAGTTCGTAATCACTACACCAGTCTCCTTATGGCGGAGAAGCCTTTACAACGTCGCCTACCCTTTTTCCGGTGCTAGGCTAACCACCGGGTTCTTTCACTCCAAGGTGAACCACACCTACACAACGTCGCCTACCCTTTATAAGGTACTAGGCTAAGTACCTAGTTCTTTCACTCCAAGGTGAACTACACCTTCACAACGTCGCCTACCCTTTATTAGGCACTAGGCTAAGCACCTAGTTCCATTGCAATGGAGGAACTACTACCACACTACACCAACGACTAATCTCAAAAGAGATCTACTCCTTTACAACATCATCAAGGATATCAATATCCTTGGATCTAATACTAGTCTATTTTGTACATCGAAACACACCATATCGAATGTACATCTAAGGCACCTTTCACTAATGCCTTTGACTAGATCTACAAGACACCTTTCACTAATGTCTTGTGTCTTCACTTCTAAGCACCTTTCACTAATGCTTCTTTGTCTTGACTTCTAAGCACCTACCACAAGTGATTATCCTATATACGATAGATACCCTTCACTAATATCTTCGTCTTGACACTTGAGACATCTTTCACTAATGTCTTCAACACTACACTTCTTTGAAGAAAGAAAGGAATCATCAACAAGAAGACTTCAGTAGCCTTGATGATGAGGAAGCATGGCAACTCATGGACTTGAGCTTGCTCGACTTCAAAGGTGGTGATCTTGCCTTTAAGAGGAACCTAAAAGATCACACAAAACAAAACTACAAACATAGATCTCTTGGATCTAAGGTTAGTGAGTTTTTAACTCAGGGAGAAAGTATGTTAGAAAGGGGTTAGAAATAATGAAGAAATGGCTCGCTATTTATAGAGGAAAAATCCTACTGTTCCCCGGATCCCACGGATCCCTATCACAAGGGATCCGGCTAGCACAAAGCTAGGGATCCGTGGAACGCTCCTCTTTTCCCATGGGTATTTTGGTTATGGGTCATGGGTTGAACCATGGATCTTTGGCTAGATACAATGTATCTTTGAGTGCAATTCATTTAGTCACTTGGGTATGGGTTGATCAATGGGTTATGGATATTATCCATGTATGATATAAGTATGATGTCATGCAATGGGTTATGGGTCAAGATCCATGGGTTATGGGCTTTGGGTTATACCCAACTACATTCAATGTATTTGCCCAATGGGTTGTGATACTTAAGTTTCTACCCATTTATATTACCCAATATACTACATACTAGTTATGTTTATATTTTACCCAAATATTTAAACACTAGTTGTTGTACATATGTTTTACTAAATCATAAAATCACTTATACTTGTTTTAGTGTTTTATGTGAAAATGTGAATATGTTAGAAACTATTAGTTCAAACCATTTACGTATTTTATTTGTTTCGTTAATATGATTTTACGTTTGTTATCGACAAAACGTTAGAAGATCGTAAAATATAAATAAACGTTTTTACGGCTTATTTGTATTAACAAATTTCTTATTTTTTATGATTTCTATGACTGTAGGTTGATTTCTTATTTGTGTTCAATGGCATTGTGTTGAAAAAGTCTTTATTTGATGTGTGGACTACGTAGGATTAGATAAGTAGATATCAGAAAATCCGGATACGTAGTTTTTGGTAGAGTGTTTGGGGCTACCTACTTGCTTTAAAGCTGCAAAGAAGCAGTTTCTGATGTGGTGTTCGGCATTTGCTCTAAGAGTACGCTATACATAGATAAGCAATTTTTATGTTTATTTGTTGTTAGATCTATAAAAATATAGGGGTTGTTCGGATCAACTTATTATTTGTGCTTATTTGAAGATTTGAAAAGTTACGACTTATTTAAATTCACATGCTCAACTTTAATTGTTGTTAGATTTATAAAAATGTAGGCGATTTTTAGCTTATTATTCGAGCTTATAAGCTTATATGAAAATTGGAAAAAGCTTATGGCTTATTTAGATCCATTATCTCAAGTTGATACGCTCATAATACAAAAAAAAAATAGGCTTTTACGATTTTCCCAATTGAAATAAGGCCATAAGTCTGGGAAAATAAGTTAATCCAAACACCCCCGTAGTCTTTTCCATAAGTGCATATAGGTGGAGAAATTCGTGAATACGCATAAAAAATTCCAAATTGAATTAGAGCGACTATTTTTGTAATTACTATATTATTATGATTTGTTGAACAATAGTAATTATGTTGCTTATCTTGCTGTGCAGATACATGTGTTAGAGGTGGTTAATGGGGCAATGCTACCTGCAAATGTGTTAGAGGTGGTTTATGGGGCAATGCTACATGCAATGTATCGTGCAGTTTGTTGACGTACTCACTCTTCCATTTTATGGATCACTGAATTTACTTCATTTATAATAGTTATTTTACTTGGCTCTTAATATTATATGAAACTAAGATTAATGCAACAGTGGTTGACATACGCAACACAGGTGGCTTATGTTGCCCACCTCAGTTGATCCACAACGGCGGAGGCCAAAAGAACTGGAACCTCTTCATTGACGAAAGTATAAGGTATTTTATAAGCCCTTATTTGTGAACGTTTAACTTATTTTTACTTTGGGCCATAAAGTATGGCATTCGTAGGTCTAATGCAACAATCATAGTAATTCAGCATATATAGTTTCGAATCGTGAACACAGTGTTTAATGTCTGTACAATTGGTGTATAGATACTATGTATGTAATACTTATGGTGACTGCAATTTGTGGTTGCTTTTTTGCTTTAACCTATACTAATTTTGGACAGTTTGTTGTTGTAATAGGCATTAACAATGGTGTATAAAACGGTTACAGCACCTCGGGTACACGAAATACGAGACCACATTCTCTGGCCCAAGGTAATTTACACTACTATTGTTTCTTTAATCTTTTGTTAAGAGGGTGTTTTGGAATTGTGTTTTTATAACAATGAATACATTATTGACTACCAAGTAAGTTGAAATAATATACTCAATTTATTGGCAAACCGCTAACCATTAACTAGGGGGTACTTAATAGGTGTTACATAGCTCTTAAGCGTTGTTTTTGTTTATTGTGTTGTTATGTTTGCTACAAGGCCAATTACTGCCACTTAATAAGATTTTTATGAATATTTTTGATACACCGCCCCGGTTACATTTCTTTACCTTTGAAAGAATGTAAATGCGTTGATTCGAGTATATCTCATTTATTGTAAATGGACTTTGTTGCTAGGGGCCTGAGGTAGAACATATTTCTAATTGGTTGTATAGGCTATATTCGAGTAAAACTTAACTACAATGTTTTAGTTAGTACTCTTTTTATCTCGGCTGCTACATACTGTAGTAAATACAAAAAAAAAATAAAATGGATATCACTTCTTCTAGACCCAAAGCATGGCCTCTTGAAACGACAACTTGCCAAAACATTGATATGAACCACACTAAATATAGGTAGAATGCTAGAAAGTTTAGTAATTATTAATACTTTGGTTTCCGATATTCAATTTAAATATTCTAGAAAATATGCTCGCTGATTGGTGGTGTTGTCGTGATGGTGTTAGTATTTTATAGGAGAGTATATAGACGACATAGTAGCATTCATGTTCAATCAGGCTTTGTAGGGTATACGTATGAGTTGGTAGTAGTGCTGTTGAATCAGCTTGGTGTTTGGTTATTAGATGTGGATGCTTTTGAAATTTGTTGGTTTCTGTTTTTATTAGTTATACTATGATTATGTTATTGTTGCTGATGATCTGTTGCACACGGATCTAATTGCTAAGTGAACCTTTTGTCTTACTTTGCAGATTCCTCACTGGACGCCTTACGAATACAAATTGTCCAGCCTATCAACGAACGGGAGGACAACTGACAGTGCCTATGATGGTGTGGTGTTGTGCGAGACAAGTTGGTGAACTTATCACGTCTAAATGGCAAAATAGGCGAGTTGGACAGAATGGGTTTACGTTTCGTTGCCCACTAATTTGATTGTCTTCAAGTTGTAGGTTTTTTTTTGCAACTTAAGCGACTTTAACAGATATTTAAAAGTTTTGATAATTATATGTATGAATTTCAGGATCGATTCAGTTGGATGAACACGAACTCTAGAAGACAATCAAATTAGTGGGCAACGAAAGAAGGAAGACCCTTAATGATTGCCTTCCAGATTTTATAATGTAAGGTTATGAACAATTGATATTGTTTTCCCGACGCATCTTGAAAACTGTTTTTGTGCCGCATTAAATAAGCAGATAATAGTTTTAACCAACAATTCCAAACATTCCCTTTCTGTTATTTAGCGGTATTAGATTTTAGAGCATTCTCCCTAATTTTGAAAAAAACATACACTTTTCCATGGATTGCAGCAAATGAGTTTGTACACTTTTAGCAATCACAAATGCTATTAAAAATCTATTTGGTTTGTGAATTTTCAGTTTTCACGTAATAAACGTGCAACCCCCATTTTTTACTTTTTGCCCTATTATTATTTGCTAAATGGAATATGTATGCGGTTAAATTACAACAGCTTCTGTGTTTGCAGAATTTTCAAGGTTGGAGCTGTTGGCGTTGCAAAAAAAGATAATGTGGCAAAAGGAAATAGATTGGCTTTTATCATATGTCTTGGACTCTTGGCTGTTTTAAAGCACCAGATTAATAAACTTTTAGAAATCTATTAGTACATGTGGCTATGACATATTGCTATCAACCATTGTATTGAATGTGGGTGGCTGAAATGAGCTTCAATTATGGTTTTGGTCTTCTTTTTTATTGTCACCTCGCTTCCTTATTTAATCGGTTTTGATTGTGATCACCTCATGTTGTTTTAATGATGCAAACAATCCCACGACAACACGCCCTAACACAACCCTCCCGCGGCAACGCGCGGGCTACAACACTCGTGGTAAAACTATGTCTACTTTTTCTTTTTGGAAAAAGTGTGTATACTTGTACTAAAACTTTTAGAGAAAGATGTATACTTGTTGATTTAGGAGTAATTGTATACAGTTAGTCCATTAGCTAATTGTATATTGTTTTACTCCATCATTTTATCTAAAGGAAAGCAAGAGGTGAAATTATATAGCTCATATAGTCATGTTTCAATGGTTATGTTAACTTTTAAGATGTCATTTTGTTCGGTATAAAACTTGCAAAAGTGTGTATACCTGTACTAAAACTTTTAGAGAAAGATGTCTACTGGTTGATTTAGGCGTAAATGGTACATTTTTAGGAAGTATGTCTACTTGTTCAACGACTTCTACTGCTACTGTGATTTCTTTCTTTTGAAACACGCCTACTGTAACTTTATTTTAGCCTGAATTAATTTTTTTGTTTGGGTATCAATTTGTATAGAGTGTTGTATCTTTTATTTTTTGTTTGCAAAGCTTGTTGTTACCAATTATGTTGTACACTTTTTTTTTACTTATAAACTTTTCTCTTTTTTTTTCAGTTAGAAGATTAAGCGACCCGATAAACCCGAATTACCCGACCCGATAACAACCCGACAACCCGACTTCTTATCGGGTCGGGTTGCGGGTCAAACATTCCTAATAAAAACCTCGAATCAACCCGACCCGATATACCCGATAACACCCCTAAGCCATAGCATGTATAAGATAATAGACAATAAACAAAAAAAAATGCATCAATCAAACTATAGGCAAATAAACACATATAATCAGGCAATCAGCACCTAACTGAGTTATGTGATTATGAAAGTCAAATTTTAACCCTTTTAGCACCAATCTCCACACTAACAACTTTGCTAATTACATCTCAACAAAGAACATATTTAACTAATAAAAGTTACCATATGAATCACCATTACGCGACTCTACGAAACAATAATCTATAACCAGCCTCCAATTATTATAAAGTAGCAATTATTGCAAGCAAAAAGTCTAAAACTTTTATCTTCATGTGTAAGCAAATAATAAAATATATATAAAAAAACACTAAATCTAGTCTCTACACCAGCATATCATCATTTTTATTCATAAAAAAAATATAGAACTAAAAAATAAGAATGATATTGAAGAGACTGACCTAAAGAACGTGTTCTTGTTGTCTCTGCTAAGCGAGCCCATTCTACTTTTGGGTTCTTGTGAGGCCACTAATGTTGCCATAGTCTGCAAGCATTTGAGAGAAAGGCCTATGAGTAACAGGGTCAATTCCCATTGCCGATAACTTTTTCTTTAGTTTAGTGTTCCAATAGTTCTTCACATCATTATCTGTCCTTCCTGGAAGTTGTTGCGCTATACCAGGCCAACTAGAGAGAGAGAAAAAAAAAATCAACTGATTGCCAAATGTCTCCATCATTGTTTTGTGCCATAATCATTACGATATATCCTTCTATGTTGTTTAGGAAACAATATGTGATATCTTGACTTGGAGCATCAAATAAATTTCGAAGTAAATCTTTCCAAAGTTAAGGTCCACCAATTTATTATTTGTTAGAAAAGTCCTCAAGAATGAAAGGAAGTGCACATTAGAATATCAGTAGCAGGGTACCCGCGCGATGCGGCGGCGAGTTATTTTGTTTTGGATTGCTGAATTTCAGATTTATGTTTTGAAAGTTTAATTAGATTGTACATTGTAGTTAAATAGTTGTATATTTTGGTGGATGGTGTTTTTAATAGTGTATTAATTGTATGTGTTAGAATAATGTTTTTTAGTTTTATTTATGCTTTAAATACTTGTAAATTATGCTTATTTCTTTGTATTTGCTTAAAAATCTATTTTAAGTTTATTCATGTGAGGAAGCTGTATTATATAAGTAGTGTGTTTTTAGTTTTATGCGTGATTTAGATACTTGTAAATAACGATTATAAGGTAGTATTTGCTTAAAATTCTTTTTATGGTGGTTTTAAAATAATAAATAGAGGAGAAGTGCCTTTCCTTCATTAAAAAAATGTCAAAATTTTAAAACTTTGGATACGACGAAAACAATGCCTAAACTTATGTTCTTTGTGAAGAAACGTTACATCTCATTTGATTACAACTTATTGCGTTTATTATATTTACAGCAAAATATTCATTTTTAAAATATCTGTTGCTTCCAAAAAGTTCATTTTTAAAATATTTAATTATTTACAGCAAAATTAATTCGTATCCATGCAGTTATGAGCAATTCAGATCTGATTTAATAGTTTATACATGGTTCGTAATTTATACTGTACATCTTATGCAAACTTTTCTAGAGTATTAAAATGTTATCAACAACATAACATTACATGCATCATTTACAACTTTGACTTTAACAAGCAATAATCTTAATTTTACAAGCGAGGTGACCCTATATAAGTTTCATTTGATATAATTATACAAGCAATAAAAAAATAGAAAATGGGCTTTGCATAGTTGGGTGATAAAAGCCCAGTAGGGCATATTGCACATATAAGAAAGACCTATGCAGAGCCGTCAAACATAACATACATCTCATCTCTTCATCAAGTCCAAAACCATTTCAAGGAGAAAAAAGTGAGAATTGTTACAAATAACCTACCATCATGGCTGTTTTTGTAACAAATTCGATGGCAACATTCTTATCTATTCGATGGCAACATTCGATGGTCGCTTTTTGTAGAATTATATCCTTACTCTCTTTTTTGTCACAACTGATGGTGTCGGGGCTTATGTTGTGGTTGGCTAGGGTTTAATGGTGGTGCATCTGTGAGATAAGAAATGTCTTGTCCCGCGAGATTGTGGTTATGGAAAACCGAAACCACCAACAACCAAAAACCCATCTTGACTACCTGAAACCACCTAAACCATCAAAAGATGGTGGCAATTTCGGCAGATGGTGGCGATGATGAGGTTATGATGGCGGTGGGGCGATTGATGTTTGTTTAGTGAGAGAGATGTGGTGTGTTTTATGTTAGAAAAATGAAGAGAGAAGCACATAATTTTCAAAGTCATATTATGCTTATACGTAACTCCTTTTGTGGACTGGATGTGTGCATTAACAGGTGCATTAATGTGGTTTCTTTATTTAATATGTGCATCAATGTGTTGTATATTATCCTTATTTGGTTGTAAGTCTGAAAATTATGTGCTTTCAAGTGTTGTACATCATGCTTTATTAGTTGCAAGTCTGAAAGTCTGAAAATTTAATAAAAGAGAGATTCATTGGTGCATTATAAGTAGTAGTGATGTTAATACGTTCTTATTTCTGTTGAAATGATATCCGTAGCTAGTAATATCTTTTATTATTATATTAATAAGATTTTGAGTACTAATTGATCATTTATAGCACGATTTCTACTATTATTAACATTGCTATGGAATATCAAAAAAGTCGTCTTTCAAAAAGAACTAAATGCAACTTTCATATGTAGAACAACAGAAAATGAAAGGCCCAAAAGAAAAGGTTGAGGAAAAAGTGAAAATGCAGGTGAGTGTGGGGGTTGGGGTTTCACCTGCTGCCTATAGCGGAATGAAGCTTGATGATCAACTCCTCTTCTTGTGGCGTAAAGCTTTCTTGCCTGATATGATCATTCTTCGTAATGTTTGTTTTCCTCAACTTACAACTCTTCCCGCTACATCTTCTTATTCCTTTATTGTCACATACAAAAACATAAACATTAGCACCTAATTACCCATTCTTGCATAATTTCATAGACACATAATATCAGTTCGAAGTCAAGAGAAAAAAAAGTTAGTTACCTTGTTTTTGTATGAAACAATCTCTGGTATATCACAATTGCCAACTTGATGTAAATAACAGTAATCCAAAAACAAAATTAATATAATTGAATAAAAACAAAACACCTTGCATCGAGAACTTTTGCTTCCATTGATATTAAAACATATTTCATCTACCTATAGGCACATAAAAGACAATTATAAATATTTAGTTACCTCTGCGAAAGAAGTCCATTGAACTTCATATAATTCATGACTGGTACTTGTGCATCTTTAGGTGAAAGCCAGTTGAATATGTTGCTTTGGTTGGCGGTTACCATGTTATTAAGATTTATCGCCTCCGAAGGTAAAGCAACCTAATGTAGCAACGAAATAATTAAATTCGAAAATAAGATCATTGCTACGATTTTATCTAATCATTCTCCAAAAACTTTTTCGACATACATGTGAACTTGATTATGCATCTGGAGAGTTGAACTTCTGTAGAACATGTTAATAGATTGAGCAGAACACTTTAGATTATTATCATATCTATTAGTTATGAAATATGATAATGAATTCACATTGAAACGGGTTTGGTGCAATGTACCTTACATACATGAGCATGTTTAAGAGCCGGTTCAAGGATTTGTTACAGATACTCAACCTCACACAATGTTGTTATTTCAGGAGGGTCCCCTTCAAATACCCTATGCGCAAACAAATAAATAAACTTAGAACTTGACTTTCTAATGTCAAAACCCGGATGGTCACTTTATGATAAATAAAGTGACTTATAAATCAAAAATCAGAACATACCCCTATTCCATGTTTGGTAGAGTAGTCAGTTCCAAATAATAGTAGTCAATTCCAAATAATTTGAGTGTAGGTAACTTGCTAACGATTACTTGTTGGACAAAGGGCATAAGATTGTTTGCAACAAAATGATTTTCCATTTAAAATCCGAAGCATATATGTCCCGTTATCACATCGATCATTAGTTGTAGGTATTCATTTCTATTATTAGATAAATCAACCATACTTTAGGTTGAGAAAATGAATACAATGTTGACCAGTTCATACCTTGGTTGGTCCATATGGGTTTGCTCCAGATAATGGAAACTCTTTTGTGCACGATACCTCCTTTAGCCACCCATAAACAGTGGCTGATAATGAAGACATTAGCTAAAATTTTGAAAAGAAAGATTGATTAATAATTGTAAGCTTAAAATCATAAAAAAAATGAAAGGTTATAAAGAACAAATGATAGTTAAGTACCTTCATGCATCCATAGGCTTCATTGCTTCAATTAGAGCTAAAGTACCTCGTGACATAACACATCAAGGGCTTCTACACACTTTTACCAACTGCTTTTAGTCAAGAAAAATGAATTATGGCATTAGTTTGCAAGAACCTTAATAATTTAAAATGGCGTTACTTAAATGACTACAACTTTTAAATATGAAAAATAAGCACAAGTTTTTAAAAAAATCTAGCAATCATTATATATTAAATGGACCCTAATTTTAAATTCATCAACAAATACTGTCATTTTACATATTGGTTAACCCAATTAATAATTCAAGCACAAAAACGCAAACCAAAATTCAATTACCAATAAGGTAGTACGGAGTAATACACATTGAATCCATTAGTCGAAAACCATACTTGTGATAGATCAAAGAATTGATATTAAGCGATATTGAATTCATTAGCCAGAAACATAAATATAACAGATCAAAGAAAAATTGTAAAAACCTTTCAGGTATAGGATTGGCTTCTTGTTAAGGTTATTGATGGATCTGTTTGATGAAGATTGGGGTCGGCTCCTTGTTGATAGACATAGGGTTGGTTACCGTAATTTTTGGATCTTGCCAATTTTTTGAAGATAGCCACTTGCAGTTACATTTGATGGGTTGTTGGTAAAATAATGGTGATTGCTCGTTGTTGATAGACATAGCTTGAGATATTGAATTGTCCTCCGAAAAGCTATCTTGTAAGTTTCAATTGATGCAGCTTGTTGATAGATTTAGCATTTGTTATTGTTGCCATGGTTTTTTTTTAGTGTGAATGGTGTTTTTGAATTGTTATGCGTGCTCGTCTAATTGAGTTTGCTTTGAATATGGCTACAATTAAAGGATTCTTGAAACTGATTTATCTGAGTTGCGATATTTATTTCGAAAATAGGCTGTTATTAAGGGTTTTTCAAGAATGTTTTGAATTGTCTAAAACAAACACCTGGGTTGGTCCAGTGGTTGGAACGTTGTTTTGTGGATGTGGAGACTCAAGTTCGAATCTCTCTAAAGCCAAATTTTTTAGACAATTTTCGGATATTGCATGGAATGGGTGTGATGACTCATCATTGCATGTGCCAAGTGGCATTGACGTGGCATTTATATATGCCAGGTGTCATTGAGGTGGCATTCCAACTCATTGTACATGCTTTCAATAACTCGTACTTAACCTCATATATAAATAAAGATTTACTAGCAAGATACCCGCGCGTTGCGACGTTGGGTACCCTGAAATAAAATTTTCGGTGAATCATGTACTTTAGTTTATTATGTTTTTTTTTTTTGACAATAAATTTACGGATATCAAAAATTTCGTTTAGCCCGTGCCCGTTCGGGCTCGAGCCTGTTGGCCCGTGCCTATTTGGCCCATGCCCGTTCGGGCTCGAGCCCGTTTGGCCCGCACCAGTTCGGGCTTAAGCCCATTTTGCCCGTTGACCGTTCGGGCTTGAATATCTGTATAATGTGTTTTATTATTTGTATTAGTGACATTTAATGCGTTCCCGCTGGCGGCGCGGATACGAAATAAAAGTTTTCGGTGAATCATGTATTTTAGTTTACTATGTTCTTTTTGATAATAAATTCACGGATTTCAAGAATTTCGTTTAGCTCATGCCCGTTCGGGCTCGAGCCCGTTTGGCCCGCGCCCACTCGGGCTCGACCCCGTTTGGCCCGTGCCCGTTTGGATCGTACCCGTTCGGGCTCAGGCCCATTTGGACCGTTTCCTGTTCGGGCTTGAATATTTGTATAATGTTATTTATTATTTGTATTAGTGACATTTTAATGCAGGAATTATGTTTAAGTTGGTTGTACAATATGGTTGATAATTTGTATTTCTTGTGTAAGGGGTGTTTTAATAACTGCATTAATTGTATTTATTGACCAGTTAATTGGAGTAATTAACTACATTAAATATCTTGACCACATTAATATTGCTTTGTATTTTGTACATTAAGCTTTAAGACTTGTAAGTCTTAAAATTAAGATTGATGAGAAAGATCATTAATAGTGCATTATGTATTGTACAATAGGCTTTGTATTTTGTAAGTCTTAATTTTAAGACCATGAGGAGAGAGATTCATTCCTCGATTATAAGTAGTATAGATATAGCGACAGATTATTTTGTGTTAAAAAAAGTTTATGGGCTCTAAACTAAAATAATAATAAAAGTTTGAAGATTTGGGGATTAAACATAATGTTCTGAAACCCGGTTCGACCTGGGTGGTTCAACCGGTTGAACCGTTCCAGTCGAAAAACGGGTCAATTTAAACCGAGGCAACCCGACAGGTCGGGTCAAAACGGGTCAAATTAAACAGGGTCAACCCACCGGGTTTGAAGTATCCCGGGTCAACCCGGTTTTCGATATGTATTAATAGTTTCAAATTTTCACTTTTTACTTTTTGGTTTTTCCTTTATATATAGTATAGCAGGGTACCCGCGCTTTGCAGCGGCGGGTACCATGTGACGATTAACCGGAGAAATAGATCTCGATGAGACATGATTCACCAGTTTGTATCGTTTCAACGGGTCATCTCTAGTTTGTTTTCGGATGGCTGCTATTGGTTAGCCGAACCGGTAGCGACACCGGTTTCCGGTTGAACCCGTTGGACCGGTCCGATTTTCAAAATTATATGTATCATCAACTTGTTAGCTTGTATGAAGCTTTGTGTGTTTTATTAATTTGTATAATGTGTATAATAACATGTACTTTTCATTTTAGAGTGATTTAAAAATAACATTAATTAGTGTGTTTAATTATTTTATATTTAGAATTATGTTGTAGCTTGTTTAAATTGTACATTGTGAAATTTTTATTGTATTTTTTAGTAAGGGTGTTTTAATCGGTTGTTTTTAATTTGGTAGATATGCTATTAATTGGTTGTACAATGTGAAAAAATTATTGTACTTTTAAATAATTGATTGTTTTAATAAGAGTATTAATTACACAATATATTTCTCTCACATTTGACTTTTAACTTTTCACTTTTTAAGGTTTGACCGTTTTTCTATTATATGTAGTATAGATATAGCAGTGTTGTGGGATATAATAACATTCATCGGTGTTCCTAGTATTCAAATCTCAGCTTCTGGATATAATTTTTCCAAAATCGTTCTTGAATCAAGTTATAGAAAATTGATGAATAACTTCAGTTATAATTACTTTATACCAGTAGGCACTCTTAGATGAGAAATGATTGAGAGACCTAAAAGTTATGCCTAATTTTGTGCCTAAACATGTGTGGCAATAATTCATTGGTTGTATTAACTGGACCCACTTCTTTACAATCCAATCAAATAATGACACATAAGTTAGGCACAAAATTAGTCATGCCTTTTAGGTCTCCCAATCTTTTTCCCTCTTAGATATGTTCTTAAATGTCTAATAATTATTAGAAAGTGAGTAAGGTTGTTAAAAGTCAGTAATCTGACTCCTAAGTCAACTCTTTTGATGCTTAACCATTTCAATTTAATTTAATTAACTTGAAATTTTAAACTGATTTTAAGTTGGAGAAATAAAGACAGTGAATTTGAGATTGAAGTCACAAAATGATGGAACACATGCATCAACACAATGACTACTGAAGGTTACTGATATTAAATGAGAACATGATCCTTCAGTCCTATATAGCGCAAAACACATAGACTACTTAAAATTGTAGCTTCCAAATATGGTCTTTGATATAGGTCCATGAAAAGATTGGAACAGTCGAAAAAAGGTGATAACTTGACTCAAAAGTCAAACGTTTGGATTCGACTGATTTAATCACAATGTAGAAGATATTTATGTTAATCAATACTCGTTCACCATATTGATTCACTCATCAAACATCCTGGTTTTAGCTATAACACATCATCTTTAGTATATTGTTAAATCCCACCATTTTTTTTTTGAACGTCAATTTTTTCACACCTGTTGGAAAATATAATATGTCCTTTGTCAAACTTATGAAGCTTCAGGGGTTATTTGGTAAATATTGTTAGTTATATTTTACTAACTTCTAATGTTTGGTTTGTATTTGTTAGTTTCTGTTTGTGTAGGGACTAATTGTGTAATTCTCAACTTATATAAGCTGAAGGTCTGATCTAGGGTTTCTCAACGTTTTCTCTCTCAAGTTTCACCTACAAAAGTTGTTATAAGTTTCTTGGTTGTTTAGTTTAGATCATCTTGATCTTTGTATTGGTTTGGTTCATTGGTTTAGAGAGTGAGTTTTGTATTGATGTTACACCTTTGTAGAGGGATAACATATTTGTGGTTGTATTGTATTTGGTAAGCACCTGTTTAGGGACTTATCTTCAGTGTTTATTGTTATAATAAAAGTATCACCAAGGGGTGGTTGGTTAGGTGATTAGTACTTGTGTGTTTTGGTACCATTTTTACATGGTATCAGAGCCAGGTTCTGATATGTTGTTCGATTGGTTCTCTCGTGATTCTTGACGGCTTAATTGGAGTTTCTTGGGTCGATTGAATTTTAGGGTTTTTTCTTGAAACCCTAGAATTTGGGGGTTTTTTTATTCTGGTTTGTTACTGAGCAATTAAAGTTGTTTGGTGGATTCTTCTGGTGCTAATTAGTGGTTCTTGGTTGGTTTTCTTGAAACCCTAAATTTTTTGATTTGGGGATTCTTGGAAATCTTGTGATCTGGGGTGTTCTTGGCCTGGTTCTTGGTTATTTCCGTTGCGTATTCTTATTAGCACTGTAAGTTGTTTCTATTCCTTTAAGAATAGCTGGTTTAGAGTCTAGAGGGTGCAAACAGGTTGGTTAACATCTTGATCTGCCACCGTGAGTGGTACGAATACCTGCTCTGGCCAACCTCAGTCCTCTGGGCTTTATCCAAGTTAGTCTTGGGTGTGAGTTCTTAGTTTTAGGTTTATTTTGTTTTTGTTGTTGTGTCTAAGTCGATGGTCGATAGGATTTGGGCAGTCTTGGAAGTTGAGATTGATTGGTTTGGTTGTTGTTTGTTATCTGTTGTCTGTTTGGTTTGCTTAGTTTGTTTGATTGTTTCTTGCTGTATTCTGGTTATTTCTTTGTGTTGCTTTTATGGCTATTATGATCAGTAGTTTAGATCAGAGCAACCCTCTGCATCTCCATCCTAATGACTCTAATTGTGCTTCTATTGTTACTCTTAAATTGACTGGGGTTGAAAATTATAGAATATGGGCTAGTTCTATAAAATTGGCTATTCAAATTAAAAATAAAATGGGTTTTTTGGATGGTACATGCACTAGGGATGCTTATGTGCTAGTCACCTATTGGAAGCCCAATGGGATAGATGTAATGTTGTTGTGTTAAATTGGTTGTTAACATCTTTATCTCAAGATGTTTATCTTGGTCATGTGTTCTCTGATAATGCTTCTGTTGCGTGGAAAGATTTAAAGGACACTTATGATAGAATTGATGGGTCTGTTGTGTTTAATTTGCTTCAAAAGATAAATAGCTTTAAGCAGGGTGGTTTGCCTGTGTCTTAGTATTATCATAAGCTAAATTCTCTATGGAGAGAATTTGATATTCTGACTAAGTTGCCTGATTGTACTTGTGAGGCTAGACAAGAGCTAAGTGATCATAGCAAGTTGTTGAAATTAATGCAGTTTTTTATGGGTCTTGATGACATTTACCAGCCTATAAGGAGTAGTCTTGTAACTAGGGAAATTTTACCTGAAGTTAAGGATGCCTTTGTTATTATTTCTAGGGAGGAGTCTCATAGAGGGATTCCTACTACTACTGTGAAATCTAAAAAGGCTCAGGTTTCTGCCTTTGTGTTGGGAATTCTGTGAAACAGTGAGTCTGCTGATCGAGAAACAATGGATTCTGCTGAAGAAGAGTTTCTGCTGAAGTACTATAAACATACAAAAGTAGGAACTATGCTGAAGTTATTCTACTGAAGTAGTGGAGATATAGGTCTACTGGGAAGTACTGAGCCGTGGAATCTGAAGTAGTGAAGCACCAAGTATCAAGGCAGTGGAATCGCTAAAGTACTGGCCGTGGAATCTACTGAAGTAGTGAAGCAAAAGTAATCGAAGCCATGGATTCTGCTAAAGTAGTGAAGTCGTGTATCTGCTGAAGTAGTGAAGCTATGGAATCTGCTGATGTAGTAAAGAGTGGATTCTGCTGAAGTTATATTTCTGAAGTAGTAAAGTAAATCGTGATTCTGCTGATCGTGTGAATCCACGTAAGAAAGGCAGGTGCTGTATTATTTATATATTAGCCCATCTTTATTATTGTATGCCAAGGTAGCATGGGCATGTGTAAGGGACAAAACAAATGCTTAGTTGCATGCTTGTCTAGGTGCATGCGTAGTCTATATGTGTTTGCATTTATTTATTTGCATGCTTGTTCTTTTCCCAAGAAAGGGAATAGTGTTCTTTGTCTATAAAAGGAACTTAGGTCTATTGTATTAATAAAAACTTTTTCATAAAAACATTGAAGAAAAACCTCTATAGAGAGGGTGTAAAGATCCATAGAGGATCATTGTTTGTATAAGAAAAACCTTGTTGGTAACTTTGATTGTGTTCTTATTATTCCTACCGTGCATATTCAATCATCGTTACTATACACTCTAGTTGAGTCCGGATCTTGGATTTCACATTGGTATGTGAGCCGTGTTGGCTCTCGATCTTGAGTTTACAAGGTTTTTCGAAGAAAAGATTTAAAACTCGAAGTTGTTAGTAATTTTCGTAGTCTTTTCACTGTGGGCTGTTTTTAAACAATGATAACTTTTTCTTGAACCGTTGGATCGAGCTACAATTTTTTCTGGCGCATCTCTAGATAGTAATCTAAAGTGTCACCGAGGGATTGTCGCTTTAGAGCTCCCAATCAAAAGTTATTAGCTGTAAAAGTCTGCTGAAAAAGTTCCGTAAGGATCTTCAGCACTGTTTTTGAAACAGTCATATCTTGGTCTTTAACCGTTGGATCGGCATAAATTTTGGACTGGAAGTTCTTGGTATATCAAGGAAGGTTTCCACCGAAGGGATCGTTGATCTGAGCCTCTGACAGAAAGCTATAAGGCCTAGAAAACTGCTGCAGACACTCTTTGCAGGAGACAACATACGGAAAATCTGGGCTTATAAGGTCTTTGGGTAATTAGGGTTCATACCCTAATCGGAGTATAGCAGCAGTTCTGAGAATATAAGAGGCAGCAGGAAGGAATTCAGATCACGGATTATTTTGATAAAAAGGGAGATCCGTGTTTGAGCGAATCACATGACTATGAAGTTGTTTAATTTAAGGCAAAATTCAAGATGATGAGCAAGGAAGATTATTATAACGGTTTGGTCTTGATGGATATGCCGGTCTGCCAATTACTCTCATGGGATTCTCTCAGGTACATACTTGTGATTATAGTTGTAAGGAGAGATATAACGAACTTAAAGAAGCTTATGATACTATGAAACCTAAGTACAATGAATGCTATGTTGATAATGAAACTCATAAACTAGCATTAAAAACACTAAAAAGACAAAAGGTATGGTTTCAAAGGAATCAAGTGGCTTATGAGGAAAAGATTAGGGTGCTAGAAAGTGATCTAGAATTTGCTAGAATTGATTTAAAGCGCACTGAGAAAGAAAAAGCTACTGTAGTCTCTGAAAACCTAGTGCTTAAAGAAAAACTAGATGAGGAAATAGCTAGGAATAAACAATGGTTAATTTCAAGTGAAAAGTCTGACTCACCCAGGATCACACCCAAGACCACACCCAAGTCCAAAGTAGCTAATGAAGAGCCCAAAACAAAGACAGTTACTTATTCTGTTAAACACAATTTTGCTTCTAGTTTTGTTCCTGATAAGTTTAAATGTAATAAACAAAGTTGTGTTAAGAATAAGTCATTTAAGAAGAAATCTTGTTTTGTGTGTGGTAGTAAACTCCATCTTATTATAGACTGTGATTATCATGAGAAAAAGATGAGTGTTTCCTCTGGCCATAAGACTTCTAGACCCACATGGACTAATGTTGCTAGTATTCCTCCATTTGTTCCTAAAGTTGCTCATGTGAAAGCAGGTAAATCAGTTCCTTCTGATAAACCAAAGGTGTATGCATCTGTTTCTGCTGACAGGCTTAAT
The DNA here is from genome assembly GCA_910596185.1 of Chrysanthemum makinoi. NCBI lineage: Eukaryota > Viridiplantae > Streptophyta > Magnoliopsida > Asterales > Asteraceae > Chrysanthemum > Chrysanthemum makinoi. The sequence continues at coordinate 64,572,346 of OU343222.1, read as the reverse complement.
AGGCCTTTTCCAGTTCCTCTCGGTGGAGGATATTCTTCACCAGTTACTACTGGATGGTGGAACAGTAAGGCTAGGCTTATGCCCTATAGACCTAAAAGTTCTTATTTTCAGTCATATACACCTTATGTATCTCATATGAATAAGGCCCATGGTGGAGTTAGTGTGGCAACTGTTGTTAAGCCCTCAACATGTTATTCTTGGAAAACTCAAAGGAAAGGTTCATTATGGGTACCCAAGAACAATAGTCTTTGTCAGGTGCATTGATTGAGGGGAGGCATAAGCCTAAGGGGAGGCTTATTGTTGTATTTTTGCTTTCTAACCATTTTTGCAGCTGCTGGATCCTCATACGCCTAAGGGGAGGCTTAGTGTTTCTGCTGACACTACAACTGTCTTTGGTTTCTGCTGTTGCTTGATGGTATCATTGTACATGTTTTGGTTATTTCTATTTCTTCTTAGTTTTATTTAAAAAAAAAAAAAAAAAAAGACCCTCTAACCTCGTCTCAGTGTTCAGTTTCTACTCTCTCTTGCTTGCAGGTTTTGGTGTTGGTTCATTACTACACCACTTATGGTCATCAATTCACCATGGTCTATTCCGTGTTGGAATCCAACAATTGGCTAGCCCACATGTATGTGGCATGTGGTAAAGGCAACTGAATCCATATTTGGTGCTCAATTCACCAATGCTAAGAATTGACTAGTCCTGAGCAAACGGCTACATGTAAAGACATATCAAATCCGTTTATATGGTTGCTGGTTTGCCAATAAATCGGATGGTAATCAGTGTACCATAGTTTTCGAACTCAAACATATGGCTACTCCAGTAGTGATGGCTATTGGTAAAGAGACATCAAACCCATTATTTTCAATGATTCACCTCTCACAGGAGTTAACACACCGGGAAGTGATGAGAATAGTCTGAAACTTATAGGTTTTGATGTACATGTTGTCATTGGTTGCTGCAAAGATCTGGTGTTTCAAAGTTGTGTCATCATAGAGATGTAATTATTTTGTTTCTTGTCACGATGTTCGAGTACAATCCTCTAGTTCTGAAGTGTTAAAGATTGTTGGGAAATTTTTGTCATTTGTTGGTACAATCCTCTAGTTCTGAACTTTTAAAGATCTGAAACTGGAACTTAAATGATACAATCCTCTTGGATTCTACAATCATCTCATTTAAATTCAGTTTAGGGGAGGATTGTTGGGAATTCGTGAAACAGTGAGTCTGCTGATCGAGAAACAATGGATTCTGTTGAAGAAGAGTTTCTGCTGAAGTACTATAAACATACAAAGTAGGAACTATGCTGAAGTTATTCTACTGAAGTAGTGGAGATATAGGTCTACTGAAGTACTGAAGCCGTGGAATCTGGCCAAGTAGTGAAGCACTGGAATCAAGGCAGTGGAATCTGCTAAAGTACTGAAGCCGTGGAATCTATGAAGTAGTGAAGCAGGTGGCAAGTAATCGAAGCCATGGATTCTACTAAAGTAGTGAAGTCGTGTATCTGCTGAAGTAGTGAAGCTATGGAATCTGCTGATGTAGTAAAGAGTGGATTCTGAAGTTATATTTCATGAAGTAGTAAAGCGTAAATCGTGATTCTGCTGATAGTGTGAATCCACGTAAGAAAGGCAGTGCTGTGTATTATTTATATATATTAGCCCATCTTTATTATTGTACTGCCCAAGGTAGCATGGGCATGTGTAAGGGACAAAACAAATGCTTAGTTGCATGCTTGTCTAGGTGCATGCGTAGTCTATATGTGTTTGCATTTATTTATTTGCATGCTTGTTCTTTTCCCAAGAGAGGGAATAGTGTTCCTTGTCTATAAAAGGAACTTAGGTCTATTGTATTAATAAAAACTTTTTCATAAAAACATTGAAGAAAAACCTCTATAGAGAGGGTGTAAAGATCCATAGAGGATCATTGTTTGTATAAGAAAAACCTTGTTGGTAACTTTGATTGTGTTCTTATTATTCACCCGTGCATATTCAATCATCGTTACTATACACTCTAGTTGAGTCCGGATCTTAGGTTTGCACAATTGGTATCAGAGCCAGGTTGGCTCTAGATCTTGAGTTTACAAGGTTTTTCGAAGAAAAGATTTAAAACTCGAAGTTGTTAGTAATTTTCGTAGTCTTTCTGGCCAATGCTGTTTTAAACAGCGAATATAACTTTTTCTTGAATCGTTGGATCGAGCTACAATTTTTTCTGGCGCATCTCTAGATAGTAATCTAAAGTGTCACCGAGGGATTGTCGCTTTACAGCTCCCAATCAAAAGTTATTAGCTGTAAAAGTCTCCAAAAAGTTCCGTAAGGATCTTCAGCACTGTTTTTGAAACAGTCATATCTTGGTCTTTAACCGTTGGATCGGCATAAATTTTGGACTGGAAGTTCTTGGTATATCAAGGAAGGTTTCCACCGAAGGGATCGTTGATCTGAGCCTCTACAGAAAGCTATAAGGCCTAGAAAACTGCTGCAGACACTCTTTGCAGGAGACAACATACGGAAAATCTGGGCTTATAAGGTCTTTGGGTAATTAGGGTTCATACCCTAATCGGAGTATAGCAGCAGTTCTGAGAATATAAGAGGCAGCAGGAAGGAATTCAGATCACGGATTATTTTGATAAAAAGGGAGATCCGTGTTTGAGCGAATCACATGACTATGAAGTTGTTTAATTTAAGGCAAAATTCAAGATGATGAGCAAGGAAGATTATTATAACGGTTTTGCTGATGGATATGCCGGTCTGCCAATTACTCTCATGGGATTCTCTCAGGTACATACTTGTGATTATAGTTGTAAGGAGAGATATAACGAACTTAAAGAAGCTTATGATACTATGAAACCTAAGTACAATGAATGCTATGTTGATAATGAAGCTCATAAACTAGCATTAAAAACACTAGAAAGACAAAAGGTATGGTTTCAAAGGAATCAAGTGGCTTATGAGGAAAAGATTAGGGTGCTAGAAAGTGATCTAGAATTTGCTAGAATTGATTTAAAGCGCACTGAGAAAGAAAAAGCTACTGTAGTCTCTGAAAACCTAGTGCTTAAAGAAAAACTAGATGAGGAAATAGCTAGGAATAAACAATGGTTAATTTCAAGTGAAAAGTCTGACTCACCCAGGATCACACCCAAGACCACACCCAAGTCCAAAGTAGCTAATGAAGAGCCCAAAACAAAGACAGTTACTTATTCTGTTAAACACAATTTTGCTTCTAGTTTTGTTCCTGATAAGTTTAAATGTAATAAACAAAGTTGTGTTAAGAATAAGTCATTTAAGAAGAAATCTTGTTTTGTGTGTGGTAGTAAACTCCATCTTATTATAGACTGTGATTATCATGAGAAAAAGATGAGTGTTTCCTCTGGCCATAAGACTTCTAGACCCACATGGACTAATGTTGCTAGTATTCCTCCATTTGTTCCTAAAGTTGCTCATGTGAAAGCAGGTAAATCGGGCCTTTCCTTCGATAAACCAAAGGTGTATGCATCTGTTCTCACGACAGGCTTAATAAGCCTTTTCCAGTTCCCTCTGGTGGAGGATATTCTTCACCAGTTACTACTGGATGGTGGAACAGTAAGGCTAGGCTTATGCCCTATAGACCTAAAAGTTCTTATTTTCTTCCATATACACCTTATGTATCTCATATGAATAAGGCCCATGGTGGAGTTAGTGTGGCAACTGTTGTTAAGCCCTCAACATGTTATTCTTGGAAAACTCAAAGGAAAGGTTCATTATGGGTACCCAAGAACAATAGTCTTTGTCAGGTGCATTGATTGAGGGGAGGCATAAGCCTAAGGGGAGGCTTATTGTTGTATTTTTGCTTTCTAACCATTTTTGCAGCTGCGGATCCTCATACCTAAGGGGAGGCTTAGTGTTTCTGCTGACACTACAACTGTCTTTGGTTTCACGCTGTTGCTTGATGGTATCATTGTACATGTTTTGGTTATTTCTATTTCTTCTTAGTTTTATTTAAAAAAAAAAAAAAAAAAAAAAAAAACCCTCTAACCTGTCTGTGTTCAGTTTCTACTCTCTCTTGCTTGCAGGTTTTGGTGTTGGTTCATTACTACACCACTTATGGTCATCAATTCACCATGGTCTATTCCGTGTTGGAATCCAACAATTGGCTAGCCCACATGTATGTGGCATGTGGTAAAGGCAACTGAATCCATATTTGGTGCTCAATTCACCAATGCTAAGAATTGACTAGTCCTGAGCAAACGGCTACAGGTAAAGACATATCAAATCCGTTTATATGGTTGCTGGTTTGCCAATAAATCAGATGGTTATCAGTGTACCATAGTTTTCGAACTCAAACATATGGCTACTCCAGTAGTGATGGCTATTGGTAAAGAGACATCAAACCCATTATTTTCAATGATTCACCTCTCACAGGAGTTAACACACCTGGAAGTGATGAGAATAGTCTGAAACTTATAGGTTTTGATGTACATGTTGTCATTGGTTGCTGCAAAGATCTGGTGTTTCAAAGTTGTGTCATCATAGAGATGTAATTATTTTGTTTCTTTGCTGCTGATGTTCGAGTACAATCCTCTAGTTCTGCAGTGTTAAAGATTGTTGGGAAGGATTGTTGGGAAATTTTTGTCATTTGTTGGTACAATCCTCTAGTTCTGAAATTATTAAAGATCTGGAAACTGGAACTTAAATGATACAATCCTCTTGGCTTCTACATTCAGTATCATTTAAATTCAGTTTAGGGAGGATTGTTGGGAATTCTATGAAACAGGACAGTCTGCTGATCGAGAAACAATGGATTCTCTGAAGAAGAAGAGTTTCTGCTGAAGTACTATAAACATACAAAAGTAGGAACTATGCTGAAGTTATTCTACTGAAGCCGTGGAATCTGCTAAAGTACTGAAGCCGTGGAATCTACTGAAGTAGTGAAGCAGCTGAAGTACTGAAGCCATGGATTCTGCTAAAGTAGTGAAGTCGTGTATCTGCTGAAGTAGTGAAGCTATGGAATCTGCTGATGTAGTAAAGAGTGGATTCTGCTGAAGTTATATTTCTGCTGAAGTAGTAAAGCAGAAATCGTGATTCTGCTGATAGTGTGAATCCACGTAAGAAAGGCAGGTGCTGTATTATTTATATATTAGCCCATCTTTATTATTGTACTGCCCAAGGTAGCATGGGCATGTGTATGGGACAAAACAAATGCTTAGTTGCATGCTTGTCTAGGTGCATGCGTAGTCTATATGTGTTTGCATTTATTTATTTGCATGCTTGTTCTTTTCCCAAGAAAGGGAATAGTGTTCCTTGTCTATAAAAGGAACTTAGGTCTATTGTATTAATAAAAACTTTTTCATAAAAACATTGAAGAAAAACCTCTATAGAGAGGGTGTAAAGATCCATAGAGGATCATTGTTTGTATAAGAAAAACCTTGTTGGTAACTTTGATTGTGTTCTTATTATTCCGCCGTGCATATTCAATCATCGTTACTATACACTCTAGTTGAGTCCGGATCTTGGATTTCACAATTGGTATCAGAGCCAGGTTGGCTCTCGATCTTGAGTTTACAAGGTTTTTCGAAGAAAAGATTTAAAACTCGAAGTTGTTAGTAATTTTCGTAGTCTTTCTGCTGGGCTGTTTTTAAACAGCGATAACTTTTTCTTGAACCGTTGGATCGAGCTACAATTTTTTCTGGCGCATCTCTAGATAGTAATCTAAAGTGTCACCGGAGGGATTGTCGTTTAGAGCTCCCAATCAAAAGTTATTAGCTGTAAAAGTCTGCTGAAAAAGTTCCGTAAGGATCTTCAGCACTGTTTTTGAAACAGTCATATCTTGGTCTTTAACCGTTGGATCGGCATAAATTTTGGACTGGAAGTTCTTGGTATATCAAGGAAGGTTTCCACCGAAGGGATCGTTGATCTGAGCCTCTGACAGAAAGCTATAAGGCCTAGAAAACTGCTGCAGACACTCTTTGCAGGAGACAACATACGGAAAATCTGGGCTTATAAGGTCTTTGGGTAATTAGGGTTCATACCCTAATCGGAGTATAGCAGCAGTTCTGAGAATATAAGAGGCAGCAGGAAGGAATTCAGATCACGGATTATTTTGATAAAAAGGGAGATCCGTGTTTGAGCGAATCACATGACTATGAAGTTGTTTAATTTAAGGCAAAATTCAAGATGATGAGCAAGGAAGATTATTATAACGGTTTTCTATGGATATGCGGCCTCATGCCAATTACTCTCATGGGATTCTCTCGTGTACATACTCTGTGATTATAGTTGTAAGGAGAGATATAACGAACTTAAAGAAGCTTATGATACTATGAAACCTAAGTACAATGAATGCTATGTTGATAATGAAGCTCATAAACTAGCATTAAAAACACTAGAAAGACAAAAGGTATGGTTTCAAAGGAATCAAGTGGCTTATGAGGAAAAGATTAGGGTGCTAGAAAGTGATCTAGAATTTGCTAGAATTGATTTAAAGCGCACTGAGAAAGAAAAAGCTACTGTAGTCTCTGAAAACCTAGTGCTTAAAGAAAAACTAGATGAGGAAATAGCTAGGAATAAACAATGGTTAATTTCAAGTGAAAAGTCTGACTCACCCAGGATCACACCCAAGACCACACCCAAGTCCAAAGTAGCTAATGAAGAGCCCAAAACAAAGACAGTTACTTATTCTGTTAAACACAATTTTGCTTCTAGTTTTGTTCCTGATAAGTTTAAATGTAATAAACAAAGTTGTGTTAAGAATAAGTCATTTAAGAAGAAATCTTGTTTTGTGTGTGGTAGTAAACTCCATCTTATTATAGACTGTGATTATCATGAGAAAAGATGAGTGTTTCCTCTGGCCATAAGACTTCTAGACCCACATGGACTAATGTTGCTAGTATTCCTCCATTTGTTCCTAAAGTTTCTCATGTGAAAGCAGGTAAATCAGTTCCTTCTGATAAACCAAAGGTGTATGCATCTGTTTCTGCTGACAGCTTAATAAGCTTTTCCAGTTCCCTCTCGGTGGAGGATATTCTTCACCAGTTACTACTGGATGGTGGAACAGTAAGGTTAGGCTTATGCCCTATAGACCTAAAAGTTCTTATTTTCAGTCATATACACCTTATGTATCTCATATGAATAAGGCCCATGGTGGAGTTAGTGTGGCAACTGTTGTTAAGCCCTCAACATGTTATTCTTGGAAAACTCAAAGGAAAGGTTCATTATGGGTACCCAAGAACAATAGTCTTTGTCAGGTGCATTGATTGAGGGGAGGCATAAGCCTAAGGGGAGGCTTATTGTTGTATTTTTGCTTTCTAACCATTTTTGCAGCTGCTGGATCCTCATACGCCTAAGGGGAGGCTTAGTGTTTCTGCTGACACTACAACTGTCTTTGGTTTCTGCTGTTGCTTGATGGTATCATTGTACATGTTTTGGTTATTTCTATTTCTTCTTAGTTTTATTTTAAAAAAAAAAAAAAAAAAACCTCTAACCTGTCTGTGTTCAGTTTCTACTCTCTCTTGCTTGCAGGTTTTGGTGTTGGTTCATTACTACACCACTTATGGTCATCAATTCACCATGGTCTATTCCGTGTTGGAATCCAAGAATTGGCTAGCCCACATGTATGTGGCATGTGGTAAAGGCAACTGAATCCATATTTGGTGCTCAATTCACCAATGCTAAGAATTGACTAGTCCTGAGCAAACGGCTACAGGTAAAGACATATCAAATCCGTTTATATGGTTGCTGGTTTGCCAATAAATCGAGGATGGTTATCGTGTACCATAGTTTTTGAAGTCAAACATATGGCTACTCCAGTAGTGATGGCTATTGGTAAAGAGACATCAAACCCATTATTTTCAATGATTCACCTCTCACAGGAGTTAACACACCTGGAAGTGATGAGAATAGTCTGAAACTTATAGGTTTTGATGTACATGTTGTCATTGGTTGCTGCAAAGATCTGGTGTTTCAAAGTTGTGTCATCATAGAGATGTAATTATTTTGTTTCTTTGCTGCTGCTATTCGAGTCCAATCCTCTAGTTCTGAAGTGTTAAAGATTGTTGGGAAGGATTGTTGGGAAATTTTTGTCATTTGTTGGTACAATCCTCTAGTTCTGAACTTTTTAAAGATCTGGAAACTGGAACTTAAATGATACAATCCTCTTGGATTCTACAATCAGTCTCATTTAAATTCCAGTTTAGGGGAGGATTGTTGGGAATTCTGTGAAACAGTGAGTCTGCTGATCGAGAAACAATGGATTCTGCTGAAGAAGAGTTTCTGCTGAAGTACTATAAACATACAAAAGTAGGAACTATGCTGAAGTAGTGAAGCAGCTGAAGTACTGAAGCAGTGGAATCTGCTGAAGTACTGAAGCCGTGGAATCTACTGAAGTAGTGAAGCAGTACCAAGTATGGCCATGGATTCTGCTAAAGTACTGAAGCCATGGAATCTGCTGAAGTAGTGAAGCTATGGAATCTCCTGATGTAGTAAAGAGTGGATTCTGCTGAAGTTATATTTATGCTGAAGTAAGTAAAAGCGTAAATCGTGATTCTCTGATAGTGTGAATCCACGTAAGAAAGGCAGGTGCTGTATTATTTATATATTAGCCCATCTTTATTATTGTACTGCCCAAGGTAGCATGGGCATGTGTATGGGACAAAACAAATGCTTAGTTGCATGCTTGTCTAGGTGCATGCGTAGTCTATATGTGTTTGCATTTATTTATTTGCATGCTTGTTCTTTTCCCAAGAAAGGGAATAGTGTTCCTTGTCTATAAAAGGAACTTAGGTCTATTGTATTAATAAAAACTTTTTCATAAAAACATTGAAGAAAAACCTCTATAGAGAGGGTGTAAAGATCCATAGAGGATCATTGTTTGTATAAGAAAAACCTTGTTGGTAACTTTGATTGTGTTCTTATTATTCCGCCGTGCATATTCAATCATCGTTACTATACACTCTAGTTGAGTCCAGATCTTGGATTTCACAATTGGTATCAGAGCCAGGTTGGCTCTCGATCTTGAGTTTACAAGGTTTTTCGAAGAAAAGATTTAAAACTCGAAGTTGTTAGTAATTTTCGTAGTCTTTCTGCTGGGCTGTTTTTAAACAGCGATAACTTTTTCTTGAACCGTTGGATCGAGCTACAATTTTTTTCTGGTGCATCTATGGATAGTAATCTATCGTTTCACCGGAGGGATTGTCGTTTAGAGCTCCCAATCAAAAGTTATTAGCTGTAAAAGTCTGCTGAAAAAGTTCCGTAAGGATCTTCAAAGACTGTTTTTGAAACAGTCATATCTTGGTCTTTAACCGTTGGATCGGCATAAATTTTGGACTGGAAGTTCTTGGTATATCAAGGAAGGTTTCCACCGGAGGGATCGTTGATCTGAGCCTCTGACAGAAAGCTATAAGGCCTAGAAAAATGCTGCAGTATACTCTTTGCGGAGACAACATACGGAAAATCTGGGCTTATAAGGTCTTTGGGTAATTAGGGTTCATACCCTAATCGGAGTATAGCAGCAGTTCTGAGAATATAAGAGGCAGCAGGAAGGAATTCAGATCACGGATTATTTTGATAAAAAGGGAGATCCGTGTTTGAGCGAATCACATGACTATGAAGTTGTTTAATTTAAGGCAAAATTCAAGATGATGAGCAAGGAAGATTATTATAACGGTTTTGCTGATGGATATGCCGGTCTGCCAATTACTCTCATGGGATTCTCTCAGGTACATACTTGTGATTATAGTTGTAAGGAGAGATATAACGAACTTAAAGAAGCTTATGATACTATGAAACCTAAGTACAATGAATGCTATGTTGATAATGAAGCTCATAAACTAGCATTAAAAACACTAGAAAGACAAAAGGTATGGTTTCAAAGGAATCAATTGGCTTATGAGGAAAAGATTAGGGTGCTAGAAAGTGATCTAGAATTTGCTAGAATTGATTTAAAGCGCACTGAGAAAGAAAAGAAAAAACTATCTGTAGTCTCGAAAACCTAGTGCTTAAAGAAAAACTAGATGAGGAAATAGCTAGGAATAAACAATGGTTAATTTCAAGTGAAAAGTCTGACTCACCCAGGATCACACCCAAGACCACACCCAAGTCCAAAGTAGCTAATGAAGAGCCCAAAACAAAGACAGTTACTTTATTCTGTAAACACAATTTTGCTTCTAGTTTTGTTCCTGATAAGTTTAAATGTAATAAACAAAGTTGTGTTAAGAATAAGTCATTTAAGAAGAAATCTTGTTTTGTGTGTGGTAGTAAACTCCATCTTATTATAGACTGTGATTATCATGAGAAAAAGATGAGTGTTTCCTCTGGCCATAAGACTTCTAGACCCACATGGACTAATGTTGCTAGTATTCCTCCATTTGTTCCTAAAGTTGCTCATGTGAAAGCAGGTAAATCAGTTCCTTCTGATAAACCAAAGGTGTATGCATCTGTTTCTGCTGACAGGCTTAATAAGCCTTTTCCAGTTCCCTCTGGTGGAGGATATTCTTCACCAGTTACTACTGGATGGTGGAACAGTAAGGCTAGGCTTATGCCCTATAGACCTAAAAGTTCTTATTTTCAGTCATATACACCTTATGTATCTCATATGAATAAGGCCCATGGTGGAGTTAGTGTGGCAACTGTTGTTAAGCCCTCAACATTTTATTCTTGGAAAACTCAAAGGAAAGGTTCATTATGGGTACCCAAGAACAATAGTCTTTGTCAGGTGCATTGATTGAGGGGAGGCATAAGCCTAAGGGGAGGCTTATTGTTGTATTTTTGCTTTCTAACCATTTTTGCAGCTGCTGGATCCTCATACGCCTAAGGGGAGGCTTAGTGTTTCTGCTGACACTACAACTGTCTTTGGTTTCTGCTGCTGCTTGATGGTATCATTGTACATGTTTTGGTTATTTCTATTTCTTCTTAGTTTTATTTAAAAAAAAAAAAAAAAAAAAAAAAAAACCCTCTAACCTGTCTGTGTTCAGTTTCTACTCTCTCTTGCTTGCAGGTTTTGGTGTTGGTTCATTACTACACCACTTATGGTCATCAATTCACCATGGTCTATTCCGTGTTGGAATCCAAGAATTGGCTAGCCCACATGTATGTGGCATGTGGTAAAGGCAACTGAATCCATATTTGGTGCTCAATTCACCAATGCTAAGAATTGACTAGTCCTGAGCAAACGGCTACAGGTAAAGACATATCAAATCCGTTTATATGGTTGCTGGTTTGCCAATAAATCAGATGGTTATCAGTGTACCATAGTTTTCGAACTCAAACATATGGCTACTCCAGTAGTGATGGCTATTGGTAAAGAGACATCAAACCCATTATTTTCAATGATTCACCTCTCACAGGAGTTAACACACCTGGAAGTGATGAGAATAGTCTGAAACTTATAGGTTTTGATGTACATGTTGTCATTGGTTGCTGCAAAGATCTGGTGTTTCAAAGTTGTGTCATCATAGAGATGTAATTATTTTGTTTCTTTGCTGCTGATGTTCGAGTACAATCCTCTAGTTCTGAAGTGTTAAAGATTGTTGGGAAGGATTGTTGGGAAATTTTTGTCATTTGTTGGTACAATCCTCTAGTTCTGAACTTTTTAAAGATCTGGAAACTGGAACTTAAATGATACAATCCTCTTGGATTCTACAATCAGTCTCATTTAAATTCCAGTTTAGGGGGGATTGTGGGAGAATTGTGACAGATGAGTCTGCTGATCGAGAAACAATGGATTCTGCTGAAGAAGAGTTTCTGCTGAAGTACTATAAACATACAAAAGTAGGAACTATGCTGAAGTTATTCTACTGAAGTAGTGGAGATATAGGTCTACTGAAGTACTGAAGCCGTGGAATCTGCTGAAGTAGTGAAGCAGCTGAAGTACTGAAGCAGTGGAATCTGCTGAAGTACTGAAGCCGTGGAATCTACTGAAGTAGTGAAGCAGCTGAAGTACTGAAGCCATGGATTCTGCTAAAGTAGTGAAGTCGTGTATCTGCTGAAGTAGTGAAGCTATGGAATCTGCTGATGTAGTAAAGAGTGGATTCTGCTGAAGTAGTAAAGCAGAAATCGTGATTCTGCTGATAGTGTGAATCCACGTAAGAAAGGCAGGTGCTGTATTATTTATATATTAGCCCATCTTTATTATTGTACTGCCCAAGGTAGCATGGGCATGTGTATGGGACAAAACAAATGCTTAGTTGCATGCTTGTCTAGGTGCATGCGTAGTCTATATGTGTTTGCATTTATTTATTTGCATGCTTGTTCTTTTCCCAAGAAAGGGAATAGTGTTCCTTGTCTATAAAAGGAACTTAGGTCTATTGTATTAATAAAAACTTTTTCATAAAAACATTGAAGAAAAACCTCTATAGAGAGGGTGTAAAGATCCATAGAGGATCATTGTTTGTATAAGAAAAACCTTGTTGGTAACTTTGATTGTGTTCTTATTATTCCGCTGTGCATATTCAATCATCGTTACTATACACTCTAGTTGAGTCCGGATCTTGGATTTCACACTTTGTTTCTAGAACCTTTGATAATAAAAATGTTAACTGGAAAAGAAATAGTGGTAATAACAATAGTGGTAATAATAACAGAGGAAATTGTGATAATTTGTTGTGTACTCATTGTGGGTCAAAAAGGGCATACTGTTGAAAGGTGTTTTGAGATCATTGGATATCCTCCTGGTTTTAAAAAGAATCCTAATCTTAAACCTGCAAACAGTTTTAATAAAACCAATGATCTTAAAGGTGCTTATAATATGAATAATATGGCTAAGTCTGATGTTGGCAATTTGTCCTTAAGTAATGAACAGGTTATGAAGCTTATGAGTCTTATAAATGAGAAACCTGGAATTTCTGCTCAGTCCAACATGGCAGGTAGTGCCTCATGTTCTTTCTTTAATGGAAATGTGTTCTTTAATGATCATTTTATCAGTTTTTTTGTGCCAACTTAAAAGTTAATGGTGTCAGTTATCATCTGGGTTGGATAATTGATTCAGAGGCAAATCAACACTTAACTAATTCTGCTAAAAATATGTTTAATGTGATTGATATTTCTGATTTAAGAATTACTGTTGGTCACCCTAATGGCACTTTGGCTAAAGTTACTCATGTTGGGAATCTGAGATTGAATAATAGTGTTGTTTTGTTTGATGTTTTGGTTGTTCCTGAGTATTGTGTTAGTTTTATGTCTATTAATAAGCTGATTAAAGATAGTAAGTTTAGGGTTGGCTTTGATGAGACTAAGTGTTATATTTAGGATTTGAATCAGCAGAGTGTGCTGGGGACTGGTAGTGAATATGGTGGTTTATATTTGTTTGATAAGCCTGTTGATATGTCTTCTCATGTTGTTAAAAGTGAGTTTTTGTCTTGTTTTGTAACTAAAGAAGTCTGGCATAACAGGTTGGGTCATCCTGCTAACCAAGTTTTGAAATTACTTAAAGGGTCTTTGAAACTGTCTAATATTGATCATAATGGTCCTTGTGAGGTTTGTCATAAGGCAAAACAAACAAGAGATCCTTTTCCTATAAGTGAACATAAATCTGTTATTTTTGGGGAACTCATACATTTGGATGTTTGGGGTCCTTACAAGGTGGTTAGCAGGGAAGGGTACAAATATTTTTTAACTGTTGTGGATGACTTTACTAGATCTGTTTGGGTGTATATGTTGAAGAGGAAAGATGAAGTGTTTGACATGTTTGTTTCTTTTTATAATATGGTTTTTACTAAGTTTGAAAAGAGAATCAAGGTTGTTAGGTCTGATAATGGTACTGAGTTTGTTAACAATAAAATGAATGAGTTTTTTTTAATAATAAAGATATTCTTCATCAAACTAGTTGTGCATATACACCACAAAGAATGGTATTGAAAGGAAACATAGACATCTATTAAATGTTGCTAGAAGTCTTATGTTTCGGGGGGAATCCTCTTGTGTTCTGTGCGAATGTGTTTTAACGCTACCTATTTGATTAACAGGTTGCCTTCCTTTGTGTTAAATGGGAAATCTCCTTTCTCTCTTGTGTATGGTAGGGAACCTAGTCTGCTCCATCTTAGGAGTTTTGGGTGTGCGTGTTTTGCATCTATTTTAAAGAATCGATAAGTTTAATGAAAAATCTGAAAAATGTATTCTGATTGGTTATGCTAGTGGTGAAAAAAGTTATAAACTTTTAAGCTTAGAAAACAAGTATATTCTTTATTCAAGGGATGTAAAGTTTATGAAAACTTTTTCCATTAAGAGAGTCCGAGTGTAAGTTAGAACTTTTTCG
>OU343222.1:64465621-64558034 GCA_910596185.1 Chrysanthemum makinoi | reverse complement strand
GATGGTTTTAGCCTACGGGTGACTCTAGGTTCTATAAGCTAAGGTTCTAAAGATTAATCAAGTATTAACTACACAACGGATGACATATAAATACTAAATAAACTAACAATTAAGATAAGAGACAACCAATCAAACAACGAACATGATGGGATGCAAGAATTATAAAGCGAACCAATTAGACTCATTGAAATTGTCACACCCTAATGATGAAGATAGACACAAGCATCACTAAGAAATCAATAAGATCTAATTAATTATATACAAGTTTCATACAATCATAAGCAAACACTAGGTGAATTAGCCAAGCATAATTAATGTAGAGCAAGCAACAATTATGATAATTGAAGACATACCATAGGATTGGATTGACAAACAAACCATTACACGATGTTTATAGAGTGTTTGAAACCACAAGTTCTTTGGAAAAACACCTACCTAAACCCTAGAATCGGAGTTAGGGATTAGGGCTTACAAAAAGTGAAGTTATAATGTTATATTTATAGAGCATTTTCTATCGGCAAGAGTGACGGCGTCGCACCTAAGAGTGGCGTCCGACCATTTCTCACCAACTGTAGATTTTCGTTCCGGTCTCGTGGGCTTTTGAATCACCTAAATCCGAGTTCGTATGCAAAAGTTATGGCCAAAAGTGATATCAGGCTACTACTGCGGCATGTTGCGGCTGTGGACGGCGTCACCTTATGGTTGTGGCGCTTCGGCCATCTTCCTTGCGTCACGGGGATAAATCTAGGCCGTCGAGTTGTGAAGCCCTACTCTTTAAAACGATGCGTCACTTGTTAATTAGCAATTTGGCTCTTGGCCGGCACAAAATGTGCCGGCGGCGTGTCCTTAAGCAGATGGCGCGTCCCCTTCATTCAGCGGCGGCGTACCGATTCTTGACTTTGGCCAATTTCTTCGTATATTCGTGCCTTTTCGTCCGAATAAGTGTCATTCCAGCAATTTGCCTTCAAGAAACCTAAAAAGTGAAAATGAACGAAATTAGGTAGTAACGGATACAAAAGTGATCAATTAAGGACTTAAATGACCCCTCAAAATGGTACCTTTTAAATCCTTATCATAAGCCATTTTTGGTAAACTAAACACTTTTAGTTACCATTTAATGATTTCCTAGAGCTGAACAACACCTTATTTGACTTTGGTGCATGCCTAATTCCCTTAGTGGTCATGAATTTAATTCCTTAATTAAAAATTCACCCTCTATAAATCAAACACTCTTGAGAGGTTAAGTCATCACTATTATCACATCCTTAAAAGTCAATAGTCAGAGACTTCTATTACATCCTCACCATGACCAAAGCACTTAGCAACAACTCTTCAACCAAAGGTTCATCCAAAAGGAATGGTCATATGGTTCATGAGATTTCATCCACCGAATCATCACCCGTAAGAGATAATGGTGATAGAATCTCACCTCAACAAACCCAATCAACAATTGCCAAGAGAAGCGCAGGAATTAGCATTAGACCTTTTGGGTTAGAAAATGGTTCATCAAGCTCTAAACCAAACGCACCTAGTTCTAGTAAAACGCCTAAGTCTTCATTCCTAGAACATAGACAACATTTCTTCACCGAACCTATCTCTCATCCAAATCTCTATTCATTAGAGCACTCACCACGAGAACTTCCACTCACCAACATTCTCATTAAATAGGGAACCACCTACAACACCAACTAGTCCACCGTTGGAAACAAGGAACCACCAAGGACTTGATCATATGTAGGAATTTCCATTACCACCACCTTCGTTCTTAGTAGAACCTCATCCTACATTGCTCAATGTAACCCCACCATCATTTGTAGAGCCTCCTCAAAACATCCAATCTCCTCCGGTTCCTAATCAAGAAAATAATTGCTCTAACTGTCTAATCACCCAAGGACTTGTTCAAGAAGTACGAAATGAGTTGCATTTCATGTCAATCATCTTCTTGAAAGATTGGACCAAATCAACAAGTCTACTCATCCTTAGACTCAAGCACATTGTTGCTTCTTAAGTTTTGGTCACTTATTAGTATTAGTAGAATATGTATTACATGGCTAAATCATTCTCTTAGTTTTTAGATATTTGTAGATCATCTCTTTTTTATCTGAATGATAGTTTATATGCCATATCGCTTTGAGTATATGTTTGTTGCTTGAATACATATCTCACTTTGATGTTAACATCACTTGTTACATCACCATTCTGAATCTTTGTATCGAGATAGACGGATCCTGAGTTTTTGACTAGACGGATCCCTCCAAGGATGGAACCATGGGATCCGTGCTTGACCCGTTTTCTACTAACTTGAGTCTTATTTGCGAGTATGCACTATATACTTGTTTTCTAACCTTTGTTTTGTAGATTTTCAAAATACACATGAAGACTTTGACACACTAAGCTAGGGGGAGCTCTGTGTCAAACAATACATTGCAAAACCGTTTGCAATATAATCCACATTTGGATTACATTTCATGACATCCCTTTGCAAAGTTGCAATCATCAAGGGGGAGAATTTTCGTCACTAAGACGAAATCATTTGCAAACATCATTGCAAAACATTAGCTTAGTAGTTTTTCTTACTTGATGCCCTCACAAAGGGATGGACTCGTCAAGGGGGAGTTAAGACGAGAACTCTTCCCGTCACTTGCTCTCTATATTTTTTTTCTCTTACTTTTACATGTTTTTCTTAAAACATTGCGTTAGTTTCTTTTGGCTCTTTGCGTCAAAAGAGGAGAAGATAGTAAAAACTCCAATTGAACTTTTCACAATTTTGTTTTTCATTAAAATAATTTATGTTTAAGTCATCAACAAAAGGGAGATTGTTAATACAAATAAACCGTAAAAGCGTTTATTTATATTTTACGATCTTCTAATGTTTTGTCGATAGCAAACGTAAAATCATTTTAACGAAACAAATAAAATACGTAAATGGTTTGAGCCAATAGTTTACTAACACACTTACGTTTTCACATAAAACACTAAAACACGTATAAGTGATTTTATGATTTAGTAATACATATGTACAACAACTAGTGTTTACATATTGGGTAAATATATACATAACTAGTATGTATTATAATGGGTAATATAAATGGGTAAGAAACTTTAAGTATTTGACCCATTAACCAAATACATTGAATGTAGTTGGGAATAACCCAAAGTCCTTGACCCATACCCATGGAGCATGACCCATAACCCATTGCATGACATCATGCTTAAGTCATATATGGATATTATCCATGACCCATGGTTTTAACCCATGGACTAGATGCATTGCATCTTGTAGATACATTGTATCTACTTGGATACTCATGATCCATAACCCATGACCCATGACCCAAAACCCATGGGCAGGGGCTCCCACGGATCCCGGTATTACCTGGACGGATCTCCAAGTGAGGATCCGTGGGATCCGTGGAGCGACAAGATGTTTTTCCTCTATAAATAGTGAGTCATTTCTTCCTTTTGGGTTGCCACTCCCACACATACTTTCCCCAAGTATTGTAACCTTCTAACCACAGATCCTAAGGATCTTTCCTAGTAATTTGTCTTTTTTTTTTTGTGATTTTCTAGGTTCCTCTTAAAGGCGAGATCACCACTTCTTGAAGTCGAGCAAGCTCAAGTTCATGAGTTGTCATACTTCGTCATCATCAAGACTACTGAGGTTCTCTTGTTGATACTTCTCTCTTCCTCCATAGAAGTGTTGTGTCCAAGGCATTAGTGAAGAATGCCAAAAGAGTTAAGACGAAAGCATTAGTGAAAGGTGCTTAACGTCCGTGTCAAAAGCATTAGTGAAGAATACTAAAGGAGTCAAGACGAAGGCATTAGTGAAAGGTGCCAAGCGTCCGTGTCAAGGGCATTATTGAAAGATGCATAGAAGTCAAATCAAGTGACATTAGTGAAGAATGTCAAGGTTGTATACTCGATGAGGTGCATCGGTATACAAATAGAGATAGGTTGTATCAAAGGATATTGATTTCCTTGATGGTGTTTTAATAAGGAGTTGGTCTCTTTTGGGGTTAGGTGCGTGTAGTGTTGGGTAGTAGTTCCTACTTTGTAATGGTAGGCGACGTTGTGATAGGTGTGGTTCTCCCTTGTGAAAGAACCCAGTGGTTAGCCTAAAAGGAAAAGAGTAGGCGGCGTTATGAAGGCTCCGCCATAAGGAGTTGGTGTCGAGTGTAGTGATTACGAACTCTCGAGTAGGTGTTCGGGGAGTGTGGGAGCAAGGAAGGTGTCCTTGTAGCCGAACCACTGTAAATACTCGTGTCGTGGTTATGTGTTTCTTACTCTTTATCTTTCATTACACATTTATATATCTATCTATCAATGTCCAACATACACATCTAAATGGATTGACATAAGTCAATCTAAATATTTTAAAATATAGTTTTAATTGGTAAAACTATTCAACCCCCCCCCCCCCTTCTAGTTTTCCACATTCGTTTTTAAAACATGGAGTTTTTTCTTAAAACAAACCATAGGATGTGAACCAAAATCAACCTCCTGTAACCATGGATTTGACTACATCATCAAATCCATCCAAATGGAACCAGGAATGAAATGTCCTAAAAGGATATGGCCCATAGTCCAACAGGTTCTCTCGTTAATATCGAGCGGTGATCTGGCTCCTTCTTTTCTAAAACCAGGGCCGAGAGACCAGGAAGACGGTCAAGGATGCCCGAAGAGAGTAAAAAACGATCCAACTTACTCATCTTGGACCCCCATTTATTAGACCAGGTAAAGGCTGGACCCCCAAGAGGTAAGTCAACCAAATCAGCCTCAGAAATAAACCTATTAAAAACATCAGCAGCCGAGCTACAAAATTGAGATCCAAAATGCTCAGAATCAGTCCTAACCTCGTTGAAATCCCCCATAAAAATAACATCACCCCTCGCCTCCTCTATTAACTGTGAAAGGGCATTCCAAAGTCTCTTTAGGTCGCAAGCTCTTGAGGAGCGTGATAGTAACTATCATGAGAATAATATCTTACGGCCATGTAACCTCAACCGTGAAATTATCATCAAATTTGACCCAATGTTGAGTAAAAGAATCCCGATCCCAAACAGCTAAAATGCCACCCGAAAGACCTGTAGCATCTGAAACAACCTAGTCAAAAGAGATATTGCCCCAAAAAGCTATAACAGTCTGAAGATCCATCTCTTTCATTTTTGTTTCCTGAATACCAAGAAAAGAAACCCGGTGATTTGAACATAAAGCACGAATCTAGGATCTTTTATCCATGCTCCCTGCCCCTTGTATATTTATGGACATACAATTCATAAATAACCATTAGAGTCCCCAATGCAATTAATTACTCCTTTCAAAGTGCCCTTACAACCCTCCATGTTAAAACCGAGAAGGTTACCCATTTGTATGGTGGCAACTGGCATCACATTCATTAGAGGAGTCACCCTTAGAAAAAGAATCTCTTGTTTCATCGATATTACCGCTGGGCTCAGGAGTGAAACCAGGAGGATGAGATAATGACTCATCATCGTGACCATCTTCAACCTCCTGCTAAATTGGAGGTATAGCAACATCCTCCGACTTAGAAAGATCACCCCTAACCTCGTCAATAACAACAGTTGTTGTCACCTCATCTATTGTCGCCGGCATAGTCCCACCCCAACAATCTCACCATGATGCTCCGGAATCACAATACCAGCATCTAATGGTGACTACCTATCAACCTTTTTTATTTCAAAGAACCTCATCTTTATAAGGGAATGATTTATCATAACCATTACCAATTCCGGAACCTGCATCCTCTGTAATTTTGTCTTCTTTCTTCAACACTTCCTCCTTACCCATGCGAGCCATAGTAGCATAAATTCCAAAATGATCCTCAGATTCTGAAGGAGTTAGGTCTGGTGCAAAAGTCGGATTCCATCCCACCACTTCCTTAACTCGCACAGAATAAACAATACCATCAACTTTCACCTTGACGACATCAAGAATTAGGCTAGTAACCTCCGTTGCGCCAACCCGGTTAGAAAACATTTTCCCCAAGTTCATCTTTTATCACCACAACCTCGCCCCATTTAGCAAGAATTTTCTAAAAAGACGATTTACACCATGCACGTACCGGTACTCCTTCTACATCAAGCCAAAAAAGCTTTTCTTTGGGAACAAAATTACGATCCCAGTTCCGTCTTTCCGAGAACCATTGCTTGATGATTAAATTATTAATAAAATTCTTGCATGCTTTAACCGTACCAAATTCAATGAGCACCTATAGTCCTCCCAAATATCGAATGTCAATATCTATGAATCCCTTATTCTTGCACATTATCCATAGACTAGGAAGAGTCAAAAAATCCTTAACCTTCTCAATCATAACACGATGAGTTTCATTTTCGTACACCACATAATTCCCAGAAGAAAGTTCAACAACATCGTCTTTAACCTCTGGAACCTTAGGCTTAACCCGTCCGATGTTTTTTTGCTTGTTAGTGATGTTTGTAACTTTCCTACCAGCCACCACTTGTGCAAAAGAACCAATATCAGAACATCTAGAGACATTTCTGCCAACAGTTTTATCTACCTTGTCAACAACATTAAATTGACTACTAGCTTTACGTGGGAATCTGGGAGTTGCGGCATAAAGTTTATAACCTCCAATCTAAATGTTGCAGAGATTTTCCACTAAAATGTCATAAGAAGAAATCCAAATGAAACGAACTAAAGCGAAGTTTTTGCCCAGTTTGGATTTCTTGGGTGCACTGAAAACATCTATCACGTTTCCATACAGTGCACATAATTTCCACAAGTCACTAGGCTGAGTATGATTTGGGAAGTTCGTAATGAAAACAGATTGAGAAATATTACCAACCGTATCCACATCGCTTGAATGAACATTATTACCAAGTCTCTGAAAAAACCGAACTTCGTTGGGAAGATTTCTTCCTTCGGTCCACCTGTACCCACCCATCATCTGAATTTTGTCGATCAACCATTGAGCCAAAATTGGAAATTGATTTAAGGGATTCAGTTATTGGAATAAATTGAAACAAAGCCCTAGTCAATTTGGGTAAATAGTCGGTATTGTGGGTTGCCGGTGGGATATGTGAGAATCCCGGCTGAGGAGGGTGAGGGACGATGGTGTGGGAAGCGTGAGGGTCGCCGGTGATGAGAGTGGGGGTGAGGGTCGTTGGGTGAGAGTCGTCGGTGAAGGGTCGTTGGGTGAAGGGAGGTGGAGAGGTGAGGTGTGAAGGTGGAGTTGCCGGTAGGGAGAGTGAGGGTGAGGGTCGTCGGTGGAGGGTGGTGGATAGGTGAGGTGGAGGAAATGGGATCGTCGGTGGAGGAGAAGTTGCCTAAGAACTAGTAAAACATCATTGATAAATTTCATACTTGTTTTTGTCTTAGACTAGAATCTTGCCAAACTATAATAATTCTTAACCGTCGATTAAAAAGGAACTTTTAAATCGTGCAAGATTTAATCGGATCGAACACCAATCTAACCATGACGATATTGCTCATCTTGATCTATTGGCTCATCACAAATTGTAGTGAGATTGGAGACTGCACTTGCAAACACCCACTTTTTCAAGAACACCACACAATGTATAACATCGACCAACACACTGCTTGCCAAATTGATTTTTGTTTCAAGTTGAGACTATTATTATCATTTTGACTAATAATATCTTGTATAGACCCAATATTGAAACTTCCCATATTCCACCACCTTAAAAACTTTATTCCAACCCTCCACAACCCTTGAACACTTTAAAAAATAATGCTCCACCATTTCTATTTCGTCTTCACAATGCAAACAAAGCGTCGAATTTAGGTCAATACCAATGTGATAAAGCCGAGTAGACACCGTAAGTCTTATTTTTCGTAGACGCCAACTAAAGATATATTTTTTTTATTTGAGTGAGGTTGTTCCACTTCGTCTTGTATTACATTAGTTGTGTTTAGTATCTTATCATCAATCATATCTCTTAATCTCTTAACTATAAAGATTCCATAATCGTCATGTATCCACCTCCACGAATTCTGAATAATTTGATTGTTGTAGTTCGTCCGTTTCCTTCACTATCGGCTTTGTTGCATCTGCTAATGTTTCCACAGTTTCTCCCGATCGAGTCTCCTGCTTCCGTGTTTGAACTTGCTATTTGATGTAGGCGTACTCTTCTTGATCGTTTTTTCATGATATGAAAGCTCATCTTTCCAGTCCAACCTTTCTGTTTGCTGTTACTTTTCTTTCTCGATCTCTTGTTCATTTGTTTCCCATTGTCATTATCTTCATTGTTGTTGCTCTTCGATGAGGAAGAAGAACCTCGACTGCACTTTCTCTTTTTGATCGCCCCAATACTACATTTGTTTATCTTTATTTTTTCTCATGCTAATTTCAATTTCCTAATACATTTAGTTTTAGGGGGTGTTTGATAGCCTCTTATTGAGCCTTATCATGAATCGGTCAGTGGTAGTGATTGTCTGATAAGCTTTTTTTCTTCTCTTAATGGTTCCACTAAAGGTTGAATTGGTCGGCATTAAAGACATGCAAACTGGTTAAGCACCACAAAAGTTACATAAATGCCATCTTCGAGGGTGTCTATGATTATGTTATATATCCTGTATTTTTAACGAATACCAACAGTCAAGTTATATATTTTATCATTTATTTAATAGTAAAATAGTTCATGTGATATCATAATCAAATTGGTAATCAGTTATTTTTTAAATGATAATGCGTTCTCTTTCAATAGTTCTTTTTAAATGCTTCAACCAAAATTAGTTTGTAATTGATATTGTTTTATGATCTTTTTTGATAAGAAAATTTACATTTTATTGTTTACTCTAACATTGCTTTTTTTATATTATATTTTTTATTCGAGTTAATAATTTTTTTAACAAACTATATATTACTGTTCGGTACAAAACTAGACCAAAGGTTAAATTGGTAATTTTGAGGCAACTCAGATTGCTCATTCAAAACAATTATCAAACAGTCATTTTCACACATAATCATTTTCACAGAGAATTTGGTTCACTCAACATCTTGGAATCACTTAGCAGCTTTAATTTATTCAGCGCTAAATCATATTTTATCAAACAACCCCTTACTCTAGGGGTGTTCATGGGTTGGGTAATATCCGAATAAACTGAAAACCGAAACCGAACCGAACCGAAAATAACCGAACCGAACTCGTAACCGAACCGAATTTGCCAAAACCAAACCGAACCGAAATAAAAGTTTGGTTTTCGGTTCAGTTATGGTTTTAGCAATCCAAACTGAAAACCGAACCGAAAACCGAATTTAAATAAATATATATTTTTTTTATATATTTATATAAAAAATATATATTAAAACTCTTTTATAATATATGTATAATATTTTTTAAGCTTGAATTTTTGTTTTTTTTTAAATATATATATAAATAAATGAATAAATTATTAAATTTATGTAATTCGGGTTATTCGGTTCGGTTTTCGGTTATTGGGGGTTCGGTTTTCGGTTCGGTTTAGTTAAATTTGAATTCGGTTCGGTTCTTGGTTATGCCAAAAAAAAAATTAACCAAACAAACCGAATCGAACAAATCGAACAAACCGATAACCGAACCGATGAACACCCCTATCTTACTCATGTGTGTCTCCATGTTAGCATTTGGCCCATAATTTGCTTCATCTTTTCATTCGGCCCATTGATCCCATTTTGTTAATCAGTCCTTGTTAAAATATCTTGGAGTGGTGTGTTCTGGAGCCCATTTGAACCTAAAGACTTGGGCCCATTCACAACGTCACAACCGACCACATCATTTTGTTCGTTCACTTTACCATATACCATGTACTCGAAATTATTTGACCATGTGTTTAAATTACTTTAGATATTTTTATTCAATTAAGAGTCTAAAAGAACGCGTGACTGATTATATTAATGGATATATGTATCTTTTTAATAATGAGTAATCACTGCCCATAATAAGCTTTAGATCTTAATTGCTTTGTTCAATGATTTTAACAATGGCTTCAAAATTTCATGTGGTAATAAGGGGTCTGCATGTTCTCAGCTTTCTGTTCTTCTTATTCTTTTTTAACGGTTAGCTAGCTCTTTTATAGTTGGAAAAGAAAAACATATAACACACACACACACATGCTGTGATTTTGTTCCACATGTAATTTCTTTCTCATTTGCAGGAGCTTCAGCCAAAACAATTTCAACAATCAAACTTGGTGACAGACTCAACGTACTCTACTGACCAGCTGGTTTCGGCAAGTGGAAACTTTAGCTTGGAGTTCTCTAATGATGGTGATGATAGAGCTTTTTTGATTATTAAAGATATTCAACAGTGGAGTACGTGTTTGGGTAGCGAACCAAAATGACGCATTCATATCTACCTCTGGCGACCATGTGCTCTCCATCAACCCCAACACCGGAAACTTGATCATCACCGCTGGAGGTAAAATTTTGATGAATGTTACTAATGTTCAAGCTGGTCCAAACGCTAATGTGACTGCAAGTCTTGAAGACAATGGAAATTTGAGGCTGATTAATGAAATTGACAAGATGGTTTTGTCACTTTTGTGGCAGAGTTTTGATCACCCAACTGATGTACTTTTACCTGGTATGAAGCTTGGGTATGACCTCACAACCGGTCAGAATTGGACGCTGACTTCTTGGCTGAGTGATGATATCCCTGGTCCAGGAATTTTTACATTGAGCTGGGAACTCATTGATGAATCATCTCCAAGATTATTTGTGATTCGACGACGAGGCCAACTCTACTGGACTAGTGGGAATCTGACCAAGGAATCATTTGAGAGTAGGTATACGTTAAATGCTCCATATAAACCCGTTTAAATATACATACAACAACAAAAAACGATTTATTACATACATTATGGATCAAGGCTTTGGCTATGAGGTCGGTGATGCTGTTATTCCCATGTGGGTATTGGCACCAGAAGGACAGATAGTTGCTGGAACTTCAAAAGTATGGACCCTAAACTTTTGTTATGGGGCAGAAGAGGGGTGCGTGGAGACAAATTTGCCTCAATGCAGAAGAAATTAAAGGATGATAAATTTACTTATCAAAATGGCGAATTTCCACCTGGGATGAGAACTGATACCGATAGTAACTCAAGCCTAGGTATTGGTGACTGTTCTGACATGTGCTGGAACAAGTGCAGCTGTGTGGGGTTTACAAGAAGTAACACCAATGGAACTGGCTGTGTTTTTTGAAGTGGAGTCGATAGCTTTATAGTTGATCCGAATGAAAACTCTTCATCGATTTATGTTGCTTCCAAAATTCTAATTAATACAAGTACAAATAGTCCAAGCACAGGTAAAAAAATTGGATTTAAATAATCATTGCTACTACTTTACTGTTAAGTTTGCTTATCTAAACAAGTCATTGCGCAGGAATGAAAACCAAAGATAAATTGAAATTCACATTGATATTCATTGGTACTGCCATTCCTGTGGTTTTGATCTTTATGGGGATTTGGTGGTGCTTGACGAAGAGAAAGCATGGACGAGAAGGTATAAAACTAAAAATTGAAGTCAGTAATTGTGTCTGTTTGTGTATTATAGTCATTGTTTTGTTAAATCGTTGATCCTAATTGTAGAAAAAGAGAAAAGGAACCAGGATGCACTTTTTCTTGAGTTAACAGCTTCAGAAAATTTTAGAGACGTACATGAGCTTGAACACAATGGTGAGAAAGGAAACAATTTGTTAGTATTTAGCTTTGCCACTATCATGGCTGCCACTGAAGATTTCTCTATACAGAATAAGCTTGGACATGGTGGTTTTGGATCAGTTTACAAGGTGACGTTGCTTTCATGTTAAGCCCATGTGATTAAATTGTTCAGTTTTTTATTTCTTCATTTCATCCACGTAGTCTTACAAAGAGATATGACATGAAATTTTCAATATCAGGGAAAGTTAGACGATGGACGAGAAATTGCAATCAAAAGGCTTTCGAGATCATCAGGGCAAGGGCTTGTGGAATTCAAGAATGAACTTATTCTAATTATATTGCCAGACTCCAACATACAAATCTTGTTCGAGTTCTTGGTTGTTGCATTCACGGGTTTGAAAAGATGTTAATTTACGAGTATATGCCGAACAAAAGCTTAGATTTCCTTCTCTTCGGTATGTAATGAATATAATGTCAGAGCATGTAGCGGTTTGAACCATTGATTTTCATTATAATAGGCTCTTTTATTATGATGTAGATGAAAACAGAAAGGCAGAGTTAGATTGGCCTAAACGATTTAACATCATTGAAGGAATTGCTCAGGGGTTGCTTTACTTACATAAGTACTCAAGAATGCGAGTTATCCATAGAGATCTAAAAGCTAGTAACATTCTTTTAGATGAGAATATGAACCCCAAGATTTCTGATTTTGGTATGGCAAGAATATTCAAGCAGAACGAGACTGAGGCAAGGACTAACAGGGTGGTGGGAACATAGTAAGAGATCTTTTTCTTTCCAGTATCAAGAAAAAAGAGTTATTGAAGTATATTTTTTGATGGTCCTTTTATCACATGTTGAGTACTAGTAAAGTAGTAGTAAAAACCTTAGGAAACAGATTATCAAAATATCAATACACTAGCATTTTTGTATTGGAATTTTGTTAATATGTTAAATAAATTTACTATGTTGTGTTCAGTGGTTATATGTCACCCGAGTATGCAATGGAAGGGGCTTTCTCTGTAAAGTCTGATATCTTCAGTGGTTATACTATGTTCTGTTCAGTGGTTAAAGTCTGATATCTTCAGCTTTGGAGTCTTGATCCTGGAAATCATCACTGGAAGAAAAAATAGTAGCTTCGCCCATCAGGAGTTCAGTCTTACTGGATATGTAAGTCTAGTCAAAATCACTCTTTCACTTATTATAAGCATTCAAAATATTATAAATACAGATTGACCTACAAAGCCATGGGTCCAAATTGCTTCACATACATGCACGACAGTAATTTGTTTGAACCATTTACTGTCAACCAAAATATTGTTTGGTTACTCTACTAATATTATTTTTTCTAAATACACAATGTTTGTGGCGAGCCTCCTATGTTGCACCGTAATTGCATAAGTCTTGTTGGGCAACAACGCAAAGCCTAAGGGCTAAACACGTTAGTTTGTTAGTTAATAACCGCTAGTTAGTTAAAGGTAGATAGAAGCGGTTATGGTAGTTAATGGTAGTTATACAGTTAGTTATTGGTAGTTAGAAGTTAGTTATTTCAGTTACACCAATTCATGAAAGGACACGATGGTTCGGTGGCTATAAATAGATGTATATGTAAACGTTGTAAAGTGTGTCTCAAAATACAATGTAACCCATGTTATGTTGTAAATAATGAAGAATCAACTTCTTGTAAATCTTCTTGTTAAATCGATCCTGGAAATATCATTAGAAACTTGTGTACATCCTACTCACACAGGTTTAACTAATAATTTTTTAACTTTTCGTTGTACTTCACATTTTGACCTCTTTTTGCCTTTATGTTGAAAAAGATATTTTGGTTTAAACCTTTACAGGCATTAACATAACCACATTGCTTGTTATTGAAGGTAAGGTAAATCATAATGTGCGGCTTTTTAGACATATAGTAGCTATAGCTAGTCAAATGAACATTATAGTGATCTGACTATTTTTTTTATTTTTTTTATTTTTTTATTTTTTTTTTTATTTTAATGAGAATGGTCGGAAAACTTTTTGGCAGCTAGTAGCTATAGCTAGTCAAATGAACATTATAGTTTTCTTGCATTCATTGAGAGTATGAATTAAGATACGAGTTATAAGTTATTTCCTAATGATTTAGGCATGGGAGCAATGGCAACACGGAAATGTGTTGGAGTTGAAGGATCCAACACTGAAAAGTAGTTGTGCTGTACAACAATTCCGAAGGACTGTTCAAGTGGCATTGCTTTGTGTACAAGAAAGGGCAACAGATAGACCAACAACTTCAGATATGGTCTCCATGCTTCTCAATGAGACTGTAGCATTACCGACTCCTAAAAGACCACCAAAAGTCACCTGCAGAGCAGATTCAAATTCAACTTCAGATGAAAACAAACCAGAAGATAATTCTGTCAATGATATGACTATAACCCATTTGGATGTTCGATAGCGTATAGTAGAAGCCTCTTTTGTTTCCTTGTGATAAATTGTTTGTGATTGCAATCGTTCTTTCCAGAATTCCGATATGATTCTTCATTATCTAACCAAGTGTAAATCTGTAATACTGATAAAGTTTCGCTCAATTTGTCTAAATTACCATTGTTTCTGTTCCATAACTTTTGTGTTGAAATAAGCTTCTGACCAAATTTAATTAGGATTAATTAAACGTGTATTGCTTTCTACTCTTATAACATTGATAATTTGAAGGATTATTTCTTAATTATGATCAGGAGTTCATGATAGTTTCTTGTGTTTATTTATATCTAAGTGTACTAATATCATTTTAGGACAGATAGTACGTACTTGTATTGTTACGAGAGACATTTATATTTTTCATTGTTACAGTACGCATTTGGCAAATTCCACATCGGTCGTAGATTGGTTAACTTTCGCCTAAGCAGACACGACACATTTTTAGGACCCAGCGCAGCAGATCAACTCTGTAGTTAAGCGTGCCTATTGGGTGACCTCAGTGATAAGCAGAGATAACCTGTCACTGGGCTCAAAAGACTCGGCCTCAGAAGCTCAATAAAACACACCCAGAAGTATGTGTATGTATGTAGAAACAAAAGGAGAAAAGAGGGGGATGGGCAGAAGGGGTCGGTGTATCTAGGAGGGGTCGGTGTATCTTGAGTTATGAGTTAACTTTGTATCTCGCCCATCGCTCTAATACTATAGTCAAAGCTGGTTAACCCATTGACCATGCGTTCAAATTACTTTAGATATTTTCTATTCAATTGAGAGTCTAAGAGACCGTGTGACTGATTATAGAGTATTTTTAATTTAATAAAACAAATGTTTTGCGATAATCTGTACTTTTATTGAGAACACTAGAGGCAAAATCGAGTTTTCCTACTGGCTAATAAAAGTGAAAATTTTTCATTAGTTTGGTCAAACTATTGATAAATTTGATGGAAAAAAGAAATAGAGATACGTATAGCCTTGTGAGCTCCTATTTTCTTTTAATTTCGAACTCAAACGTAAACAAACGTTATATTTGATTGATTAAGATAATTTACAATCAAACCTCAAACTTTTTAAAATATGTTAATCTCAAATTTACTTTTATTGACTTAATTATAAAATCATCAAATTTCATAATTTAAAAAATATATACACATTTTACAAAACGTTTATAACCAATCCCACCACTTACATATTAGAATAACCAAAGTCGACGCTTTTTCCCATTACCAAAATCTATACTATTGCACACGTGCGCAAACCCATATGCGCATATAGTGGTCCTGATAGCGTGGTTCGGGGTCGAATGACTTTCTTTTCTGTGAGCAAGCTTTACAACCCACTAGGCAATGTACCTTATCGTTATAGTATAGTATGGGCAAGCCCAGGGGGTTGATCGTTCTCTAGGGGAATAGAGATTCTAGTAGAAATGTATGACGAAAAGGTGAGGTTGAGGGTGATTCTTTTTAGTCTTTTATATTTTTATATGAAAGCAAGTAAAATCTCGGGGTTTGAAGAGTAAGGGGTTGGTAATTCTACCAGTATAACTACTTAACAATTTAAATTAAAAACTAATCAAGCTAATTAAAAGTAAAAGCTATGGATCGTATGAGTGTGTTTCTTGTGATAATTAAAAATGTGTACACTTAGATTTTCTTACTCCCTAGTTATCTTTTATTAGTCGATTCAATTGTCACATCCTTATTCTAATTGATACGTTGTATTCCGTATTAGTCATAGGGTGGCGCCTAATTCCCCAATTTTATGAATTGTAACTCTCCTCTAGAACATCCGGGATCGTCAAGTACCAAAGTATCTCCCCCAAATATCCTATTATCCTTAAGCTACAACTCACGCAATAAACACAACGATGGCCTAAAGTGCACTCTCAAGGCTTTTTGCTATTTAGGACGTTCAAGCTCGAAACAATTAAGGAAGAAGCCATTTTTTCTTACTCTAGCGTCTGCCAATTAGAACAAGAGACAACCTAACAATAATTAATAACTAGGTTTCATTAGATCTAAGCAAACACTAATTAATTTAGTTACGCATGATAGATAAGCAAGAACACAAAGAAACAATCAAAAATAGACGAAACATGGTGATAGGTTGGATAAACAAACTGTTCTTTAAGTGTAAAAGAGGGTTTGGAACCCTAAAATACTACCCAAGTCAGACCTCCACCGCTTTGGCGTAAGCACCTAGGAATAACTATCTAAGAGGTCTTTACAAAAGGTTATAATGTTAGGCTTCGGGTAGAGAATAAAAGGGTTTTTGTTGGATATATGGAATTTTTAGTGGTGGCAAGTCAAAAATCTAAGTTACATGCATGTAAAATGCGACGTTGCTAAGCCAAGACTCAACTCGCTAACACTAAATAACAACTTGAAATAAACATAAACTTAAAACATAAAACATAAAGATAGATGTAGGATGATAGTCCCTTTTTTTTTTACTTCTCTTTTTTTTCGATTTTTTTCATACATTTTTACCCTACCATCTCTAAGATAACATCAAAATAAAGAGATTTATAAGAGCAACCCTACACTTGAGTTTTTATTTCACTAACAATAATTGACCCGAATTGAAAAGATCAAAACACTTGGAGTACTTAATTACGTAGATAAAGAGAATTTGAATTTAACGTTCCTTTTCGTTACTCCATAAAATACTACTTCAACCCATGAGTCTCAATCGTCCCAAAACTGTTGGATCTTAAATATTGTGTTGATGATGATTCGGGTGGCCTTGGATGGTGATGAATCAAGTATGCCATGGTTTAGAGAGAGAAAGAGATGAGAGGGTGTTCTTGTTGGAGATTTGTAATACAAAATGCAAGGTTAGATTAATGAGAAGCACCACCTTTCCCTTAGAGGGAAGGGTATTTATAGTTACAAACTAAACGACCTCCTGACGGCCTGTGGATCAGATATACAGTGGGTAAAGACCCGTCCTTCCTCCACGGTGTTGCTCTAAACTAATCTACGCTAAAACTAATCTAATAAACAGTAAATAACAATATGTCTACGAGCTAACTTGTGCTAGTCTATATTTGGGGTGACCGACACTTCACAATGGAATTTCCAATTCCTAACAATCTCCCCCTAAGGGAGGTCACCCCATGTTTTACATTTTGAATCCTAGCATTCTATTTAATCTTCAGTCTTGAGCTAGTAGAATTTAATTCTTCACATCCGCAATCTTTGTGCTTTAGAGTGATTCTTCAAAGTCCGACTGCTTTGTACTTTAAGTGGAGGTCTTTGAACTGATCCACATCTTTGATGATCTTTGAGCTTTCATTGAGATCATCAGCCACAGTAAATCTCTGGATCATCCTTTTTTGTGTTGCCTACATGTGATGTTGTGACTTTCGGACCGACATGCTCACACTTTCTGGATCATGACATATTTCCATCAGAGTAGCGGAAGCTTTCTGGTTCATTATATTTGCGGCGGCGTAGCGAAGCATAGTATAAATTATCATAGCCGGTTATGTAGATATGCACAAGTCATGATTTTTCAATTAAGTGTGGATCTGTGAGCATGCGGCTTTGGATTGACTTCTCAATTCGATCATTTGCAACCGTCCAAATGTACCTGCAAACAACGGTTAAAATAAAGCACACGAAAGTGTCTTTGATCACTTTCGTTGAATTGAGGTACACGACCCACGGTTCCCCATTGATCAGTACAAGTACTTTGTGATCGGGTAGAATTCGAAGAATCTCCTTGACAGGGTTTCGCAACTGCTCCAGCCGTTCTCAAACCGGAACGTCTCAAAGAAGACAACACGGAGTGAGTGAACCAACGAATTGAGATTCACTGATTGATGAAAAATTGATTTGAAAACAATCGTGTATTGCTTGAAGAAAGAGTTTTGCAATACGACAAAGGTTTTATGAGAAAGATCAATTTTCAATCAAAAATACCTTTTCTATTTGAAAGAGAATACACATTCGATGTTCTAGAGAAAAGAAGATTTGCACATCGAACGGTTTTTCCAAAAGTATCTTTTCAATCAAAGATACTTTTTGTGTTTGAAAATGAATACACATTCGATGTGCTAGAGAAAAGAATATTTGCACATCGAACGGTTTTTCCAAAAGTATTCGTCAATTCATTTCCTGGACCAAGGTTGATTCAAGAATGAATCGCCTCATTGTTTCTATCCAGTTGTCACAAGCTTAATCTTTTGAAAAGATTTCACATGTCACCCACCAAGAGCTTGTTTGATGTTGGCTTAAGAAGGATTTCCATCTTTATCGTGAATATTTTCATATCACTCGGATGTTCTGGCAATACCACAAGGATAATGCGTAGGACTCTTAATATATTCTTACTTTTCACATTGTGTGAAACAGTAAGTCTTCATTAATTTTGTGTCCTAATGAGATATTGTGGATGATCTCTTGGCTCTAGACTCAATTGTGCACATTTGGTTCCTATGCCGGAGACTAGGGAGAGGGTCTCCTTCTTCAATATCAACAATCTCTAAGAGAAAGTCGATAGATTATGTAGGTTCCTCGTGAGAATGAAACAACCCCTTTTAAGAGAAACTTGAGTAGCTTGGGAAGTTTGGTGTAGTGCGTCACTGGGTCCATGACGTCTTGTCTTCAATACCAGTGTTACCTTAGTAGACACCAGTAGCATATGTATTGAACCCGTTTTCTGCCCTAAGGTTGAATTATTGGAGGGCTATTTTTTTTCACCCTTTTTCACATTCATTTCTTTTTCATTCTTCAACCCCTTCAGTGCTTACCGAGACTTCATAACTAGAACCTTATTGGGTTTATTCCAGTTCTAGCTCTGTCTCAGTCCGCACTCTTCCCATTTCTCACTTTTCTCCTATTTTCAATATACCTAAGGACTCTACACTATCTAGTGGATTGTCCCTGGGTAGATCTCTCCGGTTCTGGCGGATCGTGGGAACTAATACCTAACCTCACCATCCTTATAACTCCATGCATAAAGTAAAATGGTTGGTCTTTTGGTACAGTTCATTCTTCCATGAAACCAATTGAAAAATTATTTGGAAAATCAATCAAGGTACGTGTGATATAATATCAAAGCATTTTGTACCTTAATTGTTTTGATCATTTAGAAATGCTCCCCCTCAACATGTGCATATGATTTTGAAATTGTTTAGCGCATGGAGGCAAGAGTTCTTTGAAATAATTTCTTGATCACAATTTTCTTCGAAAAAGCCATTTGATTTTCTTGGTAAATTCTCCCCCTCAAAATGTGCGTTGGTTGTTTGAAATCATTTAACACGTCGAGGCAGGAGTTCTTGGAAGTACTTTCACGATCATAATAGCCATTTAAGAAACCATTGAAAAACTCAATCAAGGTACTTTATGTTAAAACATAAAAGCTTTTGTACCTCGATAGTTTATTTTCTTTTAGAAATGCTCCCCCTCAATATGTGCTTCGAGATTTGAAAGCGTTTAGCACATATGGGAGAGCAGCCTGCACTTTTGAATCAAATCGATCATCATTTATCAAATTTCATAATTAAATCACAAATTCTCCCCCCCGATCAAAAATATCAAACCCTTTGAGATTTTGGATCCCAAGTGATTTAATAAGGTTTAGAATACATGGGAGAATATGTGCCTTGTTTAAATACTCATCTTCTTTTTGGATAAATGCTCCCCCTCAACATGTGCATTATGTATTAGAAATCATTTGACACATGGAGGCAGGAGTGCCTTTAAAGGACTAAAACCAATTCCACTTAAACAAATTTGAGATTTAAATCACGATCTCTCCCCCAATCAAAAATTTCAAACCTTTTGAGATTTGTGATCTCAATTGATTTAAATCATTTAAAAGATTTCGGGGAAAGACGTGGCTTGATCTAATTTTGAAAAAAAATGATTGATACGGATCAATTTTAGACATTAAAGATTGTTAGTGTCAGGTATGATAGTTTTTAAGAGATCTTTAAGTAAAATAAAACAATTTCACAATCAAACAAGAACAGAAAGAATTTCATTTTGTAAGATCTTTGAGTTTTAAAGAAAATCATACCATGACATAACATTGAATCTTTAGATCACCACTTATTATTGTACAAACGGACCTTGTATGAAGAAATATTGTTTGAAAATATTTTATTTTAAATCACTCTCCCCCTCAATCAATGACCGTAGTCGATGATTGAGTGACTTAAGTTTTGATAAAATGAAGTCCGGTGATTTTCAAAATTAAGTCCAATTTATTTTCAAAACCAATATTTTTCCATTTTTCAAAACAATATTATTTAAAAATTGTTTTAAAAAAAATGGTGTCATCACTATTATCTTGCACAAAGATACGTTAGGTGGTTCAGAAGCTTTTGTTGTTGCTGTAGGGCTGGAAGAAAACCGCCTGCTGATGCAGTGAGACTTCTGACGTTGCATTTGTCATGCCAACTCTTCATAGAGGTCCAATTAAGCTATGTTTCTTCATTTGATGATGAAGAAAACCATCTGCTGATCCAGTGAGACCTCTGACGTTGCATTTTTTCATGCCACCTTTCCATAGAAGTCAAATTAAGCTCCGTTTTTTCATTTGTCAACCCAAGATATAGTTACCCTTTCCTTACGGCATCCAATCATATTCAATTGTGGGATCCGGATCGGGAACATTCTTATATACCAATATACCTGCATACGTTAGTGAACACACATACAGATATATAGTGGTCGACATCACCCTAACAGCAATTGACTAATAAAAGTCAATTCAACATATAAATCAGATCATGCATGGGAATAATGTGTTCATCAAACTCTAATCATCTAATCCTAACAATCATATCCTAGGCACCTAGTCCTTCAACGTAGGTTAACATCATTTTCAATTAAGCATATAGGATAATTAGAAAAGCTCGTTAGATGATATAGATTTGAAAACATTCTCCTCCTCAATCAATGACTTATTGTTATGAAAAGTTTAAAAGCGCTGAAGTCATTGATTGAGTTTTCAATTTTTTTCGAAAACTCTGAATCTGATTGATTTTCAAGCAACTCATTTACCACCATTTTTTGAAAACACCAAATATTTTTTTGAATAATTTTAGACGGAAAAATATTTGTGTAGGAACAGTAGTCTTCGACATACTTTCCTCAATTAGTTTTAGGATAAGTGCACGAAAATTTTGAAAATTGGTTTAGCGCAGCACTTTCCTTTCTTGAAGAACGGGTTGCTATCGGAAATAATAGCAAGCCATAGTTTAAGCACGAGTTACAGTCTGAAATAACTGCAAGCCATAGTTTTGAGACATGTTTTGGAAAAAATATTTACACCTCCTGCTCGAACTTCATCTATGGTCCCATGCCATTGTTGAATGACATTTCTAAGACCGTAGATGTTATCGATACCAGGAGACATGTCTTGAGAAAACAATATTTTTTGGTATTTTTCAAATTTTCTGATTTTTTATGGGTTTTTGTTGGTTTTATATTTTTCTATTTTGATTTTGATGGTTTTATATTTTTGTATTTTGTTTTTGATAAATATTTACAAAGATAGAGAAGATGATATAGTTTAAGAAGACGATGATACGATTACCGAGATAAGGATATCAAGCAGCACGTTGTAGAAGATAGAATTTGTCATCTCTTAAACTTCCACCACCAAAGCTTCCGAGGCTCCAGAATAGAAGATAGAACATGAGCCTTTGAGAAAGAGAGACTTTGGCAGCTTCCCCCCAAACCAAAAATCCTTTTGTTGAGCAGATTCGAAGCTCTATTTCAAGCTTGCCTTAGCCAGGTGCACAAAGAAGCACACCATTATCATCGATCTTGCTGCTCTTTTTAAGAATAATCATCGTGATTCTTCGTTCGAGGTTATATCATCCAATAGAACAACAACAACGTATCATCCTACGCATGAATGAATCTTCTCATATTTCTTTTCAACTGAAATTTGAAGCGATCCATACCAAAAAGTTGTCAAGAGACCACTTTCCCCCAAGTAGATGAATTGATTCAGTCAGTCTCTAAGAATAGTGCTCAAGAACTGTGATGCAGGTTTTACTGACTAGGTCTTAATATTTATAGTGTCTCGTTATACCTATGGTCTACCCTAATGCACTAACAGGCAGTGTACCCGGTCGTGTGTAGTGTAGTAAATGGTAAAGCCGAGGTCGTCCCAAGAGCTATGTGTGTTGGATTATTACTAAGTCTAATTGTCACAGAATAATAATGGTTTAGATAGGGATTTAATTAATTAAACTACTAATGCAGAATATAAAATAAAAGCAGATAAATGTGTGAAGGGAAATCAATAGAGGAGTAGTGGTGCTAACCTAGTCAATCCTCCTAGCTAGTTATGTCTACGTCTACCTACTTCCAATTACTTCTGGTGGGGTCAAATTCGAGAGGACAACATTTGGTCAATTCGCCCTAACCTATCAGCAAAGATGCCACCACAGTAGAAATCAGGCGCACCGTCATAAGTCCTGTTGTTCCTGGTCCCCTAAGCCGAGTCATTAAGTACCGCTACATGCTAGATTCTAAATAGTGAGTGCTCGGCCGTTAGGAACTTAGACACTACACCCCCCAATTCTTAAGTTCATCCAAATGATAGGTGATCAGTTGGTCAAATCGCACAAGTAGAAAGGGTCGTCAGTTGGTCATATCTTTCCCTTTCCGTCTCAGTCCGCTCACCTAGGGTCAGTTGGTCATATCTCCTAGGCAATTGGCCTCTATCGCCATTCAAACTTACCGAACCAAGGGTGACTACCAAAGAACTATGCATGCATACACTTAGAAATAATTGTACGGAAGTAAAGATAAACGCAAACAAAACAATTAAGGAATCATAACTAGGCTAGCACCAAAGGGTGCTTAGCCGCTCATAATAATCATGCAAATCAATTCAATATTCAAAGGTACGAAATACATGAATTGAAAGTAAAAGAAATATAAAACGCTAAAGCTTATCGTAATGGTGTGACTTCTCCCTTGGAAACAGCTTCGTATGCTCCCCTAGACATGCCTTGAGTTTTTCCCACGTTCTCGAGTGTTGTGTGTGGAATGGGATGATTAGAAATGCTGGAATTCGTGGGGTATTTATAGGCCAGTGCGGGTTACGGCGTAACCAATAGAGGAGTTACGCCGTAACCTTCTATTTCTTCGTAAATGCACTAGATCCGCTAGTTACGGCGTAACCTTATAAGTGGTTACGCCGTAGTCTTCAATAAACATGTTTACGTCGTAAGTGATACTGATGATTACGGCGTAAGTATCGTGGCGTGGAACCTCTTTTGACCTAATGGAGTTACGTCGTAACCTTTGGGAAGAGTTACGCCGTAACCTCTTGATAAGTTGGACTTTTGGGTCACGCAATAGTTACGGCGTAATGTGAGAGACGAGTTACGCCGTAACTTCTTCAAAATAGGCATATTGTGATAAATCTTTAGCATTGTTTCCATTTCCGCGTCTCTTTAGCTCCAATGCTCGTAATTTACCTGAAAGTGGAAAACAATGGAAAACAAGCGTAAATCCATATAAATGATATAAATAACGAGCATTATCGGTGGAAATTGACACTTAATATTCAGGACTATTTGATGTTATCAAACTCTCCCGAATACACATCATGCCCGGAATGAAAACACCTCCCCAATGTTTGTACTAAACAATTTTCTTCCCTGATGATCGTGTATGAAGCT
The DNA here is from genome assembly GCA_910596185.1 of Chrysanthemum makinoi. Taxonomy (NCBI): domain Eukaryota; kingdom Viridiplantae; phylum Streptophyta; class Magnoliopsida; order Asterales; family Asteraceae; genus Chrysanthemum; species Chrysanthemum makinoi. The sequence continues at coordinate 64,534,279 of OU343222.1, read as the reverse complement.
CAAGAACCCGAAGTACACCAATATCCAAGAACTGTCCCGAATACACATCATGCATGGAAAGAAATGTTTGTGCTAAACAATTTTCTTCCCTGATGATTGTGTATGAAGCTCAAGAACCCGAAGTATACACATTCCCACCAAAAGAATAACTGCTAACACCTCCCTCATGTTATACATTTATCTCCCATGAATATGTCATACTTGTGTACCTCTTTAATCACCAGAAACTAACTCTTTCATCTATTCCCCCACATAGTTGGAATAAGAACACTAAACGCCATGAGACAAACCTTGAGTGTCTCTGCGGTAATGACATTTGTCTACCCGGGATATCTTCAATCTTTTAGAAGTTTTAAGTTCATCAAGTTTACTCGCGTTTAGATACGTGTCTCCTTCCTCCTTGCTGGTTTTGATGCTTCAGAATCAGCAACACATAATAAGCCCGTATACTAGAAATCTGTTGAGAAGAACATCATTAGCACAGATATATCTGTGAGAATCAACTTGCTGAAGAATAACGTGAGCAAGTCTAATTAGGGATTAAATTTGGCTTTTCAATCTCCCCCAATTAGTGCTATCCCCTAAATCGACAATCTTTATGATGAATGCTTGAATTAAGAAGAAGTCTTCAGATTGTTAAATGCAACTCGTCTTTAGTCTTCTAACATGTAGCAGAGAATGTAGAACCGACTGTAGACTCGACCTTCTTCAAGATTGTCCAGTTGGGGATAAAAAAGTTAACATCTTCATCACACCAAAAAGCATCCCAATTAACTTACATCTTGCAATTCCTCTTAACTAAAATCCCTCCCAATCAAACAAGAACAAAAAGATGTTCATCAAGGAAATCAGCAATCAGCCCGCAACGAACACTTGGAATGGTAACACCAAACAAACAATCACATCAAACAAGAACAAAAGGTTGTTTGGAATCATCATCTTGTTGTACACGTAAAGCATTAACTGGAAGCACTTTGTCGATAAACTCATCAACCCATGTGAAAGATGTCAACCAACGGCTCTTAGAAGAAACTCCATGTAACGATGACCCGATAAGAAGAAGCTCGGTTCTTACATGAGTTAGGAGCCGTATGACCATATATTTTCAGATATAACTCAACATGTAGAATTATCATACTTCTTCTCCCCCTCAAGAATTGCATAACGAGTTGCCATTCTTGATTTAATAAGTGAAATCATCCAAATGTAGTCCATTCATACTTATCCCCCTCAAAGGTAGCATATGATGTCGCCATCGTCATTATAATTGAGCAAGTGGAATAAGAATAATCAACAGTAGTTCGGTTCACTTGACTGAAAGCGCATGGAAAAAGCATGAAGCATGTTGATGAGAATGGTCATAATTGAGAAGATTTCTCTTCTTCAGAAGATAAGGCGCACTGAAGCGTACATTTTTCTTTTCTTTAGAGTACGAGGCTTGAACTGTTGTGTTCAAACGTCGTAATCTCTCACTTTTCATCTACTCGTGGCAAAACTTGTAATCAACCCCATTATCATTCAGTAGGCTCTTTGTCGTGACAGCTGATGGAGAAAACCCTAATATGATGAATTTGACCCTGAAGTAGAATAACCCGAACTCGTGACTTAAACTTGCACATATGTAACAAAGAGCGGTGCCAAGACTTCATCCTCCATTGAATCTCTAAGTACTCTATACTCTTCATCCAACCAACCATCAAGTATAAGATGTACATCACCTCTTGAAAATCCACAATTGAATGTGACTGAGCACTACAACGTAACTCCTTAAAGTGATAGTTATTTTGTGGTGGTAAGAGCCCGATTCCCCCAAGTGGTAAAAGAAAAGGAAAAAGTCACCCAACAATAACTAGATTTCCAAGTCTTCGTTTTTGATAATAAGCTCGAACAAGGATCTTGAAGAATCTTCATCCAACCATCCCCGATACCTTCAGATACTAAGTACACTCGCCCGTGATATTTCACTTCAACCTCAAATAAATAATAGTGAATTAACGCCGTTGTCACATCTTCTGGTTAAAAGCTCAAATCTAGCCTCCTTTGACGTTTTAAGTGAACTATGATAATGGTTTTTATCCCGAACATGGTTAAAAGCACATAACCCCGTAAAACCATGTAATAACCAAACTACCATGATGAATATTCAAACACACATCCAATTCATAAAGTACACCCTTTTATCCCTTCTTTGAAGTAGAAACCGTAGCACCAGCATCAAATAAGATCCCGAAATACACTTTCCTTTCTCCAGGATGGTTCCATCATGACGGGATTTTACAACTCTATGGTTTAAACCGAGAAATAGTTTCTTTCGCGGGATTTTACAAAACCAAGAATAAACCATAAGATAGATCCAGAAATGCACTTTACAATTACCAGGATGTTTCCATTGTCACGGGATTTTACAAGTCTATGATTTAAACCAAGAAATAGGTTCTTTCGCGGGATTTTACAAACTCAAGACAAAACCGTAAACAATATCAGATTGAATGTTTTATAACTTTGGTTTCGGTGAATATCGTTTTTCGAGGAACATGCAGCGGTTCATCAACGGTTCATTATCCAAAACCAACAATATCATCAACCATTCAATAAACACTTTGGTAAACAAATCATTCACGCATACTGTCGGCTATTGCAGTGACAACATGGTGAAGTAAACCCGATATGCCAAACTTGATCATGAAGTGAAATTCCCTAGATTTGTTACTTAAACTTGTACTAATCCTTGTGAAGAAGAAACGGTGTACCCAATGTACAAAACCTCTTGACGTATCCTCAATTTCGTGAGACACCAAAGTGATAGTTACGTTGTGGGTTAAGCGAGAAAGAATCACAAACGTAATTAAATAGCCAAGTCTTTATCACACTCTATAAATGTACAAACAAGTCATCTTCGTGGAAGGGTAGAAAGAAAGAAGACAAAAATAAGTAAACGTGCCTGAAAAACCTCACTTCATATCCAAATTAAAAATACCGAACAAACAACCCCATAGTCAACCTTGTTCAAATATCAATTCAAGCCGTGGCATAATATTTTCCGTGAAAATGTATAGACCAAAGTATCAAACCGCACAACACAACAAATCTCAACATCAACTCTCATCATCAAATCTCTTCAATGAATCTCATTTTATCCAAGTCTCATAAAATCCAACTCTCAAATACGATCCAATTTTGAGAAGCTCAACCGCAACTTTGAACCTGATACAATGAAATGACTAAACCCGATCAATTTAGACATTAAAAAGCCCATGTCCAATGATCATATTCAGGTCCAAAAAATTAGCTCAAGCCCAATGAGGATCATATGTAGCCTAATTGATAATACCATATCTAGCAACTCAGGCCCCCGAATGAAATAACAACACAAAGCCCAAATCCATCTCAAAATCAAATCCGATTCATTTGATAAGCCCCAAAACGTCTTCACAAATTACTCAATTAGGCTCAAGTACAATCTTCGACTCAATAATCAAATGAACAAAAAAATCGGTAGTCCCATATTTAAGATTATGTGGATTAGCTACCATTAAATTACATCAAGTGAAAATGGCTATCATATTTGTGTTAGGTCCATTATATACCCAGTTCAATATCATAAACGTAGGAAGCCATATTCAAATCTGATCCAGGCCCGTTTATACACTCGAGGCCCAATACAACAACCGGATCCATTCATAGATTTGCCCTAAGCGAACATGTATAAAACACATCTTAATACCACCCAAATTCCTAATACCACGTTTCTCAAACCCTACAATCTCTCACCAAAATAGACGCCACCCAAGTTTCTCTCATTTCACCACAGATCACAACCCTAAAAATACTCAGATTGCGCCCCCATCCTTATGACATCAAACTATTTCCAAAATCATCTCATCTCAAATTTATCATCAACAACAAATCTCTTTCCACACCCCTAATTCAAGAAATATTTCGATTACCATATACGAATGAAGAACTACAAAGTTTGAGGCTTCAAGATCTATAAATAGGTCTCGGGTAGGTGTTTCTTCTTTTGATTGTTTTGCTTTTGATGATGAACGAATACTTAAAAAAGATATAACATACTTGTTATAATCTTTCTTTTTGATTCGAATAATAATTGAAGCTTCGACTTCACATAGATCAGTGATGAATAGAGTTCAACAAAAATATTTTTAAAGATTGGAAATAAAGTTGACTCAATCAGAGATCTATTTATAATTTCAGTACGATTTGAGTCGAGTCTAGGATTAGGATGATGTTGGGATTGAAGGAGTTTGAGGATAAAATTGGATTTGTTTGAGGAAGTAGGATAATATGTGTCGGATTTGATGTTTCAGCTTCGAGTCTTTTCTTTTTCGATTTAAGACCATTGTGGACTGATGATAGTATGATAACCTGAGGTCGTGATGAGGTCGTTGGTATTTGGTATAGTTGTTGAGTCATGGTCTGCTTTGTCATTCTTCTTTTTCATTTCAAACAAGTTGCTTTATGACAATTCGCTACTTGACTCAAGTCGCTACTTGACTCAAGTCGCTACTTTACACAAGTCGCTACTTTACACAAGTTGCATTAAAAAATGCAACACAAATCACTAAGATGAGAATGGCCACAAACCGCTATTTGTACTAACGTTTGAAAACAGTTCTCTTTCTTCAAATCGCTCATAAGAATACCTGTAAAAACCCAGAAAAACTGTTGTAAAGTACATCGTAATAGACCCATTTTGACCACGAAAATAGATGGTTTGACCACATAATATAACACGGCTATTGGTAACAATAGAAAAATGTCATACTGATGAAATAAAATATGTTTTGACCCAAAAAAAAGGCACAAAACAGATATTACCAAGACAAAACCACATGACTACATTTATTTGTTTTGACCAATAAAGAGGATATAAAAAGTATGTTAAAAAAATTGTTTACCTACACTAATCGGAAAAAAATTTCCGACCAAGAAAAAGTACCAAAACAGTTTTAAAACATATATCAAAACCACCATAAATCAACACAACACAATAACCATGGCTCTGATACCAATTGTTGGATCTTAAATATTGTGTTGATGATGATTTGGGTGGCCTTGGATGGTGATGAATCAAGTATGCCATGGTTTAGAGAGAGAAAGAGATGAGAGGGTGTTCTTGTTGGAGAGTTGTAATACAAAATGCAAGGTTAGATTAATGAGAAGCACCGCCCTTCCCTTAGAGGGAAGGGTATTTATAGTTACAAACTAAACGACCTCCTGACAGCCTGTGGATCAGGTATACAGTGGGTAAAGACCCGTCCTTCCTCCACGGTGTTGCTCTAAACTAATATACGCTAAAACTAATCTAATAAACAGTAAATAACGATATGTCTACGAGCTAACTTGTGCTAGTCTATATTTGGGGTGACCGACACTTCACAATGGAATTTCCAATTCCTAACAAAAACTGTGTACAAAAGATATGACTCGACTTAGCAACTATGCAAGAAACTAGATAATTGAACTAAGGGTATAACAATAGTTACAATAATGCACTAAAGATGAGCGCATACAAGGTGGGCTAAGGCGATTTGAGTGTAACATTTGAGAATGGATTGTAAACAATGCTCTTTATTGATATTCCAGAAACCGGAACATCATGAGAACCGCGAAAAGATAGGCTCTGAGGGGTTAACTAGGGGTATCGTATACTAAAGATGAGTACATTGCAAGGGTGTGGGTAAAAATTATTAAACCGATGAGGTTAACGTAATTAAATTACATGTTTAAAACAAGGGTTATCCTAATGCCTCTTATCATTTAACTAGTTCTAACTACATGAATGTAGTCTCACTAGCGATCTCGGAATGCATCACAAACAAGTTCTAGAATCTATTATACTACCGGTACAATCACTAAGCGTTAAAGATGAATGCTTTTATTCCTAAAGATATAGGGGCGAACCTCACATTTTTAGGGTGGAATTTAAGTGGTATACGATTTTTGTGCTAGTCATATAACTCCTATCCATGAGAAGCTTTATTAAGACTAAAGTTTTACTCGTAAGTGCCATAAAATTTTTTAAATTTGGTGCTAAAATTACCCTAACAAATATTTCTCATAGTTTATTACACAATTTACTAAGGACAAGGCGAAAATCAAGTGAGTGAATAGTTTCTAAGTTCCAGTTTTATTCTTCCTCCTTACACTTAAACTGAACATTGTCCTTAATGTTTCACAAAAGTATCAAAGTTATGATAGAGAAAGGTAAAATAAAAGAGAGAAACTAATACTCTCTTGATTAGCTCGGTATATATGTATAAAATTGCGGTTAAATCCTCTTTCAAGAAGAATGAGCAAGTAATAAGTGTTGATTTCATCATGTACTTCATCTTTTTGTCTAATATAACATGCACAGTTATAAGAAAATGGAAACGAAACCTCGCGTAAAAGTGGCGGTAAAAACTATATAACAATAAAACTACACTAGAAAGCCAGTAAGATATAATGCTTGTGAAATGGATATTTGCAGATTTATGAAAAATTAAGAATTGGAAATTTTCAAAAATTACAAAATAGACAGAAAACGAAAATTTTGGAAATTGTTTATACATTGCCTGACGCCGTCGGGTGTTAATCCCGACGCCATCAGGTTGTCCTGACAGAATGAGTCAGATGTGTTTTTCGGAAAAATTCTGGAAAAATTATTTCTTTAAAGACCTGGAAAAATTCCTGGCAAAGATCCATTGTGACTCGATACAAGCATTTCACTCTAACAAACACACAAATATATGCAATTTCAAATATTGTTAATCTCATGTTTATATTAGTTCTAAAAAACACATGTGATCTTCCCTTGGAAGGATCTTGGTCGTCTGGCATAAAAGGAAGAGTGGTGGCCTTCTGAATTAAGGCGTGACATTGTCACTTGTTAAGACTAAAATATGTTCTGAGCCGTCGCTTGAGAGTTTTTGGAATACCCCTGTGAGCGACGGCGTCGCCCTTGGAGTTGGGACGCCGCCAGGCTTGAGAAAATGCCTTGTTTTCTTTACTTTATCATCTCCTTCCTGTTTTCGCTCATTTTGTCCAAATATGCTTCATTCCAGCAATTTGCTTCCAAAAAGACCTAAAATGTGAAAATGAACGATTTTATGCAGTAACGGATAAAAAATGTAACAATTTAGGGCTTAAATTACCCCCTAAAAATGTATGTTTTAAATCCTTGTCAGGACCCAAAAAATAGTAGCATTCTTTTTGCCTTTTGTTCGTGGTCCCCTTATTTTAAACATTTGCACATATAGGTTGGATCAAATTTATTTTAAACAAAAAGGAAGAGTTGTAACAACTCAAAAAATTTCACGTTAATATTTATTTAAAACATAAATATTATCTCAAAATCGCATACAATTTTAAACTTTAAATATAACCATTAGATTATCCCGCGCGTAACGAAAACCGACTTTGAACATTTTCATCACATTAGATTAAATTCTAGTTCACTTTTGATCATTATATGAAATTTTCAAAATTTAATTTCAAATATTACCAAATAGACCTTATGTTTTACAAGTCTAAACTCGTGTTTTAAGCACTTTTACTTATACACAGACTTGACCTATACCTTCACTGCGTTTTCTAAGATGTCTAGGCACTTTTACATTTTTGAAAAAGTCAACACATTTCCCTTCCCCTTTGACCATAAAATCAACGGTTGTTTATCAACACTAAAAGTCGCAAAGATAAACTAGCCAATTTAGTCCATGTTATCAAGCTAGCAAAATCAAACATTCCTCCTTTGTTTAGTCATCCATCCCAAAGCCACTTTCCCCCTCCTCTATGGACTTGATTAGTTCTAAAATTACCTAGATGTTATCCTAATACTTACTAAGTAAGTAAACTCTGTCTCTAAGTCAAACAAAATATCCATACCACCTCACTAGTGGAGAAAGCCAAATTGACTAAACAAGATACATGTTTCATGCTTTATTTCATCATTTAAGTTATATTAGTCTCTAATACATATGAAAGATCTTCTAGCCAACTCACTTCATAAGAGGAAGTTACAAACTTGACTACCTAAGACAAATGTCTTTGCTAGACGCAATCTATCTTAACCCTTTCAACACATGTTAAAGCTTAGTAAAGAAGCAACTTAACACATGTACATACTTAGTTAGTAAGAAAGATGACTCTTGCATCACTTAATCTCCTCAAGACCCTATATAAGCCCTCCCCCTCCCTCTTATGTCATCTAACATACACCATCAAAACACTTTCACCCTTTTGATTTATAACTTCAAGTTTACTCATTCAAGTGAAGATACAAGCAAACTACATCAAGTCATTTCGAACCTTTGGTGATTTCTATTGTATTTAAATCCACTCAAGTAATCAAAGCCTTAACATAAATTTTTACAAGATCACAAAAAATATAGGAGGCTTCCAAAGAGTAGAGATTGTCCTAACCTTGTCCCAGTCTTTGTTTATCCTTTCTTTGAAAGCCAAAAGTTGTAAGACCTAGCTCACTCTCATAAACAAAAGCATTTACTTATTTATCACTCATGTCCTATGCTATATATAGTCGTTATATTGATTTCATGATGTACAAAACTTAAAAACACAAGTGAAACATGTCAAATCATTTATTTACCACAAACTAGTAAACTAGTGACCTTATACTTGTTTTTTTCCATAAATTCATGTACATCTAACCTTGGATAAACTTATGTGATGAAAGAGGAACTCAAACCAAAGCTATAGCAATTTGAATCAACTAAAACGGACTTGTGAATCAAAAGTTACGACCATTTGAAATTTACCAAAACCGACAAAATCACCACTGAGTTGTTTAGCCACAGGCTGTGAACCATAACCGCCGGCTAAATCATATACGACCCGACCATTTAGCCTTTGGCTGAGACCACTACCGCGGGATAAAGGCCTTACGGACTTCACAGAATCATCACAGGCTCGGGCTAAGGTTCTTCAGCAGCATGCTGAATTTCCGAGCCGCGCAGCTGTTTTGAATTTGTTTACCGATTTTCATTATTCCAAAATGTTTTCGCAAACGAACTAGCTCCCGACCTCGATAGCTCATGAAACTTCACATATTTTATGATATACTTATAAATATCATTTTTATCAAATAACATCGCATACCTAAACTTTGAAAAAGTGGATTTTAATGATTGACGAGAACTTGAACAACCATTTTAAACCTTAACCATAACCTAGCAAACCTTATAACTTTCTATAGACATGGAAATTGACCAAAACTCAGTTGCGGAACATAACAAAAACTTATTTTGCAAACCATATAAGTATGTTAAACACTTGTGGTATTGAATCGAACAAGCAAAACATATGATTTACATAATAAGTACTACAATAGTAGGGAACTTCATGTCAGGGGCCTCTTCGGGGTGAACGTACTGACGAGTTGTTGGATTTACAATTTAAAGTTTCCTAGCTCCTCGTATGTTTAATACATGACCTTTGGATTATAATGGCCCGAACGATAGTACGATATATATAAACTAAACACGTTTTCACAACAAAACCATTTCTACAAACGACATACATAAACAACCATGTACTACATCATGATCAATACAATGACGTATATATGCTCGTTATTACTTTCACATGCATTATTTTAGAATCTAAGACGCGTAATATGTTTATACGTTGTCGTTAAAGCTCTTGACTTCTCAATACCCTATATATCCTCATATCCTACTGGTGATCACTATGGTGAGTCGTCATAGCCCTACTTTTACTCGTTTCATTATTTTATAAACTCTTTTAGGGATATACATGCTATAATTTTTATAACAACCACAATTATTTGAAAAACTATATTATGGGCTATACAAATATTTACTTATACTTGGAATTACGAACTTAGAAGTATGTGTTGTTTAGTTGTTGTTATCATATTTGGTCAGCATGTGCGTACCAATATATGTCCTAAATGCATGACTACAACACATGTGATTATTATATTGTAGATCAAGTTTTTGATAAATGTGGTATGAGGTTCAATTGTTGCGCTACTTGTGGAACTGTTTAACTCCGGAGATGGAGTGGAGCCGAATATGATGTCGTATTATCATATTTGGTCAACTATATGCTCTAATACATGACTATTACTATGTAATTATTATGTGCGGGAAGAGTTTCCTAGTATGTGTGGTTTGTGTGCATCCCGACTATATGTCGGAAGACCCTCGTGGTGTGTCGTGCATCCTGACTGTATGTCGGAAGACTCTTGTGGTGTGTCGTGCATCTTGACTATATGCCGGAAGACCCTCGTTGTATGTCGTGCATCCTGACTATATGTCGGAAGACCCTTGTGGTGTGTCGTGTATCCTAACTATATGTCAGAAGACCCTTGTGGTGTGTTTTTCACTTGTCATATGTATTGTGATACTATTTAAGTGCTCATATGTGTATATCTTGCTCACTATTGTCCTACACACTTTAACGTACTTGAATTTTGTACTTACATTTATTAGTAAAAACCTATGAACTCACCAACATTTGTGTTGACACTTTTTAGCATGTTTATCATAGGTCAGTAAGGCGATAGCTGTTGCATGGAACATAGAGTCGTACAACATATTTTGAAGACTTATACTTTTATCATTTGCCATTCAAAACATTTTTGTAAACATTTATGTATTTTGGGACCTCATGTTTGTAACTCTGAATTTATTAATCGAATGGTAACTTTTTAAAACGTCTCATTTAGAAGTCGTTTTCTATAACTTGTATTGTGTGTTAATAAGTAATACCCCAGTGACATAATCTTCCGCTGCGATATTTTAAGGGTGTTACAAAAATACTGTAAATATATACAGTTTTCTCCATTCTCACGAAATGATACATATGAAAAAGTTTTAAATATGTTAATAAACTAAGAAATGAAAGTAGAACACATATTCATGCAAGGACCAATAGGTTTTGTCTATTTTGGACTTTCCCATTAACATTTTATTTGAAATTTTTGTAACTACTCTTTTTTGAGAAAAGAACATTACTACGATGACCACCATTAACAATGCATACTGGAAACTTCCATTGAGAAAAACTCATAGTTTATATTTTTTTTCTTGTTTGTTTTTTAGTCTCTTTGAAAATTTTATTGTGATCATGTCTTACTTTATAATTTTTTTGAACAATCCATTAAAGTACAATTTTGATAAATGAAAATCTGAAAAGTAAATTTTAGATAAAAAATTGTAGATTTCGGATTGCAACAGCTTAACTAAAATAATAATATTAGCATTGTGCGGATGCGCAATACTTTTTGCTTTCACTTATCTATGTACCACTATATCAACCATTCAGAAGTGTATGCGCAAAGGAGGAGGATACGCAAGTTAATTTGCGCTCACAGATGACGTGTCACTTTGTGAGAATGCGCAAAAGAGCGGGACGTGCAAGACTTTTTGCTTGCACTTGTGTACGTGTCACTATATCAACCATTTAAAAGTGGATTCAAAGTAAGGGGATGCGCAAAGGAGGAGGATGCACAATTTAATTCGCGCTCTATGTGGTTTTTGGTAAGAGACTCTCAAAAAATCGTATTTAGTAAAATGGTTATCAAAGTGTCGAGCATGGAAATTTCCACTTTTACAAAACCCCTCATATACTCTAAACTTTTTTATAAATAACTATTATTATTATTATTATTATTATTATTATTATTATTATTATTATTATTATTATTATTATTATTATTATTATTATTATTATATGCGTTTATTAGTTTGACTGTAATACTCAAAATCTATAAATGTACGAGTTCATAAGTATCAAAATGAAAGCACGACTTATAAGTACGCACCAAAGAAATTTAGTTAAACTATAATTATTAATTGTATCTATAGTCTGAACTCCATACGTGTAAGTTCGCATTTACAGCACGAGATCATAAGTATTAAAATGAAAGCACGACTTATAAGTAAGCACCAACAAATTTTGTTAAAATATAATTATGATTTGTATCCATAGTTTGAATTTTGTACGTGTAATATCGCATTTACAAAACATTAAACATTGCCAAATTCTTATACATCCGTATAATAAACTATAACTCTAAAATAAATTTGATTCATTTGTAAACCTTATTCGTGCATGAGACTTATAACTAGTTAATGGATATATGTATTTTTTTTTATTAGCTTTAGATCTTAATTACTTTGTTCAATGATTTTAACCATCACTACAAGATTTTGGACTTATAGCGACGACGGATGTCGTTGGTATAAGTAAGATTTGTCGTCATTATATTATAGTGACAACACGTCTCAATAACTTTCGTCTCTATAGAACAGTCGCTGTAAGTTTTAGTGACGATGAATTTTTTTTTTTGGGTAAAGGGTTTATACCCGGTGAAATAATGACGATGAATTTTACTTATAGTGACTACGCTTTTGACTTGACTTATTGACTTTATGACCAAATCTTTATGACAAAAACTATAGTGACGACATGTCGTTGCTATAACTATCATTGACTTGACCTTGACATTTACTTTTGACTAATTGACTTATTGACTCGTTGACCGTAACCTATTGGGACGACCTATATCGATCATATGTGTTCGCTAAGGTGTCTTGTAGTTTTAAAAACGCAGGCTGCTGCCAGCAGTTTTTCCATGTTTTCCGACCCATTTCCGCAACCAATTTTTCAGATTTTCCAAATAAACACAAATGATAACTAAAACATATGAATCACATTGTAAACTGATAAACATTCAAAGTCGTTATTCTTATCACATACAAAGTTTTACAAAAACATAAATAGTTCAAGGATATAGTTCAAAGATATAAGATCATTTGAGGACAAAAAATTATTTACATACCAAGGGATCAATCTCCACCCTCCATTTTTATTTGATCTAATGGATGAGATTAATCCAAACAATATAAAAAACCAACTTTCATCATTTTTTTTCAAATATTAATAACTTTTAAACCGTTAATCGTTAAGCGGAAAAAAAATATCATTGCGACGAACATTTAATTATCTTTCTATAGATAGGCACTTTGATATACTTTCATCAAAAAAAAAAATCGTATTTTTCACGTTTTTTTTTAAGTTTTTTTCGTTTTTTTACATTACTGAAATTTGCATTGAAAAATCATATATGATATAACACTAATTTGATATTAGTGTAAAATCATATATGATATGTAATATCATATGCGATATTAGTGTAAAATCACATATGATATCACATGTGATATTACATATCATATATGATTTAACACTAATATCACACGTGATATTCAATTTAGTGTTTTATCATATATGATTTTTTTCATGCAAATTTCAGTAACGTAAAATAAATGAAAAAGACGAAAAAACGTGAAAAAATGATTTTTTTTTCTTTTTCGAAAGTATATCAAAGTGCCCGTCTATAGAAAGATAATTAAATGCTCGTCGCGTTGGTGCAAATATTTTCGCTTAATGATAAACGGTTTAAGAGATATTTAAATTATAAAAAATGGGTGAAATAATAAAATACTTTTAAATCTCAGCCATTGATTTTCTTTTTAGATGGATGGTGGAGATGAGTCCCTTAGTATGTGAGAAAAGTTTGGTATGTAAAATAACTCTACTCATAGTTCAAAAGCATAAATTGTTCAAATCCTCGCAAATATTTATCTTTTAATTTGATATTTTCACATAACTATTATATAACTATATTTTGAGAAATATTCTAACAAGTATTTTATCTATTTTACACAATATTCTAACAAGTATTCAAATTTTAGCAGTGAATATATTTTTCAGATTAAGTATGAGCATACGTTATGGGATCAATTAATGTAGTAGTAAGTCTATAATTAGTTTAAAAACATATCATTTTCTTAACCTTTTCAAAAGCTAGAAGGAGCAAAATCCATATAGATACCTACAAATGTATATTTGAAGGAGAACACGTAGATTATTATCAGCCAAAACAGAGCAAAAAAATAACTGAGCCATGTAATACCGATACTTAGGTTGAAATCAAAACTGACTGAATACACAGATCTCAATCAAAGCATCAATTAAAGAAAAGCATTATGTGTTTCAGTTTTAATCTTTTAACATGCCAACAACTAAAATCTCTGCATCAACAATAAGAACGTCATGCAACATGAAGCCCTTTTCTGCGTCTCCAAGTTCACTTAACAACATGAAATTCTGCGCAAGGTAGACCAGAAATGTTAATCATCATAAAAGACTATATTTTTACGGATATATAATGTAGAGATATATTGACCACTAGAGCATTAGTCCAATGGTTGGAGCACTTGTGCTTGAGTCAATAGACCCAGGTTCAAATCTCTGCCTTGACATTTGCTTCAAATAGGTACCCACCTCCGCAAAATCTATGGGCACCTGGAGAGACTTTGTGGAATAAGAGCTCAGGGGTTCGAGTCTTGGCTCGTGCTCACTCCAGTTGGTGCTCCACTAGGCCAGGAGAGTTGCCGGAGCTATTCCGTGTGGGGTGGACAATGACTGATGCCAAAAGGCACCTGAGGTCAGGGAGTTCTCGCCAATGTACATCTTTTTTTGTTGAATGTGGAGATATATTGTCATTCAAATATTTTCTTTTGCAAAACTCATTCAAATATTTTCGATCAAACTTCCATTTATTATCATTCAATGTGTTTTAGTTAACGTGCCATATTTATCTAAAATTCCTTAATTTTGAGGTCGCATCAGAATTACATATATACATAGCTACAGAATTACATATTGCATCACATAATGGATTCTGCTAAAGATAGGATAGAAGACGATGTTGTTGAATGTTTAATGATGCTTGTTCAAATAAAATAAAAAATATTGGTTGGTGGATGGAACATTTAAAACAATATTTAACTCACTAAATCAATTCTGCATATTCATTGTTGTCATATTTGTGTTTATGGTATACTATATTTTATTTCGCAATGACGTTTTTGAATATATGTTTGTAAGAAAATATTTATTTTGATGTTGTAAATATTTTTCCTGTAACATCGGTCGCAAATAAATTTAATTGGGTACGCACCTAATAGTTTGATGACGCATATGTAATACGATGTTCTGTTATGTAAAATATACTTAGAGCTGCTAATATATAAAAATGAATGAGCGATGACCATGTATAAAAAACCATTAATCAGAGGCATGTAACATTATACGAATAAAGAATTTAATATATATTGGATGTGAAATAAAATGTATATCGTCCTCCTTAATGGAACGTACATATATATTTATCAACGTTAACTAGCAATCAAGCGTGTTGAAGAACTCTCAATGCATAAGTTATGAAAGAATGAAACTATCAATCAAGATTGAAAAGATGTTAAGCATAATTGCAGAGACCGTAAATACAATAGCCACCAGGCATGCACTTGTTGCCGCACGACCCACAGTTCCTCTTGTCATAAGCCAAATTCACACATTCCCCTCCACAGCATGAGCTTGTAAACTTGCACTTGTTCTTGCATGCTCCACAGTTGTGTTTGTCTTGACTTAAGTCCATACACTTGTTGTTGCAACATGTGGAGTTCTTCCCTTCTAAGATGTAACAAATCTCATCATCTTTTTTGCAATGGTCTGCTGATCTAGAGTTCCTGGTCTCAACGAGGAAACGATTTATCCTCTTTGGGAATCTTTTCACATCCAAGGATTCACTTCTTGCCACGTTGTGATCATCACTTATGGAGGCCATTGCAAGGGTGATGGTTATGGCTAAAGTAATGACCACCTTGAAGAGTACTTTGATCATCTTCGACATTTTTTTGATGACGAAGAAGAGATTGACCGCGTTATATAAATCGGTCAAGAGAATATCAGTCAGTGTTGGCGGTTATTAACGTTTTTTTAAAGAGTCTAGAGAATAATTGTGGTAGATGATTGATGAATATAAATTGTTAGGGTTTTGAAGTTATATATAAGGTTGAGGGAGGGGGAGTTGACCTTGGGAATTACCCAGATGAAAGGTATGTGGTGATCTTATTTACTATGCACTCTTTTAAAAAGCAAGTTTGAAGACGGTGAGTGTATCATGAATGTGTTGTTTAGAACGCACACAAATGTAGTCGTCGTTGACCTCTACGCGTTCGTATTAAAAGAAAGCTTAAACTGTAGTTCTAAAATTAAATGGAAAAAGCTGCTTATATGATTTGCTTCTAAAGAAACGATAAATCTCGCATTCAGGCTAGAAAAAGCTGCTTATATAGGAAGGTGACAAGTGGCAATGCGAGCAAAAGTGTTTGCTCACCCCTTCTTGCGCGCACAAAATTAAATTTTAAATTTGTGGATTACAAGTCCGTGAATAATTTTATCTAAAAAATCTACATTTTATCTCAAAAAATGTACTTTAAATATGACATTTTATACGAAATGTACTAATTATCTAAAAAGACATACTTTTATGATTCACATTTATCACAATTGTATTGTATGCATTGCATAAATCAGAGATAATCAGACTAAAAATTACAAATTACAGAAAATAAAAATATATAAGTTTTTCTCTAGGGAAGTTTCCCGTATGCATTTTTAATGATGGTCATATTAGTAACATTCTTTTGTAAAAAAAGTAGTTACACAAGTTTCATTCAATATGTTGGAAATAAATTTAGTTTAGATGTCACCGCGGTGATCCGTTTATCCTACGGAACTACAACTAGCGACCAAGTTTTATGAAATAAAGGATGATGAAGAGTTGCAGTACTTTATCGATTATATTCTTACTAATAATCCAAATCATATGAATTAAAAGTTGAACAATTCCCTCAGCCCGCAACAGTTATATACTTTTCAAAATTTTCAAAATTATTCTGCTGGTGAACCTAGTCACAACTTTCATTATTCACAAAATACTCAACATTCTCAAAACTTTCAGAATTTCGTAAATCTTATACTTTATCAAAATTCACAATATTGGCAACATGTTGAACCTTCACAAGAGTATCCTCATAATATTCAATACACTCAAACTAATCAATAGACTATGAATCAACAATATTATAAACAATATGTTGTTTATACTCAAAATGAACCGTGTAGAACCGAAAATCCAGAATATTTTGGCAATTTTGCAGAAAGAAACGATAATCATTTTGGATCCAAAGATGATACTGGAGAGGAAGATGGTTAAGAAGCTAACAATGACGGTGATCAAGTTGTGATTGGATATAATCTAGACATTGCTGGTGATGATGAAGACGGCGAAGAGGAAGTTGACGACCAATTACAACATTATTGGCAAAAAGACACTTTTAATCACATGCCTAAAGATTTATTACCCACGTCTATTTTCGATTTTAAAATAAACAACCCAGTTGATTACAATTCATCAAAAAAGAAGTTTATAAACATATAAATTATGATGTCAAAAAACATGCATATTGGTAATCTATGAAAAATGTTTTTAGATAACCATGAATGTGTTCCTAGCTACAAGATATTGTAAATGATATGAGCGTGCATTTTCAAGATTTCCTACATGCAAGCTTATCGTGGTTTGAATAAGGGTTTGGAGATGCTTAGGGGTTGCCCCTTGAATCGCTTGAAAATTACCTTATTGCTATCATAATTAAAAAAACGTAAACCCACGAAATGTTATCAATGTAATAGTTGACAAACAAGGCAGATTTGATATGCTATTATCTCCCTTGGTGTGCGGAGTGTCTCCAAAAGTGATTTCATTCATTTAGTTATGCTTTTAAAATACTAATCTAATGTATTATTTTGGTTGTTATCGATTCACAATTTCGTGATTTGTTTACGACCAATGATCATATTGATGCAACTCATGAAAAAAATTACTTTTACGATGGAGTAAATCTTTTGGCCGTAGGTATAGATGGTAACAACCAAAATCTTATCTATTGCTTATGGTATTTGTCAAAGGGAGGACAACAAAGGTTGGGCATGGTTTCTAGAAAATTGCAAGGGCATGATTTCAAAAAGTGTTGGTTCCATTACTTGTAACTTAGTTATCAAACAAAGTGTTCGAGTTATGAGCATCTTAATGGAAATGATCTTTTAAAACATTTTATAAAGCGAGAATGTAGAGGACTCAAAAATTAACATTTCAACATCTAATTACCTATTTGAATAAATCAAAAGAATTACAAAGAAAAGTGTGGAATATAATGAAGTAATTTAATCTTAATTGAATGACAATATATGATGTTCTCCAGTTACTTAGACATAAATGAAAGTAAATGTTTATAAACTTTACTCTCTTTGAATGGGTTTAGTGACAAGTTCAAGGAGGTGTAAATGATCTTGATGATTTGGAGTTTAATTCAAGAGATACCATTTATTCATTCGAAAAATTCTATTTTATAGGCGGACCTCTGGGTGAAGTTTTTTAAATGACCATAGCATTTACAAAAATTATTTAACAAAGTGTGTACTTTTAGAAATAATTAACATAGTAGTATTTATATATACTGTTTTTTCTTTCCTTTTGAGATAAAAACCTGATCGTTCTCCTCCATACATTGTATTGTACGTTCGTATTTATTTGCTCGAACACTTCATCCGGCCTCCTCTTTGTCAACTCCTTCACCATAATCACTTGAAGGAACTTTATGTGTTCCAACGTATGATTCCGATGACTACAAAATAAGTATCTTACATTTGTGTTGATCCGAAACAAATACGAAACCCAATAACATAACAAACTTAGGAGCAATATGAAAACCATAAGTATCACAAAGGTCATACAGAAGTATTGTACGTTCGTATTTATTTGCTCAAATACATCGGAAACTCCAAAGGTAACCAGTTGAACCAACATTGAATGGCATCGTATTCGTACACGGGAAATTTTGTTTTCGTTTTGCTTAATCGATTTCTTCGAGTGATGACGTCGGAATCATGCCATACATCATCACCGTCACAAGTGACATAATCAGCAATGACGAGGACGTACGTGAGATGAGGACGTCAATTTAGATTAGGAGTTAGGACCATGGCTGATTATATTTTTTTATTATCATTAGCTTCATTTATTATTTTATTTGATATCAAGTCGATATTGACAAGACGATGCATGATTGTTGTGAATACCCTCATTGTTTAATGTCTGTTCGTTTGAATCCCTTTCATATATTCATAGCATTTCCGATGCATTTGATAAGCGGATCAGTATGAATGTAGAATACTTTCGCATGAACTTTGCGATAATTAAGGTTTACATATTGGACATTAGTTGTGAATTTGTGATATTAGTTTCGTTTTGGTCGAGTCCACGAACATAAGGTACTTTGTAAACCAAAAAAGATGTTAATTAAGTACTTTGAAGGAGTGAAAAAGATGAAAACGTGATGGGGCCGATGACTGCTATGAACATTTTTGTTATTTTATAAGTAGAAAAAGAAGTTAATTAAATAATACTACCTCCGTCCTATATTAATTGTCCTGTTTTGACTTTTTAAGTCTTTGTTTCTCAACTTTGACCTTAAATAATTTTTTTTTTGTTATATAATATTTAATAAAAATTACACCAATGAAAAATACATTTAAAACTCAATCTATTCATATATTTTGCATTAAGTATTATATAATAAAATTAAAAATAAATAAGGTCAAAGTTGGAAATAAAAGACCTAGAAAAATCAAAGTGGACAGTTAATATGGGACGGAAGGAGTACGTACTTTGCTAACTATTTCTGTAGATACATATTTCGTTAAATATTATTCGAATCTACTATGGTGGTCTAAAAAACTCCCTCTGGGTGGATAACCGGGAGGTATTATTGACATGTCAAGCATTTAATGTGTAATGCACTTACATAAACTGCTTCTATTAATAGAATGTGTCAAATCCTTTTTTAGGTGCTTTTCATTTATCTTCCTAAAAAGCTCATTTCTAAATATCTTTAGACACTTAGATATATTTCTTTATATTGAGGAGAACAAAGGAGTCAATGAGTTATTGTAAGTACTTAAATGCTCAAACCGCATCAGTTAGTAGAGGGTTTTGACTTCGTCTCTGAAAAACTATGAAGATGACTTAATGAGCGATTACTTAGTGACTATTTTATACTTACACTATCTTATGTTCAAATTCTAGTTAGAAATCATCTGACACTGAATTGGCGCAACAAAGACGAAATAGCTAGATGCCAACATGTTTTTTGTTTTCCTATCAGTAGGAAGTTTATAACAAGATTCTAACTAAACAGGAAATTATTACATTACGTATGCTTTGTTTATGTTGCTCGTCAGAGTCTTAATAACGATTTTAATATGTGGATTCACTTTCTAGGTTGAAATTATCTCAATAATTGAGGAGTGATTACTGTGATAAATAATGTTCCTTTTTTTTCTAGAAAGATAGAAGTATTCACACTATGGTGGCAAATAAGATTAAATGGTCGAGGAAAAACTCTATATAAGCTAGCAACGCAAACTGCATAATTTAATTTGAGAAAATTAAATAGATAACTCAATTTATAAAAAATGATCACTTAATTTCGTACGCCAATAAGCATAGTAGGATATTGAAATCTGAGTATATTAATAGCAATTATAATTAATATGGTGAAAATGCATTGGCATTATGGATACTATTTATGTATGAACTAATGAACATGTTGGTATACATGAGTCTCAGAAGAACTCTAAACGAAATTTCGATCAAAATGAAAATAATGTGTTAAGCATAATTGCAGAGGCCGTAAATGCAATAACCACCAGGCATGCACTTGTGACCACACGACCCACAGTTCCTCTTGTCATAAGCCAAATTCACACACTCCCCTCCACAACACGAGCTCGTAAACTTGCATTTGTTCTTGCATGCTCCACAGTTGTGTTTATCCTGGGTCAAGTCCATACATTTGTTGTTGCAACACGTAGAGTTCTTCCCTTCTAAGATGTAACAAATCTCGTTGTCTTTGTTGCAATGGTCTGCGGATCTAGAGTTCTTAGTCTCAGCTAGAAAACGGTTTACCCTCTTTGGAAATGGTTTTACAGCCAAAGGTTCACTTCTTGCCTCTTTGCTATTGCCGTGCAAGAAGGTCATTGTAAGGCTGATAGTTATGGCCAAGGTAATGACCATCATGAAGAATACTTTGATAATCATTGACATGGTTATGATGAAAGGGTTCAGAAAGTTAAGTTTAAGTATGTAGAGATTTGAGTTTGTAAATCTCTTAGAGTTGAGGTAGATGTATAGAACATTAGATCTAGGAACTTATATAGGGTGTGGTGCGAGTTGACCCTTGGTACCAGATGAATGTATGTCTTACTAGCTATACGGTGAATGTATGTCTTTGATTAAAGTACACTCTATTGTAGTCGTCGATCGGTTATTTACAAGGTCGTATAAACGCTTAAAGTATTGCTCAAATTAATTTAATGAAGTCAAGTTTTTTGTTTGCTTCAATAGATAGCATCAGATTGAATTTATTTGTTACTCCAAGCAGTCTATTACGATATCTAAATTCGCGACTTCTAAATCATTGTAATATATTTATCATAAAACTTTGAGGAAAGGGAATCTAACTCTACTTGGGAGATCCAAAACAAAGACATGTATCATATCTCTACAACAAATAAAAAGAAAATAATCAAATTTTAATCATACTTAAAACTCTTGAAATAACAAATATAAAAGACTAATATTTTTTGCTTAAAATACTTTTTATATTAATGATCATCTCTTTATATCGTAACATGTACGTAACTCTATATATTTTGACTTTTACCATTAATATTTTTAATGACCACCAAAGAGTAAAGGGTCCATTTTGACATACTTTTAGGGTTACTCGGTAAAATATTATTATTTAAAAAAAAATTAAATACAACGAATGTGGATAAATTCTACTACCTCTGTTCCTAAATAAGTATCCAGTTTGACTTTTCAGAGTCAAACTGGATCAACTTTGACCTTATTTATTTTTGCGGGTGTTATATAATACTTGATGAAAAATATATGAATGGATTGGGTTTTTAGTGTATTTTTCATTGGTATAATTTTTCATCAAGTATTATAAAACCAAAAAAATATATATACAGTCAAAGTTGAACCAGTTTGACTCTGAAAAGTCAAACTGGACATTTATTTAGGGACGGAGGGACTACATCTCAGTCCAAAAAAACAAACTAAAAACGCCTATAGTACTTAAAACCTAAACTAGCATAAAAAATAACAAGCCATAGTTATGCAAAATAAAACAACTTATCTAAGCTAACCACGAAGACAAATGTCATAAGCATTAGCAAACTTCAATTGAGCATTAGTCAGATCATAATTATCAAACTCATCATCGTCATAAGGGTTTTGGTAATAGGTATCCTCCTTCCACTTCTCTAATAAGCTCTTCATGTCCACTCCACTGCCACCTTTAAAAGCATCAAATGCTATAAAACTAGTGGTTTCATTGTACTCCCCATGGACTTCATCATCATCACTATCCGAAATAACTAAATCCCAACCTTAAAACGGATTACCTACCTTTTTTCCTTGTTTAACCTTTTCAGGTGTGCAATTCGATATAAAAGGAGTAGGTGCATTAGACGAACTTGAGATGCTTTCATAGTTTTTCACATGTCCTCCATCAATAGTAGGTGCGATATACACGTTGCTTGAAGAAACGTTAGCACTAGGTTCCACATAAACACTAGAACCCTCATCCAAATTACTAAGAACACCAAAATCATTAGACGTGTTCATCACATTAGCATCATTAATTGGTTGTTTGGACATAGACGCCTCCTTTGTATTGTTATTGGAAGGAGAAGCCTTGGTATTTTTAGAAGCAGCCGGACGATACTCCATTTTCTTAGTCTTAGATACCCAAAAAACTCGCTTATAATTGGGAAGCCTTTCGCTTGACAATGGTAAATCCATCATTTGACACATCCTTTGTAGCACCCGAAATCGGACCTTCTCCTTTTCCAACCGCATTAACTACACGTTTAGGTGTAGCTTTAGGATACTCATAAAGAAGATGATCATGTAACAAACATGTACTACATTGAGGGGATTCCATTCAAATTCAATATGAATATTTACTTTGGCATATCCATTTCCCTTGAGTTTAGGAACGACTAACACCAAATTATGGCGAAACACATTAGACGCATTGATTTCAAACACGTATTATTAGTATACGAGTCAAGAAGCATAGGAGTACCAATCTTAGAAGCCATCAAGCTCAACCTATCCGAAGTATAAGCAACCAATGGGACATCATGGACCAACTTATTAAGGAATATTTGGATACCACGAATCATCCATGGACCAACACGAAGAACTGATTCCGCGCCCTGAATAGACGAGAACTTAAAGAAAAACAAATCATTCGCGTTCATCGTAACTTTCTCAATACCATACTTTTTTCAATTGTTGCGCACGAACCAATCAACAACGAGAAATGCAAGCCTTTTCCCAATAAAGTACCCATATAATGAATATTCAACGTCTCATTCACCACTTGAACCGAATCAATAGGTAAACTTACATCATAATCAGCATCCTTAGGTACATTCTCATCCATTTTCCGAAAGTGAGCCATTTTAAAAAACGAAAGGCTGATTTTAGATGCGTAACATACTTAAATATGTTGATTACGTCAAAATTTGGAGAATTATAAAGGTTGCTCATTACAATAATAGTAAATGGTTCGCGGTGAAGTTTTTGTAATTTGAAATTTTCCAAAATGGCAAATAACTATATTTGCAAAGCTATTTCATTAGCATATAGTACAAAATTACGTGTTGGTCACCAAAGCTAGAACAAAAATTCACTTTATACAAACACCAAACGATGACGGACACTCCTAAAAAGCAACCTAAATTAACATACACACAAATCACGACAAATGATTAAACTAAAGAAACAACACCTAAAAGTGATATATACATAAAAACGACCAAACACCTAAAGATCCAAGAAACCAATAACTTTTGAATCTCAAAACAAACATGTTACAAGAGAAATCAATATAGATCACAACATCATTTTTAAAGATCGAATAGACAAATTCTTGTCATTTATTTTTTCATGAAAAAAAACATATATTTTCATCATTTTTTATAAAAAATAAAAATAAATATCTCACAAACGAATCATACCATCGTAGTGTAATTAAATCATCTTTCTATATATGGGCACCTCTATATACATTCAATGAACATTTTTTTAAGTGTTGAAATTTACACCATGAATAATCACATGTGATTAGTGAAATCACACGTGGTTTTTAAAATAATAAATCACACGTGATTTTTCAAGGCGTAAATTTAAACACTAATAAAACTCGACAGAAAAGTTCATCAAAAATATGTCGAAATGCTCGTCTACTAATATATAAAAATATTCTTATCCCGAGGATGTATTTTTATCGCTTAACGATAGCATTATATTTAATTTCAAAAAAGGTGGAAAGAGAGTTTTTTTTATTTTTTTTTTATTATTTTTTTTTTTTGGGTAAAAGGTGTTTTTATATCTAGTAACTTTTATTACTCCAGAAAACATTTAGGTATATAAGATGCGAGTGAATCTCACATCTCATCCTATTACATTGACGAAAAATTACTATATAAAACTATTAACGTCTAGTATAACCACGAACCTTCGTATTATAAGCATCACAAAAGAAAAGTGGGTTTTTGGTTTTTATGTATCATGAATGGTCAAAATTTGTTCATTAATCTTTAAAGAATTTGTGATCTATGTTGATCTCACCACCATGTTAAAATGCCATTTGACGAAGTACCTTGAATGCCTTGGACGACCTTAGTCTTGGAGAAGCAATTTTTTTTAATTCCTTCATTAGTTTTTCATGATCATTAAGCACCCGCCCACAGAGCTTCATAGGCTTTATCTTTTTCTTTTTCATCCTAGCATTTTCTTCCGGACGCAGGTCCTACATTTTCAAAAGTTGGATTAGACTGTTTGATATTATTTCCATGTGAAAATTTGCATATTTTCAAGAAATAAACAAAAAAAAATCACTTGAATACCCTATGTTGTTGAGTTTAACATTTATGCTTTGTCGGTATAACAGTATTTAGAATATGCTGTCGGATAAGATTAGTTCGTTCTGGTAAATATGAATTTGAATAAAAGCTAAAGCAACCTTATTTACACTTGAATTTGCTGGGCAAAAAAGCATATATGTAGCAATATAGTAATTAAAAGAGTTGATTGATTACAATTATATATATCGATTACTAATTTACTATAATGATAATGCATTGTCATTATGGATTGTAAATATGTATGAACAGTTGCTAATCATGAGTCTCAAAAGAACTCTGGATACATAAACATGAAAATTTCGAACAAGGTGAAAAAATTAGGCGTAATTGCAAAGACCGTAAATGCAATAACCACCAGGCATGCACTTATTGCCGCATGACCCACAGTTCCTCTTGTCATAAGCCAAATTCACACACTCTCCTCCACAACACGAGTTCGTAAACTTGCACTTGTTTTGCATGCTCCACAGTTGTGTTTGTCTTCGCTTAAGTCCATTGTTAGGAATTAGAAATTCTAGGTATTAAAGAGTCGGTCACCTCAAGTATATGTAATCATTAGAAAGCTCTTAGTCGTAGTTATTCTAAGTTAAGTAGTATTTAGTTAAGTAACACCGTGGAGGACGGACGGGTCTTTACCCACTGTATGTCTGATCCACAGCCCGTTGTGTGGCGTTTCATGTAAGACTATAAATACTCTCTACCTCCCAAGGTAGAGAGTTAGAGCTCATAATAATATTTTCTTTCTCTCACTATAGTTCCCAACTCTCTTCCTTTCTCTCACTAGAACTTTCTCTCTCTAACATTCTTATACGCCTACTTTGATCATGGTTTAGAGTGTTTGTGAAATCCAATATCCTACAATTGGTATCAAGAGCCATGGTTTGATCATTAATCTTTCATGTTCTTTGTTTTGGTGGATTTCATAAGGTTTTTGGGGTATTAAGGGTTTAGGAGAGTTTGATTCATTTGGACAAATTCTAGTGTTAAAGTTTGAATTTTGCTTGTACTTTTGTGTTTAGGATCATCATATGTGGCTATGTTTTGAATTGGAAGGCTTAAATCATTGTGGTTTGGTTGTTTTGGATTGATAAAGTGGTTATTTGTGAAAGAAGGACTAAGCGAGTTGAGTCTCGGACTTGTGTTTCTTTAAAGCGAGTTGCTTTGTTATTTGATGCGAGTTGGTACATGCGACTTAGCTGTTTAGCGAGTTGATATTTATGCGACTTGGGTTCTAAGCGAGTTGTTTCTTTAAGCGACTTGAGATCTAAAGCGACTTAGCTATTTAGCGAGTTGTAACGTTAGCGAGTTAATTTAAGCGACTTAGTGTTCAAGCGAGTTGATTGTGTTGCGAGTTGGCTATTTAGCGACTTGATTCATTAAGCGAGTTGACTGTGTTGCGAGTTGATGCTGATGCGACTTGGCTATTAAGCGAGTTGATTACTTAAGCGAGTTGTTAATTAAGCGAGTTGTGTAGTTAGGTACTTATTCATTTAGGCTTGTTACTTCTTCGTGATACATTCTTACGGTTGTTCTTTTGGTTTAGTAAAATCCCGTGAAAGAATCAATTTCCCGGTTTAATCAAAGAATAGTAAAATCCCGTAGAGCTTGAAACATGTCTACAAACGTTCCTACTATCATCTCCACTGTTGCCGAGGATGTTCAAGCAGCTGGTTCAGATACTCGTCCACCCATGCTTGACAGAACTGACTACGACTCTTGGGCTCAACGAATCAGATTGTACTGTCTTGGAAAAGAAAATGGAGTCAACATTCTCAAATCCATTGATGAAGGACCGTATCGGGTTGAGACGACTAGAGATGTACTTGATACTGCTGAAGATGGAACTCTGATTTACGGAATGGACAGACCAAAGATGTATGATGAGCTTGATGATAAGGAGAAAAAGAGATTCGATGCTGATATCAGGGCTTCTAACATTGTTCTTCAAGGTCTTCCTAAAGACATCTACAAGCTAATCAATCACAACACCGAAGCAAAGGCAGTATGGGATAATGTCAAGATGCTTCTCTCAGGTTCTGAATTAACTATGGAAGATAGAGAATCACAACTCTATGACGAATTTGAACACTTCAAGATGAAACCAGATGAGAGTGTCTATGAGTACTATGTGAGATTTCATAAGCTGGTGAATGATATGAGGAACATCAGAATGACTATGCCTAACATTCAGCTGAACTCTAAGTTTGTAAACAACATGAATCCCGAATGGCACAAGTTTGTTACTTCTGTGAAGCTCACTAAAGGATTGAAGAATACGAATTATGAGCAACTCTATGCCTTCCTCCTTCAGAATGAGAGACATGCTATGTTTGAAAAAATGATTCTTAATCAGTTCAAAACCAACCAGGGAGAGACAAGCTCATCTAATGACTCAACTGCCTTCTACTCAAACATCGGAATCACAACCAAAGCCTCACAAGTCATACCCATGGGTAATGGTAATCACAAACTCATTCCTGATCCTATGTTCAAACAAGCTGATGCTGATGCACACGTGGGTAACATCATTAATCAACTAGCTCTTCTGATTAGTCAAAACATGAATTCTCTCCCACCAACCAACAACAACCTCGAACAGATCTAACCCACACAATCAAGCTATTGTCAGAGATGGGAGGATTGTGGTGTAACCAGTTCAGGAAAGACAGTATGATCAGGGAAGAGGTGGAGCTGGTAGAGGTTATGTTGGTAATCAGAATCGAGGAAGGAATGGTAATCAAGGTCAAGCTAAGCCGATCAAATGTTATAACTGTGGTGGTGAGGGACACATTGCAAGGAACCGCACATCTCCAAAACGTCCACAGAATGCTGATTACTTCAGAGATAAGACGCTGCTTGTACAAGCTCAGGATAATGGTGCTGCTTTGGATGAAGAGGAATTGTTGTTTCTTGCTGAGGGCAATGCCAAGACCTATGATGCAGATGTGGATGAGCAGCCTATTCAGGAGATAGGTCACAATCATCCGAATGCCTTTCAAGTCGCTGATTGTGATGCATACGACTCTGATGTGGATGATGGACCTACAGCACACACAATTTTTATGGCTAGCATTTCTCCAATGGTTTCTCCCAAGGTCTCTTCTTCACCACAAGCTGGCCCATCCAAAGACAAACTCATCTCAGAGGTATTAAAACTATACGATGATGCTGATGTGCAAAAGATGCATGACAAAGTACAATTAACTGAAACTATTGAATCAAATATTGAAAATATGGGTAATATCAATGTTGTCCCATATGATCAATATGTGAAACAAAGTGAAAGTGAAGTTGTACCAAGTGATGCATCTTCTGCAGTCAACAATGACTATATTTTTTATGAATACACTGCATGTGCCCCTGATGATTCTGTAATTTCTGAACTAAATGCCTATAAAGAACGTGTTGCTATTTATGAACAACGTGCAAAATTTGAGTTGACCACTCGTGAGCAGGAAATGGATGACCAAGTACGTACAATCATTAGAAAAAGTAATTTTCGAGAAGAAGTATTAAAACAAGAGGTAAATTCCTTGCAAGAAAAGCTTTCTAAAACTGCTAAGTAAAAACAAGAACTTCAAGAAAATGTGAAAATGCTTAAGCAAGAATTTAATGCAAAGGAATCAAAACTCTTGAAAGATTTTTCTAATCTGTAAACTTTGAAAAACAAACTTGAAAACAAGTTGTACATACAAGGGAACACCATTCAGACTGCTCACATGATCACTAAGCATAGAGTCTTAAGCGATAAGCATAGCATTCCCCTTGTTGAGGAACCAAATCCAGGGGTCATTAAAAGGGCTAGAAATGCTCATAAGGTTCTTTATGATGGCAATGAAATCCTTAAACCTAGACAGAAACCTAGTTGCGTTGAGTACACTCAGGAAGATAAGAAATCAGATGAAGTCACTAGAGAAAAGATGAACAAGAAATTAGATGATCGTAAATGTAAAGAGAAGAAAATAAAGATCACACCCCATGATTACAAGAAGGAAAACTGGATTTCCTTGAACATGTTTAAGCCTCAGACATTGTTGACTCCCGAACAAGTTTTCTGGAAAATGGATTTAGATAAGCAGAAAGCTGAAAATATTGTTGAAACAAACCCTCCCCTTTGGAAAATGCCTAGAGCGACTGTGTATCCTCCTAATACACCAATGCCTCTTGTTCCTAGAACAATTGCCACTAAAAGCAAGACCTTAATTAGCCAATATGTTATCTTTCAACTATTTGTTGATTTTGAGAAAACTTGCAAGAAAAGGATCACACCCACTGGTATAACTGAAGGAGAAAGGGGTTTTGAGCAAATGAAAGAATGCTATTTAACCGAGGTCATGCCTTTCTTTAAACTTCTAAAAGATCACTTTGAGAGTCTTAAAAAGGGGATAGATACTGATATTAAGGGAATGGAAAAGGAATTTGATGCAATGATAGTTGAGGTTAGTGACTATGAGCGAGCACTAAAATATAATGAGATTGAGAAGAAGAACTTGCATACACTAAATGAGAACCTGATTTCTGAATGTATTGCTCAAGATGTGTTCTACACTGCTACTAATTGTTCTATTGCTTCAAAATTCCATGAACTGTCTGTTGCTTTGAAAGTCTCCCATGATCGTGTCATTGAGCTTGAAAAATCTAATTCTGGACTAAATGAGAAAATTGAACTGGATGATCACGACAATTTGGTTAAACTTTTTTCTAAACTAGAAGTTGAGCATTTTAATTTACAACTAAAATATCAACATCTTAAAGAAAATGTCAAAACTTCAAATATCAAGACATCCTAGGATGCTCCAGAGTTTGATGCAGTTTTTCAAATTAACAAACGTGATGAACAGATTCAAGCTCATTGCAACACGATCAAAAAGTTGAAAGCCCAAATCTCTCAATTAAAGGGTCAAACGAACAATGTGACTGGTCCACAAATGCCTCCTCCTTTAGATTCTCAGAATTCTCAAAACTTTCATCTTCAAAACTTAGTAAATGCTTTACAAAAGGAAAATGAGGTTTTTCTTGAAGAAAATGAAAAGGTTAAACGACATTTCAATGAGTTATTTGAATCAATAAAGGTCACTCGTAACAAAAATAACGAAACGGTAGTCTCGTTACAAAAAGAAATTGAGAATCTAAAGAGTCAGGTAAAAGGGAAGATGCCAATGACCAATGGGGAGAATGGTGTATCAAAGGTACATGTCTGTAATAAATATGCTTTGTCTGTGAAATATGTTCCTCCTCATCTTAGGAATAACAAACTTGCTATTCAAACATATTTCTCATACCTTAAGGACAGCTTAGAATGTCTCCGTGAGATTGTAGAAGTGGATAAGTTAGAGAAACCAGATGATAATGCAATTGGCCATGCATGCTTATATGCCAAACGATCTCAAGAACTTCTAGAATGCCTAATTACAATATGCCCTAAAACCTTAGGTGAGCAAGTCAATCCCTTGATACCGTGTTCTATGCCTAGTGCCAAGCATGCTAGTCATTCAATACCAAATGTTATGAATATGAACCCTAATGTGCCTTCAAGTAGTTCAGATTTCAAATCTGTTAGTGCTAAGAATGCGAACTCGAGTGTGCCCTCTAGGTGTTCAAATCCCTGCTATTCAAGTGTTAAAAAAAGTTAATCTTAGTGTGCCTGCATGTAGCTCAGATCCCAGCACATCTAAAAAGGTAAGGCAAATAGTAGCCAAAGCAACTAATGTTCCCATTCTCTCTACAGGAGTAATCAGTGACATTAAAGCAAGCAGGTCAAAGTCTCAAGATAATACAAGGAAGGACACGACCTCGCAAGCTAAGAATGTGCATTGGAAGAAAGTAGAAGACCTACCTAGGAACTTTAAGTTTGAGCCGAATAAAACGAATCGTGTTGATTCTAGTATTAGCCATAGGCGTACTGTAATTGATTCTAGTATTGATGTCTGCTTGAATTCTGTTTCTAATCATGAATGTGGTGTTAATGTTTTGCCTAATGACGTTAATTGTCTATTTAATATTGTTAATGCTAAAATTCATGCTAAGAAGGCTAAAAGGCAAAAACGAAAGAAAGTTAGAAAATAGTGGAAACTCACAGGAAGAACATTTAGTAAGATAGGCTATTATTGGATACCTGTTGGTCATAAGACTAATCAGACAATGCCCACTAGAAAATGGATGCCTACTGGTAGAACTATTCGCTTAAGAAGTGAGCACACTGTGAACAGGGCTAATACAAACACTAGTACTGCATCTATTCACAATGATTCCATTGCCTTAATTTCTGATATGAATGCTTCTATTTCGATGTGGGTGTTCCAACCACTGTTACTAACCAAATGGAACCCATTCTTGCATGGGGATCCCAATTATACAGTTATCCATTCTTGTCTCGTGTTCAACAGATCGTTCAAATCGTTCGTGGTACCGGACTCAGCCGTTCCAAGCATATGACTGGAGACCGGTCACGGCTCATGAACTTCGTGAGCAAATTCATCGGGACAGTTAGATTTGGTAATGATCATTTCGTGCTATTATGGGTTATGGAGACTATGTTGTTGGTGCAAAAGTGTTATCTCCGTGGTTTACTATGTAGAAGGTCTTGGTCATAACTTGTTCTCTGTTGGTCAATTCTGCGATTCTGATCTAGAAGTAGCCTTCAGAAAACATACTTGCTTCGTTAGAGAACTTGATGGTAAGGAACTTTTAAGAGGTTCACGTGGTTCAAATCTATACACCATCTCTATCGAAGATATGATGAAGTCTTCTCCAATTTGCTTGTTGTCAAAGGCATCTAAAACAAAGTCATGGTTATGGCATCGTCGTCTTAATCACTTAAACTTTGGCACCATCAATGATCTCTAGAAAGGACTTAGTTGTAGGTTTACCTAGACTAAAGTATGAAAATGATCATCTTGTTCAGCATGTCAATTGGGAAAAAGCAAGAAGTATGCCCATAAACCCAAACCTACTAACTCTGTCACCGAAGTTCTTCATATGATTCATATGGATTTATGTGGACCAATGAGGGTGCGAATATCTTTGGGAAGAAATATGTGTTAGTTGTGGTTGATGATTACTCTAGATTCACCTGGGTCAAGTTCTTAAGGACAAAGGATGAAACTCCTGATATCATCATCAAACTCATCAAACAGCTGCAGGTTCCACTTAACAAAACAAATGTAATAATCCGAACGACAATGGAACAGATTTTGTCAACAAACAGCTCAGTGAATTTTATGAAAGCGTTGGAATCAACCATCAAAGAAGTGTTCCACGAACTCCTCAACAGAACGGTGTAGTTGAAAGACGAAATCGAACTCTTGTAGAAGCCGCTAGAACAATGCTGATTTACTCAAAGGTTCCAATGTTTCTCTGGGTTGAAGCTATTGCCACTGCATGCTACACAAAAATCGCTCCCGATTCACACTATTCATGGAAAACTCCATATGAACTTGCCCACAACAGAAAACCTAATCTCTTTCCTTCGTGTGTTTGGTGCATTGTGTTATCCAACTAATGAGGGACAAGACTTAGGCAAACTTAGAGCTAAAGCAGACATTGGAGTATTTGTAGGGTATGCACCAAACAAAAGGGATACCGAATCTACAACAAAAGAACCCGAAATATCATGGAAACAATTCACGTTATGTTTGATGAGCTGACCGGTCAAATGGCTCCTAGACAATCCAGTTCAGACCCGCGACTTCAAAACAGTCCCATTGGTTCATCCCTTGTTCCAAACTCTTCTCAAGAAACTCCATATGTACCTCCATCTCAAGATGATTTAAAGAAATTGTTTGATCCTATGTTTGATGAACTTTATGATCCAAGTACTAATGAGGTGTCAATTCCTACAACAGAGGCTGCTCATATTCTTGTGAATGAAGTCAATCCCTCAGTCTCAATATCATTAAGTCAAGAAGCGCCTGCATGATCCTTCATCTCATCAACAAATCATCATTCTTCAAATGTACATCATGGAAATGTTTCTTGCATCAATGATGAAGTTAATCCCTTTGCTACTCCCGAAGATGCTCCATTTGAAAACATATTTGCTCCTGAATCATCATAAGAACCATCTTCTTCGGAGACATCGACTCGCTACTTCAGTCCTCAACAACTACCACATGAACACCTCATAAAATGGACTCACGATCATCCATTAGACAACATCATTGGAAATCCTTCTCGTCCGGTATCCACTCGTAAACAACTTGCAACCGATGCCTTATGGTGCTTCTTTAACTCCGTACTCTCTAAGATCGAACCAAAAGATGTTAAAACCGCTATGAATGAAGATACAGTGGTTCAATGCCATGCAAGATGAAATTCATGAGTTTGATCGATTAGATGTATGGGAATTAGTACCTGCTCCAGATTGTGCTATGATCATTGCTCTTAAGTGGATCTTCAAAGTAAAGCTTGATGAGCATGGTGATGTTTTGAAAAATAAGGCTAGGTTAGTAGCTAAAGGTTATCGTCAAGAAGAAGGTATAGACTTTGAGGAATCTTTTGCTCCAGTTTCTCGAATCGAGGCAATCAGAATCTTCTTGGCAAATGCCGCTAGTAAGAACATGGTTGTTTATCGATGGACGTGAAAACCGCATTTCTTAATGGAGATCTTAAAGAAGTGTTTTACGTCCGCCAACCTGAGGGTTTTGTGAATTCAGAGCATCCTACTCATGTTTATCGCTTGAAAAAAGCCCTATATGGTTTGAAGCAAGCTCCTAGAGCATGGTATGATACATTGTCAAAGTTTCTTCTATCTACCGGATTCAAAGAAAGGAGCAGCTTGATCCTACTGTTCACCAGAAAGTCAGGCAAACATTTAATTCACGTTCAAATTTATGTTGATGATATTATTTTTGCCTCGACCGACCCAATGGAATGTGATCATTTTTCTAATGAAATGGGTTCAAAATTTCAAATGTCAATGATGGGACAAATGTCATTTTTCTTGGGATTACAAATTTCACAAAGTCCCGGAGGCATTTTCATAAATCAATCTAAATATGCAAATGAGATTTTAAAGAAATTTGGATTTGATTCAAGTGACCCTGTTGACACTCCCATGATTGATCGAACCAAACTAGATGAGGACCACTCAGGGATCATGATTGACCAAACGAAATATCGTAGTATGATTGGATACCTGATGTACCTCACGCTAGTAGACCGCACATCTTGTTCGATGTTTGCATGTGTGCTAGATACCAGGCTAAGCCTACTAAAAGCACCTTGAAGCGGTTAAACGGGTCTTTCGGTATCTTCAAGGAACCATCAATATGGGACTTTGGTACCTGAAGGACATCGGTATGTCACTAACGCCTATGCAGATGCCGATCATGCAGATGTCAAGATACTCGCCGAAGTACGCCCTGGAGGTGCTCGCTTTTGGGTGATAAGCTTGTGAGCTGGTCTTCAAAGAAGCAAATGAGTACTTCTATTTCCTCTACAGAGGTGAATACATAGCCATGTCATCTTGTTGTGCTCAAATCTTATGGATGAGATCTCAATTATCCGACTATGGCTTTGAATTCAACAAAATCCCTCTGATCGCGTGATAATAAAAGTGTTATTGCTCTCTCATGCAACAACGTTCAACACTCAAGAGCAAAGCATATCGACATTCGACATCATTTCATCAGGGAACAAGTGGCAAAAGGTGTGGTGGAACTATATTTTGTGAGGTCTGAATATCAGTTAGCAGACATCTTCACCAAAGCTCTTCCAAGAGAACGTTTGAGTTTATTCTTCCACGTCTTGGCTTGAAAAGTCTTCAACCGTGAACACTCAAACGCCTTCGGAGGAAGACGAGGAGTAAAGGTCTATCTTCATCTATCTCTTGTATATATCTATTCGAAAATCAAAATACAAAATTATAAAACCTGTAAAATCCATAAAAATCTAAAAAATTCAAAAAATCTTCAAAAAAATATTGTCAATTTGTTATGCTTTTTCTCGGTTCGTCAATATCTACGGTCTTTGTGCTGTCACTCAAAGAATGACACGGGACTTTAGATGTTGTTCGAATTTTAAAAAAAAAAAATCAAAAAATCAAAATCAAAAAATCAAAAAATTATTTTTGGGAGAAAGAGAAACGATGGTTTATTGTCATTTCAGGCAGTAACCCGCTTTTCAAAGAAAGAACAGAGCCATACTTTTTCATGTTTTTCAAGATTTGAGAATTTGTTTGAACATTCATCAAAAGCCTTCTTATCAACCAAATTCCATGCTCTGATTCTATTAACATGTTATCTGCTGAAAACAAATTGTTTTGAAAAATAACTCGGACTCTATTTTTGATAATCATCTGGACTTATTTGTCAAAATATCAATCTCTCAATCAACAACCTATGTCATTGATTGAGGGGGAGAATGATTTCAATTAAATTAAAAAGTTATTTGGCATTAAATTGTTTTCAAAAGATATTCATGCATGTTTTACCAATGGAGTTTAAAGTCGTTAAATCCGATCCTTATCAGTTAAAACACTTTCATAATCAAGTCACAATTCCCCTTAAAAGCTTTCAAAATCAATAAGAAATCAATTTAAATTTTCCATGCACATGTTGAGGGGGAACATCTATCTTAAACCTATGATTTGAAACGTGATCACTTATCTCAATGTGCAGGTTCCCTCTAGTATGTGCAAAACTCTTTTCAAATCTCTCAAGGCACATATTGAGGGGGAGCAAAATTATGAAAATCTCATCCTTCCCCAAATGCTTTATCTACTTGTCTTGATTAGGGAAGTGATGTTGATATCTTTTAGAAAATGGTAATCAAAGAAGTTAATTCTTTCTCTTGCCTCCATGTGCAAAACGATTTCAAATATTTGATGCACATGTTGAGGGGGGGTTCTCGTTCTAAAAATATAAAAAACAATTCAGGTACAAAATGCTTTGATATTATATCAAAAGTATCTGGATTGATTTTCAAATGGTTTTCAATTGGTTCCAATGGCAGATGAACAATACCAAATAGACCGACCAACTTTACTTTATGTACGGTGATATAAGGATGATAAGATTAGGTATTGGCTCCCATGATCCGCCAGAACCGGAGGGATCTACCCAGGGATAATCCACTAGTTAGTGTAGAAGTCCTTAGGTATGATGATAAAAGGAGAAAAGTGAGATATGGGAAGAGTGCGGACTGAGACAGAGCAAGTACTGGAACAAACCCAACAAGGTTCTTGCCATGAAGTCTCGGTAAGCACTGAAAGGGTTGAAGAATTAAAAAGAATTGAATGAGAAAAGGGTGAAAACAAATAGCCCTCCATTTACTCAACCTTAGGGCAGAAATCGGGTTCAATTCATATGCTAACATGGTAACATCGGTATTGAAGACAAGACGTCATGGACCCAAGGACGCACTGCACTTCAACTTTCCAAACCACTCAAGTTCCTCTTAAAAGGACTTGTTTCATTCTCACGGGGAACCGACATTATCTATCGACTTTTTCTTAGAGATTGTTGATATTGAAGAAGGAGACCCTCTCCCTAGTCTCCGGCACAGGATCCAAATATGCACAAATTGAGTTTAGAGCCACGAGATCATCAATACATCTCATTAGGACACTTTCAATGAAGACTCTCTGTTTCACACAATGTGGAAAGAGAGATTATATCTTGAGTCCTACGCATTATCCTTGTGGTTTTGCCAGAATATCCGATTGATATGTGAACATATTCACAGTGAAGATGGAAAACCTTCTGGAGCCAACATCAAACAAGCTCCTGGTAGGTGGCATGTGAGATCTTTTATATAGATCAACCATGTGACAACTGAACAGAAACAATGGGGCGATTCAATCTTTTGAATCAATCCTGGTTCAGGTTATAGATTGACGGATACCTTTGAAAAACCGGTCTTTGTGCTTAAAAACTCTTTTCTTTAGCAAATCGTCTGTGTTCGAATATTTCAAATCAAAAGGTGTTTTATGATTGATGATTGATTTTCATTTAAACCTTCGTTGTATTGCAAAAACAATTTCTATTGAGCAATACACGATTGTCATTCAAGTCTCTTTTCATCAATCAGTGAATTTCTATTCGCTGGTTCACTCACTCCGTGTTGTCTTCTTTGAGATGTTCCGGTTTGAGAACAGCTAGAGCAGCTGCGAAACCCTGTCAAGGAAATTCTTCGGAATTATACCTGATCACAGGCAGTACTTGTACTGATCAACGGGGAACCGTGGGTCGTGTACCTCAATTCAACGAAAGTGATCAAAGACACTTTCGTGCGCTTTATTGCTAACTGTTTTATGCAGGTACACCCGACGTTTGCAGCTGATCAGAATGAAGCGGTCAATCCATAGCCGCATGCTCACACTACACATTCATCTCTTAAGATATCATGATTAGTTGATAACGCTACACGCGTCGTTCGGGGTCAAGGAAACTTCCTTTTCTTCGAGCAAGTTTTATAACACCCTAGGCAGTGAACCTAATCGTTGTAG
Organism: Chrysanthemum makinoi; assembly: GCA_910596185.1. Taxonomy (NCBI): domain Eukaryota; kingdom Viridiplantae; phylum Streptophyta; class Magnoliopsida; order Asterales; family Asteraceae; genus Chrysanthemum; species Chrysanthemum makinoi. The sequence continues at coordinate 64,496,856 of OU343222.1, read as the reverse complement.
TGTAGTAATTAGGGTAAGCCACGGGTATTGATATCATTCTCTAGGGGAATAGGAATGCTAGTAAGGAGTTACTACGCTAAGTTTAAGGTTGAGGAAGATTATTTTTTTATCTTTTTATGTTTTATGAAATGGAAATGTACGAATCTCGGGTATTGGATTTGGGGGGTTGGTATTTCTACCGATTACTCTACTATTATCTAATTATCTAAACTAAGGTTGTGGGAGTCTATGTCTAATTAATGTGTGCTCGTATGATAATTTAAAGATGTGTTTACTTAGGTTGTATTACTCCTTAATTATCTCCTATTGATGGTTGAGTTGTCACGTCTTACTCTTAGTTGCGTTGTGTGTCTAAAGTTGTAGGGTATGCGTTTCTCCCTAACTCTTTGAACTTACCAAAGGGTCTCGTCTACAAACCCACTAGGGATGATAAACTCCTACTCTAAGGCGCTTTTTGGATGGTTTAGCCTACAACTACTCAGGTAATTATATTCTAAGGTTCACAAAGATGAATCAAACATTAAGTACACAACGAATGACCTATCGCATTACTAGATCATATATCAACTAAGATAAGAAACAACCAATCAATATTCAATAATTAAGTTTCATACTTCCTAAGCAAACACACAAATAAATTAGCCGGACATGGAGAACATGCAAGCATACACACAAATAATCAAAGACATAATTGAATTAATGAAGTAAAGACTTATCTTGATGTAAGATAGGGTTTAAAACCCTAAAATACTGTACAAGACACCTTAGGTTCGGTTTTAGGTTTTACTCCAAAAGACTCTCCACACAAAGACTGAAAAATTCGGATTCTATATATAAGATTACAATTGCGACGGCGTCACCTTATGTTTAGTGACGCCGTCGTGTCGCCGTCATTAGGGTTTCGTCTTGGCCACATTAACGTTGCGACGGCGTCACCTTATGACTGTGACGCCGTCCTCTTCAGCTTCTGACGTCGTCTGGATTGCATCTAGGCCGTCTGAGTAGCGACGGCCTACTCTTTCACAACTAGACGTCGTCGCTTGTAAATACGAGTTTTGGGTTCTGGCCCGTCACAACATTTTTGGGACGGCATCGCCATTAGCACTGACCGCGTCACCTTCTCGTGTTCAAGAATGTGAGTTTCTAGATTCGACTTTGGCCATTTTCTTCATATATTCGCCTTTTCGTCCAAATAAGTGCCATTCCAAAGATTTTGCCTTCAAGAGACCTAAAAGTGAAAAGGAACGATATTAAGCAATAACGGATACAAAAGTGATCAAATAAGGACTTGAACGACCCCTCAAAATGGTACCTTTTAAAACCTTATCATTAGTACATCAATGACTCTGATATTTTCACTCCATGCTTCGCTACTGCTGCCAATATCATGAATCAACAAAAGCTTCCGCTACTCTGATGAGAAGATATCATGATCCAGAATGTGAGCATGTCGGTCCGAATGTCACAACATCACACAATTCCAACACCACAATGGATGTCTCAGAGATTTTTGTTAGTTGTTGGTCTCAAAAGCTGGCTCAAATTTATTATCAAATGGATCAGATAAGGACTAAAACGACCTCTCAAAATGGTACCTTTTAAAACCTTATCAAATATCCCTACACTTGTTATTTGCTTGTCCTCAAGCAAATGTGCTTTTAGCCAATTAATTTATAAGTTAGGGGTCATGAAGCATTAATTCAAAACGGTCCACAACACATATAAGCCCCGCAAAAGTCATAACAAGCACGGAAATTACATACTAGCACCTCACATGGGGTGTTTGGATACTCACATCTCTCTCGGGTGTATATATGAAATATAACAAATAGGAAATGGAAGATAAACACTCATTAACCGGTCCTAGTACATAGATTACCATAGGCTTGAGAATAGATCAAACCTTCATCGCTTTGGCGTAAGCACCTAGGAAAGACTATCAAAGAGGTCTTTTAAAGGGTTGTAATGTTAGGCTTACGGTAGGGAAATAAGGGTTTGGTGGGATAGGCTATTTAGTGGTGGCAAGTCAAAAATCTTTATGTTAACTGCATATGAAGAATGGCGTTGCTAAGCCAAGACTCGACACTCTAAACTCTACATAACTGAAATAAACAAACATAAATTTAAAGGATAGATGTAGGATGGTAGCCCGTATGTTTTTTTTTTCGTATGTTTTTTTTTTTTTTTTTTTTTCACTCTATTTTTTTTTCTTTTTCTCTTTTTTTCTATTTTTTTCGATTTTTTTTTTTTTTTTTTCATACACTTTTACTCTACCATCCTCTACGGTAACATCAAAATAATAGGGATTTATAGGCACTTCCCTACACTTGAGTTTTTATTATTCTAACACTAATTTGACCCGATTCGAAAAGATCAAAACACTTGGGGTACATTATTATTCAAACAAAGGGAATTTGAATTTAATATTCCCTTCCCGTCATTTCATAAATTTTAACTTTTCCCATGAATCCCAATCGTCCCAAAACTGTATACAAAGGATATGACTCGACTTACCAACTTATGCAAGCAACTAGATAATTGAACTAAGGGTTTAAGGTGATAACACACATTTGCACTAAAAGTGAGTGCATAAGGGGTAGGCTAAGGCGATTTGGGTGTATATTTAGGGGTGGGGTGTAAACAATGCTCTTCATTGATATTCCGGAAAAACCGAAACATCACGAGAACGGCGAAAAGGATAGGCTCTGAGGGGTTAACTAGGGGTATCGTGTACTAAAGATGAGTACAACGCAAAGGGTGTGGGGGAATTACTCAACCGATATGGAAGAAGTAATTATATTACAGGTATCAAACAAGGGTTATCCTAATGCCTCTTATCATTTAGTTATTCCTAACTACACAAGTGTAGCCTCACTTGCGATCTCGGAATGCATCACAAAACAAGTTCTAGAATCTAATATACTACCGATTCACACTCTAAGCATTAAAGATGAATGCTTTAATTCCTACTAATCTAAGGGTGATCCTCACATTTTGGTGGAATTTGGGTGGTAAAGGGTTTTTGTGCTAGTCATGCAACTTCCTATCCATGAGACGCTTTTGTTAAGACTAATGGCCCACTCCTATATGTCATAAAAAAATTTAAATTTGGTGCCAAAATTACCCTAACCGACATTTTCTCATGGTTTATTACACAATCACAATTGGACAAAGCAAATAGTCAAGGATAAGCATAGTTTCAAAGTTCCCGTTTTATTTTCCCTCCCTACACTTAAACTGAACATTGTCCCCAATGTTCCCCGAAAGTATCAAAGTTATGATAAAAGAAGGTAATTAAAAACGAAAGAAACTAATACTCCCTGATTAGCTCGGTAGGATCCGTGTAAAGTGGTGGTTAAATTCTTTTCAAGAAGAATTATTGCGTGAAAAGCTCCTTCCAATCTTATGTAACTTCTTCTTGACAAACTAAACCTGCACACTTGAAGAAAACAAACGAAACCTTCTCGTAAAATCGGCGGTAATAATATATATAAGACTCGATTTAAACTAGGATATAATGCTTGTGGAATGGATGTTTACAGAATTTCTAAGAAAATTAAGACCTAGAAAATTCCAAAAATTTATAAGTAGCTCAGAAAAAGAGAAAAAAGTAATCTGATGTTTTACTCCTTCCGACGCGTCAGGTTGCAATCTGACGCCGTCAGGTTATCCGACAAAAACTGGTCTGCGATTTTCTCGGAAAAAATTCGAAAATTTACATCTTTAGAATCTGGAAAAATTTCTGCAAAACATCCATTATGACTCGATACAAGCATTTGACTCGAACAAACAAACATAAATATCTTTTAGTTAATTGTTATTCTCATGTTTACGTTTCTTTTGAAAACGTGTGTAATCCTCCCTACACTTATCCTTTATGTAAAATACCTTTATATGCAATTAAGACGAAGTTAAAAACAAATAAAGCATTTTTACAAATTTAAACATGAGGATAAACAATTAATAAAAGATATATGACACTAACAAGCAAACAATTAAACATGGGTTGCCTCCCACGAAGCGCTTTTCTTTATTTAAGAGTCTTGTAGCTAGACTCATAGTCGTGCTCCTACGTTTTCTCATTACCGCCCTCTTGACCCTTTATTTTCCCTTCATCGAAAGGGTGTAGACGCTGTATGCTCACCGTGGATTCCTTGCCAACGCTGTCAATTATGGCGACGGTTTTATCTTTTAAAGTGGTCTCCTTAACTGTGAAAGGCCCAAACCATCTTGGTTTGTTTCTTCCTCGTAATGCCCTTATCCGATATCTATACAAGAGCACTTTTTCTCCCTTTAGAAATTCCTTAGGGTCCTTTTGTACCTTAGGTATTGAGGTGGGATTACTTCCTAACTTTTTATCGGGTTTCCACAATGTCGCATACAATCCTTGAACCATGAAGTCTCTAAGCCCTTTTTCCCAGTCATTCATCTTCTTCTTAACATTGTTGCCCGGGGCTTTTCGATTTCCGCCCGTAATCATCTCTATGATCTTAAGAGGGTATCTTGGGATGATGGGTATCCTAGCGTACCCTTTTCCGCTTTTGAGTATCATGATGCCTTCTCCGCATTTGATGGTTGCCTTGGCGGTGGCCAGGAACGGTGTCCCAAGAATGAGGGGTACGTTTTTATCTTCCTCAACATCAATGATCACGAAATCCACTGGATAAACGATGTTAGCCACCTTAATTAGAACATCAAAAGCGATTCCTACGGGGTGGACATAAGTATGATTAGCTAAGGAAAGTCTAAGGTCGGTCTTGGCTGGTTTCTCTGTAGTTAACTTATTATAGATTGACAATGGCATTATGTTCACATCGGTCCCTTGATCGGCCAAGGCATTTATATTGTCCATGTCACCGACACTAACTGGTATCACGAAATTCCCTGTGGTGTTTCGTTTTCTTGTTAACGGTTTTTTTATAACCAACTCATACAGAGGATCCATAGGTAGGCCGTATTCTTCTTCCGTCATTTTTCCTTCAAGAGCTTCCCTAAGAACTTCATTGTACCTAAAGTTGTTTACTTGGTTTGCAATGGTTTTCTTGTTAATTTCGTGCTTAAGGTAGTACTCAATGGTCTCAGGTTCATCATTAGGCACAGACTCATCCTTCGTGCTTTCCTCAGTTTTCCACATCTCAGCCCTTGCATTCTCATGCATAATGGAAACGGCGTTCACAAATGAAGTGGGAGGGCAATCGTTGCTTCTTACGAGCACTTTTTCGGGAACCTTTGTTTTGGTAAATTCAATTACCAAATCCATCATTTCTTTCATTTTTGCTTGCATTTTCTCTCTCTGCCTATAAACCTCCTCTTCAAATCTGGCTAATCTCTCTGTATGAGCTGCCATGTACTTCCTCATTTGATCCTTGAAGCTTGGTGAAAGTGGTATTGGGGAAGTAGAACGGAAGCGCCTTTCGGAACTTGGGTTTTGCTCGCGACTTGGGGATTCCGAAAGAGGTGTGGAGCGGTTGGTGGAGTGGGCGGATTTGACGATCTCTCGAGGAATTTGTACGGGCGCTCTTTTCTGCCTTTCCATAAGATAATCAATTCCTCTCTCGATGGCACTCAATTGCTCTTCGAGTGTATCGGAGGATTCAGAAGGAGTGGATATGGCATTAACCACGTTAATCGGAGTTTCGGGGGATTCACTCCAATCTTCGTAGCTTTGATCGGCAAGCTCCTCTATAATATCCCATGATTTCTCTGCATTAAAGTCACCGAAGTCTTCCACGGCGGCTCGATCAATGGATCGTCGAGTGATGAAATCGGTATGATCATAGAAGATTTGGATTTGAAGCCAAAGATCAATGCCATGGTGTGGAAGTCTACGGAGTAGTTCCTTAAATCGAGTCCATGCTTTGTAAAGAGACTCACCTTGGAGCTGCTGGAATGTCAAGATGTCTCGCCTAAGCTTAGTGGTTCTCCCCGGTGGGAAAAATTGAGCAAGGAAGCAAGAGGTGAGATCATCCCAACTTGAGTTGGAGCGGCGGGAAGTCGCTCAAGCCAATTACTAGCTTGGTCCCGTAGAGAGAATTGGAAGAGACGTAAACGCGTGGTCTCCCGAAAGTGGTAGCATCAAGGTCGATGGAATCAACAATTTTAAGGAAATCCCTAAGATGCTGATTTGGATCTTCGAACGAAGTCCATGGAATGCACATCCGCTTTGCACCAACCGGATGGTGTCGGATCGCAGGGCCGTAGTTTGGGCTTGGTCGGGAAGCTCAATGGTGTTCCTATAGCCTAGGTGGCTTGGTCTTGAGTATTCACCAAGAGTACGGGCTCTTGGCGGGTCATTTGGTGGTGGGTTGATGAGTGGTGGTTGGTTATCACCTTCCATGATGAAAAGTGATGGGATTACGAACAAAGGTCACGAAGAAGGGGATAGACTAAGAGAAAGCTAAAAATGAGAAAAAATTTACTTGATAGGAATCAAGCAAAGAACCTAAACGAGGTGGACTACTAACTAGCTATTCTATTCCCCGGCAGTGGCGCCAAAAACTTGATAACGCTACACGCGTCGTTCGGGTCAAGGAAACTTCCTTTTCTTCGAGCAAGTTTTATAACACCCTAGGCAGTGAACCTAATCGTTGTAGTGTAGTAATTAGGGTAAGCCACGGGTATTGATATCGTTCTCTAGGGAATAGGAATGCTAGTAAGGAGTTACTACGCTAAGGTTAAGGTTGAGGAAGATTATTTTTTATCTTTTTATGTTTTATGAAATGGAAAGGTACGAATCTCGGGTATTGGATTTGGGGGTTGGTATTTCTACCGATTACTCTACTATTATCTAATTATCTAAACTAAGGTTGTGGGAGTCTATGTCTAATTAATGTGTGCTCGTATGATAGTTTAAAGATGTGTTTACTTAGGTTGTATTACTCCTTAATTATCTCCTATTGATGGTTGAGTTATCACGTCTTATTCTTAGTTGCGTTGTGTGTCTAAAGTTGTAGGGTATGCGTTTCTCCCTAACTCTTTGAACTTACCAAAGGGTCTCGTCTACAAACCCACTAGGGATGATAAACTCCTACTCTAAGGTGCTCTTTGGATGGTTTAGCCTACAACTACTCACGTAATTATATTCTAAGGTTCACAAAGATGAATCAAGCATTAAGTACACAACGAATGACCTATCGCATTACTAGATCATATATCAACTAAGATAAGAAACAACCAATCAATATTCAATAATTAAGTTTCATACTTCCTAAGCAAACACACAAATAAATTAGCCGGACATGGAGAACATGCAAGCATACACACAAATAATCAAAGACATAATTGAATTAATGAAGTAAAGACTTATCTTGATGTAAGATAGGGTTTAAAACCCTAAAATACTGTACAAGACACCTTAGGTTCGGTTTTAGGTTTTACTCCAAAAGACTCCCCACACAAAGACTGAAAAATTCGGATTCTATATATAAGATTACAATTGCGACGGCGTCACCTTATGTTTAGTGACGCCGTCGTGTCGCCGTCATTAGGGTTTCGTCTTGGCCACGTTAACCTTGCGACGGCGTCACCTTATGACTGTGACGCCGTCCTCTTCAGCTTCTGACGTCGTCTGGATTGCATCTAGGCCGTCTGAGTAGCGACGGCCTACTCTTTCACAACTAGACGTCGTCGCTTGTAAATACGAGTTTTGGGTTCTGGCCCGTCACAACATTTTTGGGACGGCGTCGCCATTAGCACCTGACGCCGTCACCTTCTGTGTTCAGCAACTGTGAGTGTCTCGATTCTGACTTTGGCCATTTTCTTCATATATTCGCGCCTTTTCGTCCAAATAAGTGCCATTCCAGCATTTTGCCTTCAAGAGACCTAAAAAGTGAAAAGGAACGATATTAAGCAATAACGGATACAAAAGTGATCAAATAAGGACTAAAACGACCTCTCAAAATGGTACCTTTTAAAACCTTATCATTAGTACATCAATGACTCTGATATTTTCACTCCATGCTTCTGCTACGCTGCTGCCAATATCATGAATCAACAAAAGCTTCCGCTACTCTGATGAGAAGATATCATGATCCAGAATGTGAGCATGTCGGTCCGAATGTCACAACATCACACAATTCCAACACCACAATGGATGTCTCAGCTATTTTTGTTAGTTGTTGGTCTCAAAAGCTGGCTCAAATTTATTATCAAATGGATCAGTAAAAGACCTCCACCTGGAGTAACCAAACATGCAATGAGAAGAATCAATGACTACGAGCTTCGGAGCAAAGTACTACATCAAGAATGCAAGAACAATTGTTAATGAAATATTTGTTTGTATTCAATGTAATTTTAGTATATGTTTGAGGTGACCTCCCTTAGGGGGAGATTGTTAGGAATTAGAAATTCCAGGTATTAAAGAGTCGGTCACCTCAAGTATATGTAATCGTTAGAAAGCTCGTAGTCGTAGTTATTCTAAGTTAAGTAGTATTTAGTTAAGTAACACCGTGGAGGAAGGACGGGTCTTTACCCACTGTATGCCTGATCCACAGCCCGTTGTGTGGCGTTTCATGTAAGACTATAAATACTCTCTACCTCCCAAGGTAGAGAGTTGGAGCTCATAATAATATTTTCTTTCTCTCACTATAGTTCCCAACTCTCTTCCTTTCTCTCACTAGAACTTTCTCTCTCTAACATTCTTATACGCCTACTTTGATCATGGTTTAGAGTGTTTGTGAAATCCAATATCCTACATCCATACATTTGTTGGTGCAACATGTGGAGTTCTTCCCTTCTAAGTTGTAACATATTTTGTTGTCTTTGTTGCAATGGTCTGCAGGTCTAGAGTTCTTGGTCTCATCTAGGAAACGATTTACCCTCTTTGAAATTGGTTTCACAACCAAGGATTTTCTCCATGCCGCTTTGCCATTGTCTCGGATGGAGGTGTTTGCAAGGATCATGATGGTAATGGCAATGGTAATGATCACCATGAAGAGTACTTTGATCATCTTCGACATGATAGGGTTATGATGAAATCAAAGAGCACAGATTATATTGAGGATTAAAGAAAGGTGTGAGTTAAGGTAGATGAATGGAACACTTGACGTTGCTACTTATATAGGGTGGGGTCGAGATTGACCCTTGGTACCAAGTTACATTTATGTAGTGATCTTACTGTATATACACTCTTTTGAAAAAGCTATAGCTTGGATACGGTGAATGTATGTCTATGATTAGATCACACTCTATTGGGGTCGAGACTCTAAAGATGAACTTTGAACATCTGAAAGTGTCTTGAAAAATTTGCTCACTAAGGCAGGTCTAGAAAATGAGTCCTCCCTAAACTTACAAGAGAAGAAATCAAATACCTCATCTTTAATAAGAGAAGAATTTGTGACCTACAAACCACCAATGTGTAGACCATGTAGACGATTTTGCCTCTTTCTATGATTAATGTAACCATGAAATAAGCTGGAGTTTTAGTCCCCTTCCTTAACCCATTTCACTTTAGCTTTTTGATTTATATATGTTTTAACCCCATTACTTAATGCAGCATCATCTTAGAAGCTAATTGCAAGATGATGTGATTTTGAATCACCTGACCATGTTGACATACTTAAAAGCTAATGGTTGATATCTTGTTAAGATTTATAATCTAAGAGCTTATTATTAATCTGATATTGCTTATTATGGTTGCAGATTATTGTGTTTGAGCTTATTTGTTGATGGGAAGTTGAGAAGTTGGATATTGAAGTTCTAGGATTCTTGAGGGACTTGAAATGAAAATGTTTAAAGCTGTGTTTATACTTTGGGACAGTTATAGCATGTTGATAAAGTTGAAGGTCCAAGATAGAAATATTGTGGCTATATAAAGAGAAAGACAAAGTCTTTCTCAGATCATCTTGATATACAACTCTCTCTCTCTCTCTCTCTCTCTCTAAATACTGCTCTCTTGTAAACCCTAATTTGTGTTCTTGATTCTCTTGATCAAAACACTTGTTTCTGATATTTTGATATTTTTATATTTGATTGAGATCAAATATATTGTTCTTGATTAGTAAACTGTTTGAGAATAGTTTTCTGGTGATTGTAAACTTGTTTGGTGAGTAATTAAAGTGTTTTGTTGTCAATTGAATCTATTTTTCTTCATGGTATCAGAGCAAGGTTGACCTGAAAATATTTTTTGAAAAATTAGGGTTTCGTTAAAATTGGGGATTTTTAATTCGTAAGTTGATTTGTCAATTAATTTGTGTTAATTGATAGATCTTGTGGTTGATTTCATTGATCTTTAAGTTTTTCAATAAACGCCTCATTTTTGAGAAAATTAAGGTTTGGTGAAATTTGGGGCTTTTGTGATTAAAGGCTTCTGAGATCGATTAAGTTTCTTTAATCGATAGATCTGGTGGTTTGGTTACGTTCGAAAGTGGTTCTGGTTATTTGCCCTTATTCTGAAAATTAGGGTTTGGTGGTTCTTGGATCTTGGTTATGGGTTCTTGCTGTATATCTGCTATATCCCTAGACTAAGTGAATCTAGGGTATAGTAGGTATGTTATTCCGCTGCTGTTTTTTCTTGCGTGCTCTGTAACACCTCTCTCACTTTTCTCTTTTAATCTTTGTTCTTATTTTTCTATTTAGATTGCCCGAGGATAGGATTTGGGATTATTGGAAGTTGTGATTGATTGTTGGTTGAGTAGTTTATTTCTTTCTGATTGATTGTTTGTTTTTTATTTGTTATGTGCTTGTGTGCGCCCTTGACCTACCACTTTAGTGGCAAGAAAAGCCTGGGAACTACTTTCTCTACTTATTTGTGTGCTTGATTTTTTTTTCTTGGTATAATGTCTATTCATAATTATGTTCATGGTTATACTGATGATGAGTATGAACCTGATAACCCTATCACTTTAATAAGTAAATTGGACATGAGTCATCCTCTACATTTACATCCAAATGATTCTCCTTCTTTAAATGTTGTCTCAATAAAACTCAAAGGAACTGAAAATTATAATATTTGGTCTTGTGCAATGCTTTTAGCATTAAAAGGCAAAAATAAAACTGGTTTTATTGACGGAACATGTAGAAGGTCCAATACTGATGAAGTTTCGGGTAGACAGTGGGACAGGGTTAATGCTATTGTTTTGGGATGGATTCTAAATTCCATCTCTGAAGAGTTGTTTCTTGGGCAAATTTTTTCTAAAAGTGCATCTGCTGTGTGGAATAAGTTAAAAAAATACCGCTGACAGGGTTGATGATTCTGTAACCTTTAATTTGCATCATAAGATAAATTCATTAACTCAGAATGGTACTACAATCCCTGAATATTTTAATAAATTGAGTACTTTGTGAAAAAAATTTGATGTTATGGTTCAGTTACCTAGATGCACTTGTCATGCTGCTGATGATTTTAAAAAACATAATCAACTTATGAAATTAATGCAACTTTTAATGGGTTTGGATGATACTTATATGCAAATAAGAAGTAATATTCTTTCTAGAGATCCTTTACCTGATGTTAAAGGTGCTTATGCTATTATCAGTAGTGAGGAGAATCATAGGAATGTTGTGTCTGGAAATACAAGTAGAAATCATAATTCTGCTTTTACTTCTAGAGTTGTGAATCAGACTAATAATCAGATGAGTCAATCTGTTAGGCTTGTTAATCAGAATGCTCAATCTAATAATCATGCTGCTAATTTTAATAGAGTGTCTAATAATAAAAGGAATACTGGTTCTACTCTTGTTTGTGAAAATTGTGGTTTTTTTTTAATGGCCATACTCAAGAAATATGTTTTAAATTGATTGGGTATCCTCCAAATTTTGAAAAAAGGGTAACAATAATAGACCTCAGAATACTACCAAAAGGTTTTCTAATAATAACTCTGTGGGGTCTAGTTCATCTTCTGGATTTACAGATAACTCTGTGGGGTCTAGTTCATCTTCTGGATTTACAGATGAACAACTTACTACTCCCATTTCTCTCATCAAAGACAATACACTCAAAGGAAATAATGTGCAGGCCAATATGGCAGGTACTTATTTTAATAATAGCAGAGTTTTTAATCAGAATTTTCATAAGTTTTTTTTCCACAAATTGTAATTTGAAATCTAAACTTACTTCTGATGGAAAAACTGTGGATTCTGGTGCTAACCAGCATATGACACATTGTGACAAGGAATTAATAAATGTTTTTGATATTTCTCATCTTAAGATAAAGGTTGGTCATCCTAATGGCACTGAAGCTTTTATTACCAAAATTGAAAATCTCAAATTAACTGATTCTTTAATGTCATATGATGTTCTGGTTATACCATAATATGGTGTCACTTTAATTTCTGTTCATAAATTGGCTAAAAAGATAATAAAATTGTGGTTTCCTTTGATGAGAATAAATGTTATTTCTTGAATCAGGATTTGAATCTGGGAAAGGTTCTGGGGACTGGTAATCAGTCTGGTGGTTTATATTATTTCAATTATGGAGGTATCTCTTTTAAAAGTCATAACTCTCTATTTCAAACTTCTCTTTATCAATTTGACTGGCACTGCAGGCTTGGTCACCTTGCATACCATGTTCTAAATGTTTTAAAACCTAATTTGAAATTTAATTCAAAAGATCAAAATTTGGTTTGTGAAATTTGTCAAAGGGCTAAGCAAACTAGAGAACCTTTTCCTTTAAGTGATCATACTTCAACTGTTTTAGGTGAACTTGTTCATTTATATCTTTGGGGGCCTTATAAGGTTGCTAGTAAAGAAGGTTATAAATATTTCTTAACTATTGTGGATGATTACACTAGGGTTGTTTGGGTATACTTACTTAAAACCAAAGATGAAACTGTTCATTATATCACTATCTTTTATAATATGATTGCAACCCAATTTGATAAAAAAAAATTAAGAGTTTTAGAAGTGATAATGGTACTGAGTTTGTTAATCACACTTTTTCTAAGTTCTGTGAGGAAAAAGGTATTACCCATCAGACCTCTTGTGCATATACTCCACAAAGAAATTGGTATTGCTGAAAGGAAACATAGACATCTTTTGAATGTGGCTAGATCCCTTATGTTTCAGGGGGGAATTCCACTTAAGTTTTGGACAGAATGTGTTCTTACTGCTACTTTTCTTATTAACAGATTGCCTTCTTCTATGCTTAATGGAAAATCTCCTTTTGAGATGATTAAAAAAAAAAAAAAAAAAAAAAAAAAACCTACTCTCTGTGACTTAAGGATTTTTGGTTGTTTATGCTTTGCTACTATTGTTAATAATCATGAAAAATTGAGTAGTAGATCTGAAAAATGTGTGATGATGGGGTATTCTAATTCTAAAAAGGGGTATAGGTTATATAGTCTTGATAAGCATCAGTTCATCTTTTCTAGAAATGTCAAATTTTTGAGTCTATTTTTCCTTTTAAGGAATCTGTTGCTGATAAGAACAATAATACTTTTGAAAATGTGTTTCAAGACTTAAATCATTTTAACTTTTTTGATGTTGAAACCCCTGCCTGAACTACCCAATGATGAAAAGATAGTAGACCCTAATCTGAATAGTGACATTGACTCACCAAGTGAAGGTAGGTACTCTCCTTTATCTGGTAGAGACCCTGTCACTGATCATAACAGTGATAGTAGTGTCTTTGCTGATGAGGATGAGATGGTAACTACACTTAAAGAAAACAATAATTATGAGGGTAATTTGAATCAAGATTCAAATTCTCCAGTTCAGGAAGAAGTACCTTTGAGAATGTCTTCTAGACCTTCTGTTTTTCCCAGAAATTATAATGACTTTGTTGTTGAATCTAAGGTTAAGTATGGAATTGAAAATTTTGTGAATTATTCTAAACTTAACTCATGAAATTATTGTTTTACAATTCAGTTAAATAAAAGTCATGAACCAAAAACTATGTTGAAGCTTCTAAATCTATCTATTGGACTGATGCTATGAATAATGAAATTGAGGCTTTATATAGAAATGATACTTTTGAAATCACTGTTTTACCTCTTGGTTGAAAAACTATAGGAAGTAAATGGGTGTTTAAGATAAAGTATAAGTCTGCTGGAGAAATAGATAGATATAAAGCTAGATTGGTTGCTAAAGGGTATAATAAAAAAGAAGGAGTAGATTATGAGGAAACCTTCTCCCCTGTTGTTAAAATGGTCACTGTTAGATGCTTGCTCAATGTTGCAGTTCAAAATAATTGGCCTATTTTTCAACTTGATGTTAACAATGCTTTTCTTTATGGTGATCTTGATGAGACTGTATACATGAAATTACCAGAAGGGTTCTTCCCTGAAGGTGATAACATGGTATGCAAACTTAAAAAGTCCATATATGGTTTAAAACAAGCTCCTAGACAATAGAATGCTAAACTTACATCTGCTCTTATTCAAAATGGCTTGACTCAAAGTAAAAGTGATTATTCATTATACACTAAGTCTAAAGATGATGTGTTTATTACATTACTTGTTTATGTGGATGATATTATTGTTACTGGGAATAATGTTGATGAAATTAACAACTTCAAGATATTTCTTAATACTAAGTTCATGATTAAAGACTTAGGAAGTTACAATATTTTTTTGGTATTGAAGTTGTTGATACTGATAAAGGGATTTGTTTAAATCAAAGAAAGTATTGTTTAGATTTGCTAAGTGAGTATGGTATGCTTGGTTGCAAACCTTCTAAATCTCCTTTGCAGTCCAAACTTGTTATTTCAAATGAAGCTACTGATATTGATCCTTTACTTGATAATATTACTGATTATCAAAAGCTTATGGGCAAGCTTATTTACTTGAATAATACTAGGCTTGATATATCTTATGTTGTTCATTGTTTGAGTCAGTTCATGCACTCTCCACTTAAGTCTCATCTCAGAATAGCTTTAAAGATACTTAGGTATCTAAAAGGAGCTCCAGGTTTGGGTATTCATATTACTAAGAATTCTGGTATGTCTCTTCTTGCTTTAAAGATACTTAGGTATCTAAAAGGAGCTCCAGCTCTTTCAGTACCCAGTGAAGTTATTTGGATTTTAAATTTTTTAAAAGATCTTAATATATATGGTCTTTTACCTGTTCCTCTTCACTGTGATAGCAAATCTGCTATTAAAATAGCTGCCAACCCAGTTTTTCATGAAAGAACTAAACACCTTGAGATTGATTTGCATTTTGTTAGAGAAAAAATTTTAAATGGTGCTGCTAAAACAGTTAAGGTAGATTCTGCAAATCAAATTGCAGATATCTTTACAAAGGAGTTGGATACATTACAACATAATTTTTTGGTCAAAAATCTTAACATGTTTGACATATATCAGATATCAGATTAAGGGGATATTAAGATTTATAATATGAGAGCTTATTATTAATCTGATACTGCTTATTATGGTTCCTGATTATTGTGTTTGAGCTTATTTGTTGATGGGAAGTTGAGAAGTTGGATATTGAAGTTCTAGGATTCTTGAGGGACTTGAAGTGAAAATATTTAAAGTTGTGTTTATACTTTGGGACATTTATAGCATGTTGATAAAGTTGAAGGTCCAAGATAGAAATATTGAGGCTTTATAAAGAGAGAGACAAAGTCTTTCTCAGATCATCTTGATATACGACTCTCTCTATCTCTCACAATACTCTCTCTAAATACTGCTCTCTTGTAAACCCTAATTTGTGTTCTTGATTCCCTTGATCAAAATACTTGTTTCTGATATTCTGATATTATTATGTTTGATTGAGATCAAATATATTGTTCTTGATTAGTAAATTGTTTGAGAATAGTTTTCTGGTGATTGTAAACTTGTCTTGTGAGTAATAAAAGTGTTTTGTTGTCAATTGAATCTGTTTTTCTTCATATCTCAACGGTCGGAACATGCATAAGACGAGGGTTACGGTACGGGTTCAAATATCGTTCATATATGGATTACCTCGTAGCAATCTTAGTAGCACTATGACAATCCCCATGCACCCGCAAGTTCCTAATTAAATATTCTATTCTTAGTAGAATTACTATCTAGCAATTTTATAATTTTCTTGCACGTCTTTGATAATGCAACATGGGGGGAGGGGGGGTTGAGTAAAGATGAGCATTTTGATCCGAATCCTGAAATCGAACCGGAGTCGTACCGAAACAGTACTGATTTCTGATGCACGGTATGGGACTGGTATCATGAATCGAGCCAAAAAAAGTTTAGGATCGCTAATACGGTACCGATACAAAAGCGAAATACGGAAAAAAAATCCAGAATTTGAGTAGTCAATTTTTTTAATTAAACAACTTATTTCAACACCCATTGGGTTGTTCCATGCTAAACAATAGTCATGTAAAATATTGTGGAACTATAGATCCTTTATAAACCTTTCCAAAAATTAAACCCTAACATATTTTATAAGTTTTGGAATATTTGTAAGTTACGAATATCTTGGTGATGTGTTTATTTAACAGTTGGTTGCGTTTTCTGACACGTTGTGGTTTGAAATCACTCGAAAATGCATGTTTTGTCTTTTTTTTTTTGTGTCACATGAAATATGGAATTTTTTCAGTTTAACAAAAAACGGGAAGAACCAGATAGGTACTGATTTTCCGGTACCGATATCGATACGGAAATCTCGTCCGGGTACGATACTGGTACCCCCTTTTCATGCTCGGGAAAAAAATGGTACCACCAATTCGGTATGGGTTCGGTACCAATCTGGTACCGTGCTCATCCCTAGTTCTGTGTGAGATTTGTAACGGGTTGGGATTCGTAAAGGGTTCCAATCTGGTTCGTAAAGGGGTTGGTGAACACAAGTGTGATAGAAAAGAGGGGGTCGTAATAGGTTTGTAAGAGAAAAAATAGTTATTGGAGAAAGAGAGACTGTGAATTTATACAGCTTACACAAGAAGATACTGTAGTATAGTTTACATTACGAGTGTATTGTGGTTTAAATGAGCATTTAACAATTCTATACGAAAACTATCAAATAAACATTTTATGTATGAGAGAGTGAAAACCATACGAAGAACATATTGTAGGTAAATCGTAATTAAATGAGTCACAATGTTTAAAAATTAAACAGTATGATATCTTTTATACTATACTAGCCTATAGACCCGTGATAAATCACGGGTGGCTTATAAAAAGTTAAAAGATATAAAGTAAAAAAGTAAAAAACAAAAAATATTCTCAAACAATATTGTGCATTTTCATTAAATAGAAAGTAATAGAACATTGAATATGTGCAAAATAACAAAGGGTGATAGACCAAGAAACGAAAACGGATAATGTGAAACATAAGTTTGTTTAAGATAGCTGAAATAGAAATAGCTATTAAGTTGTACGGCGGATCAAATCTTTTGTAGCACTTCATGGTAAACAACGTTCAAACTTCAAAGTATTGTTAAAACAATCGATGAATAAAAAAATTAATATAAAATTACACATCGTTTTACTGTATATTAAACACAAAAATATACCCAACATACATAGACATTTTAGAAGTGTTGACAGCCTTATCAAAAAACCATCTCTTCAAATCATCTTGGTTTGCAAAGGCATAGCTTGAGCTGTAGCATTTAGGTTGCTATATATTAACTGCAAACACGTCGTTTGAGTTGTAGCATTCCAAGTTGCTATTAATGTATCTATCTTTAAAGACATCATAAAAGTCACAAACAAAACGTCAAGGTTGGAAGATGATTACTAAACTTTTAAGGCATATTATACCTATTTCCGAGTCAGCTGTATTTGCATTGGTAGTTCATTGTATATCCAAAGATTCTTGAAATTTTCAAGCTCATGGTGACAACGACAAAACAAAAACATTCAAAAATATCAAATATCATATAGTGAACTTGAAAAAACCTTATCGCAAAACATAAAAGGTTTCAAATAATGTGTTTTGTATCACGACACACCATCGCCAAGAATTTGCTCGTAAAAAATCAAAACTAAAATTAGAATGTTATATACCTGTGAGGATGTGATGAGATAGAGTTGCATTGCCCTAAATTCAGAATTTGTTTTGTCAAACAATTACTTCATTTAATTGTATGCATTATGCCCAATAAGAAACAAAAAGACTACAATTGTTGGAGCAAAAGTAAACCTCATAAATCTTACTACATTCTTTTTTTAAAAACAACATGTACATCTTACTACATGTATTCCTACTACTTGTTGCACTAACAGTCACAACATATATGCATTCCATATAATTGGCAAACAACTTCTCATAAAAATGACTTATGTTCAATACATAAAGTGCAAAAAAAATGAATTGAGACATGTAGATATTGGTTAAGGATACATATAAAGTGGATCATTTTAGCATAGTAGTTCCGTAAAATACTTTATCCACATTTTGACTCCATTTCCCTTGGTACAAAATCCAGTATATTTATGCAAATCTCATATCTGGTGTTGTGAAACCTTCATCGTAGAGATCGATGCACATGTATGTCATCTTTTTGGTTAAACAGGTTGAGTAACGGAGCAAGCCGGATAAAAGAGTCCAATTACACTATGTAATGGCCGACCCATGTTAAGTTGGCATGTGTAACTATTTAGTTCGGAAAAAAAAACTAAATTACGGTGATAAAACAACAATCAACATAAGATAAATCACTTAAAAATGGACTTGATAACAAAGAGACATGTGAATACGTCATATAAAGTAAAAAATCTATGTGGCAGGAGATCACAAATGGATGTTTCATTGTAGACCAAATTAACAAAATTACCGAATACTATTTTAACATGCCTAGTAAGTATGATTATACGATCACTTAAATTGGAAGAAATAATAATCTTACGGAAAAAAAATTATTCAGATGTAAAACAAAGTCGAGTTGCCCGCATCATTGTTAAAAATGATATACAGAAGCATCAGTAATTATACTACATATTTAGTTAAATAATGAATTTGGGTTCATTGCCGTTTCATCATTAGGTGCGCACACATAATCAATGTTCAATGGACGTTTGATCCTACCACTTTTACCAGTTACTAAGAGTCGCACAAAAAATAACTTCAATAGATTTACCTTATGAAATTAAGAAACCGTAATGGAAACAGACATGTGTACCATAAACAAAAGGAGCACTGCAAAAAGTCGATAATAAACAAAATAAGCTAAAGACCGTGAATAATAAACTAATGCTGATCAATCACAAATAAAAGATATATAGTTATCTCTGCTCCATATGTCTGGTTGCTTCGGTTATAACGCGTCATCAAAACCCTGGTAAGAAATTAGATCTTACTTGGTTTGTTTAACATAGTAACTCAATTGTAAATCGATCAAGATGATATAAGGAGAAATGTCACCAACACACGTGTTTTACCTGAATGCATTAGAAGCAGGAATATGTGAATTGCTCATCCTTCTTGAATCCATTAAAAGCCGGAATTTGAGATCCATAAATAAAATCGAAAATCAGTACCTACAAAGAACCCAAAAAAAACTAATAATCAAATTGAGTAATTCATTTTTTTTAATGCACAACCAGATTACGCAATTGAGTAATTCGTTTCATTTTGATTATCAATTAAAAAAAATGAAACAAAAATCCAACCGATTAAATTGATGTGAAACTTAACAACTACTTCGTAATAAAGTAAACATACCTTGTACCAATTTGAGAGTAGGAAAGCTTGAAATTTTAGATTGGGATAGTTTGAAATTTGATGAGATATCATAGATGGTTATATTGCATAATTTTCGGTTTATATTAAATGAGGGTAGAAAGTCAAACATTGGTGACAGTGTGAGATAGATCTGTAGATTGTAGGTGACATGTAATTGTTGACGTGGCTTTTATGAGGTGGCAAGGCTGCCTAGCTGGATTAAATGAGGTGACTAGTTTCAAAAAAACCTTTGTTTATTATATATATAGATGAGAAAACTTGAAACTGAAATTAGCCATTTTGAATAGACGAGTAAAAACTTTGATTTCAAAATGGAGCCTTTAGATTAGTTAATAAAAGTTAAATTTGAATGTGACTTGATCTATTTTGCATTTTTCTATTCTAGGGAAAAAAATACATAGAAAAAAGGTATCTAAATTGCAACGAGAAAAAAAAATCAACATCAAAAATAAAAGAAGGTAATTAATAAAACTTAAGACGGACGTTATATTGTAAGTTTAAATTAAAAATTAATTTATGAAATTAAGTGATCAAATATCAGTTTTCATAATTTTTAATAAGTTTAAAACTATAACAAACACTTCTAGAATTTTTGTATTTTAGAAAACTATATTTATTATTGTTGTTGCTATTTATAAATGCTATTATCATTATCAGATTACATTAGTCGTAATATCAAAAACCTGTATATTTACCGGATTATAAATATCAACATGAATGCACGAGTTATTATGATATGTGAATAAACACACGAGATTATACATATATCAACAACTAACATAAAATATTATTTATTAGTTTAATATTTAAAATTATCACATATGTTTGTACCAAATACATAAGAAAACCTTTACATTAGATAATTCCACAAAAAGATACAGATTGACGGGGACACCCTGACCCCGGGTGCCTTTTGGCACCAGCCATTGTTTACCCACAAGAAATAGCTCCGGCAACTCTCCTAGCCTAGTAGGGCACCAACTGGAATGAGCACGAGCCAAGACTCGAACCCCTTTACATCAGATAATAATATAGCAACCCATAAAAATATTGATTGTCATTCTTAAGGATATCCAGAAACTTATTATTTTTACAATCAGTATGCGCGGCTTACTTAATTAAATGCAACTAAAGGTATTCGAAGTACATATGTTAAACTAATTTGATCCATACTTAAATCAACATGTTATATGTTTTAATTACTAAAATAAGGTAAACATGATTTAGTAAAAAGATTGAATTGGGTGATACTTATATTTTCAAGAGGAATTTTCAAATGCTTACTCTTATTTTGATGTTTACCAAGGGACAAATCCTCACCATCCATCTAGTTTGATCTAATGGTGGTGATTAACCTAAGATTTAATATGTCTAAACCTAAGTCCATGTTTTTTTCTTGTCTTTTTATTTTTTTTATACACATTTTTTTTGTCTTTCTTTCTTTCTTTTTTTTGTTTTTTTGTGTTTTTTTTTTATACTTAGTTAGTAAGAAAGATGACTCTTGCATCACTTAACCTCCTCAAGACCCTATATAAGCCCTCCCCTTCCCTCTTATGTCATCTAACATACACCATCAAAACACTTTCACCCTTTTGATTTATAACTTCAAGTTTACTCATTCAAGTGAAGATACAAGCAAACTACATCAAGTCATTTCGAACCTTTGGTGATTTCTATTGAATTTAAATCCACTCAAGTAATCAAAGCCTTAGCATAAATTTTTACAAGATCACAAAAAATATAGGAGGCTTCTAAAGAATAGAGATTGTCCTAACCTTGTCCTAGTCTTTGTTTATCCTTTTCTTGAAAGCCAAAAGTTGTAAGACCTAGCTCACTCTCATAAACAAAAGCATTTACTTATTTATCACTCATGTCCTACGCTATATATAGTCGTTATATTGATTTCATGATGTACAAAACTTATAAACACAAGTGAAACATGTCAAATCATTTATTTACCACAAACTAGTAAACTAGTGACCTTATACTTGTTTTTGCCATAAATTCATGTACATCTAACCTTGGATAAACTTATGTGATGAAAGAGGAACTCAAACCAAAGCTATAGCAATTTGAATCAACCAAAACGGACTTGTGAATCAAAGTTACGACCATTTGAAATTTACCAAAACCGACAAAATCACCACTGAGTGGTTTAGCTGCAGGCTGTGAACCATAACCGGCGGCTAAATCATATACGACCCGACCATTTAGCCTTTGGCTGAGACCACTGCCACAGGATAAAGGCCTTACGGACTTCACAAAATCATCACAGCCTCAGGCTAAGGTTCTTCAGCCGCAGGCTGAATTTCCGAGTCGCGCAGCTGTTTTGAATATGTTTACCGATTTTCATTATTCCAAAATGTTTTCGCAAACGAACTAGCTCCTGACCTCGATAGCTCATGAAACTTCACATATTTTATCATATACTTATAAATATCATTTTTTTCAAATAACATCGCATACCTAAACTTCGAAAAAGTGGATTTTAATGATTGAAAAGAACTTGAACAACCATTTTAAACCTTAACCATAACCTAGCAAACCTTATAACTTTCTATAGACCTGGAAATCGACCAAAACTCATTTGCGGAACATAACGAAAACTTATTTTGCAAACCATATAAGTATGTTAAACACTTGTGGGATTGAATCGAACAAGCAAAACATACGATTTACATAATAAGTACTACAATAGTAGGGAACTTCATGTCAGGGGCCTCTTCGGGGTGAACGTACGACGAGTTGTTGGATTTAAAATTTAAAGTTTCCTAGCTCCTCGTACGTTTACTACATGACCTTTGGATTATAATGGCCTGAACGATAGTATGATATATATAAACTAAACACGTTTTCACAACAAAAGCATTTCTACAAACGACATACACAAACAACCATGTACTACATCATGATCAATACAATGACGTATATATGCTTGTTATTACTTTCACAGGCATTATTTTAGAATCTAAGACGCGTAATATGTTTATACGTTGTCGTTAAAGCTCTTGACTTCTCAATACCCTATATATCCTCATATCCTACTAGTGATCACTATGGTGAGTCGTCATAGCCCTACTTTTACTCGTTTAATTACTTTATAAACTCTTTGAGGGAGATACATGCTACAATTTTTATAACAACCACAATTATTTAAAAAACTATATTATGGGCTATACAAATATTTACTTATACTTGGAATTACGAACTTAGAAGTATGTGTTGTTTAGTTGTTGTTATCATATTTGGTCAACATGTGCGTACCAATATATGTCCTAAATGCATGACTAAAACATATGTGATTATTATATTGTAGATCAAGTTTTTGATAAATGTGGTATGAGGTTCAATTGTTGCGCTACTTGTGGAACTGTTTAACTCCGGAGATGGAGTGGAGCCGAATATGATGTCGTATTATCATATTTGGTCAACATGTGTATATCAATATATGCTCTAATACATGACTATTACTATGTAATTATTATGTGCGGGAAGAGTTTCCTAGTATGTGTGGTTTGTGTGCATCCCGACTATATGTCGGAAGACCCTCGTGGTGTGTCGTGCATCCTGACTGTATGTCGGAAGACTCTTGTGGTGTGTCGTGCATCCTGACTATATGTCGGAAGACCCTCGTTGTATGTCGTGCATCCTGACTATATGTCGGAAGACCCTTGTGGTGTGTCGTGTATCCTAACTGTATATCAGAAGACCCTTGTGGTGTGTTTTTCACTTGTCATATGTATTGTGATACTATTTAAGTGCTCATATGTATATATCTTCCTCACTATTGTCCTACACACTTTAACATACTTGAATTTTGTACTTACATATATTAGTAAAAACCTATGAACTCACCAACATTTTTGTTGACACTTTTTAGCATGTTTATCACAGGTCAGTAAGGCGATAGCTGTTGCGTGGAACATAGAGTCGTACAACATATTTTGAAGACTTATACTTTTATCATTTTCCATTCAAAACATTTTTTGTAAACATTTATGTATTTTGGGACCTCGTGTTTATAACTTTGAATTTATTAATCGAATGGTAACTTTTCAAAACGTCTCATTTAGAAGTCGTTTTCTATAACTTGTACTGTGTGTTAATAAGTAATACCCCAGTAACATAATCTTCCGCTGCGATATTTTAAGGGTGTTACAAAAATACTGTAAATATATACAGTTTTCTCCATTCTCACGAAATGATACATATGAAAAAGTTTTAAATGTGTTAATAAACTAAGAAATGAAAGTAGAACACATATTCATGCAAGGACCTATAGGTTTTATCTATTTTGGACTTTCCCATTAACATTTTATTTGAAATTTTTGTAACTACTCTTTTTTGAGAAAAGAACATTACTATGATAACCACCATTAACAATGCATACTAGAAACTTCCATTGAGAAAAACTCATAGTTTATATTATTTTTTTCTTGTTTGTTTTTTAGTCTTTTTGAAAATTTTATTGTGATCATGTCTTACTTTATAAAATTTTTGAACAATCCATTAAAGTACAATTTTGATAAATGAAAATCTGAAAAGTAAATTTTAGATAAAAATTGTAGATTTTGGATTGCAACCGCTTAACTAAAATAATAATATTAGCATTGTGCGGATGCGCAATACTTTTTGCTTTCACTTATCTACGCATCACTATATCAACCATTCAGAAGTGTATGCGCAAAGGAGGAGGATACGCAAGTTAATTTGCGCTCACAGATGACGTGTCACTTTGTGGGAATGCGCAAAGGAGCGGGACGTGCAAGACGTTTTGCTTGCACGTGTGTACGTGTGACTATATCAACCATTTAAAAGTAGATTCAAAGTAAGAGGATGCGCAAAGGAGGAGGATGCACAATTTAATTCGGCGCTCTATGTGGTTTTTGGTAAGAGACTCTCAAAAAACCGTATTTAGTAAAATGGTTATCAAAGTGTCGAGTATGGAAATTTCCACTTTTACAAAACCCCTCATATACTCTAAACTTTTTTATAAACAACTATTATTATTATTATTATTATTATTATATGCATTTATTAGTTTGATTGTAATACTCAAAATCTGTAAATGCACGAGGTCATAAGTATCAAAATGAAAGCACGACTTATAAGTACGCACCAAAGAAATTTAGTTAAGCTATAATTATTAATTGTATCTATAGTCTGAACTCCATACGTGTAAGTTCGCATTTACAACACGAGATCATAAGTATTAAAATGAAAGCACGACTTATAAGTAAGCACCAACAAATTTAGTTAAAATATAATTATGATTTGTATCTATAGTTTGAATTTCGTACGTGTAATATCGCATTTACAAAGCATTAAACACTGCCAAATTCTTATACATCCGTATAATAAACTATAACCACTACAAGAAAAATGGGTATTTGGGAGTGTGGAAAACTGTGCCAAATACTCAAAAACCCGTGCCAAATGCTATTTGGCACGGCTTTGGCATAGTTTTGGCTCCTTTTAAATATGAGGGTGCCAAATACATTTGGGTCGGGTTAAAATCGTGCTAAATAGTATTCGGCACGGTCCATGGGACGGTTTAACTTTGGGGTGCCATGAGTGAGGTATTTAGCATGGCTAGCAATCTTCCGTTCCAAAATGGGCATTTGTCACACTTTTATATCCCGTGTCAAATGTGTATTTTGTATCAATTCATCTCCCGTGCCGAATGTGTATTTGGTACAGTTTTATTTACCATGCCAAATTTAAGGACGGTTTTCTCTGCCGTGACAAACGTATTTGGCACGGTTTCCTTTTTTTTGTGCCAGACGTATTTGGCAATTTTTTATCACCTTTGCCGAAAACATTTGGCACACTTTGTCTTTCATTATGTAAATCATTTGGCACGGTTTGTGTTATCATTGCTAACGTGTATTAGCACCATTTTCCGTTACAAATAGGTTTAGTACACCATCGTATCAACCAACCATCTCATATATGCACAAATTTAATTCAATCGAAGCCAAAAATAAATTGAAATCAATTCTTATTAATCATCCATAAAATCAAGTGAACATGGTCACTTGAATACCATAAAGTAAAAAACCAATACGTCCAACATCCTTGTAAACCATGGTCTTTAGAATAACAAAGTCATAACAAGAACTCATTATAAATCGCTGAGACAATTTATTACTGAAGAAAATGAATAAAGCTCATCGGATCAATTCTTCATCATAAACCCTGCATAATAAAATATTCTAACATTAGAATTATGTATGAAACAACAAAAAAGTTCAATATACAAAAGAGCAATCGAAAGGGTATACGATTATTAAAAAGGGTCAAAGGATTCAAACTCAAAACCGAGCTGGGTCAAATGGGTTCAATATCATCCTAATGATTTCAACCGCATTTGAAACAATTTAAATAATGGTTTAGAAACTTTCTGTTAGATCTGTTGTTAATTACTGAAGGCCTACCAATAAATATTACTGAAGGCCTGCCAACATATATTACTGACAGAATTTATCGACAGATAACCGTTGATAAACAACAACGGATTACTGACGAGAACAGGTTAGTAACATAGTTATGAAAAGATCTTTTAATAATAAAAAAAACTTATATAATAAACTAAAAACATACCAGCGTTGTAATTAACTGTAAACAAGGTGGGCGGCGGGGCATCAATAACTCACACTTTCCTTACTGAGTTCAAAACCGACCCTAATAATGATGCTGTTTCGCAGCTGTAGATATATCATGTTATTTCAAACTACAACCTGCTGAGAACAACACAGAAAGAAATGTATACAGAAAGTAAAGTATATCTGGAGCTGAGTCACATTCAAATAAAGAGTTCACTCAAATGGTCATGAATCCTATTTACACATTCAAGCCAAACGGATGTAGAGTTTCCATTGTCCACATGCTCTGACCTTTTTCATCAATTTCGTACCATCGACTACTGTAAAAGACAACTTTTTGAGTTAAAATGAGACAACACTTTTCATGTTAAGATACTAACCTTACATCTTAGAAATTAAAAAACAAAGCATTTCACAAAGTTGAATATATCTTGACAAAAAAATGGTCAAATACCCAAAGAATTCTTGGCTGCTAGGTGGTGACAGACCATGGTAAACAGCACGCAACTTTTTGTGCTTCTGAACAAAAGCCGCAACATCAATCTCCCTTCCAAGTAGCTGTTCATGGAGGGCTTCAGATTCCTCATCTATTTTATTTGTAAATTCTGTAACCAATAAACAAATCTTTAAGCGTTTTATACACGAAGAAAAGTATAGCAATAGAGACATAAAATACCCGTTAAAAATGACCCAAGTCACCCTTTTGCTGCTGCTATTTGTCACTGCCCCAACCCCCATTAAAAACACCCAAAACCCCACAACACTACACCCAAAGAACTCATACTCATTACACCAGAATTTTTTTTTTTTATTTTATAAAAAATTAAGAACAAACCTATGTGTAATCTTCTTCTTTCAGTTTTAACATTTTTGTTGACAACTTTATAGTATATCAATCAACAAACTACATACAAACACAACAAAACCTTAAGATACATCAAGGTCAATAAACTACTTTATCTAATAGCAGATATAAAAACAGCCCAGAAAAACATATAAACTTACAATATTTAAATGTGTTACCTACTTTGAATTTTCTGATATTATGATCGACAAAGCAGTGGTTCCCAATGCTTCCGAACCTCTTCACAACGGTCTTATGCCCAAAGTGTGGTCAAGTGTAAGAAAGAATTTCAAAAAGAAACTTAGAAATAAGGAAATTACAGTAAATAACAAAGAATCCCAACCTTAAGTTGTGACGCCGCTTGTGGCCCCATCCTTGCCTGTCACATCATGGGTCACCGAAGAACCAACCGAGCGTCGTCCTTGCTCATATACATCAGTGCACGTTGGCCGATTGGCGTTTCGACCAAATCTGCAACTGTAACATATTGAGAAAAATATTGGCAAGTGGAAAAAACATTAGACAAAGAATTCACAGAACTCTATTCAACCAAGAAAACAGAAGTGAGAACCAAACCCAAAAAATTAGGATTTCAGTAACCAATTGACTACTAAACCACACATCTTTCTCCAAAAAATTAAAAATTTGAAAATCACAACCAATAAGACCTTCAATCAAAATCATATTAAAAAAACTGAAAATCAAAACCAATGAGACTTAACGCAACAACGCTAAACACTAATTCACTATGATACTAGATCTCTAATACCTCATCTGACAATACATAATAGTCATACACATCATTATAAACATCGCCTTTCACTCATACACCACGAATTTGTGTGACACTGCCATTACCATATGAACATGTGTGAAACTTTTAACCATTATGTGATCAATATTTCCTTACTGGTTCACGCACTAGATTTCTCAAATGTCTAAAATTATCATTTTGACTTAGACAGGCCTATATTGAGATTATAATCTGTAAATTTGGATAAAGATATAAATACCATATAACTATAATTACAAAAAAAAAAAAAAAAAAGTGCAATACTTACATATCCTTCCTCATGCCCATACTCAATTTAAAGTGGTTAGTCAATAAGCAAATCTAACCGTGAATACATCATTGGAGTGTTGACGTAGACAAATTAACATATAAAGGCGTGCATCATCCGGGTATAGAATTTGGAACAAGGATATAACGATTAAACAATACTCTTTTATTTTATTTCAAGAAAAGATGTAGAAATCATATATGCTCCAAACATAAGAAGTTTTGTGGAAAAATATACAGAGTATTAGATAAAAACATAAAAGCCATACCTTTTGTTGCAGCCAGACCTTATTCTTTCTATGCTTTCAATTTTGATTTTGATTTTGATTTGCGGGAAAAGAATGCGTGTGGCTGGATTAGTGAAAGGTTGGAGAGAGGGATCTAAAACTGTGATTTTGATTTTGAGGGAAAATTTGGGCGGTATATCATGAAAATATTTGGGGGAATGACCAAATTTTGGGGAAAACTTTGTAAAACTAATTTAAAATATAAATGTATGATCAAAAATTCATTCAATAAAGTGATTTACTAGGAAGTCGTTTGTAGCTAGGTTCACCACTTTTTAAACAAGCATTACAAAATTAGCGTTTTTTAAATTAGTCAAAGTTTGTCGCTTTTTTTTCAAATGACCATTAAAATTCAAATTTTCATTGATCACAGCTCACAGCAAGGGGCGGAGATAAAAAGGGGTCACAAGGGTCACGTGCCTCCTAGCGAAAAAAATTGTAGTGTAAATTTTCAAAAATATTTATTTATTTTTTTTTTTTTTTTGTAATTTGCCTCTTTTACGAACCAATTTATAGTGTAGTTTCTAAAAAAACTTAAAATGTGCCCGCTCACCCTTAGTACGGTGACAAATATCAAACTTAATAATTGAGCTTGTAGGTTCGAGCTTTTATCGAGTTCAAGTTATGGTTAACAATATATTTGGATTTTTTTTTATCAATAATGCGTTTTTATTTGGTTAAGTAAATTTTATTGAATTTAATATAGAGTTTTTTGATTATCCATTGCTCTTCGATCTTCGTTATGCATGTTATAGCACGTGTAATGCATCATCCAGCCTTGTACATAACGACACGTGTTTGTACATTACAACGGTCATATTCTAGTCCTGTTAGGTCCTACATGTGTTTGCCAGGCTTTGAGCCTGTCTTGGGAAGTAGATTCTCTGGTGAGTTATTACGGGTTGCGACCTGAGTGAACCTATTTCAAGTGTATGGCGTTTAGCTAGTTGGGCTAAAGCTCTCACACGTTATCAGTTACTATTTAACTCTCGATATATATAATATAAATAAATATAATCAAATGGCTTAGTGGTAAGCCTTTAACTTTCTCACAATAGGTTTAGGGTTCAAGCTTACTAGCTAACCTTTGAGGGTTCACCTGGAAATAGGCAAGAAATGGTCGAGGGTGCCTCGGTTAAGCCATAAACACTAATAAACCTAAGCCCACATATGGGCTCAGGCCTAGACACATATTTAGCATCTAACATATTTTATGAATGAAGTGATTCTTACACCAGATAACCTCAATATAGATGACCTCACTCATTTGTGTATCCGCTTTTATCTATACAATATGAATATTTTTAACTTGACCTTAAAAGAAAAAAATTTATTTAAGAAACAACAAAGTTAACCCACCAAAATATAGAAGACGGCGCTTTTTAAGTAATATGATAGATATTAATCCATTATATAGATTAATTATAGAGATTAAAAGTTAACAACGAAGGGCTAATGAATGTTAGAGTAAATTAATAAAATCCATCTAAATTTAATTTGATGTCAAATAAAAGCAAGATATAGATAGTCAACACTTGCGAGGAAAAATTGTAAATTGGGTCATATTTTCAAAAATGTTCAAAATACATAAGATTTAAAAAGATTTTATAAAAATCTCCCCAAATACATGTGTATTTTTCACAACCTATAAAAACCGTTCCAAATACGTAAGTATTTGGCACCAACATTAGATATTGTTCCATATACATATAGGTATTTGGCACCGTTAGTATCAACTGTTTCAGATACATGATTATTTGGCACCAAAAGCAGATAGCGTTCCTAATACATATAAAAATTTGGAACCAGTTGTACCAACCATCCCAAATACATAAATATTTGGCACTGCTAACTCAAATCGTTCCAAATACACATGTTTTTGGCACCACTATTAGAAAACGTCCCAAACACATACGTATTTGGAACGGTTTCTTAAAGTCGTCCCAAATACCTAACTTTTTGTAGCGGTTACCCCAAACGTGCCAAATACATGTATTTGGCACGATTTTTCGACCGTTTCAAAAAATTTTGTCCTAAAAACCTCTTTTTTTGTAGTGAACTCTAAAATAAATTTGATTCATTTGTAAACCATATTCGTGCATGAGACTTATAACTAGTTAATGGATATATGTATTTTTTTTTTATTAGCTTTAGATCTTAATTACTTTGTTCAATGATTTTAACCATCACTACAAGATTTTGGACTTATAGCGACGACGGATGTCGTTGGTATAAGTAAGATTTGTCGTCGTTATATTATAGTGACAACACGTCTCAATAACCTTCGTCTCAATAGAACGGTCGTTGTAAGTTTTAGTGACGATGAATTTTACTTATAGCGACTACGCTTTTGACTTGACTTATTGACTTCATGACCAAATCTTTATGACAAAAACTATAGTGACGACATGTCGTTGCTATAACTATCATTGACTTGACCTTGACATTTACTTTTGACTAATTGACTTATTGACTCGTTGAACGTAACCTATTGGGACGACCTATATCGACCATATGTGTTCGCTAAGGTGACTTGTAGTTTTAAAAATGCAAGCTGCTGCCAGCAGTTTTTCCATGTTTTCCAACCCATTTCCGCAACCAATTTTTCAGATTTTCCAAATAAACACAAATGATAACTAAAACATATGAATCACATTGTAAACTGATAAGCGTTCAAAGTCGTTATTCTTATCACATACAAAGTTTTACAAAAACATAAATAGATTTCAGAGGATATATAGTTCAAAAGCATAAATTGTTTCAAATCCATTATATATTTATCTTTTAATTTGATTTTTCACATAACTTCAAACTATACTCTTAACTTCATATTTTGAAAGTATTCACTGGGATATTATTTTATCTATTTTACAATATTCTAACAAGTATTCAAA